>CM037857.1:34282704-35545080 GCA_021292105.1 Anadara kagoshimensis
AACTTTGGAACCATTGTTCCTGATTCCAATGACGTATTAACAAATCGGTAGCCAATTTTGATTTTAACAGTATTTCTGCTTATTAAAAAAATGTGGTGTTATTTCAAAAACACGCTACCGTTGCAAATCTGACAATGCTGACTATTAGTTCCCATCATTCTACAACTTTGGAACACATTGTTCCTGAATCCAATGACGTATTAACAAATCGTAGCCAATTTGGTTTTGAGCTGATATGTGTATTATTGCTGTAAACAAGAAATTGTTTTTTTCAAAAACACGCTACCGTTGCAAATCTGACATGAGCGGCTGTTAATTCCCATCATTCCACAACTTTGGAACACATTCTTCCTGATTCCAACGACGTATTACAAATCGTAGCCAATTTTGGTTTTGAACTGATATGTGTATTATTGCTGTAAAACCAAGTTGTTTTATTTCAAAAAACACGCTACCGGTTGCAAATCTGACATGAGCAGCTGTTAATTCCCATCATTCCACAACTTTGGAACACATTGTTCCTGATTCCAACGACGTATTTACAAATCGGTAGCCATTTTGTTTTGAGCTGATATGTGTATTATTGCTGTAAACCAAGAATTGTGTTATTTCAAAAACACGCTGCCGGTTGCAAATCTGACATGAGCGGCTGTTAATTCCCATCATTCCACAACTTTGGAACACATTGTTCCTGATTCCAACGACGTATTTCAAATCGTAGCCAATTTTGGTTTTGAGCTGATATGTGTATTTTGCTGTAAAACCAAGAATTGTGTTATTTCAAAAAATATGCTACTGGTTGCAAATCTGACATGAGCGGCTGTTATTCCCAATCATTCCACAACTTTGGAACCATTGTTCCTGATTCCAATGACGTATTAACAATCGTAGCCAATTTTGATTTTAAACAGTATTTCTGCTTATTAAAAAATGTGGTGTTATTTCAAAAAACACGCTACCGGTTGCAAATCTGACATGAGTGGCTGTTATTCTCATCATTCCACAACTTTGAACACATTGTTCCCGAATCCAATGACGTATTAACAAATCGGTAGCCATTTTGGTTTTTGAGCTGATATGTGTATTATTGCTGTAAAACCAAGAATTGTGTTATTTCAAAAAATACGCTACCGGTTGCAAATCTGACATGAGAGGCTGTTAATTCCCATCATTCCACAACTTTGGAACACATTGTTCCTGATTCCAGTGACGTATTAACAAATCCATGGCCAATTTTGATTTTAAACAGTATTTCTGTTTTTAAAAAATGTGGTTTATTTAAAAAAACACGCTACCGGTTCCACATCTGACAATGCTGACTGTTAGTTTCCCATCATTCTACAACTTTGGAACACATTGTTCCTGAATCCAATGAGGTATTAACAAATCGGTAGCCATTTTGGTTTTGAGCTGTATGTGTATTATTGCTGTAAAACCAAGAATTGGGTTATTTCAAAAACACGCTACCGTTACAAATCTGACATGAGCGGCTGTTAATTCCCATCATTCCACAACTTTGGACACATTGTTCCTGATTCCAACGACGTATTTACAAATCGGTAGCCAATTTTGGTTTGAGCTGATATGTTATTATTGCTGTAAAACCAAGAATTGGGTTTTCAAAAACACGCTACCGGTTGCAAATCTGACATGAGCGGCTGTTAATTTCCATCATTCCACAACTTTGGAACACCTTGTTCCTGAATCCAATGACGTATTACAAATCGGTAGCCAATTTTGGTTTTGAGCTGATATGTGTATTATTGCTGTAAAACCAAGAATTGTGTTATTTCAAAAATACGTTACCGGTTGCAAATCTGACATGAGCAGCTGTTAATTCCCATCATTCCACAATTTTGGAACACATTGTTCCTGAATCCAATCACGTATTAAAATCGGTAGCCATTTTGTTTTGAGCTATATATGTATTATTGCTGTAAAACCAAGATGTGTTTATTTCAAAAAACGCGCTACCGGTTGCAAATCTGACATGAGCGGCTGTTAATTCTCATCATTCCACAACTTTGGAACACATGTTCCTGATTCCAACGACGTATTTACAAATCGTAGCCAATTTTGGTTTGAGCTGATATGTGTATTATTGCTGTAAAACCAAGAATTGTGTTATTTCAAAAAACACTCTACCGGTTGCAAATCTGACATCAGCGGCTGTTAATTCCCATCATTCCACAACTTTGGAACACATTGTTCCTGAATCCACTGACGTATTTACAAATCGGTAGCCATTTGATTTTAAACAGTATTTCTGTTTATTAAAAAAATGTGGTGTTATTTCAAAAAACACGCTACCGTTTCCACATCTGACAATGCTGACTGTTAGTTCCCATCATTCTACAACTTTGGAACACATTGTTCCTGAATCCAATGACGTATTAACAAATCGGTAGCCAATTTTGGTTTTGAGCTGATATGTGTATTATTGCTATAAAACCAAGAATTGTGTTATTTCAAAAAACACTCTACCGGTTGCAAATCTGACATCAGCGGCTGTTAATTCCCATCATTCCACAACTTTGGAACACATTGTTCCTGAATCCAATGACGTATTAACAAATCGGTAGCTAATTTTGATTTTAAACAGTATTTCTGTTTATTAAAAAAATGTGGTGTTATTTCAAAAAACACGCTACCGGTTCCACATCTGACAATGCTGACTGTTAGTTCCCATCATTCTACAACTTTGGAACACATTGTTCCTGAATCCAATGACGTATTAACAAATCGGTAGCCAATTTTGGTTTTGAGCTGATATGTGTATTATTGCTGTAAAACCAAGCATTGTGTTATTTCAAAAACACGCTACCGGTTGCAAATCTGACATGACCGGCTGTTAATTCCCATCATTCCACAACTTTGGAACACATTGTTCCTGAATCCAATGACGTATTAACAAATCGGTAGCCAATTTTGGTTTTGAGCTGATATGTGTATTTTGCTGTAAAACAACTAATTTGTGGTATTTCAAAAATATGCTACCGGTTGCAAATCTGACATGATCAGCTGTTTAATTCCCATCATTCCACAACTTTGGAACACATTGTTCCTGATTCCAATGATGTATTAACAAATCCATAGCCATTTTGATTTTAAACAGTATTTCTGTTTATTAAAAAATGTGGTGTTATTTCAAAAAACACGCTACCCGTTCCACATCTGACAATGCTGACTGTTAGTTCCCATCATTCTACAACTTTGGAACACATTGTTCCTGAATCCAATGACGTATTAACAATCGGTAGCCAATTTTGGTTTTGAGCTGATATGTGTATTATTGCTGTAAAACCAAGAATTGGGTTATTTAAAAAACACGCTACCGGTTGCAATCTGACTGACCGGCTGTTAATTCCCATCATTCCACAACTTTGGAACACATTGTTCCTGATTCCAAAGACGTATTTACAATTCGGTAGCCAATTTTGGTTTTGAGCTGATATGTGTATTATTGCTGTAAAACCTAGAATTGTGTTATTTCAAAAATACGCTACCGGTTCCAAATCTGACATGACCAGCTGTTAATTCCTATCATTCCACAACTTTGGAACACATTGTTCCTGAATCCAATGACGTATTAACAAATCGGTAGCCAATTTTGGTTTTGAGCTGATATGTGTATTATTGCTGTAAAACCAAGAATTGTGTTACAGTAAAACCTCGATTCATCGCCACCATTTGTTCAGTCAAATTTTGGCGTTATAAAGGGGTTTGGCGATAAATCGGGGGAGGCGGATAAAGAAAAACATAAACAAAATGGATTTTGGGACTTCAAAATAGTGTGGCGATAAGCGAGGTGGCAAAGTTATCGAGGGGCATTATAACGAGGTTTTACTGTATTTCAAAAAACACTCTACCGGTTGCAAATCTGACATCAGCGGCTGTTAATTCCCATCATTCCACAACTTTGGAACACATTGTTCCTGAATCCACTGACGTATTTACAAATCGGTAGCCAATTTTGATTTTAAACAGTATTTCTGTTTATTAAAAAAATGTGGTGTTATTTAAAAACACGCTACCGGTTCCACATCTGACAATGCTGACTGTTAGTTCCCATCATTCTACAACTTTGGAACACATTGTTCCTGAATCCAATGACGTATTAACAAATCGGTAGCCAATTTTGGTTTTGAGCTGATATGTGTATTATTGCTGTAAAACCAAGAATTGTGTTATTTCAAAAAACACGCTACCGGTTGCAAATCTGACATGAGCGGCTGTTAATTCCCATCATTCCACAACTTTGGAACACATTGTTCCTGATTCCAACGACGTATTTACAAATCGGTAGCCAATTTTGGTTTTGAGCTGATATGTGTATTATTGCTGTAAAACCAAGAATTGTTTTATTTCAAAAAACACGCTACCGGTTGCAAATCTGACATGAGCAGCTGTTAATTCCCATTCCACAACTTTGGAACACATTGTTCCTGAATCCAATGACGTATTAACAAATCGGTAGCCAATTTGGTTTTGAGCTGATATGTGTATTATTGCTGTAAACCAAGCATTGTGTTATTTCAAAACACGCTACCGGTTGCAAATCTGACATGACCGGCTGTTAATTCCCTCATTCCACAACTTTGGAACACATTGTTCCTGAATCCAATGACGTATTAACAAATCGGTAGCCAATTTTGGTTTTGAGCTGATATGTGTATTATTGCTGTAAAACCAAGAATTGTGTTATTTCAAAAACACGCTGTCGGTTGCAAATCTGACATGAGCGCTGTTAACTCCCATCATTCCACAACTTTGGAACACATTGTTCCTGATTCCAACGATGTATTTACAAATCAGTAGCCAATTTTGGTTTTGAGCTGATATGGTATTATTTGCTGTAAAACCAAGAATTGTGTTATTTCAAAAAATACGCTACTGGTTGCAAATCTGACATGACATCTGTTAATTCCCATCATTCCACAACTTGGAACATATTGTTCCTGATTCCAATGACGTATTAACAAATCCATAGCCAATTTTGATTTTAAACAGTATTTCTGTTTATTAAAAAAATGTGGTGTTATTTCAAAAACACGCTACCGGTTCCACATCTGACAATGCTGACTGTTAGTTCCATCATTCTATAACTTTGGAACACATTGTTCCTGAATCCAATGACGTATTAACAAATCGGTAGCCAATTTTGGTTTGAGATGATATGTGTATTATTGCTGTAAACCAAGAATTGTGTTATTTCAAAAAACACACTACCCGGTTGCAAATCTGACATGAGCGGCTGTTAATTCCCATCATTCCACACTTTGGAACACATTGTTCCTGATTCCAACGACGTATTTAAAATCGGTAGCCAATTTTGATTTTAAACGTATTTCTGTTATTAAAAAAATGTGGTGTTATTTAAAAAAACACGCTACCGGTTCCACATCTGACAATGCTGACTGTTAGTTCCCATCATTCTACAACTTTGGAACACATTGTTCCTGAATCCAATGACGTATTAACAAATCGGTAGCCAATTTTGGTTTTGAGCTGATATGTGTATTATTGCTGTAAAACCAAGAATTGTGTTATTTCAAAAAACACGCTATCGGTTGCCAATCTGACATGAGCGGCTGTTAATTCCCATCATTCCACAACTTTGGAACACATTGTTCCTGATTCCAGTGACGTATTAACAAATCTATGGCCAATTTTGATTTTAAACAGTATTTCTGTTTATTAAAAAAATGTGGTGTTATTTCAAAAAACACGCTACCGGTTCCACATCTGACAATGCTGACTATTAGTTCCCATCATTCTACAACTTTGGAACACATTGTTCCTGAATCCAATGACGTATTAACAAATCGGTAGCCAATTTTGGTTTTGAGCTGATATGTGTATTATTGCTGTAAAACCAAGAATTGTGTTATTTCAAAAAACACGCTACCGGTTGCAAATCTGACATGAGCGGCTGTTAATTCCCATCATTCCACAACTTTGGAACACATTGTTCCTGATTCCAACGATGTATTTACAAATCAGTAGCCAATTTTGGTTTTGAGCTGATATGTGTATTATTGCTGTAAAACCAAGAATTGTGTTATTTCAAAAAATACGCTACTGGTTGCAAATCTGACATGACCAGCTGTTAATTCCCATCATTCCACAACTTTGGAACATATTGTTCCTGATTCCAATGACGTATTAACAAATCCATAGCCAATTTTGATTTTAAACAGTATTTCTGTTTATTAAAAAAATGTGGTGTTATTTCAAAAAACACGCTACCGGTTCCACATCTGACAATGCTGACTGTTAGTTCCCATCATTCTATAACTTTGGAACACATTGTTCCTGAATCCAATGACGTATTAACAAATCGGTAGCCAATTTTGGTTTTGAGATGATATGTGTATTATTGCTGTAAAACCAAGAATTGTGTTATTTCAAAAAACACGCTACCGGTTGCAAATCTGACATGAGCGGCTGTTAATTCCCATCATTCCACAACTTTGGAACACATTGTTCCTGATTCCAACGACGTATTTACAAATCGGTAGCCAATTTTGATTTTAAACAGTATTTCTGTTTATTAAAAAAATGTGGTGTTATTTAAAAAAACACGCTACCGGTTCCACATCTGACAATGCTGACTATTAGTTCCCATCATTCTACAACTTTGGAACACATTGTTCCTGAATCCAATGACGTATTAACAAATCGGTAGCCAATTTTGGTTTTGAGCTGATATGTGTATTATTGCTGTAAAACCAAGAATTGTGTTATTTCAAAAAACACGCTATCGGTTGCCAATCTGACATGAGCGGCTGTTAACTCCCATCATTCCACAACTTTGGAACACATTGTTCCTGATTCCAACGACGTATTTACAAATCAGTAGCCAATTTTGGTTTTGAGCTGATATGTGTATTATTGCTGTAAAACCAAGAATTGTGTTATTTCAAAAAACACGCTATCGGTTGCCAATCTGACATGAGCGGCTGTTAACTCCCATCATTCCACAACTTTGGAACACATTGTTCCTGATTCCAACGACGTATTTACAAATCAGTAGCCAATTTTGGTTTTGAGCTGATATGTGTATTATTGCTGTAAACGAATGTTGTTATTTCAAAAAATACGCTACTAGTTGCAAATCTGACATGACCAGCTGTTAATTCCCATCATTCCACAACTTTGGAACACATTGTTCCTGATTCCAATGACGTATTAACAAATCCATAGCCAATTTTGATTTTAAACAGTATTTCTGTTTATTAAAAAATGTGGTGTTATTTCAAAAACATGCTACCGGTTCCACATCTGACAATGCTGACTGTTAGTTCCCTCATTCTACAACTTTGGAACACATTTTCCTGAATCCAATGACGTATTAACAAATCGGTAGCCAATTTTGGTTTTGAGCTGATATGTGTATTATAGCTGTAAAACCAAGAATTATGTTATTTCAAAAAACACGCAACCGGTTGCAAATCTGACATGACCAGCTGTTAATTCCCATCATTCCACAACTTTGGAACACATTGTTCCTGATTCCAACGACGTATTTACAAATCAGTAGCCAATTTTGGTTTTAGCTGATATGTGTATTATTGCTGTAAAACCAGACTTGTGTTATTTCAAAAACACCTACCGGTTGCAAATCTGACATGAGCGGCTGTTAATTCCCATCATTCACAACTTTGGAACACATTGTTCCTGATTCCAATGACGTATTTACAAATCGGTAGCCAATTTTGGTTTTGAGCTGATATGTGTATTATTGCTGTAAAATCAAGAATTGTGTTATTTCAAAAAACACGCTACCGGTTGCAAATCTGACATGAGCGGCTGTTAATTCCCATCATTCCACAACTTTGGAACACATTGTTCCTGATTCCAGTGACGTATTAACAAATCCATGGCCAATTTTGATTTTAAACAGTATTTCTGTTTATTAAAAAAATGTGGTGTTATTTCAAAAAACATGCTACCGGTTCCACATCTGACAATGCTGACTGTTAGTTCCCATCATTCTACAACTTTGGAACACATTGTTCCTGATCCAATGACGTATTAACAAATCGGTAGCCAATTTTGGTTTGAGCTGATATGTGTATTATTGCTGTAAAACCAGAATTGTGTTATTTCAAAAAACACGCTACCGGTTGCAAATCTGACATGACCGGCTGCTAATTCCATCATTCCACAACTTTGGAACACATTGTTCCTGATTCCAACGACGTATTTACAAATCAGTAGCCAATTTTGGTTTTGAGCTGATATGTGTATTATTGCTGTAAAACCAAGAATTGTGTTATTTCAAAAAATACGCTACTGGTTGCAAATCTGACATGACCAGCTGTTAATTCCCATCATTCCACAACTTTGAACACATTGTTCTGATTCCAATGACGTATTAACAATACATAGCCAATTTTGATTTTAAACAGTATTTCTGTTTATTAAAAAAATGTGGTGTTATTTCAAAAAACAAGCTACCGGTTCCATCTGACAATGCTGACTGTTAGTTCCCTCATTCTACAACTTTGGAACACATTGTTCCTGAATCCAATGACGTATTAACAAATCGGTAGCCAATTTTGGTTTTGAGCTGATATGTGTATTATTGCTGTAAAACCAAGAATTGTGTTATTTCAAAAAATACGCTACCAGTTGCCAATCTGACATGAGCGGCTGTTAATTTCCCATCATTCACAACTTTGGAACACATTGTTCCTGATTCCAGTGACGTATTAACAAATCTATGGCCAATTTGATTTTAAACAGTATTCTGTTTTTAAAAAAATGTGGTGTTATTTAAAAAAACACGCTACCGGTTCCACATCTGACAATGCTGACTGTTAGTTTCCCATCATTCTACAACTTTGGAACACATTGTTCCTGATCCAATGACGTATTAACAAATCGGTAGCCAATTTTGGTTTTGAGCTGATATGTGTATTATTGCTGTAAAACCAAGAATTGTGTTATTTCAAAAAACACGCTACCGGTTGCAAATCTGACATGACCGCTGCTAATTCCCATCATTCCACAACTTTGGAACATTGTTCCTGATTCAACGACGTATTACAAATCAGTAGCCAATTTTGGTTTTTGAGCTGATATGTGTATTATGCTGTAAAACCAAGAATTGTGTTATTTCAAAAAATACGCTACCGGTTGCAAATCTTACATGACCAGCTGTTAATTCCCATCATTCCACAACTTTGGAACACATTGTTCCTGATTCCAATGACATTAACAATACATAGCCATTTTGATTTTAAACAGTATTTCTGTTTATTAAAAAAATGTGTGTTATTTCAAAAAACAGCTACCGTTCCACATCTGACAATGCTGACTGTTAGTTTCCCATCATCTCTACAACTTTGGAACACATTGTTCCTGAATCCAATGACGTATTAACAATCGGTAGCCAATTTTGGTTTTGAGCTGATATGTGTATTATAGCTGTAAAACCAAGAATTGTGTTATTTCAAAAAATACCGCTACGTTGCAAATCTGACATGACAGCTGTTAATTCCCGTCATTCCAGAACTTTGGAACACATTGTTCCTGATTCCAATGACGTATTAACAAATCCATAGCCAATTTTGATTTTAAACAGTATTTCTGTTTATTAAAAAAATGTGGTGTTATTTCAAAAAACATGCTACCGGTTCCACATCTGACAATGCTGACTGTTAGTTCCCATCATTCTACAACTTTGGAACACATTGTCCTGAATCCAATGACGTATTAACAAATCGGTAGCCAATTTTGGTTTTGAGCTGATATGTGTATTATAGCTGTAAAACAAGAATTATGTTATTTCAAAAAACACGCAACCGGTTGCAAATCTGACATGACTGGCTGTTAATTCCCATCATTCCACAACTTTGGAACACATTGTTCCTGATTCCAACGACGTATTTACAAATCAGTAGCCAATTTTGGTTTTGAGCTGATATGTGTATTATTGCTGTAAAACCAAGAATTGTGTTATTTCAAAAAACGCTACCGGTTGCAAATCTGACATGACCAGCTGTTAATTCCCGTCATTCTACAACTTTGGAACACATTGTTCCTGATTCCAATGACGTATTAACAAATCCATAGCTTTTGATTTTAAACAGTATTTCTGTTTATTAAAAAAATGTGGTGTTATTTCTAAAAACACGCTACCGGTTCCACATCTGACAATGCTGACTGTTAGTTCCCATCATTCTACAACTTTGGAACACATTGTTCCTGAATCCAATGACGTATTAACAAATCGGTAGCCAATTTTGGTTTTGAGCTGATATGTGTATTATTGCTGTAAAACCAAGAATTGTGTTATTTCAAAAAATACGCTACCGGTAGCAAATCTGACATGACCAGCTGTTAATTCCCATCATTCCACAACTTTGGAACAATTGTTCCTGATTTCAATGACGTATTAACAAATCCAGCCAATTTTGATTTTAAACAGTATTTTTGTTTATTAAAAAATGTGGTGTTATTTCAAAACACACGGTACCGTTTCCACATCTGACAATGCTGACTGTTAGTTCCCATCATTCTACAACTTTGGAACACATTGTTCCTGAATCCAATGACGTATTAACAAATCGGTAGCCAATTTTGGTTTTGAGCTGATTGTGTATTATTGCTGTAAAACCAAGAATTGTGTTTTTTCAAAAAACACGCTACCGGTTTGCAAATCTGACATGACCAGCTGTTAATTCCCATCATTCCACAACTTGGAACACATTGTTCCTGATTCCAATGACGTATTAACAAATCCATAGCCAATTTTGATTTTAAACAGTATTTCTGTTTATTAAAAAAATGTGGTGTTATTAAAAAACACGCTACCGGTTCCACATCTGACAATGCTGACTGTAAGTTCCCATCATTTTACAACTTTGAGGAACACATTGTTCCTGAATCCAATGACGTATTAACAAATCGGTAGCCATTTTGGTTTGAGCTGATATGTGTTTATTGCTGTAAAACCAGAATTGTGTTATTTCAAAACACGCTACCGGTTGCAAATCTGACATGAGCGGCTGTTAATTCCATTCCACAACTTTGGAACACATTGTTCATGATTCCAACGACGTATTTACAAATCAGTAGCCAATTTTGGTTTTGAGCTGATATGGTATTATTGCTGTAAAACCAAGAATTGTGTTATTTCAAAAAATACGCTACGGTTGCAAATCTGATATGACCAGCTGTTAATTCCCATCATTCCACAACTTTGGAACACATTGTTCCTGATTCCAATGACGTATTAAAAAATCCTAGCCAATTTTGATTTTAAACAGTATTTCTGTGTATTAAAAATGTGGTGTTATTTAAAAAACACGCTACCGGTTCCACATCTGACAATGCTGACTGTTAGTTCCATCATTCTACAACTTTGGAACACATTGTTCCTGAATCCAATGACGTATTAACAAATCGGTAGCCAATTTTGGTTTGAGCTGATATGTGTATTATTGCTGTAAAACCAAGAATTGTGTTTATTTCAAAAAAACACGCTACGGTTGCAAATCTGACATGACCGGCTGTTAATTCCCATCATTCCACAACTTTGGAACACATTGTTCCTGATTCCAACGACGTATTTACAAATCGGTAGCCAATTTTGGTTTTGAGCTGATATGTGTATTATTGCTGTAAAACCAAGAATTGGTTATTTCAAAAACAAGCTACCGTTTCCACATCTGACATGAGCGGCTGTTAATTCCCATCATTCCACAACTTTGGAACACCTTGTTCCTGATCCAATGACGTATTAACAAATCGGTAGCCAATTTTGGTTTTGAGCTGATATGTTATTATTGCTGTAAACCAAGAATTGTGTTTTTTCAAAATACTTTACCGGTTGCAATCTGAAATGAGCGGCTGTTAATTCCCTCATTCCACAACTTTGGAACACATTGTTCCTGAATCCAATCACTATATTAAAATCGGTAGCCAATTTTGGTTTTGAGCTAATATATGTATTATTGCTGTAAAACCAATACTTGTGTTATTTCAAAAACACACGCTCCGTTGCAAATATGACATGACGGCTGTTAATTCCCATCATTCCACACTTTGGAACACATTGTTCCTGATTCCAGTGACGTATTACAAATCCATGGCCAATTTTGGTTTTAAACATATTTCTGTTTATTAAAAAAATGTGGTGTTATTTCAAAAAACACGCTACCGGTTCCACATCTGACAATGCTGACTGTTAGTTCCCATCATTCTACAACTTTGGAACACATTGTTCCTGATTCCAACGACGTATTTACAAATCGGTAGCCAATTTTGGTTTTGAGCTGATATGTGTATTATTGCTGTAAAACCAAGAATTGTGTTATTTCAAAAACACGCTACCGGTTGCAAATCTGACATGAGCGGCTGTTAATTCCCATCATTCCACAACTTTGGAACACATTGTTCCTGATTCCAACGACGTATTTACAAATCGGTAGCCAATTTTGGTTTTGAGCTGATATGTGTATTATTGCTATAAAACCAAGAATTGTGTTATTTCAAAAATATGCTACCGGTTGCAATCTGACATGACCAGCTGTTAATTCCCATCATTCCACAACTTTGGAACACATTGTTCCTGATTCCAATGACGTATTAACAAATCCATAGCCAATTTTGATTTTAAACAGTATTTCTGTTTATTAAAAAAATGTGGTGTTATTTAAAACACGCTACCGGTTCCACATCTGACAATGCTGGCTGTTAGTTCCCATCATTCCACAACTTTGAACACATTGTTCCTGATTCCAATGACGTATTTACAAATCGGTAGCCAATTTTGGTTTTGAGCTGATATGTGTATTATTGCTGTAAAACCAAGAATTGTGTTATTTCAAAAAACACGCTACCGGTTGCAAATCTGACATGACCAGCTGTTAATTCCCATCATTCCACAACTTTGGAACACATTGTTCCTGATTCCAATGACGTATTAACAAATCCATAGCCAATTTTGATTTTAAACAGTATTTCTGTTTATTAAAAAAATGTGGTGTTATTTAAAAAAACACGCTACCGGTTCCACATCTGACAATGCTGACTGTAAGTTCCCATCATTTTACAACTTTGGAACACATTGTTCCTGAATCCAATGACGTATTAACAAATCGGTAGCCAATTTTGGTTTTGAGCTGATATGTGTATTATTGCTGTAAACCAGAATTGTGTTATTTCAAAAACACGCTACCGGTTGCAAATCTGACATGAGCGGCTGTTAATTCCCATCATTCCACAACTTTGGAACACATTGTTCATGATTCCAACGACGTATTTACAAATCAGTAGCCAATTTTGGTTTTGAGCTGAATGTGTATTATTGCTGTAAAACCAAGAATTGTGTTATTTCAAAAATACGCTACCGTTGCAATCTGATATGACCAGCTGTTAATTCCCATCATTCCACAACTTTGGAACATTGTTCCTGATTCCAATGACGTATTAAAAATCCATAGCCAATTTTGATTTTAAACAGTATTTCTGTATTAAAAAAATGTGGTGTTATTTAAAAAACACGCTACCGGTTCCACATCTGACAATGCTGACTGTTAGTTCCCATCATTCTACAACTTTGGAACACATTGTTCCTGAATCCAATGACGTATTAACAAATCGGTAGCCAATTTTGGTTTTGAGCTGATATGTGTATTATTGCTGTAAAACCAAGAATTGTGTTATTTCAAAAACACGCTACCGGTTGCAAATCTGACATGACCGGCTGTTAATTCCCATCATTCCACAACTTTGGAACACATTGTTCCTGATTCCAACGACGTATTTACAAATCGGTAGCCAATTTTGGTTTTGAGCTGATATGTGTATTATTGCTGTAAAACCAAGAATTGGGTTATTTCAAAAAACAAGCTACCGTTTCCACATCTGACATGAGCGGCTGTTAATTCCCATCATTCCACAACTTTGGAACACCTTGTTCCTGATCCATGACGTATTAACAAATCGTAGCCAATTTTGTTTTGAGCTGATATGTGTATTATTGCTGTAAAACCAAGAATTGTGTTATTTCAAAAATACTTTACCGGTTGCAAATCTGAAATGAGCGGCTGTTAATTCCCATCATTCCACAACTTTGGAACACATTGTTCCTGAATCCAATCACATATTAAAATCGGTAGCCAATTTTGGTTTTGAGCTAATATATGTATTATTGCTGTAAAACCAAGACTTGGTTTTTCAAAAAACACGCTACCGGTTGCAAATGACATGAGGCGCTGTTAATTCCCATCATTCCACAACTTTGGAACACATTGTTCCTGATTCCAGTGACGTATTAACAAATCCATGGCCAATTTTGGTTTTAAACAGTATTTCTGTTTTATTAAAAAAATGTGGTGTTATTTCAAAAACACGCTACCGGTTCCACATCTGACAATGCTGACTGTTAGTTCCCATCATTCTACAACTTTGGAACACATTGTTCCTGATTCCAACGACGTATTTACAAATCGGTAGCCAATTTTGGTTTTGAGCTGATATGTGTATTATTGCTGTAAAACCAAATTGTGTTATTTCAAAAAACACGCTACCGGTTGCAAATCTGACATGAGCGGCTGTTAATTCCCATCATTCCACAACTTTGGACACATTGTTCCTGATTCCAACGACGTATTTACAATCGGTAGCCAATTTTGGTTTTGAGCTGATATGTGTATTATTGCTATAAAACCAAGAATTGTGTTATTTCAAAAATATGCTACCGGTTGCAAATCTGACATGACCAGCTGTTAATTCCCATCATTCCACAACTTTGGAACACATTGTTCCTGATTCCAATGACGTATTAACAAATCCATAGCCAATTTTGATTTTAAACAGTATTTCTGTTTATTAAAAAAATGTGGTGTTATTTAAAAAAACGCTACCGGTTCCACATCTGACAATGCTGGCTGTTAGTTCCCATCATTCCACAACTTTGGAACACTTGTTCCTGATTCCAATGACGTATTTACAAATAGGTAGCCATTTTGGTTTTGAGCTGATATGTGTATTATTGCTGTAAAACCAAGAATTGTTTTATTTCAAAAAACACGCTACCGGTTGCAAATCTGACATGAGCGCTGTTAATTCCCATTATTCCACAACTTTGGAACACATTGTTCCTGATTCCAACGACGTATTTACAAATCATAGCCAATTTTGGTTTTGAGCTGATAGTGTATTATTGCTGTAAAACCAAGAATTGTGTTATTTCAAAAAACACGCTACCGGTTGCAAATCTGACATGAGCGGCTGTTAATTCCCATCATTCCACAACTTTGGAACACATTGTTCCTGATTCCAACGACGTATTTACAAATCGGTAGCCAATTTTGGTTTTGAGCTGATATGTGTATTATTGCTGTAAAACCAAGAATTGTGTTATTTCAAAAATATGCTACCGGTTGCAAATCTGACATGACCAGCTGTTAATTCCCATCATTCCACAACTTTGGAACACATTGTTCCTGATTCCATGACGTATTAACAAATCCATGGCCAATTTTGATTTTAAACAGTATTTCTGTTTATTAAAAAATGTGTGTTTTCAAAAAATACGCTACCGGTTCCACATCTGACAATGCTGACTGTTAGTTCCCATCATTCTACAACTTTGGAACACATTGTTCCTGAATCCAATGACGTATTAACAAATCCATAGCCAATTTTGATTTTAAACAGTATTTCTGTTTATTAAAAAAATGTGGTGTTATTTCAAAAAACACGCTACCGGTTCCACATCTGACAATGCTGACTGTTAGTTCCCATCATTCTACAACTTTGGAACACATTGTTCCTGAATCCAATGACGTATTAACAAATCGGTAGCCAATTTTGGTTTTGAGCTGATATGTGTATTATAGCTGTAAAACCAAGAATTATGTTATTTCAAAAAACACGCAACCGGTTGCAAATCTGACATGACTGGCTGTTAATTCCCATCATTCCACAACTTTGGAACACATTGTTCCTGATTCCAATGACGTATTTACAAATCATAGCCAATTTTGGTTTTGAGCTGATATGTGTATTATTGCTGTAAAACCAAGAATTGTGTTATTTCAAAAAACACGCTACCGGTTGCAAATCTGACATGAGCGGCTGTTAATTCCCATCATTCCACAACTTTGGAACACATTGTTCCTGATTCCAACGACGTATTTACAAATCGGTAGCCAATTTTGGTTTTGAGCTGATATGTGTATTATTGCTGTAAAACCAAGAATTGTTTTATTTCAAAAAACACGCTACCGGTTGCAAATCTGACATGAGCGGCTGTTAATTCCCATCATTCCACAACTTTGGAACACATTGTTCCTGAATCCAAGGACGTATTAACAAATTGGTAGACAATTTTGGTTTTGAGCTGATATGTGTATTATTGCTGTAAAACCAAATTGTGTTATTTCAAAAAACACGCTACCGGTTGCAAATCTGACATGAGCGGCTGTTAATTCCCATCATTCCACAACTTTGGAACACATTGTTCCCGATTCCAATGACGTATTTACAAATCGGTAGCCAATTTTGGTGTTAAGCTGATATGTGTATTATTGCTGTAAAACCAAGAATTGGGTTATTTAAAAAAAATGGTACCGGTTGCAAATCTGACATGAGCGGCTGTTAATTCCCATCATTCCACAACTTGGAACACATTGTTCCTGAATCCAATGACGTATTAACAAATCGGTAGCCAATTTTGGTTTTGAGCTGTTATGTGTATTATTCGCTCTTTGCGGCCAACTGTTCAACCAGAGTTATCGTCCTGAATGCAGGCATAGTCTAACTTCCTGTCAAGGTCATAGATTGTCATAACTATTTAGATAGGATTGGACGCTTTGGTAAGCCTGTTAAGCTGCACAATTTGCCTAAGGAGCCGTATTTAAGGAAAGCATGGATGATTGCGATAAGTCGGAAGGATTTCTCTCCAAAAAGGACGTTTGTTTGCTCGGACCATTTTCCAAACGGCGATGGCAGAACCTGGCGACATAAAGTGCCAAGTTTGTTCTCCCTCAGAAGAAAACCAAACCAGTTGGTAAACGCACCAGCAAGAACAGTAGTAAAATAGTGCAGATCCAGGGCAGTTTGTTGAACATGTCCAACATGATGTTGGCACTTTTCACACCTATGTAGTAATAACAATAAACTTTATCTGTTTATATTCAATTACAGTGTTCATCATATCATGGAAATCTTTATATAGCATATGTTTGTATATGAATATTAACATACTATGCTGTTACATTTACAGTAAATCTACTGTGAATATGGTCCCAGTTCTAAAACCATCAAAATCATTTCAATATATATACATTTTAAAAACTAGGGTGGCTTAGCAGTTAAGACTTTGATCCTAAAATCAAAGGGCTCTTACTTCTGTGGGTTAGATCCCTGCTGGGACCATGTGTGAGAAAATGAATTTCCCTTCCCATTGGCCCTTACTGGGTGGCTGGTGTCAGTTTAGTGTGACCATGTGATGTGTTAATCTGCAATATTGTGTACCAGTGTGCTAGCACTCTAAAGGTGACCACGGTGTGCTTTATTACAAAGCGGATCACAAACACTACACATAATCATGCACCACTTGAAATTTGTGAATAGATTGACCCATTAAATCATTGCATGGTCCTGAAATGATATACCAGTATATGTCATGTTTAATAGGACAGTTTAATTCTAGTACAAACAAATTTTAATGAGGTCTTGAAATATTTGAAACATTCAAATCTTAAATAATGCATAAGAAGCTTCACTTAATTTGAAAGTGAATAATTTTTTTCAGACCTTATGAAAACATTTAAAGTGCAATTCAATTCTTAGAAAAGGGGAAATCTCATTCTCTTATTCATCTCTCTCTCATCTTTTTTTTATTTTAGATATGCCAAGGATACTAAAGCATCAGTATCATGTACAGGTCCTAGCATGTTGGCAGTGTATCAGAATATCCAAGTCAAGCTTTCATCAGTAGATGAATCTACAATTAGTGACAGACCAGAAATCACAATTGAGGATATACAAAGCAGTGATACCCAGATTCAGTTTTACACAGGGTTGCCAGATTTTTCAACATTCATGGCATTATTTGACTGTTTAACTGAACATGGGGCTGACAAAATTATCATAGATAATAATTTAAGAACTGCAACAGGTAAAAGAAAATTGAGACTGATAGATGAGTTTCTTATGGTTATGATGAGATTGAGATTAGGACTACTGTTGAAGGACTTGGAGTATAGGTTTAGAATCTCAGCTAGTAGAATATCTAGAATCTTTAGTGCCTGGATAACATTTGATTGGCGTCACGACAAAAGGGACCTTATCTCTTCTACGTCACAAACGAGATAATCAAGTCAAAGTTTTACCTTTTTCGCGCTGAAAAACACGGAAAACACGGAAGTCAGCTATTTATTTCTGAAGACGGCGGTGACTATGCGGATTGGTATTCAAATGTATTAGTGTTTGAAACACAGTGTAGTCTATCTACTATAATGGAATCTGAGGTAATTTAAAACAAAATGTTCAGTATAAAGCATTTTATTCCACATTTATATATAACATCTACATAATCTTGACATTAAACTTACACAATCAGATTCTCCGATTATTTTTTCACTATCGTAGATATCCTTTTAAGTTTCAACATTTACGGATAGATTTTAATTTTATGTGAAGTTAAAAATAATTTGAACCGTAATATAATATATTCCATTTAACACACGAAAACCAGTTTTGACTAAGTTTAAAAATAATGCAGACGGATTTTTTTTAACTTTCAAAAATATCATGTTGATTCGAAATATCTCGATCTACGAAACTGACAAATGTTTTGAAAAATTATCGTCAGAAAGTATACTACATCAGCAATACAAAGTAAAACCACATTAAAATAATCTATCCTCTAAAAATATTTACAGATTTCTGTTCCAAAAAAGGGAATGTTCGTTCTAAAAAATTGGAAAATTAACTACGCAGACTAGCTATTGATCTACTGCGTAAATGACGCTAAAACACTGCGTATAAAACATGTAGCCTGTCTGTTTTCCTTATTTACATGATTGAATAATGATTACAATATATTTAAACAAATAAGCAAGATCCAAAAAAAAAAAAAATGCAAATTAACAATAACACAGCCGAACCTATTCAACCGTTAGCTCGCCCTACTCAGTCTAGAGAAGTCATGTCGAGATACCGAGTGTCTTCTTTTACGTCCGTACTATGAGGTCATAAACTAGATCGTTGGTTGACGATGCAAATCGTTGACTTATCATACAACATATTTAAATGTAAATTATTGTACGATAGTTTACGCAATGTTAATTTAATTTACAAGACTGTCCAAATGGCTGAAATCACAGATGCTCTACAATATATAACCATGTATCAAACTGGGAAGGTAGTAAATTATTATCTAGAACACTTGCCTATGTAATTTGACGCATGTTTTCGATTCCCAGATCGACCCTGGATTTCTCCTTAAAATTTGGTTCCCAATATGACCCTCAAAAGTATTTAATCAGCAATTTCAGTCCATCAGGAGGATTTGGGTATGGAATTCCCCACTTGTTTGAAACTCAAGAAAATGGGGAATTAATGTAGCGATCTGGCTAGCTCAGTTGGTAGAGCACTCATCTATAAAGTGCTTTCATGAGGTCTTTGATTCGATCATTGGTGCGACCACGCATCTGCAATTTTTGTTCTTCTTGTTACAAGCGCAATCGAAAATGCTATACGTTTATTTACACAGATAATATTTATAGTAGTTAAATGGCCTACCATGGAATAAAATAATTTTTAACTGAAAAAATGTAACTGTTTCCAAATAAAACAAATACTATATATCCCAAGTACAGAAATATCAAAACGGGCGAAATAAAAAAATCAAATTAAGCTATAGCATTTCGCATTTTCGGATTTTGGTCGCAAAAATTAAATTGAAACAAATTAAAACATATCATTGAAATTCCGTAATATAAAAATACACATATGGTATGACTACTATGACTACATGTTTTCTGTTTAATTCAAAAGTTACTTGTAACATAACGATTTCAATTTCCATTTTCAAACTTAAGTTAATGGATATATCAATCTGAACGAAATATTGTGTTGGAAGAATGTTCTTAGTTTTAAAGACTATTCGTAGTGGGAGGTTGGGTTCGAACGTGGACCGAGTCTGACAAAGACTTGAAATTAGGTAGTGTTTGTTTTTCTTTCAACAATTACTCGGCATTTAGAAATGAAAGGCACGAGGTAAAACCCGATGTTTTGTTCAACGGTAGGTGTGTCACACATGACCAAAGACCCCTCCCACATGTCAGCGTACTGCAACGGTATAACATTCTAGCACGTCTAGCCAATGAAGTCTCAATTTTAGTGACCACTTCAATAGCTCAATTGAAAGAGTGTTCGCCTGTATGTTGGATGTTGTGGGTTCGAACCCCGGTCGGGTCTGACCAAGACTTCGTAGTGACTTTTATTTTGCCAAGCAATCAGCATAATCCATTAGAAATGAAAGTCACAGGGTCCTTCGGAAGGGACCTTAAAACCGATTCCCAGTGTCACGGCAGGCGTGACACACACTGCAGGCGTGACACGTAATAGAACCCTCCGTGAACATTTCTCTGTGTACAAAGCAAAGGTAACATATAGCTGGTGAAGTCTCGATATAAGTGAAATATTTCACATTAAATCACATTCAATCAATCAATTTAGTGAAATAGTTTTGACTGGGATGTTAAACTATATTCAATTGATCAATCATTTAACCTTGCTCCTGCTTTTGTGAGATTGAGACCCCGGGATTTCCCTACACTTGTGAATATACAATGTGTATAAATATTATATAACTGAGATTTATTTCAGATTTTCTTTCTTTTTTAGTTAATTGATTTTGTAAATGAGGAGTATTTTCCAGCATACCAAATATCGGTTCCGCTTAGAGCAAATGAAGTAAATTACATGTATGAAGACCATGATAATGATGAGGAGGAAAGTGTACATTCAAGAACAGTTGAGGAGAGGGTTCAAACATTTTTATCCCAGTGTGATGAAGACCAAGACTGCCATATTGGGTACAATAGGGATGAACTGGTGAGAAAGGTTTCTGGTGGCTGTGGCTGCGGTTCACATTGCTATTCAAATATTGAATTGGAGGAGATATATTAAAACATTTTAAATATGCGGGAATTAACAAAAGGAGAGAAGGGAAAATTGACGAGTAAAGGCATAGGTCAGAAAGAAGAAACAACAGAAGGAACAAAGAGGAAAAGATACAGTTATAATTTTGATGATAGAGAAGTATGTAGGACAGCATTTTTGACCATTCATGACATAGGTATAAAATATTTAAAAAACATATTAAAGCATTTGAAATCAAATGGAGCCACACCACACACACATGGTAATGAAGGTCGCCGAGCAAAGCATGCCTTTTCTTTTGAAGACACCAAATTATGCGTTGCCTTCATTTTGAATTATGCCTCCGAATATGGGTTACCACAGCCTGCTGCGCCATGTACCCACCGATCTTATTACCAGCGTACTGTACAAAGAAAGATACAGTCAAACCTGTCTATAAAGGCCACTCAAGGGAACCAGTAAAAGTGGCCTTTATGGGCAGGTGGCCTTTATATACAGGTTCAAATAATATGAATAAAGAACAATTAGGATATAATTCTACTGGCCTTTATAAGCAGGTGACCTTTATATAGAAGTGGCCTTTAAGGCAGGTTGGACTGTATCCACAATTTGTATGTGGAATCCTGTACTGAGAATGGCAAACGTAGTGCAAAGTTAACGGTTTTTAAAAACATTTGGACCAACTGCTGCTCAAATATCAAAATAGCAAACCCGAGATTCGATGTATGTGCTACATGTGAACGTTTAAAAGATGGGATTGTGCAGGCAGTTACAGAACATGACAAGTTAGATGCTACACAGGCACTTACAGATCACACAAAAAGAACACAAAGTTTACATCAATGATTGCAAACTGGCCAAAGAAGAACTCCCTTTAACATCTGCAGTGCCGAACATAGATCCATCTTCACCATGCTCAACAGATTTTAGTAATGTTCATTACACAGCCGATTTTGCCCAGTGCTTGATGCTACCACATAGATCTCGTCAGCCTGGACCACTCTACTTTTTAACAACTAAAAAAGTACATCTATTTGGCATATGCCAGGAAGGAAGACAACAGATGAACTACTTGATTGATGAAGCGGAAACGATTGGTGAAGATGGAAAATCCACCCATGGACCAAATGCTGTTATATCTATGTTAGACCATTTTCTGAAAACTCATGGATGCGGTGAAGTTAAATTTACACTTCATTGTGATAATTGTCCAGGTATATACAATGAACTAAAACTGATATATAACCTATCGTCTCAATTTTTGACAAAGATTAATTTTTTCTATTCTAAATTATTAGTTTTATCTTTACTGCTTTCGTTGCTAATTTCCAATGACCAATGTTACAAAACTGGAACCTACGATATTCATTGACTCAGCTAGAAAACACACACATACACACACACACACACACTCTCTCTCTCTCTCTCTCTCTTGCATACACACTACTGAATCAATAGACGCCTATTTATAACACCTAATCAGACTATCAAGACTAGTCATCTGTGAAATGTGTTTATCTATACATCCTGTAAGATTGTTACTGAAACTTGTTTATCTGTATATAATGTTTTTACTTTTACATGCATATTTATTTCTTAATTTTCATTATATTTTAGGCCAATTCAAAAATAGATATCTCCTTGCCTATTTGATGTATCGTGTTATCACTGGTAAGAAAAGAGAGATTGAATTAAAGTTTCAAGTACCGGGTCACACTAGATGTCTTGTAGACGCTGGTTTCGCATATATAAAGAAATTATACCGTAGGTAAGTTTAAATCTTAGAGATTTAAAAGAACTATATGATGTTTTTGTAACACAAAAGAGATGACAGTTGACTATACATTAGCGAGGGCAATGAACATATTTATTTATGTATTCACAGTCTAATTTTCTCTTTATTATAAAGATAGGTTTTTTAGCTCACCTGACCGAAGGTCATGTGAGCTTATGGCATAGCGCAGCGTGTGTATGTGCGTGCGTGCGTGTGTGCGTGTGTGCGTGCGTCGTTAACACCTATTTTCAACTTCTCCTCTGAAACTACTGGACAGTTTTTAATGAAACTTTGTCAGAAGTATATATGGGCCGGTGCAATTCAGATTTGTTCATGGCGTTGCCATGGCTACCATAACTAGGTCAAGGTGACCTAGGGGTGCAAAAATCTTAAAAAATCTTCTTCTCCGAAAGTACTGATTGGAGAAAAAATCTGATGTGATATTTGGCTTCTCTAGGGTCTTAAGCCTATAGTTTGTTCATTTTGTGAAATTCAGATAAAAAATAGGTTACGCGTTTTTGCGTTTAATTTTGAAAAAACCGTAAAATAGCTTCAAATTGTTATAACTTGACTATTTGACCAGATAATGACATGGGGTTTTCAGTTTTGACATCTTCTTGTTAGTATCTTCAAAATGAGGTCAAGGTCAATTGTGAAGGTCATGACCTAATTTTTGTTACCTCTGATTATAATTATTATCTCAAAAACTTTAAACTTTTTGTTAAGGCATGTATATTAGAATGTTGTAGGTATTGATACAACGATCATTTTGATGTATAGAAAAAGGTCATGGGTTCAAAGGTCAAGGTCACTGATGTGAAACAATACTGAATGGTTAATTATCTCGAAAACTATAAACTTTTTGTATAGGCATGTATATTAGAATGTTGTAGGTATTGATACAACAATCATTTTGATGTATAGAAAAAGGTCGTGGGTTCAAAGGTCAAGGTCACAGATGTGAAACAATACGGAAATGGTTAATTATCTCGAAAACTATAAACTTTTTGTATAGGCATGTATATTAGAATGTTGTAGGTATTGATACAACGATCATTTTGATGTATAGAAAAGGTCATGGGTTCAAAGGTCAAGGTCACAGATGTGAAACAATACCGAAATGGTAAATTATCTTGAAAACTATAAACTTTTTGTATAGGCATGTATATTAGAATGTTGTAAGTATTGATACAACGATCATTTTGATGTATAGAAAAAGGTCATGGATTCAAAGGTCAAGGTCACAGATGTGAAACAATACCGAAATGGTTAATTATCTCGAAAACTATAAACTTTTTGTATAGGCATGTATATTAGAATGTTGTAGATATTGATACAACGATCATTTTGATGTATAGAAAAAGGTCATGGGTTCAAAGGTCAAGGTCACAGATGTGAAACAATACCGAAATGGTTAAATATCTCAAAAACTGTAAACTTTTTGTATGGGCATGTATATTAGAATGTTGTAGGTATTGATACAACAATCATTTTGATGTATAGAAAAATGTTATGGGTTTAAAGGTCAAGGTCACAGATGTGAAACAATACTGAAATGGTTAATTATCTTGAAAACTATTAACTTTTTGTATAGGCATGTATACTACAATGTTGTAGGTATTGATACAACGGTTATCATGATGTTAAGAAAAAAGTCATTGGGGTTTAGTATTTATGTTTTCTTTAAATCTATCAGCTAGCCATTAGTTATCAGGTGAGCGTATCAGGCCCATGGGCCTCTTGTTATTTTACAGAAGTTGGTTGGTTGGTTGAATGTTGCTTAACGTAGCATCAGCAATTCTTCAGCTATTCGCGACGAGAACTATTTTATTAATCTCTATGGATTACTCTATGAACAAGTTGATGCATGCATGTGAAGTGCTAGTGTGTTGTATGGTCTGCCTTGTACTAGCGCGCACTCATGGCGACATTAATATAAGTGCTAGCTCGCCGAGTCAGTACGCCACAGACAAGCGTACCACTCCCCCAGCTACATTATACTGACACCGTGTGAACGGCTAGGAAATTAACTTTCCCACATGTTGTCTGGTGTTTTACAGAAGTGACGCAGAGTGTATGGCACATTTAGAGACCATAGTCAACAAGTCAGCAAAGACAAATGTGGCACAGAGAATAATAGATGATGGTGGCAATACTTTGGTACAGTGGAAGAACTGGAAAGAATATTTAGGGACACGTTTTAAGAGTTTCAAGGGAATTAGAAAAGTACACATGTTCAGGTATATTCATAACATAATATCTATCGGCATGTATATATACATGCACGGTGTAGTTTTTTTAACCAAATGTTGGCCACTGTGAGTAAAGTGGCTTTAGTGACATGTCTTATAAGACTAAGTAGTTAAGTGAGTTTACACATAATGGTCACCACAATATCAAAACCATTTAGAAAATGGCATTTTTGCAATGAATTTGAAAATCACATTCTATATTCATCGATGATAAATGCATTTTCAACAAAACTTTCTTTTTGACAGATCGCTTTCAAACCAAAAGGAATTCATCAACACCTTTCAATTATTATTGTACTCTGAAAATTAGTTAGATACAATGAATTGAATATATAATCAATAATATATTTTACAGATTCTCCATGTTGCAGCCAGGTCTTCTGTTTTACCAGGAACACTCTGATTCAAACGTGCAGACATACAAGTTAAATCTAGAAGACAACGTTATGGTGAACCCAAACTACCTGTTGCAGGTCTGAGTCGGGAGAGACATCTCTATCTGGTCAATAACGTCAGACAACATGTGAGACAGCAATTTCAGAATGCTTTCTGCCCAGCAATGGTTGAGGAATAAACAGTTATTGTCATGGCAACCGTTTGAAATCAATGACAACAAAAATTTGAATAATTTGTTTGTGAATGCCTGACGTTTTTGACGTTAACGTGTGCTAATTACCATAACTCTTTATTGAACTTCTGTTTAGGATCCATTTATTCTGAATGATAAGAGTACATAATCGTTTCTATGGTAACCGATTTTTTCCTTTTTTTTTTACTTATTTTTACTTATTTGTAAATTCAGATTAGTTGTTGAAAACATTAGTCGATATTGATAACCATAAATCTTGCATAAATCATCATAAGTAACAATGGCAGAACGAAGTAGTTGTTCTTTTATGCGTAACTAATATTAACTGATAATTACAGATTACAGACCAATTATTGTGACGTCATGAAGCGCCCATAGCAACGAGAATAGTTATCCTAGAAACCAAAAACTGCCTTTATTACAAAGAGGAAATGTTGTGCTATAATATAAGACAAAAAAATAAAAATGTAAAATTTTGACCTTAAGGTCCCTTTTCTCGCGACGCCAATCATTTATATGTAAATGTCTTCAGAGTATTGTATATTTACCAAAGCTGGATGATATGACCAAGGTACCCAAGTGCTTTGAGAATTTTTCAGACACTAGAATTATCTTAGACTGTACAGAGTTGTTTGTACAGACTCCATCTTCACTGCATACTCAAAGTCAGACATATTCAAACTACAAATCCCACAATACATTCAAGGCACTGGTGGGGATAAATAAGACCGGGCAGTTACATTATTTCTAGACTTTGGGGAGGTTCAGCATCAGATACTGAGATAACCAGAAAAAGTGGTCTTTATGATTTGCTGCAGCCAGGAGATGCAGTGATGGTGGACAAGGGGTTTATTCACATTAAGAATGATCTTGAACAGAGAGGTGTGAAACTGTATTGTCCACCATTTCTCTCCAAGAATCAGTTGTCAAAATCGGAGGTGGAACAGACGTAAAATGGAACAAATTAAGAACTTTCGGATTCTTCAGGGAATACTTCCTCTGAGTTTAGGTCACATTGTGGATGAAATATTTTTCATCTGTGCAGCTCTTACTAACCTTCTGCCTCCACTTGTTAAGTAAATATTTTTCACATAAGTACAATGACTGAAATGTATTGGTAGCAGTAAATGGAGGATTATGTGATTTTGTTTATGAGTCAGCTTTAGCTGACCCCAATTATACTTGTTATGATATTAAAAGTGACTTTTTTGTTTCTTCTTTCAGTATCATATGTTCTGAAGCATCAATTCATCTCCAGTAATATATAAGAGGATCTTGCATGAGAGTTCATGTAATATTGAATTTATTAAACGAGTTGATTAAATCTTTGTGCAACGAGCCTTGTGCAACAAGTTTAACAAATTCAATGTCATATGATCACAAATGTAAGATTCTGTTCATTGTATACATGTAATTCTAGAAAATGTCATTTTTGTTTCCTTGTTATAAGAGTTGAGTGAGTGAGTTGAGTAATGGTGTTTAATGTCCCAGTCAAGAATATTTCACTTATATCGAGACGTTGCCAGCTATAGACGAAGGTGCAGAAATTTTGCCTGTGCGTTGGGCTTATGACATTATACAGCAGGGTTCTTTATCGTGCCAAGCCCACCGTGACACGGGACCTCGTTTATTTTAAGTTCCCATCCGAAAGAACCTTGACTTTCATTTTGTTTTACCAAGTGCTTGGCAAAAGAACAGTCACTACCCACTTTCAAATCTTGGGTCAGACCCGGCCGGGAATCGAACCCACTACCTCCCACTTACGGAGCGAGCACTCTACCAACTGAGCTACGGCAGTGGTACTAAGCTAATGAAAGTTTTTATTATTAAATTTACTAATGAAATAAGTTATAATTTTAGGGTAAAAGTGTTGCAAGTTTAATGTGGCTGTTTGGCTGTATAAACCTGTGATAGTGACGAGTTTTGCCTGGCCTTAATTGCACAAATAATGACTTGATCAATACAATGTATTCAAACTAAAGGACAAAGAGTTGGATCAAATTTATTGAGAAATTATATTAAAATCTTAGTTATGAGGAAATATTTTTAAAATACCCCCCCCCCCTTTTTTTTGTGATTTTATTTTATTGGCAATACAAATGTACATGAATACTCTATTCATTGTGCCAACTTACAGGTTTGTGATAAAAATTTTAGAATTTAATATTGGTTTTATAGTGCTTGGTTATTTCTGGAATCATGTAGCTAACATAAGAACTTTCCAATTTTTTCAACATTTCTTTCCAAAATGACCTGTCAATTTTATCTGTATAATTTTGAAATCTTGCTTTGTGTAAATCACAAAGTCACACTTTTCTATTTTACATACTCCCATTTGACCTTGTACTTAGCTATAATAGCGGTGTCCAGTTTTCAAGCAAATTTCATTTGTATTTTGATCAATGAAACAACAAAACTGCTTTAATTTACATGCCTCTGTTATGGACTTGTCCCTCATACTATATGGACACTTGATTTCTTATAAATACTTGTTCATTTTCTTTTGGTTATACACAAGCCCATCAGGACTTGCTCCCAAAAATCCATAACCCTCACACAGCCTCAATCCAACATTCTCTACTGTAACATTTTCCTTGTGATGGAGTTTTTTATATGCAAGGTACTTTTTCCTTGCAATTGGTTCATATTTCTTCCCCATCTAATGGGCATAGTATCACTTCATCTGAGTTTCCAAAAATTAATTTTTGAAGTAATTTTGCTACTGGGGTTGTGGACTTTCTGACAAGAATGTCATGAAAGTTGGAGCTCGTTATTCTATTTTTTCTAGTAAGCTTCCATAATGTGTTCTCATTTTGACCCCTTGTTCTTGTTTCCAACTCTTTGATTACTGTGTCTGGAACATGCATTGTTTTTTCTATATACTGTTTTCTCATCATAGTTATATTTTCTTAGTAACTGTTCAAGATTTATATATTCATCAGAGTCATACACTATATGTTCTGATGTTTCAACTTCTACTGAACAGATAACATTTAAATCTGACACAACCTCACTGCTTTTCTGAGAGACAGGAGGCAATAAATCCATAAGAACTGCATTAGAATTGATATTACTTAGTTTGCATTACAAGCTTGTTCTAAAATGCTCACTTTGTGGTATTATCTCTGGAAGTGGTTTAGCAGGCCTTCCTATACTGTCAGGTCTATATTTGATCTTTTTGAATGTAATATTTTCCACAACATCAGGCTCTTTTCCTTTTCTTAGGTTTTGACCACTCACATTGACGAGAGGTACAAGACTCTTCACTATCGCAGTTCCCTGCAGCATTAGCTTCTAACGAAAACAGCAAGCCAGCCACATGTGTGCAACCTTCTCCTTGTCTGCAATAATTGTATTACATTAATTTTATTAATTAATTATGTCCCCCCAAATTTTCGGGAGAGACATATTGTTTTGTTCGAAAAGTCTGTCTGTCTGTCCGTCACAAATCATGTCAGACTCATAAGTTTTGAATGCATAAAAAGAATTTGAAATAACTTGGCATAAATGTTCACGGACACTGGAGTAAATGTCAAGAAAAGACAAACACATTTTACACCTAAAGGCTATATGTGTGTGTGTGTGTGTGTGTGTGTGTGCACCATGAAAACAAAATTATCTATACAAAAAAATTATTTTTGTATATATATGGGTCTAGTATCACCAATGACTCACCCAGCAGGACAAGAACAGTAAGCCTTTAGAATGGTATATGGAGCATCCTTTGATAAACACACCCACTGGGTGCAAGTGCCTTGTTTCATAGATGGGTAACATTTTGATCGAATGTAGCACATTTTAGAGTCCTTCTCTATCAAATTAACCATAATATTATGAATATAACCCTCCTTATAGAAGTTGAATCCTCTGATGAATTGGCGATAACATTCCATCTTTCCACTGTCTTCTGTCCTGTGACTACTATAAAGGTATTGTTCAACATCTCTGTGTGATATATGTGGAAATAGTTTTGTATTACTCGTCCAACCAGAGTTCAGAGAATCAACAGAAATAATACCAGTGGCAGAGACATGGCTGTTTGATCTAGATTCAGTATCCGATAATGACCCCTTCTCTCTGGCGTCACTGACACTACTAGTAGGCATGCACACATTGTCTTCCTTGTTAACTTCAAAAGCTCTTTGAGCTAGTTCTAATTTTGTACCGCTTATTTTCCTGTTTTTCTGTTTTAAATATGTTTGTAATGCCGACTTTTTTAGTGCCAATAAGTCTTCAACAGTTGTGTTTTCATTCAATAAACTCATTTTAAATTTACCCGCTTGAAGACTTAATACTATGAAACCGGAAGTGGGAGATACCTGCACTCAAGAACGATAACTCTATTGACATTTCTTGCCGCAAACTCGGAATGCACATAAGGGACGTTTCTACTTTGACGGGCTCTAATGATGTTCAACGTACCAGTCAAGAATATTTCACTTATATTGAAACATCACCAGCTACAGGCGCATGTGCATAAATTTTGCCTGTGCGTTGTGCTGATGGCTGCTATACAGCCAAGCTACCGTGATGTCATATACCATTTTTTGAATTTAATCATAAAATACATTCAAAAAATGGTATTATTGTCATATACCATTTTTTGAATGTATTTTATGATTAAATTAAAAAAAATGGTATATGACAGTGACACGGGATCTCGTTTTTTTTTAGTTCCCATCCGAAAGAACTGTGACTTTCATTTGGTAATGTTGAGTGCTTGGCGAAAGAACAATCATTACCCACTTTCAAGTCTTGGGTCAGATCCGGTCGGGGTTCATACCCACGACCTCCCATTTACGGAGCGAGCAGTCTACAAACTGAGCAACAGCAACGAACTTAGAAGCAATAAAGTTATATGATTGATGTTGTGATAAAATAAACAAAACAAAAACCCAACTTTTATTTCGATCGTTATTTATTTAAAGTAAATTATTGTTATAAATTTTAACGATTAGTACAAGTTACGGCCGAAGATTATATGTTGCATCTTGCACCCAGTGGACGGTTTACTGACTATACAGGAGTGCGAGATAACCCTCCTAATTTACCGAACTTAGAAGCAATAAAGTTATTTGCTTGATGTTGTGATAAAATAAACAAAACAAAAACCCAACTTTTATTTCGATCGTTATTTATTTAAAGTAAATTATTGTTATAAATTTTAACGATTAGTACAAGTTACGGCCGAAGATTATACGTTGCATCTTGCACCCAGTGGACGGTTTACTGACTATACAGGAGTGCGAGATAACCCTCCTAATTTACCGAACGGAAAATTTATAATGTGTTTGCTTGCCGAAAAATTGTTGTTTTCTCCGTGTACTTCTGTTTCCTCCACAATTCTAGAATCTGGATCTCACCAGCTTGGTTCGTATTTTGTTTGGGCAAGTCCTAGTGTGAGAAAATTCGTTTGCCGAATGTTGGTTCTTTTCTCAGTGTACTTCGGTTTCCTCCACCCTTGTTGAACTTGACGTCTAGACACAAAGACAACACATTTTTTTAACAAACTGACAAAAAATGAATTGGGCGTAAAGCATCGTTGCCCACTATCCAGGGTACTATAATTTGTATCAAAGAATTTCATACTATGCGATCAGTATATGTATAACGTCGATTAAAAAGAAATTTAAGGTAAGGTTACAAATTTTGATTTTTTAGCTCACCTGACCGAAGGTCATGTGAGCTTATGGCATAGCGCAGCGTGTGTATGTGTGTGCGTCGTTAACACCTATTTTCGACTTCTCCTCTGAAACTACTGGACAGTTTTTAATGAAACTTTGTCAGAGGTATATATGGGCCGGTGCAATTCAGATTTGTTCGTGGCGTTGCTATGGCTACCATAACTAGGTCAAGGTGACCTAAGGGTGCAAAAATCTTAAAAAATCTTCTCCGAAAGTTTTTTTTTTTGTAATGTATATTTTTATTGACATAGAACAATCACAATCAATATTGTTATTTAACACAAAATACAAAACCAATAGATATATCAACATAGCCAATAATGCAGAAATAAATAATACAAATATAAACGAATAATATTTATTGTAATATGAAATTTAATATTAAACTTTTTTGTAATGATTATAGTATAATTGTCATTGCTACCTCTGACTTTTTTATAAAGCAATGAATTCAAAAGTAGCACATTTGAGTGTATTATTTTATAAAAAATCAAAAGTAGCACGTGACATAATTGATGCTGACAGAGGACAGGGGTGATGTAAAAAAAAAAAACAAAAACAAACTAGAACAGCTGTCCAAAAGGTCTCCAAAATTGTTCAAACTCCTCGATTTCATTTGTTTCAATTGCTATATGGTTCTGGGTGATAAAATGAGCTTGATAGTATGAAATAAATTCTTGAACATTGAGTGTTTTTCCTTTAGCTTTCGTTCTAAAAATATAATTTCTAATTAAAATATATAAAAAATTTATAGGTTTTGTTTCCTTGTTAAAATTCAAAATTCCAAATATCGCTTCTTTTCCATTGATGTATAGGTCTATTTGACATTTTGCTTTTATTAATTTTGTTAATTTCATCCAAAAATCGTTTACAATTTGGCATTCCCAGAATAAATGAGTAGTTGTTTCACAAAATATTTTACAGAAGGTACATTTGTCATCTAATCTTATTTGTAACTTTTTCAAATAGTTGTTTGTGGCGAGTAATTTATTGTTTATTCTGTATTGAAACCATTGTAAATACGTGTTTTTTGTTGTATAAAAAGGGAGACAATTAGTATTATTCCATTCTTTTTCGTCAAATAAAAATTAACTTGTCCATTTTAATTCTTCTGTTTTACATCTTTTAGATTTGAGAAATACACTATACATATCTTTGCTACCTTTTTCTGATTTTTTAATAATTTCAAAGACATGTAGAATAAATGGTCGTATTAGTTTATTATTTTGCTTTTGAAATTTTCTTGAATTTGATTTTACTTTATTTATTGCTCCTAAATATTCTAAAAAATTAGATTTTAACTGATGCGTTTTTTGTAATTCCTCAAAAGTATAAAACTCATCACTATTCTTCATTAGATCGCTTATAAATATAACGCCTTGTTGTATCCAGTGTTTTGAAGATACTATTTTCTTGTCAATTGTAAACTCAGAATTATTCCAAATACTAGATTTTAAATATTGAAACCATGTTTTACAACGGTTTATCTCATTTAGCTCAGTGAACATTTGTAAAACTTGTTGCCAAAACTTGTTGATTTCTTTACTGGGTATTGTATTTGTTATAAGACTATTCGATGTGATCCCCATGTTTTTGATTAATTTAATTAATTTAGACTTTTGTGATATTATTCTGCGAATCCATGTTAACTTTATTGCCTTTATGAAACTTTCAAGGTCAATCATTTTCAGTCCCCCGTTTAAATAGTTTTGAATAATTACTGAACGTTTAATTTTGTCTGGCTTTGAATTCCATATAAAATTGAAAAATAAGCTGTGTAGATACTTTATAGTCTTTTCAGGGGGATTAGGGAGAATAAGTTTAGATATTACAAGTGTTTTTATAATTGTTATTCTTCCAAGTGAGTGTAAGATTCCTAGAAGACCATACTTTCAGGATTGATTCTATTTCCTTAATTCTTTTGTCATAATTCAAATTTATTATTTCGTCTAAGTTTATTGAAAAATTTATGCCTAACAAAGAAAAATATTCAGCGTTACATTCAAATTTATACCTATGATTAAAAGTTTCCCCACAAAACTTTTTACAACCTATCCAAACAGATTACATTTAGATTCTTCTCCGAAAGTACTGATTGGAGAAAAAATCTGATGTGATATTTGGATTCTCTAGGGTCTTAAGCCTATAGTTTGTTCATTTTGTGAAATTCGGATAAAAAATAGGTAACGCGTTTTTCCGTTTAATTTTGAAAAAATTGTAAAATAGCTTTAAATTGTTATAACTTGACTATTTGACCAGATAATGACATGGGGTTTTCAGTTTTGACATCTTCTTGTTAGTATCTTCAAAAAGAGGTCAAGGTCGATTGTGAAGGTTGTGACCTGATTTTTTTACCTCTGATTATAATTATTATCTCGAAAACAACAAACTTTTTGTATAGGCATGTATATTAGAATGTTGTAGGTATCGATACAACGATCATTTTGATGTATAGAAAAAGGTCATGAGTTCAAAGGTCAAGGTCACGGATGCAAAACAATACCGAAATGGTTAATTATCTCGAAAACTATAAACTTTTTGTATAGGCATGTATATTAGAATGTTGTAGGTATTGATACAACGATCATTTTGATGTATAGAAAAAGGTTGGGTTCAAAGGTCAAGGTCACAGAGTGAAACAATACGAAATGTTTAATTATCTCGAAAACTATAAACTTTTTGTATAGGCACGTATATTAGAATGTTGTAGGTATCGATACAATGATCATTTTGATGTATAGAAAAAGGTCATGGATTCAAAGGTCAAGGTCACAGATGCAAAACAATACCAATAGTTAATTATCTCGAAAACAACTTTTTGTATAGGCATGTATATAGAATGTTGTAGGTATTGATACAATGGTTATCATGATGTTAAAAAAAGTCATTGGGGTTTAGTATTTGTTTTCTTTAAATCTATCAGCTAGCCATTAGTTATCAGGTGAGCGTATCAGGCCCATGGGCCTCTTGTTAAACTTCTATATCTTTTTTATTTCGGCAAATAGAATGGTGAAATTTTCAATATTATAACAATTTACAATAATTTTCATATTTTGGTCAAATTGCATAGACTTCAGTATCCCATTAATGATTTATTTATGATAATAGAATATATACCGTATTTTCAATATTAATAAAATAAAATAAATAAAAATATCACATAAACTAAGTGTCATACCATATGCGTTTTCTATACACGGATTTGGGGTAAGGTGGGCTCAAGTACCGGGGTGCTAAGTAATTACAAATAAAAAATATCGACAAAATAAGAATATAGATGCAATATGCTTAGAGAGATCTTCAGAATGACACCTCAAATTTATGAATATCTTGAAATTAACCAATTAATCAGATTTCAAATATGCCAGACTTAAGTTATAAATACATCCTGTTGTTCGGATTTCCGGTATGTTGAAAAAAAGTGTTCTCTAGAAACATATCGAACAGTATAAGGTATTTCCGCAGGTACATATATTATATAATTACAGTATTTATTGGCATAAAGCAACACATTAATGTGTAGTACTCTCTCTCTCTCCCAAGTCTCTCTCTCGTTAAGAATTTTATTATTTGTTACATAATGAAATTATTTATTTAACTTTCTCTCATGTGGTTTAAAAATACTTCACTCCTTCTTTCTCTCATAAAACAGTTTCATGTGAAATCTCAAACCATTTAACATGGCCGTAACTACCATTGAGGCAAGTGAGGCCTCACCTAGAATTCTGCCGATTTTTTTTTTTTTTTTTTTTTTTTTTTGAAAACTGATTTAAGATTTTATGGGAAACAGACAATAACAATAAAAAAAACTTGAGATGTTTTTTCACATTATAAATAGCAAATTTAAGGCGTTTTATTATCGCCACAAAATGGTTTTCACGTAATTAATTCATGTAGTTATTAGATGAAAATCTTCAGTCGTCTACATTTTCATTTATTGTAGTAATAATATTAGTATGCATAATTATATCTGTCACCAAGTAACTCAGCTTGGTCTTTTTTATCTACATATTCTAAAACTTTGAAAAAAACCCATTTTTTCTTTATGTATGTAAAAAAAGTCATAAGGGAAGATTTAAATGCAACACATGATGTTTAACTACACCATTCACAGAATTTATTTTTATAGAGGACGTTAAGTCACTTTGGTAGGCGGCACTTCGGTGCCTCATTGAAGAATTTCACAACTGACTAGATGAACATATCCAATACAACCGGAGATGCTAGCTCAAACCTTGGCATTACACTTGAAGCTTTATCAACTTGATCTATTTTTTCAGATCATTCCCTTCTTTCTTTTTTATACCGGGCTTCTATGACTTTGGGACTATCAAATATTTTATTTTTAGTTACAACCCCATTTTGATATCAAAATACATGAATTGAGTAAACATCTTTTAGCCTTTGAAATGCCAGGAAAATGCAGGAATTTGGCTTAAAGTTTTAAAAAAAATTTCGGGGGGGGGGGGGGGGGGGGGGGGGGGGGGGGGGGGGGGGGGGGGGGGGGGGGGGGGGGGGGGGGGGGGGGGGGGGGGGGGGGGGGCTGCCTCACATACAACCAACCCCTAGTTACGGCCATGCATTACATCAAGTGATTCAGTGTCAGTGATTCAGGTTTTTTTATTTTCTATGATATAAGGATAGATTATTACAAAATAACATTGAAACTTGTTTTTCCATCTTTTAACTTGTACTATATTTAATTTTCTTTTGAAGATTATCCGTGTATCCATCAATAAAGAAAATAAGTACCGGAATGACAATAACAAAAACCTAAGGTATCATACAACAGTTTCGTATTTTCGTCCACGGTCTATACTTGAAAATAATCCAGAAAATCGCCATAGCAACGAATTAATGTCCGCAACAACTGTAAAATGATGGTCAAATTAAAAAAAAATGTTTTGAAAAGGAAGATATAGTATTATCGTACTTAAAAAAATTGTGCCGCGTGTGTACGAATCTATGGCCAGCTCAACATGGCTCCAGATTGGTCTCATGGAAGGCTGTTATTAGTGCTATTTTATGTACGTCTGACGTTACGTCATTTATCTCGAAAACGAGCTGTTAAAGGTTCACATTTTTTGCCAAAATTTTGTAGAATTTTAAACGAGCTTTCTGAAACACCCAAAAAATTGGCTCTAATTTATATATAAAGCTCCAAAAAATTAAATCAAAATTGAGCAATTTGGAAATTTTTTAAAACTTTTTTTATTTTTTGAATGATTTTTCCCGAATTGTAGGGGGCGCCACGAGTAAAACAAATATACGAATAAAATTTTAGAGATATAGCCGTGGATATAAAAAAGAAATGGAAAGTCTAACTTAAAAAACAAAATTGTGATAAACCACGGAACTTGAGGTACAGGTTTTTCATGTGAATCCAAGATGGAAACTGTTGTATGAGTCCTAAAGTATAATCAGAAATGGATTACACTCAGTTTTGTGGATTTTTCTCAAACTTGAATCAGCTTATAGGTGTCTATAAGCCATCTATAAGCCCGCTATAAGCCACCTATAAGCTGGCTTATAGACAGTTTTTCATCTTATGATTATTGTTATTTCTTTTGAATCTGAAAGTAAAAAAATAAAATGCACCTACCCCACCCCTCCCCAATTTTGAAAAAAAAAATGATGAAAATCCTTAAAATTTACTTCTACTGAAAGAAGGCTTATAGGTAGTTTATAGATGGCTTATATTTTGAGTGCCAATAAGCCATCTATAAGCTGGCTTATAGAAGGCTTATAGGTAATCTCTAAACGGCTTATAGATGGCTTATAGGTGTCTATAAGCCATCTATAAGCCTGCTATAAGCCACCTATAAGCTGGCTTATAGACAGTTTTTCATCTTATGATTATTGTTATTTCTTTTGAATCTGAAAGTAAAAAAATAAAATGCACCTACCCCACCCCTCCCCCAATTTTGAAAAAAAAAATTGATGAAAATCTAGGTATTAATTTTATATGGGCAAACCATGGAAAGGTTCGAATCTGCATTGTTGAGGTCTTGCTAATTACTAATGCCATCACTGCCTCTACATGAATAGAGTGAAAGTGTTCTTGCTGACTAATGAGATATTTATAGGCAAAACATTTCTCTAATGATGGACTTGTGCCTTCTTCCCAGTGAAAAGTGTTGTTAACTAATCTTATGTGTGGGTAGTTACAGTGATATACATGGAGATTGTTCCTTCATTCAAGTCATGATGGTGGTTTTAAGTACTCTGGCATTCGTATCTATATCTATGTGATGGTATAAAATAATGTATGATTGAAAGTTTCAACCAAAGTCCTTAAGCCTCAGTGAACAGTGGCCCAGTGGTCTAACGTGATCTACAGAGCAAAGTGACTATCACCACCTAGGTTCGAATCCCACTCATGTTGGATCTTAGTGTGAGAAGGTTTGTTTCAATTGCAAAAAGATTGGTGGTATTCTCTGTACACTCCAGTTTCTCCACCATCCCAGACTGACTCCAATATATGTGAAAGCATCTTGACTGGGGCATAAAACACCCTTTGTCAACTTAACAACTAATCTATGTATTTTCTCAAAATTTTCACTCTATGTAATTCCATCAACTATGCAAAACATAGTTTTACAGTAAAGGCTGAAGAAAAACTGTATTTATACAGACATTTTTTGTGTATAGTGGTAATGGTCGGCATCCAATGTTAAAACTTTTGGTTACAGTTCTTGATGGCACCAATGTGTTAACTTGGTGTTAAAATTTTGACAGGCCTGTACTGTAAATGGGTTTCACTATAAACTTGTGCAGAAGCAATAGTACCGGCAAAATGAGCCAACCAACTTGCTTTGAACCAAGTTTCATGAAATAGTGTTTCATAGAATTTGCATAGACAAAAATTTCGAATGGACAGAAGGAAGGATAGACAGACGGAAACTCAAATTTAATATATCCGGCTTTCTTGAAAGGCAGGGGATAATAAATGCCAGACATTATCTGTACATATCTTGACCAGATTTCATGTGAATTTATCCTCCTGAATCACTAGTGTCAGAATATCAGGCTACATACACTAATAACTATAAACATATTCTTCTGTCCATGTTCATAACATGCAAATGTCTTGTTTGTTTTGACTATTTCATTTTAGTTTCCAGAAGGTTTATGGTATAGCGAGTCACATTTGACCTTGTACTTGAATATAAAATTTGGCTAACAAACTGTGTAATTTAGTTAAGACAGCATGTTTCATTACCATAAACACCCAGTACCCAGTATTACTATCATCTATCCTTTATAACAACTTAACATTGCCCCTAAATTTCACAATGGAAATATGTCTCTTTGAATATTAAAAAGTCAAACGGTTGGGTCACACTTGATGCACTATATTAGCCACATTACAACCAGATTTAAAATGCTCCAAAATTATTATACAGCTACATGTACCAGGAGGTCAGTTTCAAACCCATGACTTTTGATAAACAGACATTTAAACTGCCTTGCTACTAGGGTTGTAGAGGCATTGAAGAAAAAATAACAAAAAGAATACTGCTATACCTTCTAAATTCCATTTTATTCAATAAATTGGAAGTTGTATACAATAAATTGGCACGCCAGATCAAAGATGACTATCTGATAAAAAGACCATACAAGTGACATGTCATTATGTTGCCAAATAAGTCATCAATGAGACAATACAACAAAGGGCATTAACTCAAAGGAATGAACTCGGGTGTTGGAAATATACACATTAAACATAATTAAAAAGCTCTGTATAGATGTTTCTTATTTGCCTGCAACATACTTGTCCATATGCAGATTTTGTTATATTATTGTTTTAGGTTTTACCGTGCATACAAGCAGAAGTTTCACTGTGGTGTTTGGAAAACACTTTGCCCCCATCTTTACACATCGAAACTGAAATGTGACCTTAAACTTTGACCCAGAATTCCATTTTCAACAATACAGATCTCAAAATGATTGACAATTATTCAGGTGTCCTTGACCTTTGTCCTGGACTGCCATGCACTGCCCTCTAAATGATTGACAATTATTCAGGTGTCCTTGACCTTTGTCCTGGACTGCCATGCACTGCCCTCTGCATATCTTATAAAATTGATAAGCATTCCTGGCAAGTTTCATACCAATAAAAAGTTATGAAGTGAACACCTAAATGTAAACAGAAACCCCAAATTTTAAGTTCCTGCATACTGTATGTAACCTTGACCTTTGACCTGGTCATCCACGTGGTCAAAGCATTTTGTTCAGGTTATTTTATTTCCTAAATATGATAACTAATCATGGCAAGATTTATTAAAATCCTCCATACTGTTCAAAAGCTATGAAGCAGAGACGTTAATGTAAATTTGTATTGACAAATGGACAAGGCCATATTAGTATTCTATATACAAAGGAGTACCAGTACATATAAAATAAATATAAAGTTGACGTGCCAACTTAAAGTACACAACCCCTTTAACATTTAAAACTATTTTCAATAAATAAATAATGTTGATTTAAATTACAATTTCTTTACTACATATACATCACATATATAAGAGAAATTGGTCTTTTACCTTTTTCTTACAAGCACGCAAATTATAATTAAACATGAAAATAAATATTATTCACAAATATTCTTTTGTCCAACCAGAAAACATAATGAATTAGCCATTAAACTGGCTATTAAAACAAAGACATGATGGCTTTAGGGTTTGAGATGCAAGACAAGAAGAGGCATATTTTCTTGGCAAAAACTTTAAACTTTACCTACTGAAAAATTAAGCAGAACTATAAAATTGTTACAAATGTAATTTTAACAGCAAAAACATATCAAATGTATTGATTATTTCCTTGCAGAGAGAGAAAGAGAGAGAGAGAGAGAGAGAGATCTACAAAATTAGAAATCTGAAAAATACATTGATTGTTATTTAAAACACAATCTTTAGAGTTAAAAATTCTAATCAAACAGGAAAACACAATTACAACTGACAAAAGTGTTTAAAAAAATACTATAAGTAATGTAACAAAACACTGACTGTGTCATTTATCATACCCACAAACCGATTATACATGAACAGTAAATCCTGTATATTAAGACAACTTGTAAAGTCTTTAGGAAATTTGGATCCATTAACAGGAATATAGATGTTTCATTGAATGTCATGAAAAACCTGTATTTGGTTGTTATACAAAGGTGGTCAATATACAGCAGTGTTTTCTGTTCCAATAAAGACTAGCTGATGGCCTCTACTACCAAGCTAAGAATATGATGTTCCCCCAAAGCTCTGTCATAATCAGACGTGTTTACCAATATTTACCATACATATACAATATCAGCAGTTATATAGCAGATTTCAATTAAATAATATAAATGAAATAAATAGGTGAACATTAATTCTTTTAGCTTTTTTACAACAGCAATACTTCAAGCATGGATATGCGATACTAAGCAGAAGTACAAACTTCAAACATCATTAAAGTGTCTCAGAATCTTAGTTGACTTGACAACACTGTTTGTTTTTTTGGGGAAAACTTTAACATCTGGATAGAGAATCATAAGATTTCAGATGACAATTCCTTATCATACATAGCAAAGTTGGAATTTATTTGGCTTTGAACAACATATTGAAGCATGAAATTGGAATATCAAATAATAAACATGCTGTAACAAAAATAAGCATTTTGACTAATAATAATAATTATAATAGATGTAATAATAAAAATAGATATAATAATAATAAAATATGGGAGTTGGTGTAATTAATTTAAAAATAAAGCAATATCTATTTATTTTCATTATGTTTCATGCATTAAAATTGAAATATTAAATATCAAAAATAAACATTTTGAAATAAATTAAAACATTGTTACTTTAACAAACAATTTGGTTTGTATTAAATTTAAGAATTGTTACATAGTGTAATGAAAATATTCAATATCGTTTAATAATACACAATATGAGAGTAATTAATATCCGGACACTTTCTTCTTGTTTTGCGGGTAAGACGAGGTAATATCCGCGGTAAACGCTTTGAATCTGTATTCCAGTTGTTTTCTTGCTTGGTGGAGCTCTTTTTGTAGATCTTCAGCCTACAATAATGGATAAAGAAGAAATCAATTATTACCACTTCAGATTATTAATGATTCTGTAACTTGTTGTTTTTGTGTTACAAGAAAACCTTGATTATAAAGGGGCTTTTAAATAAATTGAGGGAGGCCTACCAAGAAAAACCAAAGAAGAAACAGAATTCGGGACTTTAAAATACTATTACAATAAGCGAGGTGGCAAAGCTACTGAGGCATTATTACAAGGGTTTAATTACTGTACATGGATATGATGATGCCCAGGGAAAAACATTTGTTACAGCCCCCTGATCCAAGTTTTATAATCATTTAACCCTACAAAGAGTGAATTGTAGTACCGGTAAATCTTCATGCTGATTGATATGGGTGGAGATTAATGTCTCACAGATTCCAATTATAGTCTTGCTGCAGACTGTCCTGACACAACCATTCCTTAAATTCTTGCATCATTGATGTATTGAAAGTCTATGTTTAAAGACTGATTTCAATCACCTAGGTAACCAAAGCTTTATGACATAATTTTAGCATGATGTGAGTACAACTAATCATCTCCATTAGTACTCATTTAATTATCAGCTGGAAGGACCTGAAGAAATGTAAAGTACAATCATAATGCACAGTTCAGCTGGTGTTCAATCTCACAGCCCTATATAATGGATCTGAAACTTTAACCATATGGCAATGGGTCTGCAAAGCATATTTACTGTGTAACTGCTAATATCTGTCTGCGGCCTTAAAAACTCAAGTCATTAGTTTTCACAATTATACAGTGCTAGCCTCGTAATGCATTAAATGTCATCTTTACCCAACACCAATTAATTCTTCCTCTTTTAGTGCCAAGTGCAAAAAAGAAAACCAAATATCTTTATATTATATTTATATCGAGGTCATATAGGCTCTGATCATATTAGGTCTCGTACATGTGGTGAAGCTTAAAAAACATGAAATGCATTAAACTTTGATCTGGACATCAAATCTTTTTGTTATTTGAGATCCAATGTCTAATTTTCATAGAAGGAATTAAAAAACTCAAAAAGTTCCCACAAATGCCTGGCTTGCTTGAATTACCATACATGCAAAAAGAATGAAAACAGCCTGGATTGTGACATAGAACATAAAAGGCATGGCCAGCGATACATCAATTATATATGATGACATACATATAAAGAATATATTGAATTTTGTAATACAATAACATCACAATACAGTATAAACAATAAAAAACAATATATGTCTATAACTGCGACAAACAAGTGATAAATTAGTTTGGTTTTATGTATATATTGCAATCATAAATTAATGTCTATTGGACAACATTTATGGAGCTAATAGAGGGATGGAGATATATTATCATATAATATTACACACTGTTAAAAAATACTAAATCAGTTATTGTTATCACAAAAGCGTTAAATTTGGGAAGAACAAAATTAATTCAAAATACAAGTATTTTCTTAAACACAAGACCGTTGCAAGAGTACCTTCCCCTTACTTAATCTCCTGCTTTTCTGCTGTTCGGCAAGTCACCTGTACATGAAAAAATGTTTATGCAACAAACATATCCTAGCTAGATTACTTACTTGTTATAAACCCCTGTATGGAGGTCTATGGTCATCTGAATGAACCTTTATGAGAAATGTTAGATTTTGGTCTTCCTGTTAGATCAGAATATTATGGTAATTATCAACAAAATTGAATAAAATCAACAACAACAAAAACACTAATAAATAACTAAACTGTTTCACAAAATATTAAAACTGACATAAATTATCAAAACATCTTATAAACTAGAATATTTCATAAAATAAGAATTTTTACTTGATAAAAAAGATTAAAAAATTACTGTGTAATGTGTAATTTAGTTGAAAATGAAGAGAGTATTCATTTATCTTTTAAACATATAGTTGAACATGCCTTTTTATTTTTATTTTTTTTTTATTTTTTCTTTAAAAAAATACTTCAATCATATTTAATGTCATTCAAATTATAAATACTGTTATTAGTCCAAATTCCAATTACTGTACCAAGATTAAAACCAATATTTGTAACAGGTTAAACCCATCAAAGTTTTAGCTAATTTACCGTACTTAAACATGCATCATTATAATAAGCTTAATGAATTTAACTGATATTTCAACAGCTTTTAATTTCAGTTGGAACCTTTAGTCGCCAATATTAGTAAAAATTAATTTTGAAACAAACTATGAAAATCAGTAAATGAGCTGTGATTTTGTTCCCCAGAAAGATTTTTTGGTTAAAATGTAGAAAATTAAGTTACATTAATATTGAATGATTTAATGAAAAATAATGTGAATATCAGTTATGAATAATTTTTTTTTTGAAGAATTTTTTTAAATTGCTATGGAATTTTTTTTTAGGCAATATGGAAAAAATAAGTAAAACCGAGTATCAATTTAAAACTGATGTACTATTATTATGGCATTATACAATGTTATAATTGAAGTTGTAACCAGTTATGTTTGTAGTACTACTGGTACTCTAAACTATCTTCTATGGCATACATGTGTGAGTCATAAAAATGACATATTTTACTAAAACGTTATCATTAACAAATACATTAAAATAATCAATGCGGTGATAATCATTTGTTAGAAAAATAAATATCAAAACCTAATTCAGTGTTCAAACCTGTGTTTTTTAAGTATTACTTTTGTCACTATCTTTGCTTCACAAGTGCAAAAATCTATTAAAAACAATCTGATTCACAAGTAAGTTGAAGTTCTCCCCAAAAATAAATGTGCCACACTAGTCTTAATCATCACAGTGAAACCAATCTATGAAAAAAAGCATGGTCCAAAAGATTTATACCAGTAATCCACATTATAAAAACTTGGTATGTAGCAGAACTTTGTATTGCATTAAGCATTGCCAGATAAAGGTGTGTTGCAAAAACATTATACTTTTGTCATTCCTGCATGGCAAAGATTACTCGCAGTCAGTAGAGATGTCAAATCTTTAATGTCCCAACAAAAGGAATAGTAACTTTCATTTCTAAGTGCCATGAACTTGGCAAAATCTACTACTACTAATTTTCTGATCAGACCTAGCTTGGGTTTGAACTCATGACCTTCCACTTATAGAAAAAGCACTCTAACAACCAAGCAACTGCATTGATTCATAGAAAAAATAAAATAACTTAGTTCTGGACTGTCTACAATTATGTGTGTGCAAAAGAAAGAGTATGCCAGTTTTTGGTTTTGTTCTGGGACTGAGATTGCTAAAAGATGTGGACACACTAGAGGGTGCTCCAGGCAGAAGAGGGAATTATGGAAGCACAGGCAATTGATGTTTTGCAACTTATAAATTTTTATACATTGCAAATTTTAGAGAAATGCCAAAAAAGTGAAGAGAAAGATTTTTTGCATTTACTAAGCAATATTATGGAGCCTTATCAATCTTTCTTAAAATCTAAAGATAAAAAAGACCAAGTTTACTTGAGATACAAGGCTTGTAAAATTCAAAAATATGCTGTTGAAATCTCAATGTAGACAACAATATATACAGGCTACAACATGTATATGTATACTACAACATGCCATTCTTTATCAAACTATCTACAACTTACTCTAATACGTGTAGTTTTTATGTGGAATACTAAACAGGGTTACATATAATGTAACAATAAACTCTTAATGTATGTGTGTAACTATTAGTTTCATTGATGTGAATTCTCGCTGATGTTTCCCATGATAGCTTAATTCAAGAAAATCCTGGAAAATTCTCCTGGACTAGGGTACTTAAAAACATATTATTGGAATATAATAAAATATGAAATGAATCTAATATGCAATAACTAAGAGAATATAGAACATGCCTGGAATACAGTTAGCTTAACTTGAAATCAACCAGAGAAAAGCAACATGCATCTATCTAAAGGAACAGATGAGAGAATTTATCTAATACATATATTCTGAAATAAATATGGACCCGAAAAGTTTGTTGAAATTATAATTTTTTTTTATAAAATCATTAAAAAGAAGAAAAGTCAATAAACAGGTTTCTGCAGAATAACTTGAAATTATGCCAACTACCAAAGAAAAAGAAACCAAAATATTTTAGAAAATTATAATTTACAATACACCAGATTTCCCCAATGCCACTCCCTTATATTGTACAGAGGGATATGTCTAAACCAAACCTGAATAAACCAAAAAACCTGTATTAAGGTACATCCATACTTAACAAATCGCCTGAAAATGTATTTTTGATATGTTATACATGGATCTTGACCTAACTCAAGAAACACATACTCGCCATAATTCTGTAGGAGATGAAGAACCACATTTGTGACATCACAAATAAAAAAAGATATCAAATCAGATATTTCAAAAATGCACACAATGATGACGTCACCGATATAGAACCATATTTAATTGGACATGCATTGAATATTGATAGATATAGCAACCTAAATAAACCAAAAACCTGTTTAACCTGAAAAATATCCAGTCCAGAAGGTGTTCGGTTTAGACATGCTCTGTACATACAAAACTAGCAGACTACTACAGATGCATTGTGGGATTGTATATACCACAAAATTATTCATGAGTACATTACCATACACATATGGAAACTTTTGTGCAACGTTAGATTCTGAAAATTTATATCTATAATATTTTAATACTACACTAAATATTATTGAATACATGTTCTATTTACTTATGTGAGAGACTACTTACTGACATATTTATTAGAAAAATACATTTAAGTACTTGTAAAATACAAAATATCAAAAAACTATAATTGTTTCTATATATATAATCTAGTCATCAAAAAGTTTTATTAAAAACTTATGTCAATGCTTATGCCTTAGGAAGGGTATAAGATTCTTCTTTAAAATGAGCTGAAAATACAGCTAACTGTTAAACCTAAAAGTTTTCAATTTTTTTTTATATGGAATGTCTATTTATAAAAAGGGATATGGTAACACTGTAATTACATGTATCTGCATTGTATTCATTCATCGTTCACACACACACACACACACACACACACACACACACACACACGCAATCCCTCCTCCCACCAGAGCAATGAGACAATTCCATAAATTCAACTGTCATACATTTGTTTTGTATTGGTCTGTGATTAAGTAAAATCTGACCAATCAGCAATAATCTGTGTTTAAGTAAAATCTGACCAATCAACACTGATAGTCTGTTGTAAAACAAGACCTGAGCAAAAGCAACTAATTCGATACTTATGAAATATGACTTTACTGGTATATAAACTTACAAATCAATCAACTTGTCATTTTTTCAGAATTTCTATTCCTAGCCCAAATTAACAGATCAAAACTACATGTATAATCTGTTTTTGTACTTACAACACAATGACAACATAATTTAATGCTTCTAGAAACAGAACTTGTATGCACATAACACTGTATGCATGCCATGTCTGACACTATATTGAGGTGTCACAGCCAATTAAGTTCTTAACCAACAAGTACCATCACAATCTCTTTAACAGAGCTGTTTCAAGCATTAATATATCAAACATAATTTACATATGATATAGCAATCTGAAACTGTCAAAAGTACTGCTTCCTAGCAACACTATGATGCACATTTTTTTTAAACATTTAAACTCTACAATCAGAAATAAGAAATCTATTCCCTTCAGGAACATTGAATACCTACCTGAGTGACATTATCGAATGAATTTTTTACTTTCACTTTTGAGCCTCTTTTAAAACATTTCTAGCTCTCATTATGTAGGTATTAAAAGCAGGCTAATTATGCTAGATCTAGTCAGCAGAGTCATGAATTCTTACTGGTGGCATCATCACTTAAATTACTACCACTTGGGTTCAAACCATTCTAGCACCAATTGAGGTCAAACCATTTAGCACCACTAATGACGTCAAACAATTCTAGCTGTTACTTCAGTATCAAAATCTCTGTAGCATTTCAACTAGAGTCAGAATTAGAAGAGCTACTTGCCAGTTTAATCTTCAAAATACAATGCCAAATTTTTTTACATTACTATGATGTAAAATTTATAGCCATTATTTCTGCATCAAATGTCTAGCAATTTAAAACTTAATAAGCATTATGAAAAACTTTTACTAATGCTTGTAACTTCAGAATATTGTTACATAAAAATTTATAATTTATTTGTTTGATGTGCTATTTCTAATCTTTCTAGCATTTTAACTCCAACAGCGTTATGAAATGACTTACCACTCTGATCTTCAGAATAAAGATATCCTATTGGTGGCATTACTACATGAAATTTGACTTTCATGTGTGCATCCTTACCTTATAAGATATGAGGAGCAAAATCATAATCAAATTACAGGTGTTTTTTTTTAAAAGCACTTGATAAATGAAGGACTTTTATTTGCTACAAAATGTATTTGAATTTAAAATTTTGCAAAAATGATATATAAAAAAGCAATCATCTTGAATTTTCAAGTCATCATGGTGTAAATACACGATAGGGACCAAGGTCTGGGGACATTGGTGGTTGCATGGTCTGAAGTGTGCACTTACAGATCACAGTATGTCACTACCTAGGATCCAATGCCACTCAATACGGATCCTAGTGCCTAGTGTGAAAGTATGTCAGTATGCTTGCTGTAGGTTGGTGGTTTTCTCTGGGAGCTCTGATTTCATCCACTATCCCAGAACTGACTGCCTCAATATATAAGTGAAAGAATCTTGACTGGGGTATAGAACTCCATTACCCCACTCCACTCTTAAAGGTCTGCATTGCATAAAACATTCTGAAACTATGTTGACTTTTATTACCATACATGCATCTTACTTTTAACCAAGGTATATGAATTTACAAGGCTTTCAGTAAGAGGTTTTATGTAAATAGATCCATACAAACCAACAAAAACCAAATAATCCACTCTATATATACAATAAACACAAATATATCCATAATTAATCAGAATAAAATACCACAACACACCAAAGAATAATATAAATATATATAATATTTATAAGTAGGTCAAACTGGCCTACAAAATCCAAAATTATATTGCTAGTGATCATTTTAAGCTCATTTCTAGATTTAAAATAAAATTACCATAGTGGTATGTAAAAAATTTTGAAAAAAAGTTCCTATTTTTAAAAAAAAGGGAAAGAGAAGAAGGAAAGGAAGATTTTTTCATGTAAATTCATGCCAATCAGTACAAAATGTGGCTTTTTAGATCTTTATATATAGATTTGTGACAAGATAAAATAAATTACAGGTGAAGGTACATTTGAAATTAATGTGTAAAATAAATCTAAAATAGGAAAATAAATATGTCTTATCACTAGAAATGAATTTATAATGACCTTTGACCTTTTATATGTTCAAAAACAAGCTGAACCAATGAAAACTTGAACACCTAATCCACAACAATTCTTCAAATTTGATAAATAAACTCCCTACCGAAGTTCTTCAAGCTGTGTAGTCATCAACAATTTGTAAATATAAACAAAATAGTAAATAACATAAAGAAAATATGTGAAATAGAGCATTATGATACCAGATCTATACAATCCAGAGTGTAACATTGTAAATACAGTTAACTTTTGATATTCCAAGATGACAAAATTGTAAAGAAAACTCACGACCCTAAAACAAACATCTGTATAAATAAAATCTTATGTTTTAATAAAGTGTGTATGCATGCGTGTATGTGTATGTGTGCACATGTGTTTGGAAGGTGTATTTGTGTGTGAAGTGTATTTGTATGTGTATGTATGTGTATGGGTGCAAGTGTGTGTGTGTATGTGTTTGTGTGATGAATCAAGGAAGCCAAGAGTTATACCTAAACTTTGCCATAATTAATTTAAATTGATTAATTTTTGAAGTAATATAACATCACAATTATATATGACCAATGGTTTTTGACTAAATGAATGAAGGAAGTAAACTTAATTGAAAATTGAGAAAATTATTTAAATGTTTTCTTAAACCCTCTTTAAAATCCAAGACACACAATTCTGATTGAAGTATTAGCCAGTGGAACAATAATACTGATGTACATTACAAGTATTTCAAACTCCATAAACAAATAAACATTCCATGACAACTTAAATAACAGCTACCATGACAACCTATATATCATAGCTACCATGACAACCTATTAACAGCTACCACCACATTTTGTAAATCAATTGTAAAACTACCTCATAGTACAAATAATCCTGGGGAAGGACTGAATGAACAAGATATGCAACAAATGAACCACAAATACATTTAACATAACACCACCAATAACATTCAACATATAAACCAGCAACACATTCAAGAAACATACACACTGATAGTTAGTCCACTCAAACCTCAAACTAGCATTCTACATACACTAAAACTTGCTATAGTGACTATCTCTGTAAAAAGGCCACCTCTTCATTTTGGCCCATTTGCTTTAAATTTCAATCACAAGTACCCTTTATATAAAGACCACCTGTCTTTAAGTTCTTATGTTCTTCTAAAGAAGCTTTACTGTGTATAATATCATTAATCATTAAAATTGAATATGATAAAAAGTCGCTATTGAGCAAAATATGATGGATATAGATTGGAAAATGTATCTTATCTGAACACCATGACAAGATGGTTGGTGGTCTGGTGGTTCAAGTTCTCTTGTATACTGTAACCATCCAGCTTCTTATTTAATCAGCGGTCACAATAAGCATGATAAGAGCTTCATGATAAGGAACTTGCCTGCACATCTAGGCTCTTCTATTGACCAATATTTGGTGGGGAAATAGCAATTTATTGAAGAGCTTCTTGTTCGACGGAAAACTACCAGTCGAATGTAGTCAATGTTAAAACACAACCAGCTACCTGCAATTTATGAATTGCGTTTATGATAATCATGTTTTTATTTTCTCATAACTGCTTACCATACATTAAAATACCTCACTATCAAATGTGACACAGTACAATTCTTACATATCTGTGTGGTTAAGTTAGAAATGACAGCAGTGAGTTTTAATCATTAAGTGTGCTTTGTTGGTGGGTTTACTTACTGGAGAGTGTGTTCAATCTGAGCTGAAGTTTTTAACAAAAATGACAAAAATCTGCTATTTTAACCTGACTTTGACAATACAGTTCATATACTGACATGCAATATTAATATACATGTACTAAACATGAGTAGAAAAAACTTTATCATTATATATTGTCTAAAATATTTCTGAAGAACACAAATTAAGGTGTTATTCTCTAGAGAGTTGAAGGCAAACAGTTTGTATCGTTTCACATTTCTTAATCAAAAATTCTTAGAAGAGTTATCTCTCTTTGTAAACACTTTATTTTGAATCAATCTTTTCTGGAAAAAACTTTAACCAAAAAATTGTGAACGAATAAGAATTTGAACATGTTGAACAGTAATGTAATACTTTTCAATGAAAAAAAATAAAAATGAAAATAAGTTGTATTTGTATCAAGTCAAATGAAGTTATAGTAAGAAAGAAAATTAAATAATAGTGTGTAATATATACGTCAAAATAAAAATTGTGAGCTTTAGTGACAATAAATAAATAAATAAATAAGAATGTGAATGTTAACTGTATTATGAGGAAGCACCTGTCTATAAAGACCATTGCCATTGGTGCTTGATGTTCTTTAGATAAAAATTTGTTAGATTTGTGCCTTCAAATCAGCCGAGAAATTTAAAATATCTAATCTAGACACACATATAAATATATATACATTTATACTATAGTATATATATAGACCTGTATTACCACAGTCAGATTTAAATGAATCAAGAGTGATTTGACTTTCAGCAAAACATACAAAGTCTTATAACTTTATCCACTGATGGAATCCACATCCATGTTTCAATTGATACACCAGTTTTAGTTTGTGTAGATTTATTATTTCATTTTTTAAAAATGGAATCAGATAACTAGCATTTTTCTAATATGTAACAGTATCATGCAGACCATTATGTTTACCATAACTACTGCATTTGGGAAATTTTTCTGTCAGTTTTATTTTCGCATAAATTTGCAAAAGTTACAAGATGCAAAAATGAAACTTTTGCTAAAATTTTGTTTGGTTATAATTCATTTTTTACTTTTTCACTGACCATTATCCACAAAGCAAAATTAATAGTGTGTGAATACTATGAAATGAAGGAATTCACAAAAATTAAGAGATGCGAAAATTTCCTGATTTGAAACAATAGCTTCATACAAATGTAAGTGGGTATAACAATCATACACTTGTAGAGCTCCCCCATAGATAATAGTTATTGTTTTATATGTCAGCAGCCTTAAGATAAAATCACTCTTATACTTTGTAATTGTCTTTCTTGTGATTAAACCTAAATGATGTACAAATGATGTGGCAGTGAAATAGAGGTTATCTAGAAATTATCCTCCCCTAAATTTAAGATACATGTATTAAGAACTGTCTGTTCTTTTTATTTCAAGTCTGAAGTCCATACATAAAATAGGTCAATTTTACAGGGTAGAAATGAAGATAAATCACCAAATATCATTGTTCAGCCCTAAATTCACAAAAGCATTCTTTTTTATTAACTCTGCCATGGACATTCCCAAGCCTGGATGAGAAAGGATGAGTGTTTTTGTAAGGCCAATGAGCAACCCTATGATGTAAAAAATTTAGACCCTACAGAAATCTTTACATGACCTTATGTGCACACCAGCACAAAGAGGATAGGTAGAGTAGGTGTTCCTTTTGATTTGAAGTCATAACAAATGTTTACAGCAATGTAAAATGTTAATTCTATCCTTTTCATGTTGTAACTAGATCTATTCAGATATCAAATCAGAATTAGGGGTAATCCTAAAGAAGTTCCATATCCAAAGTAGCTAAAGTTATTGCTTAGAAGACCAAAAATTGGATGGACAGACAAAATGAGGGATCCCAACTTCGAAGTCCAAAGAGTAAAATGTTAATTCTATCCTTTTCATGTTGTAACTAGATCTATTCAGATATCAAATCAGAATTAGGGGTAATCCTAAAGAAGTTCCATATCCAAAGTAGCTAAAGTTATTGCTTAGAAGACCAAAAATTGGATGGACAGACAAAATGAGGGATCCCAACTTCGAAGTCCAAAGAGTAGATTGACAGACAAAACGAGTGATCCCGACTTGGAAGCTTAACATTAAAGCATGGAAATCTGAATTTTGTTAAACATTCCTCTTAATTTCAAGTTTAATACACCCAGTTGCACAAATGATATCAAATGGTATTCAGTGAAAAAATTGATGAGAGCATTTTCAACATAAAGTGATATTTACCATAGACCCAATATGATAGAGAAAAGTTAGAAGACAAGCGTTGTGAAATCAAACAAATCATTTGAAACTCCATGCCTTACCAAATGAAAAAACTCAACTTTTTTAAGTGAAAGAAAATAAAAAGAATAAAACAAAGAATTAAATTTAGAACAAATCTAAAAATTGTTAAAATAAACAATGAAAACTTAACAGCAAGTACAGCAGTACCAAAACTTTAAAATTCTTGAAAAATCAGCAGCAGCATGCAATAACTCTGATAGAAAAATTAATGACACAAATTTTAATCAATTCAACCAATCAAACTTTATGTTCCATCAAATAAAAATTCATGTTTCAACCAATCAAACTGCATGTTTCAACCAATTAAACATGTTTAATCAAATCAAAGTTAATTCTTCATCAAATTGAACTTATGTTTATTGAATGCTTTCAAACTGTTGTCCTTGTCTTAAAAGAATATCCAAGCTCCATGAAAAATAAGAGAATCGAGACAGATTGCACAATTTCATGAAAATATGTATAAAACAGCATATAGTTACACAGACTGACAACATGTATACTATAGCCATTCAAGTGTTGAAGTCAAACAGACAGATGGACAACACTGTGTAACCATTCATTTATTGAGGAGCATTTATAAAATTTAATATAGAATTCGTTTGACTTGAACAGTACCTGCTCATGTTTAAAGAATGGCATCTGAACAATACATTACCAGGGTTAAACATGATCCATGTTTCAGGTTGGAAAGAATAGAAAGAATGAGGGGATCTTTGAGTCTCAACCAAGTTTATTTCTAATACCTGGACTACATATACAGCAGAATTACACCTGTATTAATCCTAGGTAATGGCAATGTAGAGTAACAAGTCCTGATCTTGTAGCGTCCATCTCGTCTTTATAAATACATGTAATACAAATGGATAACAACAGACAATCATAGTTACAAAAGTTTAGTCATGAAAACATTTTCCATTTCCACCTATATCAACCCATAGTGCCTTAATGATTCTAATATCACAATATAGTAAAAAAAAAAAAAAAAAAAAAAAAAACTCAAAGACTCAATGGGCCGGGTTGCCATTAAGTCAGGTGCACATCTTTGATAACCTTTTGATATATACAGTACAAAGTGACTAAGTTTCAAAGTCTGGAAAAATGGGGAAAAAATCTTGAAATATTTCCATACAGTCAGGTGCACATCTTCAATATATATAGAAACATTCTGTGAAGTTTCAAGGTTTTTGGTTGAAAACTGTAGGAGGAGTTGAGTTCACAAGGTAGGTACCCCCATTCAAAAACTTGCTAAAAAGTTACTAAGTTTCAAAGTCTGGAAAAATGGGAAAAAAATCTTGAAATATTTCCATAAAGTCAGGTGCACATCTTCAATATATTAGAAACATTCTGTGAAGTTTCAAGGTTTTTGTTGAAAACTGTAAGAGGAGTTGAGTTCACAGAGTTGGTACCCTATTTTCCCCGCCTGCCCGCCCAACATTCACCATACTATAAACCGGATTTGCACTCCCTGCAACCCGGCCAATTAGTGTAATTGTATAGTTTTTTATCTTTTAACATGTATCTACAAGATGATAAACTGACTTTCATGGTGAAACTATTAATGATGACTGACTATTGTAGTGAGAATACAATATCATAAATTGGCATGGAAACAGCATCAGAATCTTTATATATGTGTAACAGATAATCTTCACACTTTCTTAAAAACTAAAATATATTTCTGTGGAACAACAGATCTAAATAGGACCCCATTTTTTTTTATTACAATCACATGTGCAGTGATTTTGTTGCATTTTTAAAAACTATCTACTGCCTTTTAAATTCAGAAAATTGATGTTCTCAAATACTTTGATGTGCATTTTGACATGCTGGCAAACTTTCATTGTAAGGATGCAACAATAACTGAAAGTTTGTAGGTAAAGGCATCATTATTTAATTTGCTGCAAATTTGTGAATTTTAGTGTTTAAAACTACCTATAGGGGAAACTACCTATATTCAATAGTGAATGAAGACAAACAAAATCACTGATGTGGGATAGATATGAGGATACTGATACTGTTCCATGCCTGTGAACAAATGTGTCCCGGTAAACCAATGATAACATCCCCTCCTACCCTCTACCTGACTGCCACACCCATACTATATAATGTTTTTAAAGCATGCAAATATAATAAATATATTAGATAATTAATCTAGCAAGCGTGTTAAGTTAAAATGAAGTAAAACCTGATGTCCAAGCTTTCAGTTCTTGGTAGCGTTTCAGCAAATCTTTCTGAAGCATTTTGACCTAAAACACCATTAAAATTATGTGATGACAAAACTTCAGGATCTTAAAATAAATTAAAACATGCAATATCATGCTGGTTGGTTGGATGTAGTGGTAGTGGTGGTAGTGAGTGCTGAACAACTTTGACATGCTATAGTGAACACTTGGATCTAAAATAAGGATTACAAATTTGAACTGCAGCATTGAACTATGAACATGATGAATATAACCTTTTACATTAAAATAAATAAAAATGTGTTTACAAAGGTCACAAAGTAAAAAAAAATTGCAACATCTTCTTTTTGGTTGCTATGGCAATATTTGCACATTATTTTTATCTTTAATTGAATTGTAACTTTTGACCTTACTTCTTCACTAGGATCCAATGTTTCTCCTGTGAACAAATAATCTGATTTTCACAAAAATCAGTTAATGGAAGTTGATCATAGATTACAATAAACCTTTATTATAATTATTATTTTTATAAAAAAATGTTTCAAGTTTGACAATGATCATTTTAAAATACATCTGTATGGAAAGGAAAAATATGATTTATTTTTACTTGGATGGAGCTTGATAACTGAAGACCAAAAAACATCTGTCAATTTTATGTGTACTGGTAGATTCTAAACCCATACAAAATAGGTTAAGACTCTCTTTCTTTCACTAAAATGAGTTTGGAAATTTACAATATATTCAAGAACATGCAAATTAGAAACAACTTCTTATCAATCACAATCATGTTATTTAAGAATTGAATTGCACTTTTTACGTTGTTACACCCCGATAACAACGTAAAAAGTGCAATTCAATTCTTATAATTACAAACCAACCTTGAAATTTAAGTTTCAAGCTGACCTACATTTCCGAACTGAGCATCTGATTTTCAGAAAATCGACGTTACAAGGTTGAACTGTGTATTAATACAATAAATGACATCTTTATAAAACAATAAAATATCCGATAAAAAAGCTGAAATATTTTGAATTTATATCTTTTTATTTATTTCCTAGTTATTTTCAGTCAACATATAAATTATGTTACATTTAAATTCATTGACAAAAAAGGATTATATTATGTCTCGCAATCATGAAAACAAACAACACTTTGTACAACGTCATACGTGACGGCCAAACGTTTGTAGGACAGGCGTGTTTACATTTTGATTTTACCCATAACATAAGAAAAACTGTATTGGTTGAATGAACAGTGTGTTAAACAAACCCTGAAACCAACTATTGACATGGAATTAATGTTTTCTTGGATCAGAGACATATAAAACTGTCTCTGCTTGGATGAATTAATGTTTTACCACCTATGGAATGGGTGTGAGATGAGGGATTCTGTCACCGTTGGTAGCTGTATGGGCTGATCAGGGACATTTTGAGAAGGTAAACAAGCGGTAAGGGTGAACATTAGACTGGAATATAGTATGTTATCAATTTTATTAAATTATTATTGACAGGCCTACCTACCACTGTCATTATCATCATCAAGATCCAGTTCAGAATCAACCATCTGACTTATCTGCACACTGGCATTCCTGATCCCCGGCTATACATTGTCTGGGGGAAATAAAATTTCTTTGCTTTCAAAAGGATGCGTATGTGATGAATTTCAAACAAAACACCCCGCACTGAGGGTTGGCATCCGAGAATACCATGGTGCGTGTCATATAATTATATAACTTAGTAGTAGCCTATAGACACGTAAAATGCTCGGTGACGATAAAATGTCGATTTTGAAATATACAATCTTAAATGTAAATTATTAAAAAATATCGGTGAAAATTAATCAGAACATGTTTGAATTAATTTTTCAAAATTTGAATTTATAAAAAAAATCCAAGTATTTTAATGTTTCTGTGTGAAATCGTTCCCGACCTCCCCGTTTGTTTACAATCTTAAAATGGCTGTTCAGAGATGGGTTATCCCCGAAACAGGCCCAAAGTAGTTCCGGTAGAAAACGTTGTTATTGGAAAATAACACCATGTTTTTGCAAGACGACAACCAATGAAAATGCTCTAAATTGTGTAACAACGTGAAGTTTGTAATTATATGTAAATATTTTTAACTTTTAGAGTTGCTTCTTTTTAATTAATATATTATTTTCTTAACTATTTATAATTAAAAAGTAAAGAAGTTTGAACTAAATGTCACTTATGAGACCTTCTATATTTCTACATGTTGAATTATGCTCTTAATATATTGAGAAGTGGTAGTGACAGATATCATACCCTCACTGAAATACTGAAACAATAATTGTGATATGGAGAAAAATACACCCCCCCCCCCCCCCCAAATACCTATCCTTATGAGTTTTAAACCTCTTAATTTTAAGGAACTTAAATGATAATTCCTTTTAAAATATATGTTTTGTGTTTAGAGACTTTTACTGGTTTACTGGTTGATATTCACAAATATTGTATGGTATTGAAAATTGTTTTCAAAATTTATATTTTTTTTTAAAAATAAATGAATATTGCATGATTGGTTGTGTTGAAATGACAGAACCTTAGTAAGCTGGCATACCCCACACTCTCAAATACTGGACATAAGAGTTTTGCGTTATTTCTGTGAAATTTTTAATGTTCAAGGGCCATCATTTTCGTAAAATCAGCAGGGCAGAAACAAAAGTAAGCCTGATCTGTAACTCATTGTGGTAGCCTCACATACCAAAAATCAGTTCATTATCAGCAAAAGTGGGGACAACTTATAATGGACTGATGGGTAAAAAACATTACATTCATTGTTTCATTGTGTGGTGGGATATAATAATGGTAACCTGAAAGATGATTAAAATGTGATGTGTTTTTTTATATATAATATTTATAAAAAAAAAAATGGCAAAATAAAAATTTTATGCAATAAAAAAAGGGGAAAAACATCTAAGACCTAAAAAGCAATTAATGTTTCAGGTAAAACTAATATACTGGATATCTAATAATTGGTAAACTAAAACAAAACATGTTAATTAACATGTAGGTCTTTGACTTGTGATGTCTACTTGGAAAAGGGATGAAAACCATTAACAATCTATAAAGAAAAGGGGAAGAAACTCATTAACATTAAGATGGACAGGGACACACATAATTTTACAGTAAATCTGAAACATCTCTCTACAAGGAAGTTCTTGAAAAAATCTTAAAAACATGAATATTCTAAGTTTCTTTATTTCTCCTGAATATTCATATGATGGTACCTTAGGTTGTCAGAGAAAGTGAATTTCTCTGTTTGGTGTATTTCTCTTCTTATTCTATCAAACTGTGAATATTTTAAAATTTAAATATTAATTCTGTAAAATTCAATAAATTAATTTAAAACACATAAGGGCTTTAGGAATTTATTCAAACAAAACAATGGAGAAACAACTACAATAACATTAATTTTAATTTAAAAAAAATCCTAACATAATATTGGTCAAATTCATATTTATAAGATGGGAAAAAATCTAGAGAGAAATAATTTTAATGATTAAAACATAAGAGTTTTTAAAGGCTCACATCAAATCATCACAGCAAAAAATGATAATAATCTAGTAGATTATCTTCACAACAAATCTGTCAGCGCTGAAAAATGTAAGGTCTGAAGCAATAATGGCGTTCACCATTGTACCATGTGTTGCCCCTGAACACTGATGCAGAACTAGTTTTGCAATTAGATAAAGAATCTGTTTTCTAGAAAAATGACACTGTTTTCCAGAAACATGACACAATGACACAATGCCAGTAATACATGACACTAACTTCTTGGTACTGCAAATTAAAGAACTTTTAGCCACATACAGACATAAATGGGCATCACATGGTGCATGGATGAACCCGATTACAATAGCGATGAGGTGATCAATTACAATGGAAGATGATTATGAATTACAAGGATAATTGGAAGATATCTACCCACCTCATCAAGTTCTCTCTGCGCTGCTGCCATTTCTTCCTGAGGGGTGCCTTTGGGCTGTTTTCTGCGATTTAACATATCTGATGTGTGCTGTTTGATTCTACGTTCTAATTCTCGTATTCTAGCTGCCCTACAAACAAAAACCAATATGTGACATTCAATGTTAATTCATTCATGCATGTATATTAATAGAATCTAACACCGGTAAGAGTAAGACAGATATCTCAAACGAGGAGGAATATTTTCAAGTCCAGAACAAGCTTTGGCAAGAATGCCCTTTATTTTTTCATAGAATTAGATTTAAAAGTATGAGAAATCCTATTAATGCAGGAGATTGCTTGTGTGCTCTGCCTCAACCAGGGTGAGACAGGGAAATCTAGCACCAGTGAAATAGTTAGATTCCCTGGTCACATACATACAGTAGAACTTCGATGGCTCGAAGTCCATTATAGAAAATTAAATGTCCCTTAAAAAATATTAAATTCACGATGATATCTCAAAGTTTTCAAACTTCATTTGTAAATAAAATGTTGAACTTCGAACTGCAAATCTATCGATATTGACAGTTCATTTGAATTAAATAAATTTGGTTTAAAGTAAAAGTAAATAACAACAATTGATGCTATAAAATAAACTTACTTTTGTTATCGTAATAATACAGAGCACATGTATTGCCGGTTATTAATGATCACTGGAACTACCGGTAATACACATTGCCATCACAGGCACTAAGGGTCAGGTATTTTTTATTTATTTTTCAATTTATTATTTTATCGACCAAGCAATGATATATTTTGCTATTTTATCATATCTGACAATGTTCTGAACTAAATGCACCAGAAATAAACTGATTTTATTGCACTTTAAAATTTTCTTGATTTTCTCTATATAAAAACGAACAAGGCATGCAACTCAAAATTTGCTATAAAGAGACTCACGAGGTTCCCCATTTGTTTTTTCGTTTTTAAGCGCTATTTAATTGCCATTGGTGCATGGTTAAATCTAAATCGATATTATCTTTAGGATTTCCATTTCAATAACACATCAAATTAACTTTTCCTGGCGAAAACAACAAAATTTTAATTCAAGCGACGAAACCACTGAGCGATCACGGAAGTGAAGAATCTGCTTGTTTCTGTTAGAATTTCTCTCTACAGAAAGGCATACCAAACCTATATCCGAGGTGTTCCGATAATCATGCGATAAACAGTGATTGCCATGCGCATTTCAATGAAATGTAAAAATAACAGAATCTGAAATTCTATGATGAGGTAAAAAGTCAATCATCTGGCGTGGACTTATGTGTTTTACCGATCAAGCACCCGCGGGTCGTAATCGGATTAAGAGATTTCTGAACTGATCACGGTTAATTACTAATCCTGAGTAACACTCTATGTTCCAGTTATTTCGTTTCGCTCTGTTACTTTCGGTGAAATCTGTACCATGGCTTCATCTTGTGTTTTGTTTACAATGACTGACTACATGTCATTCTGATAAAATTGTATTCGAGCGAAAGAAGTTGTATTTTCACCGAATTTACACCTTCGAGAAATATTTATTATTCGAGCTATCGTAGTTCGAGGAATCGAGGTTTATTTACATATGGTTTAATAGGGATTTAGACGGGACCGGCAGATGACTTCGAGTTATCCGGGGTATTCGAGGCATCGACATTCGAGCGATCGAAGGTCTACTGAATGTGAAAAATAACAGTTTGTAGCTATTTAACATCTTAGTTCCTCAGGTTATGATAATAACAAATGAACAAGAAAATACAAAACAAGTGAACTCAGTGAATTAGGATTCCCCATCAGTAGGTGTTGTGTGATTTCCACTTATGTTGAAATGGCTATAACTCCAATAAAAATAAACAAACCAATTCGGGTTAACAATATGTGCATCTCGTATTAATGTTGATGCTGTGCAACAAGTTTCATAAAATAATGCTTCATAGTTTTAGAGAATTACCTTAGACAAGAAGTGTCTGGATGGAAGGATGGAAGTTTGAATTTATCATCCCTCTCTTTGTTCGAAAGGCAGGGGTAACAAGACAATATACCTATCTGGACCTCAAATTTTAACAATGATAGATAGTATGCATAGAAACATGCAACTTAAACTTTAACCTTATAATTAACATAAATTATTGCTACATTGGTGATATTCATAACCAGAGTCTTGTTGTACTGTAAGAATAAATGCTATCATTGAAGTGAGGAAGTAGGAACATACTTTTCATCTTCTATTCTTTGTCTTGTAGTTGGAGACATACTACGTTGTATCTTTTGTAACTTTTCATGAGCATTCAATACATCTTGCTGTAATAGATTGAAATAGTATAAAAACTTCACAATTTGCTAAATGCAGACAAACCTGTCTATAAAGGCCAACCAAGAGAACCTGTTAAAAGAATCTTTATAAGCACATGGTCATTATCTTAACAATTTGCTAAATGCAGACAAACCTGTCTATAAAGACCAACCAAGATAACCTGTTAAAAGAATCTTTATAAGCACATGGTCATTATCTTAACAATTTGCTAAATGCAGACAAACCTGTCTATAAAGACCAACCAAGATAACCTGTTAAAAGAATCTTTATAAGCACATGGTCATTATCTTAACAATTTGCTAAATGCAGACAAACCTGTCTATAAAGGACACCCAAGAGAACCTGTTAAAAGAATCTTTATAAGCACATGGTCATTATCTTAACAATTTGCTAAATGCAGACAAACCTGTCTATAAAGGACACCCAAGAGAACTTGTTAAAAGAATCTTTACATTGTCACTATATCCATATTATAATAAAAATATTAGAACCATCATGGTACTTAATAATAATCATGCACAGTAAAAACCTGACATAATGCCCATCTATAACTTTGCCACCTCACTTATCACCACAGCATTTTGAAGTCCCAAAGTTGGCTTCTTTTATGTTTTGCTTTATAAGTCTCCCACCTTGTATAATGCCAAAATCTGACTAAACAAATGACAGTGATGAATAGAGGTTTTGCTGTATTTAAACATTTGATGTCTTAGTCTTACTATCAATGTTTATCGTCTAGTACCACTATCTGTAATTCCTAGCCAAAAACTTGCTACCATTAGGCCTTACAAGAGAATTTTACAGAAATGCTTAAAGAATAACTAGGATGTAAGTATCCTGTATATACCTATAACGAGTCATTAGTACTGTGCTGGTTTGATTTATTCCTAGGGGCTGCTACGGTAGCCAGAGAGGACTAACAACAAAGGTAAGAAAGCAACCAACCATACCAAGGGTTTTTGCATTATCTTTTATATTTGATTTGTAGTTACAGTTTATCATGTACAAACCCCAAACATGTCATAATCATCATGACAACATGAAGAATGTAGAATGCAGACATTATTCTGTTAATATTGCATTCTTATTCAATATAAAATGTCTCTGTATAGAGAAAATTATGGGGATTTGACATGTTAGAAAATCTGACAAATGAATGGCCACTTTGGGCATACAACATAATGTAGTTAAGCATTTAGCTGCCAAAGTGACTGTCCAAGAGATGAGTGAACTTGCTAGAAACCTTCCAGCTTCTTTCATAACACCCTGCATTAATTGACAGATCGCTGGCCACGCCCATAATGTTCCGACAAAGGCCGCCATCACGGTATCAAAGCAGCGTCACGGCAACTAATGACGTACTAGTGTCAGTGACGTCATTAAACGGCGCAATTCAGGTCGAGTTTTCATTCTTTTTGCGTGTAATTCAAGCATGCCAGACCTTTGTTGGAACATTGTGGGTGTGGTCAGCGATACGTCAATTGTCAAATTATCTATAATAAACACTGTTTAGTGTAATCTCTTACCTTTATTCTTTCTTCATTAGTTGGTATTTTTATATGGTCTTCATCAATGTCAAATGGTGCTGTCCTCACAGGATCCATAAAATCTAAATCAAAACATGTGTGCTATTAACGTTATCACAATTTAATAGAGAACAAGAGGCCCATGGGCCTTAACGCTCACCTGAGGAAGAGTACATATCTTATGCAGAGGTTCAATGGTCAATGACATTAATAAAAGAGAATATCAAAATTTTCAGCAGTAAGGGCCAATAATATGCAAGTATTTTTGCAAATTAATTATAATAATTATTATATAAGGATGCTATATATAACATATTTAAAGTCTAGCTACAATATATAATATAAACAGCTAAAACATCTGTATTTTAAAATGTGCATTAGGTTAATACCTACAATATTCCAATATACATGCCTATACAAAGAGTTTATAGTTTTTGAGATAATTAACCATTGAAGTATTCATTTGCATCTATGACCTTGACCTTTGAACCTATGACCTTCATTCATATATCAAAATGATCGATAGGCCAATACCTACAATATTCTAAAATACATGCCTATACAAAAAGTTTATAGTTTCTGAGATAATTAACCATTTAAGTAGTAGTTTGCATCTATGACCTTGACCTTTGAACCTATGAACTTCATTCATATATCAAAATGATCTTGTGCAAATGCCTACACTATTCTAATATACATGCCTATACAAAAAGTTTATAGTTTCTGAGATAATTAACCTTTTAAATATTCATTTGCATCTATGACCTTGACCTTTGAACCTATGACCTTCATTCATATATCAAAATGATCATTAGGCCAATACCTACAATATTCCAATATACATGCCTATACAAAAAGTTAATAGTTTTTGAAATAATTAACCTTTTAAGTATTCATTTGCATCTATGACCTTGACCTTTGAACCTATGACCTTCATTCATATATCGAAATGATCATTAGGCCAATACCTACAATATTCCAATATACATGCCTATACAAAAAGTTTATAGTTTTTGAGATAATTAACCATTTAAGTATTCGTTCGCATCTTTGACCTTGACCTTTGAACCTATGACCTTCATTCATATATCAAAATGATTGTTAGGCCAATACCTACAATATTCCAATATACATGCCTATACAAAAAGTTTATAGTTTTTGAGATAATTAACCATTTCAGTACTTGTTTACATCTGTGACCTTGACCTTTGAACCCATGACCTTTATTCATATATCAAAATGACCATTGTGCCATTACCTACAATATTCTGATATACATGCCTATACAAAAATTCATAGTTTTGCAGATAATTAACTATTTTGGTATTCTTGGACAGCTGTGACCTTGACCTTTGAACCCATGACCCTGATCTATGTATCAAAATGATCGTCATGTCAATACCTACAAACAACTGAAAATCCTACGCCATTATCACAAGAAATGTTAAAAAAATAGCATTTTTTATCAAAGGTCAAAATTTGGGACATGACCTTGACCTTAGACCTTGACATCAATTGAAAGAAAATTGCAAGACAAGATCAACAGTGAAAACTCCATACAATTATCTTCAGCGGTTATGAAGTTATAACAATAAATGTCTCATTTTAAAAATTACGTAATTTTACGCAAAAAATGCGTAACCCATTTTTCGTCTAATTTTCATGAAAAACACAATTTTAATGTTCCCAGGTATGCTGAATCCAAATATCCAATCAAAATTTGCCTGCACCTTTTGGTTTCAAAGAAGAAGATTTTTTTGTCTATTTGCTATTTTTAGTAACAGCGGCCATGTTGTTGGGCGTGGCCAAACCCCGAACACAATTTTGAAAGGCTGTTACCTAGGCATGATAGTCACCGAGTTTCATCAAATATGGCCCAGTAGTTTTGGAGGAGAAGATTAAAATGTAAAGTTTACACACGACGCACGACGGACGAGGCACGACGAACGACGGACGACGGACGGTGATAGATTGCAATAGCTCATCTGAGCCTTTTGGCTCAGGTGAGCTAAAAATTTGAAATTTGAATTTTAGTTGGAGTGGAGTGGAGTAGAGTGATGGTACCCAGTACTGAAACCCTAGTCAAGATTCATTTACTTGATATCAAGGCAACCAGTTTTGGGATGGTGGAGGAAACTGGAGTTCCCACATAAAACCTTCCTAATCTTGATCTAAATGCTCTCCTTGCCAGAAGGCGCACAAGGCAGCAATGCTATCATTCCATTTTTGTCTGTCATTCACTGCTGCTTTGGTTGTGTTCCACAGAAAATCACAAATCTTTAACAATTGAAATGACAAACTTTCTTATATTAGGATCTGCCCAAGTGGGATTCAAACCAAGTCCCATAATTTCAATTATTTACATATTATTTAGTGCTTAATTAAGCACAAATCTATAATTGTGAAAAAGGTTGAAAGAAAACTGAATTATCATAGTCTATAGTGAACATATATCTAAAACATATACAGTAAAACCTGTCTATAAAGACCACCCAAGGGAACAAGTAAAAGTGGCCTTGTAAAAATAATATAAACAAAGAACAATTGGTATACAATTCTACTGGCCTTTATAAGCAGATGACCCTTATATAGAGATGACCTTTAAGGCAGGTTAGACAACGTTACCTTTTGTGCCCTTTTGAAGACTTTCAAAGTATTTCTTCTGTTGTAGTGCTTTGGTTTCACTTCTCCATTCCTTTAATAGCTCCTGATCCCTGTAAATAATTTCAATAAGTTATTTTATAAAAACTGATTTATTTGAAATTTAAAATACAGTGAAAATTGTATAAAAAGGCCACTAATGGAACTCGCTATGGAATATTGATTTTAAATACACAGTGATTTCCTTAAGATTTGTAGGACAAATCCAACAGCTTAGGGGTCAAGTATTTTGAAGGCAATTCTGAGGCCATAGAGAGATGATATTGATGATTTTTTAGAATAAAATCAGGGGCTTCTGTTGATAAACAGAAGACTTAGAACCATATTTTTTTCTGGAATAAAAACACAGAAACTGTATGTTTGAGACAACCCTTGTGGTCATAGTGACTTAATTGGGTTTGGGATCAATCAAACACTTTCAAACATTGCTGAAAGTCATTTATCCCAAGCGTTCTTGTAAGTTTGACTACACGCTAACCCGAATCAATACATTTTCATACACGGCAAGTAAAGTTGCAATCATACTTTAAAGACAACCCAAGTTACTAAGGTACAGAAATTTGAAATTGAAAATTTACACACAGAGAAGATGCCAGAAATATACTGGCGAAACTAGTCGATGATTAAAGAATAGATATATTGTTAACTAGTGTTTAGATCTAATTTATTCCCTACTAAAAATATACATGGGTATATATATTCAGTTACCTGTAATTTGGTTATAATAAAATCACTATATTTCTTATATACATACTTCCGTCTTTGTAATATAGCATCTGTTTTTTCTTTTAAATCTTTAATTTTTGCTAATTTTCTCTCTTCATTCATCTTAAAATTGACATATTCAGCAGGTGGGGGTTCAGGATAAGGATTGACTTTCCAAGACATTACACTGCTATTGTTTGATGCTGAATTCCTTCTAGAACAAAAACAAACATACATGTATAACAAATTTTTTTAATTATGGACTAAATACCAGCAATATCTTATAAATATACAGATCTTTTCTTTCAAAAAATAGTCTCAGAAAAAGATTTGATTTCATATTGTGGAAATTGAATAAGGTAAAATAAGGTAAAACTGAATAAATATTTTTTTGTTGTTGTTTTGTTTTGTTTGTTTGTTTATATGTGAAGTAAAGAAATATGTTGCATGATGGACTAAAATTTTGGCCTTTAGAATGTTAACAAATTTTTTGTTTATGACCTAATGACCTATAATTTGACTGAAAATGACTCAAATTTCATTTAAATTTCATCAAGAGTATCAATCTGGGCAAGTCTGATTAAGATTAGAGGAGTGAACAATGAAATGTTGACAGACAAGGATCAAGGGACAAAGACTGATCATTATAGCTTACTTAAGCCCTTTGTGCTCAGGTGAGCTAAAAAACTAAAAATTTCAGATTAGTGTGCAAGTCTTGTCAGATAATTTCGTATGTAGGGTTTACATTTTGGGATACAAAAATATTACTTTGGCACGATTGAAAGAGTGTCAAGATACTTTTATATAGCTAACCGTGATGACTGTTCTTCAAGGTCAATTTTTCTAGAAATTTTTCCTATCATCTTGTTATAAGATTTGATCCGAATTGAATAATAAATCAAATTTTGTCATAAATTCTCAGAACATGTTTATACAGTATATTTCTGCTGTATTTGTCTTTTCAAATATAAAGACGACATGTTAATAGCTTAAAAGATTGAGAATTATTACATTGTCACAAATGTTTTTGAGCACAGTATGTTACATTATGAGTCCTGAATAACAGGATGAATATAGTAGCACTAATGTAATTTGACAATACTACTGATTTTACCAAGTAAAATTGTCAACAAACAATATAACTCATAAATGTAAATAAATCATTTAAGACAGAATAGGATGAGTTAATTCAAAAGTAAAATTGAAATGGGCTAGAGGATTTGAAGAAAAAAAAAAACAAAAAAAAAAAACCTGACAAATATAGTTTGAATTTTAAAGCAGGTTCAGTGTGTGTGGTATTGAGGAAAAGTTATAGATGGGAAGACTGCTGGTGTTGCATGAAATATATTGTTAGTATTTTATTTTTAAACCTCCAGAATCCATGTTATTAAATAAACCAAACGATAAACTGATATTCCACCACACAATTACAACCAAACAGTATAAAGAAAACAAAAATTACAATCTACTCTTAAATAAAACCTTGAACAACTATACAAACAATTATAGAATAAATAACAAATTACATGTAATAAGTTATAAGTTCTCCAAGGGAAATAACCATCAAAATCAAACTTGACCAAGATATTTTCTCATAGTATTCCTGCACATCATCCATCATAGCTGAATACCAGTATGTATAAATCATAGCATCCAATATAATGCTGAACAAGGCTTTACTGTGTTACATCATAACTCTCCTGCACAAAGCTAAACAGTACTTCAAATATGTTTTTGAACACACACAATCATAAACAAACACCATACCCACATAAAGACACCCATGTACACACTATAGCACAACACCTGATCAACCACATATATAGACACCCATGTACACACCATAGCACAACACCTGATCAACATATATAGACACCCAAGTACACATAATAGCACAACACCTGACCAACCACATATAGTACACACCATAGCACAACACCTGACCAACCACATATAGTACACACCATAGCACAACACCTGACCAACCACATATAGTACACACCATAGCACAACACCTGACCAACCACATATAGTACACACCATAGCACAACACCTGATCAACAGTCAATATAGCATTATACATGTATGATAAACAAATAACAAACATGATATATATACTGGCCATCAACACCACCATCAGTTAAAAGCACATCAATACCACATATATCTGTTATCAGAGTATGTTTTATACACACACATGGATCAACCGTACAGTATATATCTACCTCTCTTTGGGAGTAGATGCATCTCGTTTTTTATCAAATGGCCGTATAAAGCTTTAGAATAAAACAAAATTTATAAATAATAACAAATGGTTTAATTTTGATTATATTTATAAATTTAGTAAAACCTGCTATAGCAAACACTAGTATACAAAGACCACCTGTCCATTAAGATCACTGTTTAAAGGTTCTTTTGGTCCAAGCATATTTCTTAGGTCTAATTGAGGATTTTTATATACAGATTTTACTATTTATATAAAATCTTAGTAAAACTTATTGGTCTTATTGACCAAATTATACATCAAGGGTAAAGCAAAGGCTATTAGGGGTGTGCAATATTACCGGTATACCGGTATATTGCGGTATGGCAGGGTCGATACAATATACCGGTACGCAAAATAAAAAACCGGTATACCGCAGAAAATTAAAAAAAAATCAGTAGATTATGCTTTACGGTCATTATTTTGTTAATTAACACTCAATAGACTGTAATATCATCTTTATCTCGTAAGTGTTTGTCAACTACATACAACATAAAGCGCGTCTGAGATACAGACATGTATACATGTTATAACCGATAATGGCAGTCGACGAAGTAAAACTTGTCAAAAACAAATGAGCAAAGACAAAAGTGTGGGAACATTTTAAATTTAGGCAAATAGTGGGGACTATTAATGAAAATATAGCATTATGCACTGTGTGTAATGCAGACGTTAATTATGCTGGGGGTACAAGTAATTTTACTTCGCACATTCGCTGCCATCACCCAAACTTGGATGCCGGTTCGTTTATCTTTTAAGCATTCATTAACTTTGCAATATATTGCAATATGTATTGCAATATTTTCTCAAATATTGCAATATATTGCAATATGCTTTTTTTCCCAATACCCACCCCTAAAGGCTATGTACTTATTTTATATAAAAAAGAGTTTTTATTATGTCTGCCATAATACATTATCAAATTTGAGTTGAGTAATGGTGTTTTACGCCCCAGTCAAGAATATTTTACTTATATCGAGACATTGCCAGCTATAGAACATGCTGAAATTTTGTCTGTGTTGCGCTGATGGTATTATACAGCGGGGTTCTTTATTGTGCCAAGCCTACTGTGACAAGGAACTTTATTATATTTTAAGTTCCCATCCGAAAGAACTGTCTTTCATTCCGTAATGCCAAGTGCTTGGTGAAAGAACATTCACTACCCACTTTCAAGTTTTGGGGCAGACTTAACAACTGAGCTACAGCAGTGGTTGTTCTAATCAAAATAAGATACCGAGTCCTGATCTTATATTCAACAGCCATCTTATTTTTTCAGTTTCATATTCTTCAACCTCTCTCTTCAAAATAAAACCCAAACTCCCTTCCATCAATAACTGAATGTTAAACTGCTTTCTGTTTATTGGAATTTTCTGTCTGGATTCTATGCATATAAAATCATTACGCACATTTGTATTTTTTTAACCTATTTTAAATCTTTGGTAAAATTAAAATTAAAATGAAAAAAAAAATCCACTCAGAAATTTTTCTGCTCAAAAAATACAATAAAACTAGTCTCCAGAGGGATTATGTGTTAGTTGTAATTCCAAAGGATTTGAAAGCCCATAAATCCAACTACAACCAATCAAATCAACTTAAAGCCATCAACAACCATTCAAAAACCAATAACAATAAAACTACACCACAATAAAATACGACTTTATTAAACAGGTGACAAATTACAATGAAAATTAAGAAATTACAACACAGAAATTTAAACATAATTTTTATATATTTTAAAGTAAATGTATTTAAACCTAATGACAGTTTTAATTATAAGAATGACATAAAGATAATTATTTTAAAATTTATATCACTCTGGCTCAATAACACAATCATCAGATCAGTGTGTTTTGTGAAATGTGTATTGCTTTTCATCAGTGAAATATGTATTGTCTTAAATTTTAACATCACACCAACCATGTTGCAGCTATAACAAAGTGATTTATAGGAGTTAAGTTGAGTAATGGTGTTTAACATCCCAGTCAAGAATATTTCACTTATATCGAGACGTCACCAGCTATAGGCGAATGTGCAGAAATTTTCCCTGTGTGTTGCGCTGATGGCATTAAACAACAGGATTCTTTATCGGGCCAAGCCTACTGTGACATGGGGCCTTGTTTATTTTAAGTTCCCATCTGAAAGAACCGTGACTTTCCTTTCGTAATGCCAAGTGTGTGGCGAAAGAACAGTCACTACCCACTTTGAAGTCTTGGGTCAGACTTTGTCGGGGTTCAAACCCACGACCTTCCACTTATGGAGAGAGCACCCTACCACTGAGCTACCAAAGTGGTTGATTTATATGACCACATATGACTAATACAATTGTATCAACATGGGGTTGTTAAGGGGCATTCACAAATGACCTTTAATTGGTGAATACAGGCTATGACAATTGTTACATGTAATCAACTCAATCATGCTGTAACTGAATTTATTCTGTTGATTGGTAAGTTTGCAGGAATGTATTAGAACTTTTTAGGAAAACACATAGGCAGCAAATTGAAAAAAAAACCCATAAAAAAGCAAAAGTAGATTTTGGCCAGAAAATTTAGATTTTACAGCTAAATTCATTGTTAAGGGATTTACGACTGCAGCCATTTTGATCATCGTGTATGATCTGCGTAATTAACGAGGTGATTTTTACAACTATTACAAATAGTTCACAAAGTAATTCAGTAGTTAATTGTACATGATATATATATTAATCTAACCTGACAGTACATTGAGTACATGATGGAATACTCTTGGTCAGTTTCTGGACTAATGAGGAATACGATTTTCCTTTCCTTTCTCTCAATAATGAGTTATAACTGCAATCCATGCACAGACACATACACACATACAAACAATATTCAGAGCATATGAGATGAGTAAACATTAAAAGAAAAAAGATAAAGCAAATACAAGGATTAGTATATAATTGGTGATATAAGTCGTCCATGATCTGATGGCAAAGTATACAAAGAGTCTATTAGGGTAATTGTAATTCATAAATCATGAGGGGGCATGATTATATGTATATATATACAGTGATACACTACTTACACCTATATGTGTTATTTAAACCTGTCCTGTTTATAAACACTTTGCCATCAGATCGTGGACAGACTATACAGAGTGAAACATGAAGGCACAAATGTAACATAAAATAAGAACAGGGTCTCTAAGTCTCATCATATAACAGTAACAATTTGTGATCTTAGGATACGAAACAAATCAGGGGGATTAGGACTGATGGCAAATGTTGATAATCTGTCATTATACACAATACAGTAAAACGTGTTTATAACGAAGCTCTGGGGACTCCATTTTTAACTTCTTTATAACACAACTCCGCTATATTGTTATATATATATACCGTATAGACTTATATAGAGAAGCAGCAGCCGGACCCAATATTTGACTTGGTACTATTCATGTATTCGGTTAAGTGTGTTCGTTATATTGTTATCTATAGACTTATATAGAGAAGCAGCAGCCGGACCTAATATTTGACTTGGTACTATTCATGTATTCGGTTAAGCGTGTTCGTTATATTGTTATCGTGTTCGTTATATTGTTATCTATAGACTTATATAGAGAAGCAGCAGCCGGACCCAATAATTGACTTGGTACTATCCATGTATTCGGTTAAGTGTGTTCGTTATATTGTTATCTATAGACTTATATAGAGAAGCAGCAGCCGGACCCAATAATTGACTTGGTACTATCCATGTATTCGGTTAAGCGTGTTCGTTATATTGTTATCTATAGACTTATATAGAGAAGCAGCAGCCGGACCCAATATTTGACTTGGTACTATCCATGTATTCGGTTAAGTGTGTTCGTTATATTGTTATCTATAGACTTATATAGAGAAGCAGCAGCCGGACCCAATAATTGACTTGGTACTATCAAGTGTGTTCGTTATATTGTTATCTATAGACTTATATAGAGAAGCAGCAGCCGGACCCAATATTTGACTTGGTACTATCCATGTATTCGGTTAAGTGTGTTCGTTATATTGTTATCTATAGACTTATATAGAGAAGCAGCAGCCGGACCCAATATTTGACTTGGTACTATCCATGTATTCGGTTAAGCGTGTTCGTTATATTGTTATCTATAGACTTATATAGAGAAACAGCAGCCGGACCCAATATTTGACTTGGTACTATCCATGTATTCGGTTAAGCGTGTTCGTTATATTGTTATCTAAAGACTTATATAGAGAAGCAGCAGCCGGACCCAATAATTGACTTGGTACTATCCATGTATTCGGTTAAGCGTGTTCGTTTATTGTTATCTATAATCTTATATAGAGAAGCAGCAGCCGGACCCAATATTTGACTTGGTACTATCCATGTATTCGGTTAAGCGTGTTCGTTATATTGTTATCTAAAGACTTATATAGAGAAGCAGCAGCCGGACCTAATATTTGACTTGGTACTATCCATGTATTCGGTTAAGCGTGTTTGTTATATTGTTATCTATAGACCTATATAGAGAAGCAGCAGCCGGACCCAATAATTGACTTGGTACTATCCATGTATTCGGTTAAGCGTGTTCGTTATATTGTTATCTATAGACTTATATAGAGAAGCAGCAGCCGGACCCAATAATTGACTTGGTACTATCCATGTATTCGGTTAAGCGTGTTTGTTATATTGTTATCTATAGACCTATATAGAGAAGCAGCAGCCGGACCCAATAATTGACTTGGTACTATCCATGTATTCGGTTAAGCGTGTTTGTTATATTGTTATCTATAGACCTATATAGAGAAGCAGCAGCCGGACCCAATATTTGACTTGGTACTATCCATGTATTCGGTTAAGCGTGTTCGTTATATTGTTATCTATAGACTTATATAGAGAAGCAGCAGCCGGACCCAATAATTGACTTGGTACTATCCATGTATTCGGTTAAGCGTGTTTGTTATATTGTTATCTATAGACTTATATAGAGAAGCAGCAGCCGGACCCAATAATTGACTTGGTACTATCCATGTATTCGGTTAAGCGTGTTTGTTATATTGTTATCTATAGACCTATATAGAGAAGCAGCAGCCGGACCCAATAATTGACTTGGTACTATCCATGTATTCGGTTAAGCGTGTTTGTTATATTGTTATCTATAGACCTATATAGAGAAGCAGCAGCCGGACCCAATAATTGACTTGGTACTATCCATGTATTCGGTTAAGCGTGTTTGTTATATTGTTATCTATAGACCTATATAGAGAAGCAGCAGCCGGACCCAATATTTGACTTGGTACTATCCATGTATTCGGTTAAGCGTGTTCGTTATATTGTTATCTAAAGACTTATATAGAGAAGCAGCAGCCGGACCCAATATTTGACTTGGTACTATCCATGTATACGGTTAAGCGTGTTCGTTATATTGTTATCTATAGACTTATATAGAGAAGCAGCAGCCGGACCTAATATTTGACTTGGTACTATCCATGTATACGGTTAAGCGTGTTCGTTATATTGTTATCTATAGACTTATATAGAGAAGCAGCAGCCGGACCCAATATTTGACTTGGTACTATCCATGTATACGGTTAAGTGTGTTCGTTATATTGTTATCTATAGACTTATATAGAGAAGCAGCAGCCGGACCTAATATTTGACTTGGTACTATCCATGTATACGGTTAAGCGTGTTCGTTATATTGTTATCTATAGACTTATATAGAGAAACAGCCCGGACCCAATAATTGACTTGGTACTATCCATGTATTCGGTTAAGCGTGTTTGTTATATTGTTATCTATAGACCTATATAGAGAAGCAGCAGCCGGACCCAATATTTGACTTGGTACTATCCATGTATTCGGTTAAGCGTGTTCGTTATATTGTTATCTAAAGACTTATATAGAGAAGCAGCAGCCGGACCCAATATTTGACTTGGTACTATCCATGTATACGGTTAAGCGTGTTCGTTATATTGTTATCTATAGACTTATATAGAGAAGCAGCAGCCGGACCTAATATTTGACTTGGTACTATCCATGTATACGGTTAAGCGTGTTCGTTATATTGTTATCTATATACTTATATAGAGAAGCAGCAGCCGGACCCAATATTTGACTTGGTACTATCCATGTATACGGTTAAGTGTGTTCGTTATATTGTTATCTATAGACTTATATAGGAAGCAGCAGCCGGACACCAATATTTGACTTGGTACTATCCATGTATACGGTTAAGCGTGTTCGTTATATTTGTGTTTTACTGTATACTACTTCCTAAAATCAATTTTGAGACCATGTAACATGTTTATTATATTTTGACACAAGATAAAAATTCCAGTTGAGACTTAGAGACCCTATAGGTAGTACTAAAGTGAAACATGTCTGAAGTGGAACCCGGGTATACTGAATTAGATTTCTAATACAGATTTCAGATTTATCATAAAAGACTGTATAAATTGAAGATTTTTTTTTTATACTATAGAAGTTTCATTATAGATAGGTTTCACTTGATAATGAAAATGCCATTAAAAAGACAGAAAAATACATCACAAATCATTGTTATATTAAGGTATATATCATTAAAATAGAGGGTCAATTTGTTTGATAATTAGACCAGTCATTGTGAATGTGATGACCTTATTCTGTAATTTTTCATTAGAGTTTGTAAGTTTTAGTACACATATACTTATTTTGTCAAAATAACGATATTCATTAAAGTATTTAGACTTAGCATAATTAAACCATATTATCAAACATTTTTCAAGCATTTTTATAGAGAAGTACAATTTTGAAAGATATGGCTGGACGGACAAAGCCATGCCGTAATTATTAATACGGGATGTTACACGGGCATATAATAAATGAATCCTTGGCCAGCAAAACAACCATGTGCCATTATATGTTCACAATACAAAACCATATTGTCCCAAACCCCAATATGTTCACAATACCAAAGCCATATTTTCCCAAACCCCAATATGTTAACAATACAAAAGCCATACTGTCCCAAACCCCAATATTCAATACAGAAGCTAGAGTAGGTGATACATACATAGGTTCTACATGTTCCAGTGGTCTAAGTTTACTTTGTAAAATATAAACAACTTCATTAATCATAAGATTACCATGTGCTAGTGATTAAAAAACAATTAGAAAAACAGTAAGAGTGAGATGTGTGTTCAATGTTGTATCATGCTAAACATTTCCCACACTACTGTAAATAAGGTACAACAAGAAATAACTGTCATCAAGAAACGTCTAATATTTTATAGATCAATAGAATGAACAGCTAACTAGAAATAATAAATCCCATGGTAACCTCATAAAACAACCAATCAGAATAAAAAGGCTAGTTTTAGAGCCTTAACAGTTAACCCATTTGAAATTTAACAGTAAGGAGTTGAGTAATGGTGTTTAATGTTTCAGTCAAGAATATCTCACTTATGTCGAGACATTACCAGTTATAGGCAAAGGTGCAGAAATTTTGCATGCGTATTGCCCTGATGGCATTATACTGCAGGGTACCACACCTACTGTGACACAGAACCTTGATTATTTTAAGTTTCCATCCGAAAGAAATGTGATTTAAATTTCGTAATGTCGAGTGCTTGGAGAATGAACAGTCACTACCCACTTTCAAGTAACGGTATTGGGTCAGACCCTGTCAGGGTTCGAACACATGCTAGCACTATCACTGTGGTATTAACAGTAAGGCATCTATGTAACAGTAAGGCATCTATAGCCAACAGCCACATTGGGAAAATGAAATAGGATTTACTTCTGAGTAATGATAGCTTAAAGCATGGCGTAGTTATGATAATAAATAAGTCTATTGCTTTCTAATGTGGTTATTTATTAATTAATAAAGCTAATGAGTATTAAAGTATTCTCACTGGAACCATAAAACAAAGGCATAATTACTCAGTATATATATATAGCGGTATATATATGATAGAGGAGTTAATTCAATGACATCTTCATACAGTTATTTCTTGTTTTTATCATTTGTGATATACAGTATAAAACAAATAAATCTAAAGCATGCATGCAAGTGCTTAAATATAAAGCATAGTGTAGTAAAATCTAAACAACTTATCTTATTATTGAGATTGTAGAGAAATAGATCTTTAAAAAAAGTCTAAATACAAAAAAATTCTAAATTCTAGCAAGTAGCAAACTAGTACAGCTAATTTATTTCTATCTATAAATAGACCATTTTGCAACAAATTTTTACCTGTCCAGTGTACCGCTAGCTCCCGCTTTTTTTACTCGTTCAGCCTTATCATTTTTCATTTTGGTATAACTAACAGGCCTATGAAGTTCTACCGGTTGATGTGTGGGGCCGACTAGATCTGAAGACTTAGTAGTGGTACTTTTAGCATCCTCTAATGATGCCATCTGTAGGTGATTTCTACGGCGTACTCTCGTAAATCACCGTCATCCTGCCAATCATCAGAGCTACTACTGGATTCTTCACCATTATCACCTGTACATAAAAATAAAACAAAATAAATACTTCATGTATTGTATTACATAAATTCATTTAAATGGATATTGTAACACAATTTATGTTTTTCATTATTTTTATATCATAAAGCTCAAATAAAGTCAACAACCACATACTATACTGTGTTTTACTTTAGGTATGTTGCAAAAAACATTACACATTGCAGATGTAGGGAAACACCTGAAAAGTGTAAAATTAAAAATTGCACATTTGGGCATGTATAGTACCAGAAACGAGTTTAGCATGCATTGTATGACAATTGCAGTTATAGCACTATAAACACCATTTTTAGCTAGTTCAATAGTTATATTTACATTTTGCATTTTTTGAAAATCTTATTTTGGTTTTTTTTCAAACCTGAATTAACTTTAAAACACTGTCATTTACAACAAGAAATTCAAATCGCTAGACCAGCCAATCAATGAAGTCACAGGTACAGTCATAAGCAAGAGATGAGTGATGTCACATTTGCAATGGCATTTATACTCCTATAATTGCCACGTCTTGGTCTCAACATTCTTTTCTACATTAACACATCACAAATGCAAATATGAAACAATAAATGTCTATCATCTAATGACGCGTTTTTCAATTTAAACATTTTCAGCCTAAAATGGTTAAGTGAAAAACTTCTACAATAATGAAGATTCTCCATGTTTACTTACCGCCATTTAATAACTTTCCTGCTGACTTAGCTTTGAGCATTTCTCGCAGGAATTTAAGTATTTCATTACTGCCTTTTTCAATCACATCTTTAGGTGGAAATTCTAATGGATTATTATTAATGTTTAAACCATTTAAACTTCTTATTAAACCTGGAATGGAAAAAAAAGTCATAATAATGAAGAAATGTTTGTCAACTGTGTGTCATCTTTAGTCAACTTAGTTACTGTAAATATTATGATAAAAGTCAACTGTACAGTCAGACCTGCAGCAGGGAAGTTAATTTTTACTTCTAATCTATCAGTAATCATGCTGTATGTGTTGAACCTCTATACAAAGATTTTACAGAACATTATTTTTTGGCGACTTTATTGTATTAACAGATTAGTAATAAATCAACTATCTTTGATTCCAGTTCAGTTTGTATAGTCACAATCAGGGTTCAGCACAATTTTTGTTCATCAAAGCGACAATCAGACAATACAGCCACAACCTGCCTTGAAGACCACCTCTGTATACGTGTCATCTGCTTTTAAAGACCAGTAAAATTTTATCCCAATTGGTCTTTATTTATGTTATTTGAACCTCTATATAAGGACAACCTACATTCATAAAGACCACTTTTACCGAGTCTTTTGGGTGGTCTTTTTAGACAGGTTTGACTATCAACTTACTTCATAATTTACGAATCTTAACAAAGACTTTACCAGCCCAAGTTTGAACTCAATCATATGAACAAGAAGTTTGAACTCAATCATATGAACAAGTTATATTTTAAATGCTAGTCTCCTAGTGACCTTCCACACTAAATTGGATTTCAATTCGCTCAGTGGTTTCTGAGGAGAAGATTTTCAAAGAATTGACTAATAATCTGACCTCATTTGCATAATTTGCAAAAACTGGGTCAATAAAAAATTTCTCAAAAAAACTGTTATATATGTTAAATGGCCAGGTATCTACTTTTTGCTATTTATAGTAACAGCAGCCATCTTGGACTTTGCACATGGTCGCCTTGTGCAAACTTTGATCTACTCCATCTAGGGACCTTCCACACTAAATTTGGGTTTAATTAGCTCAGTGGTTTCTGAGGAGAAGATCAAAGTTTATGCATGCACAGACAGATGCACGCTTCACCATGCCATAAGCTCAGCTGGCTATAACTAGTTGGGCTAAAACTGCAGAATTTTTTTTCCTGAGGAAATGAAATCTTTGTTTTTGCTGAAAAGTCATATTAAATTGCGGAAATGAAATACACTGGATAGGTCAAGGTAAAAAAATATACTGGAATATTCAGACAAATAAGAATACATAAAAAACGTAAGTCTACCAAATATTACTATATAAAACTAATTTTCACCAAGCTGTCAATAACAGCTGTCAAGAAACACTCTCAAACTCTAAACTTCCCGTTATTCTGTTAATCAATTTATATATCCACACTCGCACAATATCCAGCAGAACAGAGGCACTATTCAATCAAGACATACATACATCATATTAAACATGTTAAAATGGTAATAAATAGCATGCTAAAATATCAACATCTTTCTCAATTAAGTTAATAAAATTAATGTTACCTAATTCTAACGGCAAACTCCGAAGGTTGTTACCCTCCACGAGCAGAGTACGAAGGTTTTGATGTCGCCCGGTGTAAACGCTTGGTAAACGTACTAAGTAATTCCGACGGATATCCAGCCATGACAAGTTTAGTAATTTATCAAAAAAATCATCTGGTAGACTAGTAAGCTCATTTCCTTCCAAATATAAATGCTGTAAACATAAAAAGTAAATAAATTATAAATATAATACTACAAACAGTAACCTATAGAATTTATCCATGGTACATTTATTACTGATTACCATATACAGATATTCAAGTTAAAATATGTCCTAATGGCCCGAACTAATATTTTTCTTCTGGACCCAGTCTCACAATTATTCCTTAACTAAGATTTTTCTAAAGATTTTGGAACTACGAATAATGTTTAGGCAAAACTGAAATACAACAAGCAGTAATTGAAATGGGATGTCATTTTGAAGTCTTCCCAAATGAAGCATTAAGATTTTCGACTTGCAATATCCTTATTCAAAACTGGAATTGTTTTCAGATTGACAATTTTAGGTTTAATGATATTAAATAATACTTTATTTGGATGTCATATATATCATAAGCTTAAAATGACAACATAAATTCCTGAACATTTTGAAAACAAAAGCAAGAAGCTCAACAAAACTTGTATTTATCAACTGTTACATTTCCATGCCAGACACAATTTTATATTTATAAGCATAAATCATGGATTTATCATCAAAAGCCATTTAATTTGGTCATGTTGTTCCAGAAGAGAAAACTTTGAAAGACAAAAACTAACTCCATATTAGAATATTCTGGAAAATTATAGTACTGTATAAGAAGAAACATTTGTGAGGAAAAAATATTCTTGTTTTTCATGGTCCCTCTTGTACGGTGAATATATATCTTCTCACCGAAAACTTCTTATTCCCCTTTGTACACTTTACATTAAATAACATACAGTTGGAACCATGAAAATAACTTAGAAAATCATAACCTATTAGCAAGTTTCTTACTGCTTATGTTTCTTATTATACAGTTCATGTAATTGTGACCATCTTGAATATCAGATTGCCAAGAGTAACACAACTTTTAAGTTGCATAGAGTCATAGACTTTGTGACTTCAAAATACTATGGTAAAAAATGAGGTGGTAAAGTTATTGAATGGAATTATAACAAGGCTTTACTGCAAAAACATATAAGGATTCCATTGTCCAAGCTAGAGCAACTTTCTCTGGCCCTCATGGGTTTAATTTTCTAATTTTTTCGTATTCTATTTTTTGTTTAAATTTGATGACTGTTTATTTAAAACAAATAAAAGTAAGCATTAAACAAATTAATTCCTTTTATAGATTTATAATAAATTGAAAATATATATATACCGGTACTAGTATTTTGATCATGATTGTGTACTTATGGTTAGTTAAACCAGCATTAATGTAATATGGGTTTATGTAAATATGTAAACTTGTACAGTACATATTTACTGTCTACATTTACTATTTTTGTTTTCAAATATCAATGCATTAAAATGTACATACATATTATGATATTTATATTACACGATTTTCTTTAACTAATTAAATTTTGCTTTATAAAACTAGCTCCAATTTCCAACAATATTAGAAAAAGTTGAAATTCAGGTCTTTCCAACATGCTTGAATGTTGTACTTTAAACTTGTTCCTTGGCCGAGGAATGTTTTTTAACCATTTCTAGTCCTATTTCAAGGGATATGCAAAGTCCAGTAAACATACCATTCCCATTTTAAAGTTATCATACCAAAGTATCATCTACAGTTGATTCCATGCAGGAAAATTCTAGCTCTTCCATAATCCTAAGGTGAAAACAGTTTATAAAACATGCCCATCTTACTACGACAGTGAGATGTCATTTAGAGCATATACATCATTTTGCTTAATCTTTAAAAGATGGTAGAAAATTTAATTAGACAACAGAACTAATTAAAATAGTGGAATTAAAGATTTAATTAGTAATAATTACAGTAGGATTTAATTAGCAGTAATTACACATTTTGAACACAAAACTAACTTTATTTTCTCTCACTTTTTTAGTTTAACTGATTAACTTACAAATGAAACATGAAACATAACATACCGATGCTGAGAGAATGGCGTAATGGTGCCTTACGTCCATGTGTAAAGTTTATGTCATCTATATCAAAGTAGTCAGTTCTGGGATGGTGAATTCGAAGGAAACCACAGATCTTGTGGGAAGTGTTGTCAACTGACAAACTTTCTCACACCTGGAAAGCCAAGGTGGCTGGCTCCTTTCAGTTTCTTTCTTTCTTTATTATTATTATTATTATTTTTTTTTTTTTTTTGACAAATCACCTAACAACTCTTGTCCCTTGTCCCTGAGATGTTATTGTAATTTTGGCTATTTTTTCATTTTCTGTTCCTTACCAGTATTTTTTTTTTTTTTTTTTTTTTTTTTTTTTGAAAAATCACCACTTTTTTTCTTTTTTTTTTGGACAAATCACCACCTAACAACTTGTCCTTGAGATATTAATAAACTTATTCCAAGTCTAAAATATTGTAGCTGAAAGTATTCAAAAATCCATTTACTTAAAAGTTGTTTGTTGTTCCTGCAAAAAGTATGCTGCATTCATTTGAATGAAACATATGAAAAACTGATCAAAATATGCAGTACATGTACATATATGCTTGAATTGTACAGTTAAATTTTTATTTTTAAAAACTTCTATGCAATAAATATTTAACGCTTACTTTATTTTGAATTTTGAAAGGGTGTAGTACATCAGACAAATTTAGTCATGGCTGAATGACATTTTATTTACAATGTAACAGGATTTATAAATTGATTTATTAGTTGAATAGTGAAGGTTATAGATTATAATACAAAATAGATTTATATAGAATAATAATATTTTAAGTTTGATAAAGGATGACAAAACTAAAATAGTAATACCAATGGAACAAATTGATCTAGTTGTTGTAACATCTGAAGTTATGTCTGTAACTTAATGGACATATGTATGTTATAAACAAACATGATTTAAAATGTTCAATAATCCTTTTAGAAAGTCTCTATAATGGTCAAACAATGTTGTAAATCCAATCAAGGATTATCTGATTAATATTGGCAAGGTCAATATTAACATTTAACTTCAAATGGTTGACCTGGTCATATTTGAGAGATATCTTTACATGATCTAAATATATGTATATCACTTTTTGTTGTTGTCCTGCTTACAATTAAATTTTTAATCAAATTAAAATTATAACTATGAAAACTTAATGCCAAGTAAAGCAAACACCTGTCAAGATGTAACTTCTAAAATATATAATTTATGATTTAATAAGAGGAATCTTTTGAATCCTTTGGGATCCATCATCAGACTCCAACATAACTACGAACATTTAACAACCAGAGTGGTGGTTCAACTTTTTATTAGTCTTATTATAAAATGATAGAGGATTTACAATCAATTACCCTATATCAACTAAAAACCTACATTTTAATAGAAAAAATATTTTAGATTAGATGGATTGGTTTAGGTAGGTTCCACTGTGACATAGTTTCATATATACTATTATCATATGCATTTAAGTTTAAAATTACATCAAAGAGAAGTTAATGTTTTTAGAGACAGTTTTGTTTTTCATTTTGAATTGAACTGTCTGAATTGTCTTATTGAACTGGAATCTGATAGTATTATACAAGATAAGTTTATAAATTTAAGAAATCATAATAGTATAGGTGTCATTTTATAGGCATTTTTAGGTATTGCAAAATTGTTCAAAAATGACAAGCATTGGACAATCCAGCACGGATGTTAACTGAAATGTCAAGATTGTCAATCATTCTGTGAGATACAAGTCTCAGGTTTGGAGACATTCTGGGTTCTTTTGTATTGATAAAAGGGAAATATGAAAAATCTCTTTTGATTGGTTCTTAACTGCAATGACTTACACAATCATGTTACAGAAAATATTACAATTTAACTGTTAGTTTTGTTACTGTTTTATAGTCATCTACTTGATTGTAAAAAATAGGTCATATGACAATGGTCCAAATGAACTGTTTTTAATCTCAATGTTTTATATACATATACTTAAACTTGGGTGAATCATATTTTGTTTGAAATTATTTCCATACCAGATTCCATAACCAAGGTTATTTCCGATTTTGAAACTGATTTGACAAGAAATTTAAAGTAATACTCAAATGTTTATTGTTTGTTGACGATTGCCAATAAATTTTTTGACACAACTGTTAGTACCACGAACTTAGGACACACGAGGATATTGCTACCGCCTAAAGACACATTGTGTTAAATTTATGCTGAAGCAATCAAACACCATGAAAGAAATACTTTGTTCTCTATATACTACCGTGGTAATGTTAAATGTTTTTTCGTCTTTTTTTTTTTTGTCAAAATTACAATATGAAAAATTTATTTTGTATTCTTATCTAGCACACAAAAATCAAACTGAAAGTAGGAATGTCAAGCTTCTTAAATTACCTCCAAATTAGAGAGTTCCAAAAGTTCTTTAGGGATTTTCAATAATCCTTTATGGCACAAATCTATTGTGTTTGAACCTAAAGCTTTAGCTTCTTCGATAATTTTTAAAATTTCGTTTTCCTTCTTAGCTGTTTTCCCAATTCCTCTTGGAGTAGGGGAGTCTAAACCTGCCGTAGTTATCGGCGACTCGTTCCCAAGTCTTTCTAGTTCACTGTCAAGCGATGAATCGGACTCCTCCATTTCATAGCCTTCGCCTTCAGGAATTTGTTGTAAATTTGTCATGATATGTGAAAAACAGCACTACACATCCATAACTAAAGCCCAAAAATGTGTTAATTTCCTTCAAACGTAGAATAATTTACTGGTTGTGCACATGTCATGTTGAAACCTAAACAAATATGGCGGCACACACAATCCAATCACTATGGAGATGTAGGTCACGTGACCGCGCAGCGGGCACTGAGTCGTGAATAAGTCGCACAGACTGAGCAATGTTGCTGAGGTTGATTTCCGCATTGACATTAGCAGAGATGCTTTTTTGACACTCGGAATACAACGAATTCAAACTGACAGGCTTAAAAAGTAAGTTATATCAAAATCAGAATGCAAGTTTTAAATTTTAATGCGGTAATATTGAGGAGAAAATGATGATGTGAAAACAATGCATGGTAGATAATATTGATTTAAATGACATTCCAGTGTATGAATCTGTATCAGTTAACTGATTTTTCTGCTTATTGTAGAAACATTGACTTATTCAGTTGACACAAGACATTTCTATCAGAGGTCTTTATGTTCAAATCACTATTTTAATTCAGGTTCAATTAATTGCAAGAGAACACATTTTTTCACGCTTAACTCGTAACAGGAAATAGTGCATATTACAATCATGTTAACAAAAATTTAATAATCTTAAACATCCATCAGTTGTCTATTTATATACTGCCTGTCAGGAAATAGCCAAAAAACAATGTAATGAAGGTTTTTATAATCAACTAAATTATAATAAAAAAATCTGAAATTATATTCATGATGATGACAACATATTCATAGTTTACATGAATTGGTAAAAAATACTGTATTAGTAGTTATGCAGTCAGTATGGAAGAAATTCATTATTTAAAACAATGCAAACGTAAGTCTTAGTAAGAATAAAATAATAACGAAATCACTAATTTAATATATTATTATATTATTTATAATTTTGGATTTTAATTAATATGTTTTAATAAATTATTTTGACATATCCTTCTAATATGATTTTTTTCTGCTTGACCAAAGAAAATTTGATATACAATTGTTTTTGGGGACATCTTAATTCAAGGCTGATCACCTAACAAATTTAATTATTTTTCAGTGTTCATTCTAGGATCTTTCAGAGGGGGGGGGGGGGGCCATTTTCAAAAAAAATATTTTAAATTCTACAAAATCATTCATTTTGTATTCACATAATGTTAGAAATGATGGCTCATCAAGGCCTTAACAATGGGGTCATATGGCAAAATTTGTGATTTAATGGCCTTTCTCTAAAATGAACACTGAATTTTCAATATTTTTTTGCTACCAATAAAATAATTAATGCTTGTAAAATCATACTTCATTAATTAAATCAAATTTGATGGATAATTTTACATTCGGCAAATTAATTGTTATATGAATTGTAACATCAATATTTAACTTTTAGTATAAATGTTGTTCTGTTACAATATTAATAACATTCTATGAAAATTAACAGAAATTATGGTATTTTCTACTACAAAAAACAACAATAGAAAGAAAATTGCCTTGGTAGAAAAAAAACTTCTATAATCTAAAGGTCACTTTGATGTAAAGGTCACTTTTACAGGTTCTTTTGGATAAATTTTCCACACAGTTTGTTGATCAAGAACATTTATGATTTTATCTTGGAATTGGAAAGTCTCTCAAACTGATAATTTTCTGAGTTTGTTACAACAAAACAACTGTGTCCGCTCTAACATTTAACCCCAAAAACAAAAACATTATAAATATTTACTGTAATAGAATAAAAACACTTGTAGCTGAAAACTTGTTTCCAGATTTGAAATCTATACTGGTCTAAGGACTGAGGTCAAAGGTCAGAATTTTGGGATCTCATTGTACTAGTAAACATTAGTTGCATTCTGCAAATTTTCTGAGAAATAACAGCTAAGATTTGTAGAGTTCAAGCAATGTGATAACATTTCACTGATTAATGTGATGATGTCGAGTGAATGAATAAAATTGAATAGAATTTAACTTTTCTAGAAAAGTAATTTGATTTTCTGAAGATTGAATCTTTTGTAAGTCATGGAATTTTATAAGATGTTACAGTCGGAACTTGACATCTTGTTAACTTGAAATCCAGTTTAAATCTTGAGGTTATCTCAACACTTTTTGTAGCATTATATCATTATTCACTCTTTCTTAGTTAGGACATTTACATGTGCATGTATGTTACTGTTAAAGGTCTTTTCTAAGTGACACAATTATGTGTAAGAGAAGTTGATGTTTTTGTAGTTGTTTGTTTTTCCTATGATATTTATACACAAGACTTGTTCATGCTGGAAGGGGTCCATTGATCTCTATTTTTCCAAATGACCATTGTAAAGGCCTTAGTGAACCATATTTAACATTACATGAATGCAAAAATACTGTAATAATATTATGGTGGAAGAGTTTATGCTAGAAGGGGTCCATAGATCCCTATTCTTCCAAATGACCATTGTAATGGCCTTACAAGGGTTCAAAATTCCCTGGGTCCGAGGTCCTATACCTACTGCTTTTACATTGGGACCCTTGATATATAAACTGTAAAAGTCCGATGGACCTGTCATTTTGTCACATGGACAATCCTACTTTTCTATATAATAAAACTAAATTTAAATGCTGATATTGGACTTTCCAAACTAATGTGGGGACCTGCCAAAAATATATAAATACAAAAGGTCCTGGACCTTCCATACCAAAACATAATTTTGAACCCCTGCCTTAGCTTAGTGGAACATATTTAACATTACTTGAATGCAAAAATAATGAAGTTATGGTGTTTTTAAGATGTTTTTTTTTTAAATATCCCCATCTGAAAAATCGAAGAATGAATACTGATGGTGTTTTAGATGAAAGTTTTTGAAAATGGCCCCTCTGAAAAAAACCAACTGATTTGAACACTTCACACATTTCACTAGTCATGGAACCAAGACCTGTACCTTTTTAAACAGACCTGTAATAATCTGTTTATCTGCTTACCATCAATGCTGGTTTAAAAACATCAAAATTTAATATGTGGCCTTAATTGTTAAACTACCTTGAAATATCATGATGTTTTGTCATAACTTTTCCATATGAACCATGCTAGAAATAGAATAGTGCCAATTTATGATATTGTGTGAGCCACTGCATTGTTGTTTGATAAAGTAACTGGTTCAAGACCCGAATGGGGTCACAAATTAATTTTACCAGCCTCACTGTTCCATTTTGAAATGCTTGCTAGGTTTAAAGAATCCAAATAACAATAATACTGGAGGGTTTTATTTTAATCTAAATAACTAAAGGCTTTATTGATGTTTTAAATCCACCCCCACCCCCCCCACCCCCCCCCCCCCCCACACACACACACACATATATATATATATATATATACATGTATATAGTAGTTACTATAAAATTGATTTAATATATAATATAAATATGTTAATAAGTAAGTCAAGATTAAATTTTTAATTTGTGTTTTATTATCAGGGGTCATGTACTGTCAATACGGCATGTTTTATCTCTGCAGAGAATTAATCTATATGATTTAGAGACTATAGGGAGATCACCTATATGTCACAGAATAGGGCTTATATCTACATGTATACATGTAACATATGGTACTGGTTGTCCGTTCTGGAATTTTTGAATAAAAAATTAGAATTTTTTATCTGTATGTGTATTTAAAGCTATAACAGTTAATTGTTTGTTTTTGATACCAACATGTACCAGTACACATATCTAGTAATGGATTGACGTTTCATCTCTCACTGGCGAATTTAATGCATGTTTTGTTAAGGGTCATCTAAGTAGGAAAATTCAAGTGAAAACAATTTGGTTGAAAAACGTAAAAGAGGGGTACAATTATGAAATTACCTACACAAGTGTGAAGATTTATAAATAAAAATAAAGAGGAATTGTTAATTTAAGAATGTTGAAAATATTTGTCGCATTTTTTATAGAAATTGTGCAAAAATACACACGTTGGGGAAAGATGATTTTCACCTTGTGTAATGAATTAATTTAAAAAATGAAATGATATTAATTTATTCAACGCCATAGAGCAGTGCCAAGGGGCCAGAGTTTGTTAAAGAAATACGAGGTTCTTGAAAACTCGAAAATTTACGGTTGAGGTTATCTACGATTTATTTTCTTTTTAAAAATGTGTGTACCAGGCTTATATATACATATTTAATATATTTTGTAAAAAAAATAATATTAGATGGGGGACTACATTGTTGATTGGTTAAGGTGTTGACTTTCAAACCCAAAGGTTCTCACTGGTCATCATTCATGACTTAGAAAGGATTTTTGTTCCACTGGTTGGCATTATATGCCAGTAGACTGGATGGAGTGGAATGCCCATTGTGTTCAAGTTTACTAGAACTCAAAAGGTCACCAAGATTGTTCACTAGTACGAAGCAGATTATTAACACTTGTATAAAACTCGTGAAAAACATGAACTTGTGTTTAGATTAATCATAAAGGCCTGGAATAGCTGAAAATTGCTAATATCAACCTAAAACAACATTTATTAAACCAACCATTTATGTGAATTAGCAATAGAATTTTTGATTCACAAAATGACATTTTCACCAAAAAAAATTTTTTTGTATTTATAATTACATATTAATTATTAATTATAATTACATATTATACCAGTTCCAACTACACAGCACTAGACGACCATTTCGGAATACAATTCCTCATCAGTAGTGCTTGGACCAAAATTGTTATCAAGATCTTGAAAAGATATCAAAAGGACCAAAATATATTTTAGGTATTTAATGTCAGTGTATGGTGCTTGATCTCCCAAATATACTTCTAAGTTTATACCTTTCTAACCTGTCCAAATTCACAGTCTCTTTTCAGCAGCAGTTGTACAGAATTTGTGTTTAAAGAGTCAGCATCTCTGATGCAACCTTAACCATCATGATTTGGGATTGTTTCAGATTTTCCCTGCTAAGGTACCTGTCAACCAACAAGCTGAATGTTTTGGACTATTAAAAATTAAAATGTGATTTAATGTTAAATTTATACCGGGCACCGGTTTCACAATCATTCCTTAGCTAAGATTTTCCTTAAGTTAGATCTTGCAAAGTTTCAATCCTTTATAATTTTGTTAATTTTCAAGATATTGGTATTTAAGATATCAATCTGAAGATAATATCTAGATTAAAACATTTGCATTTAGTTATGACAAAAATATTCATCAGTAGTTCCAAAACGAGATGACGAAAATTTGCTAAATATAGGTTAAGGAAAATCTTAGCTAAGGAATGATTGTGAAACTGGGACCAGGAACTCATTGTTTTTAAAGGCAAAGTAAGGACCTTTTAAGAAGTTATTTTGACCTACTGGTAGTCAGAACCTCACCATTCTACTGATTCTAGCTTGTTGAGTCAGTAAAATCAATAAAATATCCCCTTTTTAATTCTAGATAAATGCTTTTTGTTTTAAATATAATTGAAGAATAACAATATGCTTCAAGGACAAAAGCAATTGATGTTGTTTTAGTTTTAAAATATCAACTTAAAATATCTTTAGTTGCCATGCACAATATCCTTGGTTGTGTAATAGAAGTCTATCAATTTTAAACTTTAATGGAACACCCACATAAACAACTGATATTTTTATGTATTTGATCATGATGATAATTTAAAAGCTGTAGGAAAATAACTAACAGTGGAAATTCTAATAACAAAAGAATAAAAAGATTCCTGGAAATAGGAAAATAACTAATACCGGAAATTCTAATAACAAAAGAATAAAAAGATTACTGGAAATAGAAAAATAACTAACAGTGGAAATTCTAATAACAAAAGAATATAAAGATTCCTGGAAATAGGGAAAAAACTAACAGTGGAAATTCTAATAACAAAAGAATAAAAAGATTCTTGGAAATAGGAAAATAACTAACAGTGGAAATTCTAATAACAAAAGAATAAAAAGATTACTGGAAATAGAAAAATAACTAACAGTGGAAATTCTAATAACAAAAGAATAAAAAGATTACTGGAAATAGAAAAATAACTAACAGTGGAAATTCTAATAACAAAAGAATATAAAGATTCCTGGAAATAAGGAAAAAACTAACAGTGGAAATTCTAATAACAAAAGAATAAAAAGATTCCTGGAAATAGGAAAATAACTAACACCAGAAATTCTAATAACAAAAGAATAAAAAGATTTCTGGAAATAGGAAAATAACTAACACCAGAAATTATAATAACAATAGAATAAAATGATTTCTGGAAATGTTTGATGAACTAAGAGTGGAAATTCTAATAACAAAAGAATAAAAAGATTCCTGGAAATAGGGAAATAACTAAGAGTGGAAATTCTAATAACAAAAGAATAAAAAGATTCCTGGAAATAGGAAAATAACTAAGAGTGGAAATTCTAAAAACAAAAGAATAAAAAGATTCCTGGAAATAGGGAAATAACTAACAGTGGAAATTCTAATGACAAAAGAATAAAAAGATTCTTGGAAATAGGGAAATAACTAACAGTGGAAATTCTAATGACAAAAGAATAAAAAGATTCCTGGAATTGTTCGGTGAACCAGAGCAATGTACATAATTAAGCTGAATCACAGAGAATTAAAAAATGTATCATCTCTGATTTGGTTGGAGGTGCTCATTTGGTAGGTCAGTATGTAGAATCAGTTCTGTGAAAAATATTTTTTTAAATTTGAAAATACTGAATCCAACTAAGATGAGCAAGCTATTGTGATTTGTGATGGTTCACCATCCACAGTCTGTTGTGTGTTGTTAATATTAAAAAAAAAAATTAAAAATTAAAAAAAAAAAAAAAAAACAAAAACAAAAACAAAACAAAGAAAGAAAGAAAGATAAAAAATTGTTCTAAAACACAAGTCTGCCTTCACAATATTGAGTCATGAGACAATGTGCAGTTAAGTATTGACAAGCATTAATAGTAGCATGATGTATCAAGTTAATTTATGTTTTCTACCTTCAAAGGCCTGGAAACCGAAACAAGCTAAATATGGTTTGAATGTCCTAGCCTCTGTAGCAGTAAGATATAAAAAGTCTGTCAAATTTGTATAGATCAAACAGATTAGGACATTATTGTTGTAGATAAATATAAATATCTTGTCTTAAAAGTATCATATAAATTACAATGCAACAATATAGTGTAATTTAACTGATATATGTATATTTTATTCAGAAAAATATACATGTTCTCCTGCCTGAGGGAAATTTAGACTTGTCTGAATCTTCCATCTTCAGTCTCAGGATTTTGTTCTCAGTTAATCTTATCTTGCTCAGTCTGTTTCAATTGATTCTATTTGCAAGCATCCTTTGTAGCAGCCACAAGTGGTCAACTTTTTTTCAGACTCTACAGAGGTGCACAGTCTTTAGCATGCACCGAGACATGGGACCTCGGTTTTGAGTCTCATCCAAAAACTGCTCTTATAATGACTGTTTTACAGCTGTAGTGTGGGCAGGAGATGAAAATTATCTCAGAAAATTTCCAGGTCCCAAGTGAGGTTTGAACACAACTCTTGACTTTTGACTTTGAAAGCCAGTGATAGTATCACTCGTCTGTATACGCCCATAGAGCTTTTCTGGTTCTCTAGTCATCTCTGAAAAGGTTTTCTGTGTCAACCACCTTAACTACATATAAAATTATGTTTTTAGAATTTAATAATTTTGATATACACACTGCACTGATACTTTGTTTATATCACTTTTTAGCTCACCTGACCGAAGGTCATGTGAGCTTATGGCATAGCGCAGCGTGTGTTTGTGCGTGTGTGCGTGTGTGCGTGTGTGCGTGTGTGCGTGTGGTGCGTGTGTGCGTGTGTGCGTCGTTAACACCTATTTTCGACTTCTCCTCTGAAACTACTGGACAGTTTTTAATGAAACTTTGTCAGAAGTATATATGGGCCGGTGCAATTCAGATTTGTTCGTGGCGTTGCCATGGCTACCATAACTAGGTCAAGGTGACCTAGGGGTGCAAAAATCTTAAAAAATCTTCTTCTCCGAAAGTACTGATTGGAGAAAAATCTGATGTGATATTTGGCTTCTCTAGGGTCTTAAGCCTATAGTTTGTTCATTTTATGAAATTCGGATAAAAAATAGGTTACGCGTTTTTGCGTTTAATTTTGAAAAAATCGTAAAATAGCTTCAAATTGTTATAACTTGACTATTTGACCAGATAATGACATGGGGTTTTCAGTTTTGACATCTTCTTGTTAGTATCTTCAAAATGAGGTCAAGGTCAATTGTGAAGGTCGTGACCTAATTTTTTTTACCTCTGATTATAATTATTATCTCGAAAACTATAAACTTTTTGTATAGGCATGTATATTAGAATGTTGTAGGTATTGATACAACGATCATTTTGATGTATAGAAAAAGGTCATGGGTTCAAAGGTCAAGGTCACAGATGCAAAACAATACCGAAATTGTTAATTATCTCGAAAACTATAAACTTTTTGTATAGGCATGTATATTAGAATGTTGTAGGTATTGATACATCCATCATTTTGATATATAGAAAAAGGTCATGGGTTCGAAGGTCAAGGTCACAGATGCGAAACAATACCGAAATGGTTAATTATCTCGAAAACTATAAACATTTTGTATAGGCATGTAAATTAAAATGTTGTAGGTATTGATACAACAATCATTTTGATGTATAGAAAAAGGTCATGGGTTTAAAGGTCAAGGTCACAGATGCGAAACAATACCAAAATGGTTTATTATCTCGAAAACTATAAACATTTTGTATAGGCATGTATATTAGAATGTTGTAGGTATTGATACAACAATCATTTTGATGTATAGAAAAAGGTCATGGGTTCAAAGGTCAAGGTCACAGATGTGAAACAATACTGAAATGGTTAATTATCTCGAAAACTATAAACTTTTTGTATAGGCATGTATATTAGAATGTTGTAGGTATTGATACAACAATCATTTTGATGTATAGAAAAAAGTAATGGGTTCAAAGGTCAAGGTCACAGATGCGAAACAATACCGAAATGGTTAATTATCTCGAAAACTATAAACATTTTGTATAGGCATGTATATTAGAATGTTGTAGGTATAGATACAACAATCATTCTGATGTATAGAAAAAGGTCATGGGTTCAAAGGTGAAGGTCACAGATGCAAAACAATACTGAAATGGTTAATTATCTTGAAAACTATAAACTTTTTGTATAGGCATGTATATTAGAATGTTGTAGATACAGATACAACAATCATTTTGATGTATAGAAAAAGGTTATGGATTTAAAGGTCAAGGTCACATATGCGAAACAATACCGAAATGTTTAATTATCTCAAAAACTATAAACTTTTTGTATAGGCATGTATATTAGAATGTTGTAGGTATTGATACAACGCTCATTTTGATATAAAGAAAAAGGTCATGGGTTCAAAGGTCAAGGTCACAGATGTGAAACAATACTGAAATGGTTAATTATCTTGAAAACTATAAACTTTTTGTATAGGCATGTATACTAGAATGTTGTAGGTATTGATACAACGGTTATCATGATGTAAAGAAAAAAGTCATTGCGGTTTAGTATTTATGTTTTCTTTAAATCTATCAGCTAGCCATTAGTTATCAGGTGAGCGTATCAGGCCCATGGGCCTCTTGTTATAAACTGCCATGATCTTAAATTTTCATTACTAGCTGGAATTCTTAACATAATCAAAATGCTTGTAAGATAAAAATTTGACATTATGTGTTAAGCATTTTGACAATTAAACAGTTCAATTACAGAATAGTTTAAGTTCCTTTATGATCCATAGACAAAGGGAGATAACTCACTTTTTACGCTGATTACTTGGGTACCTGTTCTTGGGGTGATTTTGAATTTAGTTATATCTCAATATTGAGGTGGAAGAAAATCTGGTACTTTTGTTTTAAAAAGAAATTCTGGACAATAATATATTTTTGATATATCAGGTTGGATTGTAGCAGTGTTCTCGAATTGAATGTCTTCAGTGCTCAAGACTGTTCTTCATATCCTTGCTGTGGCTGGATTTTCATGATCCATAAGCTTGAATCATAAGTTTGGCTGCCTTGACTACTGGGCCACTTTCCTCAATTAGTAAAATTAAGCATTTGTCACCACATTTATGCATATTTACAAACTTGACATTTGAATAATCCTTCATGATTACCAGTACATTAAGAATAATTGCAGGATTGTTAATGTTATATTAAGCACCATTCAACTAATCAAATAGAAGTGCTCGAGTATTTCTTTTAAGTAATTTGGATTTCATGGACTGTAAGCTTGGTTATATGATATTTAAGCTTCATTAAGTTAGCTTGTAAGAATTGAGTTTGTTATATTTCCTACTAATTGTAAAATATCAACGCCGAGGAATCGTTATATGCATGAGTAGCATAAATCGTGAAGTTCACTAATATAAGATCATTAAAGTTGTACTGAACATTACTAGAAATGAGGCAAGACTTTGTACAGTCATGTATCTGGTAGTCATTAGATCGGCCACTAATTGACAGAGTTACCAATTATAGCTTTATTGATGCTATTTCAGTCAGTTATTTTATGTTCTAAGATGGCTAACATATTTGTAAAATGCCAACCTTTAAAACATAATGATCAATGAGAGAAGCGAGATTAAATTAGATTTTAACCATCTATTGACAAGAATTTTCATGAGGCTCAGAATATGACTTATCACGTAACACTTTATTTGAAAGGATAATAGATATTGAAACACATGATGAAATTTTTTTGGTCTAAATGTGAAGTAGGAGTGATACAGAACTGATCTAGTTTATATTTCAGTCTTTTGGAAGTTTGTGTTCTAAATGTGAAGTAGGAGTGATACAGAACTGATCTAGTTGGATATTTCAGTCTTTTTGAAGTTTGTGTTCTAAATGTGAAGTAGGAGTGACACAGAACTGATCTAGTTATATATTTCAGTTTTTTTGAAGTTTGTGTTTTAAATGTGAAGTAGGAGTGACACAGAACTGATCTAGTTATATATTTCAGTTTTTTTGAAGTTTGTGTTCTAAATGTGAAGTAGGAGTGATACAGAACTGATCTAGTTATATATTTCAGTTTTTTTGAAGTTTGTGTTCTAAATGTGAAGTAGGAGTGACACAGAACTGATCTAGTTATATATTTCAGTTTTTTTGAAGTTTGTGTTCTAAATGTGAAGTAGGAGTGACACAGAACTGATCTAGTTATATATTTCAGTTTTTTTGAAGTTTGTGTTCTAAATGTGAAGTAGGAGTGACACAGAACTGATCTAGTTATATATTTCAGTTTTTTTGAAGTTTGTGTTCTAAATGTGAAGTAGGAGTGATACAGAACTGATCTAGTTATATATTTCAGTTTTTTGAAGTTTGTGTTCTAAATGTGAAGTAGGAGTGACACAGAACTGATCTAGTTATATATTTCAGTTTTTTAGCTCACCTGACCGAAGGTCATGTGAGCTTATGGCATAGCGCAGCGTGTGTGCGTGCGTGCGTGTGTGCGTGCGTGCGTGCGTCGTTAACACCTATTTTCGACTTCTCCTCTGAAACTACTGGACAGTTTTTAATGAAACTTTGTCAGAAGTATATATGGGCCGGTGCAATTCAGATTTGTTCGTGGCGTTGCCATGGCTACCATAACTAGGTCAAGGTGACCTAGGGGTGCAAAAATCTTAAAAAATCTTCTTCTCCGAAAGTACTGATTGGAGAAAAAATCTGATGTGATATTTGGCTTTTCTAGGGTCTTAAGCCTATAGTTTGTTCATTTTGTGAAATTCGGATAAAAAATAAGGTTACGCGTTTTTTTTTTTGATTTTGAAAAAAATCGTAAAATAGCTTCAAATTGTTATAACTTGACTTTTTGACCAGATAATGACATGGGGTTTTCAGTTTTGACATCTTCTTGTTAGTATCTTCAAAATGAGGTCAAGGTCAATTGTAAAGGTCGTGACCTAATTTTTTTTACCACTGATTATAATTATTATCTCGAAAACTATAAACATTTTGTATAGGCATGTATATTAGAATGTTGTAGATATTGATACAACGATCATTTTGATGTACAGAAAAAGGTCATGGGTTCAAAGGTCAAGGTCACAGATGCGAAACAATACCAAAATGGTTAATTATCTCGAAAACTATAAACATTTTGTGTAGGCATGTATATGAGAATGTTGTAGGTATTGATACAACGATCATTTTGATGTATAGAAAAAGGTCATGTGTTCAAAGGTCAAGGTCACAGATGCAAAACAATACTGAAATGGTTAATTATCTCGAAAACTATAAACTTTTTGTATAGGCTTGTATATTAGAATGTTGTAGGTATTGATACAACGATCATTTTGATGTATAGAAAAAGGTCATGGGTTCAAAGGTCAAGGTCACAGTAGCAAAACAATACCAAAATGGTTAATTATCTTGAAAACTATGACCTTTTTGTATAGGCTTGTATATTAGAATGTTGTAAGTATTGATACAACGATCATTTTGATGTATAGAAAAAGGTCATGGGGTCAAAGGTCAAGGTCACAGATGCGAAACAATACCGAAATGGTTAATTATCTCGAAAACTATAAACATTTTGTATAGGCATGTATATTAGAATGTTGTAGGTATTGATAATATGATCATTTTGATGTATAGAAAAAGGTCATGGGTTCAAAGGTCAAGGTCACAGTAGCAAAACAATACCAAAATGGTTAATTATCTTGAAAACTATGACCTTTTTGTATAGGCTTGTATATTAGAATGTTGTAAGTATTGATACAACGATCATTTTGATGTATAGAAAAAGGTCATGGGGTCAAAGGTCAAGGTCACAGATGCGAAACAATACCGAAATGGTTAATTATCTCGAAAACTATAAACATTTTGTATAGGCATGTATATTAGAATGTTGTAGGTATTGATACAACGATCATTTTGATGTATAGAAAAAGGTCATGGGTTCAAAGGTCAAGGTCACAGATGCGAAACAATACCGAAATGGTTAATTATCTCGAAAACTATGAACTTTTTGTATAGGCATGTATATTAGAATGTTGTAGGTTTCGATACAACGATCATTTTGATGTATAGAAAAAGGTCATGGGTTCAAAGGTCAATGTCACAGATGTGGAACAATACTGAAATGGTTAATTATCTTCAAAACTATTAATTTTTTGTATAGGCATGTATACTAGAATGTTGTAGGTATTGATACAACGGTTATCATGATGTAAAGAAAAAAGTCTTTGGGGTTTAGTATTTATGTTTTCTTTAAATCTATCAGCTAGCCATTAGTTATCAGGTGAGCGTATCAGGCCCATGGGCCTCTTGTTTAAGTTTGTGTTCTAAATGTGAAGTAGGAGTGACACAGAACTGATCAAGTTGAATATTTCAGTCTTTTTGAAGTTTGTGTTCTAAATGTGAAGTAGGAGTGATACAGAATTGATCTAGTTGAATATTTCAGTCTTTTGGAAGTTTGTGTTCTAAATGTGAAGTAGGAGTGATACAGAACTGATCTATTGGATATTTCAGTCTTGTGGACTCAAACCTAAGCAGTGAGAGATGATGTGATCCCCAAGTCCAAGCTTTAGACCACTTGGCCACTGATGCTGCCATTATATTAGAGACAAACATTTATATACAGTCAAACCTGACTATAGAGGCCACTCAAGGGAACCAGTAAAGGTGATCTTTATGAACAGGTGGCCTTCAAATGCAGGTTCAAATAATATGAATAAAGAACAATTGGGATACAAGTCTACTGGGCTGGGTAACTTGAAGCTCTCTTAGCAGTTACGATCACTTAATGCCTATATATTACAAAGGCGTTAAGTGTTCATAACTGCTAAGAGAGCTTTAAGTTACCGAGCCCTGGTCTTAATCAGCAGGTAGTTATATATAGGTGGCTTTTAAAGCAAGTTTGACTGTACACATTATTCAGATGCTGAGCTTAAATGGGAATTTATCCCTTAATGAATTTTCTGTAAATCTCCTATTTAATCTGGAGATTTTTTCCGATGTAGATGCAAATAAAATGCTGATTATAGAATATAAAAAGTCAAGTAACTGAACAATAAATCATGGACTTGTTTTAGACATTTACTCAGTAAGTAATTTGGTCTCTTCCATTATTCTGTCATTTTGTTAATCGGTTGCCGTTAACAACAACTCCTACTAGCTATCCATTTCAGTTGTGATTTAACTGTTCGTAATATATTATTATTATTATTTGCAGTCTAACAGAGCACCATTAAGCCAGCTCATCTGATAAAATGTCAAATGTTGAAATATTGCCGAGAATCTCTTGTTCTAAAAATAAATGTGTTAAAATTACAGTGTAATCTTAATGTCATTCTGAATGAAAATTGAATTGAATATTAAATCACCCAATACATTTTTGGTCGATTTCAGAGATGATTAACAGACAAAGTAAGTGATGGATTGGATGGGATTTATATCTGAATTAAGATTACTTTATTTAAATCAAGATGTCACCAGCTATATAGATAAGGTTGCAGAAATTTACTACCGTGCAATGGGCGTATTGAAATAAGCAATATTGTGGTTTCTCTTCATTCTTGGAACTCTATAATTTAAGGATTTATTTATCATTAAAATAGTCAAAACTTGTCACTTTATTATAGAAATTATAAGATAGGCAGTCTTCTGACCCATTTTATTAAACCTCATAGATTCACACTGGAATGGTTAATTTCTTTTGAAATTTGGACCATACTATTGGTCTGTAGGGATGACAGGGTTACCTGATAGTGATTGTTTGTTTTAGAAGGAGGAAATATTCATTCTTGTTTTATAATAACTAATTCCCAAGAGTAAAAAACAGTTAGTACTTGTATTTAAATTCAGTATGATTTAGATTTTTTATTGGCAGCCAATTACTAGTGTAACAATAAAATAATTGTAAATATTTAGATTTAATAATCCTAGTAATACTGTTCTAGTTGTATTATCAAACAACTTGGAGTTTCCGAGCCCTGGTCTTAATCAGCAGGAAGTCCTTATATATAGGTGGCCTTTAAAGCAGGTTTGACTGTACACATTATTCAGATGCTGAGTTTAAATGGGAATTTATCCCTTAATGAATTTTCTGTAAATCTCCTATTTAGATTTAATAATCCTAGTAATACTGTTCTAGTTGTATTATCAAACAACCAAACTACACAAATTAAAAAAAAAATCAATAAAGAAAATAAATAAACGAAAATGTTACCATCCAAAATTTTATGACCTGACAATTTTCCCTGATATACTGTACAAGTTTTATTACCATTGTATAAGTTAATAAACTAACACAATGTCATAGACTTATTACTAGTAAACGTTTTTACTGTAGAAACCACTCTGTTTGTGACAGTGAAATACTCTTCATATCCATAGAAAATCAAATAAAATTGAATAAAGATTGATATTTTTCACTAACTTGTACCTAGTCGTAACACGAAATCTGTATGGGCATCCACAAACAGTGGTTCCTACAGTAATTCCCTGTGTATTTATTTTTGAGGTAGGAAATTTAGTCATATCCACATAGTTAAATTTTCACATTTTTGAAATATGCACTATAACACAATAAGCATAATATAATTTTCGCGCAAAACAAATGACTGTGAAATACCGGTAAGCCAAAGTTAGTATACCGCGAAAATAAATACTGTAAACCGCTTTATATTGGCGCATACTTATTTTAGCGATTGATGACAGGTAAACATATTAGCGCAGTTTAATTTTAGCGTAATCAATTTCAGTCTGAACTGTTCAATACCTCTTTATATTACCGTATTTTCTCGCCTAAAATCCACAACTTTTAGACAAAAAATAAAATTTGAGAAGGGTATGCCAGGTTACAAGAAAATAATAAAAATAACTATGTAATTGTGTTTTAATTTGTTTGACTTTTACCGAGAGAAAATCTCCGTAACTGACCCAGGAAGTCACTAGACAGACAGATGTCTGCAGGAAGCTTTCATCATAATTTGGCCCTCTCGTGATTAGACTTTTTACTGAATAAATATTGTTTTTTTTAATCATACAAATGTTTCGACATATTGTCGATGTATCCCCGATAACAGCCGCTTAGATCATTATAGAGGTCAATAATTAGGATTTATATTATATTGCCGACATCACAGAAAAAATAAACAGTTTTTGCAAAACAAGTCTAATTTTTAGCTCACCTGAGCCAAAGGCTCAAGTGAGCTTTTCTGATCACAATTTGTCCGTCGTCGTCGTCGTCGTCGTCGTCGTCATCGTCGTCGTTGTCGTCGTCGTCGTAAACTTTTCACATTTTCATCTTCTTCTCACGAACCACTGGGCAGATTTCAACCAAATTTGGCACAAAGCACCACTAGGTGAAGGGGATTCAAGTTTGTTCAAATGAAGGGCCACACCCTCTTTAAAGGGGAGATAATTGAGAATTATTGAAACTTTGTTGGTATTTTTCAAAAATCTTCTTCTCAAAAACTATTCGGCCTGTAAAGCTTAAACTTTTGTGGAGGCATCCTTAGGAAGTGTAGATTCAAGTTTGTTCAAATCATGGTCCCCGGGGGTAGGGAGGGGCCACAAGAGGGGGATCAAGTTTTACATAGGAGTATATAGAGAAAATCTTTAAAAATCTTCTTCTCAAAAACTATTAGGCCTGAAAAGCTCAAATTAAAATGGAAGCATCCTGAGGTAGTGTAGATTCAAGTTTGTTCAAATCATGGTCCCCGGGGGTAGGGAGGGGTCACAAGAGGGGGATCAAGTTTTACATAGGAATATATAAAGAAAATTTTTTAAAATCTTTTTCTCAAAAACTATTAGGCCAGAAAAGCTCAAATTAAAATGGAAGCATCCTCAGGTAGTGTAGATTCAAGTTTGTTCAAATCATAGTCCCTGGGGGTAGGGTGGGGCCACAAGAGGGGGGTCAAGTTTTACACAGGAATATATAGAGAGAATCTTTAAAAATCTTCTCCTCAAAAACTATTAGGCCAGGAAAGCTCAAATTAAAATGGAAGCATCCTCAGGTAGTGTAGATTCAAGTTTGTTCAAATCATGGTCCCCGGGGGTAGGGAGGGGCCACAAGAGGGGGATCAAGTTTTACATAGGAGTATATAGAGAAAATCTTTAAAAATCTTCTTCTCAAAAACTATTAGGCCTGAAAAGCTCAAATTAAAATGGAAGCATCCTCAGGTAGTGTAGATTCAAGTTTGTTCAAATCATGGTCCCCGGGGGTAGGGAGGGGTCACAAGAGGGGGATCAAGTTTTACATAGGAATATATAAAGAAAATTTTTTAAAATCTTTTTCTCAAAAACTATTAGGCCAGAAAAGCTCAAATTAAAATGGAAGCATCCTCAGGTAGTGTAGATTCAAGTTTGTTCAAATCATAGTCCCTGGGGGTAGGGTGGGGCCACAAGAGGGGGGTCAAGTTTTACACAGGAATATATAGAGAGAATCTTTAAAAATCTTCTCCTCAAAAACTATTAGGCCAGGAAAGCTCAAATTAAAATGGAAGCATCCTCAGGTAGTGTAGATTCAAGTTTGTTCAAATCATGGTCCCCGGGGGTAGGGAGGGGCCACAAGAGGGGGATCAAGTTTTACATAGGAGTATAGAGAAAATCTTTAAAAATCTTCTTCTCAAAAACTATTAGGCCTGAAAAGCTCAAATTAAAATGGAAGCATCCTCAGGTAGTGTAGATTCAAGTTTGTTCAAATCATGGTCCCCGGGGGTAGGGAGGGGTCACAAGAGGGGGATCAAGTTTTACATAGGAATATATAAAGAAAATTTTTTAAAATCTTTTTCTCAAAAACTATTAGGCCAGAAAAGCTCAAATTAAAATGGAAGCATCCTCAGGTAGTGTAGATTCAAGTTTGTTCAAATCATAGTCCCTGGGGGTAGGGTGGGGCCACAAGAGGGGGGTCAAGTTTTACACAGGAATATATAGAGAGAATCTTTAAAAATCTTCTCCTCAAAAACTATTAGGCCAGGAAAGCTCAAATTAAAATGGAAGCATCCTCAGGTAGTGTAGATTCAAGTTTGTTCAAATCATGGTTAAATAATAGTGTATTTTCCATGCTGTATTCTTTTATATAAGTATTTTGATATAAAGTTAAATATATTGTTCATGAGAAATATATTAATTGTACTTGTATTTAAAAGCTAATTTTTAGCTCACCTGGCCAAAGGCCATGTGAGCTTATGGCATGGCGAGGCGTGCGTGCGTCAGTGCGTCCGTGCGTGCGTCAGTAAACTTGAATCTTCTCCTCTGAAACTACTGGGCCAACTGAAACCAAATTTGCCAGGGAAGGTCCTTGACAGAGTATAACTATAGTTTGTTCAAATCATGGCGATCGAATATCCAAGATGGCGGCTGTTACTAAAAATAGACAAAACCTAAAAAAATCTTCTTCTCTTGAACCACTCATTGGAGGCAAAAACTGATGTGATATTTGGATTCTACATAGTCTTAACCTTTAAATTTGTTCATTTCATGAAATTTGGTTTAAAAATAGGTTACGCGTTTTTGCGTTTAATTTTGCAAAAATCGTAAAATATTTTTAAATTGTTATAACTTGACTATATGACCAGATAATGACTTGGGGTTTTCAGTTTTGACATATTCTTGTAATTATCTTCAAAATGGTGTCAAGGTCAATTATGAAGGTCATGACCTAATTTTTTACCTTTCTTATATTATTTATTATCTCGAAAACTATTAACTTTTTATATAAGCATGTATATTAGAATATTGTTGGTATTGATGTAACGATTATTTTGATATATAGATTAAAGTCATTGGTTCAAAGGTCAAGGTCACAGATGCGAAAGAATACTGAAATGGTTCATTATCTTGAAAACTATGAACTTTTTGTATAAGCATGTATATGAGAAAGTTGTAGGTATTGATACAACGATCATTTTGATGTATAGAAAAGGGTCATTAGTCCAAAGGTCAAGGTCACAGTATCAAAACAATACCAAAAAAGTTAATTATATCGAACACTATAAACTTTTTGTATAGGCATGTATATTGGAATATTGTTGGTATTGATGTCACGATCATTTTGATATATAGATTAAGGTCATTGGTTCAAAGGTCAAGGTCACAGATGCAAAAGAATACTGAAATGGTTCATTATCTTGAAAACTATTAACTTTTTGTATAGGCATGTATATTAGAATGTTGTAGGTATTGATACAACGATCATTTTGATGTATAGAAAAAGGTCATGGGTTCAAAGGTCAAGGTCACAGTAGCAAATCAATACCAAAATGCTTAAATATATTGAAAACTATAAACTTTTTGTATAGGCATGTATATTGGAATATTGTTGGTATTAATGTCACGATCATTTTGATATATAGATTAAGGTCATTGGTTCAAAGGTCAAGGTCACAGATGCGAAAGAATACTGAAATGGTTCATTATCTTGAAAACTATTAACTTTTTGTATAGGCATGTATATTAGAATGTTGTAGGTATTGATACAAGGATCATTTTAATGTATAGAAAAAAGTCATGGGTCCAAAGGTCAAGGTCACAGCAGCAAATCAATACCAAAAACGTTAATTATCTTGAAAACTATTAACTTTTTGTATAGGCATGTATATTGGAATAGTATTTGTATTGATGTAACGATCATTTTGATATATAGATTAAGGTCATTGGTTCAAAAGATCAAGGTCACAGATGTGAAAGAATACTGAAATGGTTTATTATCCTGAAAACTATTAACTTTTTGTATAAGCATGTATATTAGATTGTTGTAGGTATTGATACAATGATCATTTTGATGGATAGAAAAAAGTCATGGGTCCAAAGGTCAAGGTAACAGCAGCAAATCAATACCAAAAACGTTAATTATCTTGAAAACTATTAACTTTTTGTATAGGCATGTATATTGGAATAGTATTTGTATTGATGCAGTGATCATTTTAATATAGATTAAGGTCATTGGTTGGAAAGTCAAGGTCACAGATGCGAGTTGCAAGTTTCATAAATATCTAAATATCCACATCAGTTATTGCTCCTTAAATGTAGTATTTATTGTGTTCTTTGTGCTGTTTACTGCCCAGGTGAGCGGTACAGGCCCTATTGGGCCTCTTGTTAATGTAAATCCTGCTGTATTCTATAATTTCTATTTGCCATTTCCCGATTACAGTATTCGGCCTATGCATTTTCTCTCTTTTGAGATTGGTAGATTGCATGATGAAAATTTTTTTGAAAATTATTTCATTGGTTGAAATGCTGTAAGAAAAAGGTAACGGAATAAGCCGAGGCTTGTCGAAACATCAACCTTTTACGGTACATAGAAATACTTACAAATTGTTTAGTGAAAAGCATCGGTAGGAAGTATAGATTTCAGTTTGTACAAAACCTCCCTCCCCTGCACTCACTTCAATACTGAACTCATTTCGGCTTCTACCTAGCAAGTTGCTCAGGTGAGCGATGTGGCCCCTGGGCCTCTTGTTTTATGTAATTGTTAATATTTTAATGATTGAAGCCAACTACTGGTAAATTAAAATTAATTGCCTGAAAAGGAGACTTGTCAGATTGTACGTATCACATACAATGGCCAGTAATTATAACAGCTATGCCAGTGTTCCCTAATTTATCGGTGTTTACCATACCAGCGTCATTCAGAACTATTATTATTTTAACACTGACTATATATCCATTTAACGTGCATCCATACACATTCATAGTCACATCAGCGCTGTACAGTACTGACCTTTTTTTGTTGTTGTAATTTTAGCGGCAGTTTTATTTTAGCGCTGACACTCTTATCGCCAATTGCGCTAAAATAAAACTGCGGCTAAAAAAACACGGTTTACAGTATGTTTACAGTATGTCCTCTAAATGAAGTAGAGGCATAGATTGTTTACTTCATTTTTTCTGTCCAACATTTTATCAGCCCTTTTTTCTCTAAATCTATTTAACCAATCTATGAAACTTTATAGGTACAATCTTTGGGCGAGGACGTACCATTGGTTATTCAGATGTTAGTCATGTTAGTCATGTACATGGTTGGGGCCTTTGTTTGGCGGACACTTTTGAAATGGCATTCTATTTCAATTATAACTTGTTTATACTTACGTTTTCCATTTTTCTTTTTTTTTTTTACAGAAATGGTGTCGGATGATTGTGTGTCTCGGTGCTTTGATGGTGAGAATTCCTGGAGCGACCCAATGTGAGATGTCATCACTCACCACTTTCATCTTAGCCAGAAATTTTCAGCAGTCTGTATTTTGATAATTTAACAAATTGTTCCTGCTGACTGCATCTCTGCTTTGATAATTCTACAGATTTGTTCCTGTCTGCCAGAAATTTTTCCGAAAAAGATTTTAGAAGTCCGGATTTGATAATTTTAAAAGTTTGTTCCTAGCGACAGTCTCATAGTTACCAAAATATTGATGATTATCAGATTTTGTCATCTGTAATATTGTTCAAGATTGGTTGTACAATGGGAGCAGCGAATTCAAACCGTAAGGACTCGTATGATGGCGGGGAGGAAGGTAGGTGGTCTTTATTTCTTTATTTACCTGTATATCTATGTTCCCATTCCTAGTAACCAAAGTTGCCATTGACTACTAATTTCTGAGAAATTCTTTCAAAAGAAACCTATTTTAGCAAATTGAAAAAAAAAATAATCAAAAATTACTATATTTTCACAAATTTTGGCAATTGGACTACTTCTAATTTTAGATATCTGGAAACCATGACTACAGTAGCTTAATTGGTAGAACGTTTGTTCCATAACCAGAAAGTTTGGTAGTAAATGTCTTTTATAGCAGCAAATAATACCTTTTCCAAATCTAAAATGAGAATCGGTGACTAGTGTTCCATTCTCACCCAGTCACACCAAATTGAAATGAAAAACTTGAAAAAAAGTTGTTTCCTGCTTCAATTTAAGCATTTGAAGTGAATAAACAGACTGACAAACTTATAATGGGATCTGAATCAATTTGATTCCAACCTTGGCATTAAGAGGTACTGTTATCAGAGAACCACCTATGCAGTTGGCCACTGAAGTCCAGAATGTATTATTGGAAATAGGAAAGGATTGATAAACTAGTGTTTAGACTCAAATAAAGATACTTTCACAGTATCCAGGAAAATGTTTTATCCTAATTCAAGTAATAGAATATTTTAGGCAGTAACAAAATATCCCTGATTTATTATAGTCCAGATGATCTTATTGTCGTAAAGAAATAAAATCATTAATGCCGTGCTGTAACACAATATCATGCCGTTTTTATGTCACCAATGTTAGTATTCTACTGGGAAAATATAGCATTGATTTTGTAGAATAAAAAACAGCCTTTATAAAGAATACAATTTTTATTAAGTTAATTTTAGTTTCAGTTAAGTTGTTCTAGAAATCTCTCTAAAATCTCCTATAAATTTTTATTTTAAGATATTTGTAACAATATTTTAATTTCTGTGAAATCGTTAATTTCCGTGGTGTCTAAATTTTTCATTGTTTCTATAGACCCACAAATATACATGTCAACGAGTACCTTTAGTAGGTTAACAGTAAATGTATAATACAGTGTAATCAGTTATTAACAAGTATATATATCCAGGTAAACCACAAATTTATGACCCAAACAAAAAAATATTTTTATAAAGTCTTGAAAACAAATGTTTCCAAGATGATATTGGAATAAAGCTATCGCCAGTGTATTTTATTTTTAACCGTTTATTGAAAGTATGAAAAATTTCTGCCAGAGAGATCCCGCATATATTGACAGATGACCAAAAATGAATACGAGTACAAACCACTAACAATTGCTCAAAACATTTCCCAAAATTCAATCAAAGACAATTTGCAAACATTGTTACTGGTGAAGAAACATGGGTTCACTATATCAAACTAGCAAGAAAATTAGAAACCAAATATGGTTAACTAAACACAGTAGAAGGCATGTATCTGCCAAAGGGAGCATAAGCACAAAGAAGGTTCTTTATTGGATATTCTTCTCATGTGATGGTATAACTGAAGGGCAAAAGTACTACATGTCAGTATTACCATGGTGTTATACTAAATGGACTTAAACGCCTTGTGTCAGGATTTAGACTTGTTCGTCTACTTCATGATATCACATACAAGCTAGTCAGAAAAGGTTACTGTCTTGCACTCACCATACTCTCCAGATCTAGCCCCATGCTGCTTTTCCCATTTACAAAACTTAAAAATTTCTTATTTGGTCATCGTCACAAGCAATTGGCTCAGCCATAAATCAGTGCCTCAGAGGTCTACCCTAATTCAGAGTACTGTCCGTTATTTCAGAAATAGACTTAGAAATTGGAATTACCCAAATGTATTTCAAACCGCCGAGAATACTTTGAAGGGATGTAATGTTCATTTCACTATTTGAGTCGAATACTTTTGAACAACCCTCCTATATATGTTGCTAGACAATTTGTTTTCTTGTGAAAAAAATATATGTAAGCTAAAAAAGATGACACTAAATCTCTGCCTCTACAACTTGTTGACATTGGATGATGTTTTTTTTTCATTTTAAATCTGTTGCAAATGATTTTCAATTTTATGACTGATTGCTTTATTGGTTGATGTAAAAAAAATTGTTATTGTGTTTGTTATTTTCAATCATGTCATTACCCAGCAGATTTGTACATCAGTATATCTATTAATCTAGCCAACTAGGTTAATACAACTCTAATAAATTTAAAAACAAAAAAATAACGTTCTTTATAAAATATAGTGTGTAAAGTTTGACCTGGCTGTTTGACCTTTAATTTGATTATTCAAATAAACATATCAATTGTGTAATTTAGGGGTTATATACAGTTGATATGTAAGGACAAATGATAGTAATACTGTAAATCAGATGTTATAGTAATTTATCTAAATCACACAGTCTATTATCCTAATCTAATATTCAAATTAAAGGTCAAATGGCCAGGTCAAACTTGACACACTATACACCAGTATGTGTTGTATTGATTTGTTCTTTGGTGCAATTAATGAAATTGAAAATCAAAATTTAAGAAAACAAACTATCTTTTTTGCACCTGTGTCATTCGGAACATGTTAGAAGTACTATAACATAACCATCCAACCCATGTCCATACCCATTTATAGCCACAGAAGCAATGTACAGTATTGAATTTGCGGCAGTTTTATTTTAGCGCTGTCACTCTTTGGCCAATTGTGCTAAAATAAAACTACTGCTAAAAAACCAGTTTACAGTAACATTGAAATTTTGTCTGATACAATAACAGTAGTTAGTGTGTCTTTCAATATGTTAATTCTTAAGTCCAAAGACTCAGATATGTGAAGGTTCAAGGTCCATTGTCATTTATTTATCATCCTTCAAGCAAAAATGTTTTACATTTCAATCTTCTCCTCTCCACTACTGGGAACCACTGCAGTAGCTAAGTTGGTAGAGTGCTGGCTCTGTAAGTGGGAGGTTGTGGGTTGAAACCCTGACCAAGTCTGACCAAAGACTTGAAAATTGGTAGTGACATTTTATCACCAATCACCAAGCATTACGAAATGAAATTCACGGTTCTTTCGGATGGGAACTTAAAATAAAGGAGGTCCCTTGTCACGAAAGGCTTTGCACGATAAAGATTCCTGCTGTATAATGCCATCAGCACAAGGCACAGGCAAAATTTCTGCACCTTCGCCTATAGCTAGTGACATTTCAATATAAGTGAAATATTCTTAACTGAGATGTTAAACACCACCATTCAACTCATATCACTCTGAACTACTGGGCCAAATTTGTTGATTTTTGACAACAATTAAATCTAAATGAAAACTATTCAGATTTGTAATGACCCCTTGGGGCTCTCTAAAGTAGGAAATAGTTGAAATCTCAAAAAAATCTTGTTAAAACTAGAACTTAAGTGCTAGACTTTATATATTTCATAACTAGCATTATTATGCCCTGTAATGTTTTATTTGCATAGCTCTTAGATGTGTGACCAAATGGGAGAGTTTTGATGAGCATACATTAAAACTAGAACTATAAGAAATCCTTTCCAATAAATTTCAAGATATTCACAAAATTTAGGTTTCATTATTAAAGTCAGTTTCTGATTAAAACATTTGTATTTAGTTTTTACAAAAATATTCATCAGTAGTTCCAAAAACAGATTACCAAAATTGACTAAATTTGGGCTAAAGGAAAATCTTAGCTAAGGAATGATTGTGGATCCGGGGCCAGTTATATTAAATCTGAGTGATATTATTGGCTATGATGCTAAAAAGAGGCAATTTTAAAAAGGATTTCCTTTGATTTATAAAAATTTTCTTTTAAGATACTGTAAAAGATATGTCATTCAGGTGAGCATTAAGGTTGATGGACCTTATGTTAGAATTTGTTCTTTCAATCTAGACTTTTGTTCTTGAATGAAAAATGGTGAACTAGAGAGCAGAGAGATGACTGATGATTCTGAAGAAGTATAATTGAAAAATACAACAGACAGTAGTAATAAATATGACACAAAAGATGAAATAAATATGACATTTTGTTTATATTCAATACCAGCCTAGAGATTTTCAATTGCAAATCATGTCACCCACATTCTTGTACATACATTCTATAACAAGCTGTTGATATAATGGAAGGTTAGTCCAGTCTGTATATGATGTTGTTATAATAGATCCCAACATATTGATTGATATCAAATACTCACTTTCTCTATAGATATATGGTTTATTTAAGGAATATCAATTCTTAATTATAGCTTTTACTCAAGAACTAATTATGTCTTCGTTGATGTTGATCATGTTGAAACTAAGAAATGAGGCTTTCAAGAGCTTAGTATAGGTTAACTCTTCCAAGGGTTAAATGTGTAATTTAGCATTTCACACATGATGCTATATACACATTTAAGTTTGATGCTTAAAGTGTAAGTTAAACGATTTTCGATAATTTGAGTATAAATAGTAAATGCCGTAATTAAAACAATGTCGAAAACCCCGTGATCGTACATGGTCTCCTTTTCGAGATATACGTGGTGAAACCTCCAATTTTGCACCTGGAAAAATTTGTAATCAAGCCTGTACAGGCAACTTCCGGTTTACGACGATCACACTTGTGACGTCATCAATAAGTACATGTAGCGCGAAAGTGCGCGTGATGCACTAACAACTGTCTGGGTTGCAACGACTGAAAGGTGCGCTTCAGCTCTCCGATCAACGGCGGAATTTACGGGAATACGAAATACTGACAGACTTCAAGGTGTAAACATGACAGAACATTCAGTAAATTTTACGAGCCATACGAAACTGTGAGGTGGAAAATGTATCAGATTCATCAGAAGAAACTGTCTGACAGGGTTAATGCTACATGGTAGTGTATATTGTAATTTTTACGAACTATTTTCTCTTTTTTTACAGCACATCTACAGTGTATTGTCATTTTTTTATTTCCTTGCGTTTGAGGGTCAATGTTTAATGAAAGTAGGTGTCTATGTGTCACAACCACACCACATGCACGTTTTAGTATAGGCTACCGGTTCCACATACCACAATCATGACAATGACCAGCTGACAATCCTATTATTTTGCCTTATACGGGTACAAATTCCAATGCATTCTGGGGTTTTAGGTTTACATTTGCATAGGTTGTTATAACCACTATCTTGGCACTGCTTGTTAAAAATATAATATAGTGCGATATGAAGTTACTGGTTGGCTACTTGCCTTAGGTTTGAACCCCATAATCCTTACTTTCACAACTTGAGCTCATCAGCTAGTGTCAGTTTCAACATGTCAAAACATCATTTCTTAATAATAATAAAATAATTATTATAAATCTGTTAAAGTCTAGTTTTAAAACATCACCACTCAGGATTATATTTATTGTAAATTGAAAAAAAATGTATTTGATTATTCTTTTCTGTTACATGGGTATCTAAGGAAGACATTCAACATATCCATCATTAATCAGTTTGTGCTGTTTAATAGGTATACAGTGGGGAGGATGTACAATTTTGTATCAGGCAGATGAATTGAAATATCCATAATCTGTGAATACCCAACCTCATGTGTGTATGCAAATCACTTGTTTTAATCCTGACTGGATAATAGCTGTTATCCAATTTGTGGTCAAGACAGTCTAATGACCATCTTGTTCTCTGGTAAATATGACATTGTCTAACTTTCTTTCCAGAAAAACATTACACATGTATATGGTTAATCTGCTGTTGTGTCCATCTGTTTTACCCTACCATACACTCTTGATAGCATGTCCTACCCCAGGTACCAATTATGTGTCTAATTATGTTGGGTTAGATTTAAATGTAAAAAAAAATGTTTTCAAACAATCAAAATTCATTGCACTTTAAATAACTTGGTATACATAATTATGATATAGCAGAAATTAATGGTGAATTATTTCATTGTTTTCAATGAAGCCTCTTTTAATACTTAAAATATTTCTCTTTTCAGATAAAACAAATTGCATATAAAAAGATAATGAAGGCTTAACAAATACAGTATAGCAGTCACATGATGGAATTTACATTGATCTGTCATGATAACAGTGGGGTTCAAAATTGACAAGATTTTGACAGTCCTTGTAATTAATGTTATTGTTTATTTAACTACTTCAGTAGATTTGGGACATATCCTCAGGTGAGTGTTAATTAAGGCATATGTAACTCTTGTTTAATATATATAAATAAGGGGTTCAAAATTTCAAAACATATTTTTTTAATTAAAGGTCCAGGACCTTTTGCCTTTTTTCATGGGTTCAACATAATTTTTTGAAAGACAAATATCACTGAAAGTTCCATGTGCAATTGAGTTAACATTTGAAAATATGTAATCATTTAAAAAAAGTAGTATTTTCTTGTTAAGAGAAAAATTTTGGGTCCATCAGACTTTTCAAGTTTTAACTTTTAACTTTTCAAGGGTCCCAACACCCAATATATCCCAGACCAAGACAATTTTGAACCTCTGTATATTCATAGGTCTCACAGGCCAAGTTCTATTTTTCATTATATTGAATAATTCAGAGTTGTATATTTATACTCAGTGTAAACAAAGTTGGGGCCCACTGGGGAATATGGGAATCACCCTGTCCATCTGTCCAAATATAATGTACACTCCATATCTTCTATGTCTATGGATCAATTTTAATGAAACTTGCAACAAATGAAAACAACATGAGACAATGTGTTGCATACCAAATTAAGGTGAATATAACAAGGAATAAATGTTACAAATGACAACTAGCAAGATGGGGGGGGGCTGTCTAAAGAGCTGCTCTAGTTATGTGAAGTAAACTTAATATATTGTGTGATTATTATCTTACATTCATGACAAATTCTTGTTTATTTTGGCTATTGTGTGATTTGTATGATCAAATTCAATAGAAAATACAGTGTATTCATTTATATTTTGATAGGTACACATTCATTGCAATACAGATTCAACCTGATACTGATAGAGAATTCAAAATTCAGAGAGGAAGTGAATGTCCGAGACAAGTTTAAAGGAAAAGAGACTATGTATAATATTTCATTTTGTACTAGTCAGTATGCATTTAATTATTTAAATTTTTTGAAGTGGTTTAATTACTTCAATATACACAGCTTAGCATTTAAAGATGACATACTGGACACGAGACAGCTGAACATCAAGTGCAAGGTCTAGATTCTCAACCCACTTGACCAGATTGTTCAATAACTTTACCAAAATGCAAAAAAGATAAATTATATGTTAGCACAAATTTGTCTAATTGAAGAGTAGCAAGGTATTTTCATTACATGAATTTGTTTATGTATCATACATGTATTAAAATTATTGTTGAAAATAGTTTGTTTTTACTACCAGTACTCAGAGTTTTTCATAGATCTTACTCAAAAACTATCTGATTGAAATTAATTTGGAATGGGGGGGGGGGGGTAATCAGATTTTATGGCACAGGTTCACTGCCACAAGTACATGTAACAGGTACCCACAATATTGGTACTGGCTAACTTCATCTACACAGCTATCCATAAATAACTATACAATTTTATAGTCAAATTCCATCCATATTACCAATATATCAGAGGTTTTGCAGTATTTTGAAATGGTAATAATGATCTAAATTTTCATGTCATTTTTTTAAAACCAGTTTTCATGGAATTTTTAATTTGAGAAAAAATATAAAAATCTGTGAAAAATATATTTTAAGTTAAAAACAATATTTTACCTAAAACAACACTCAGATTTACAAACATGATATTTTGATAATGTAATTTTGTGGAGATTTTCTGCCTATAATGAAATGACCAGTTTGAAATGTGTATAAATTTATGGATAGCAGTGTATATGTATGTAGACCTATTCCAAGGGGGTTGGTGGCACATTGGTCTCTATTACACCTTTTAATTTCAAGGCTTGAATCCCACTTGGGACTGATCCTAGTGTAAAAAATTTTGTCAATCTGTCTGTTTATTAGTGGTTATCTCTAGACACTCCAGATTCCTCTACATTTTGAAATCATCACCTTGATATAAGTAAAATGATTTTGATTGGGTGTACTCCAACACATATATTTAGGAAGATGCCACTTGGGACTTATCCTAGTGTGAAAAATTGTCAATCTGTTTGTTGATGTCAGTGGTTTTCTCCAACAGTCCAGATTCCTCCAACATTCCAGAGATGTCCACCTTGATATAAGTAAAAATTTTGGTTGGATGTAAACTTTACTCCAACACTTATATTTAGAAAGAGGTATCTATGGCCTGACTTTGATATGTACAAAATGATTCCATAGAAGCTTGGCTCTGTGCATGTAGGTACTTAGTGCAAGCTATATAAGAGTGGCTTTAATTGATAGCTAACAACATTTGTATAGGTTGCTGCCATATTACCACATTATCTTTGCACTGAAGCCAGTTACCACTCAGTCCATTATACCTGAACTAACACAACCAGTAGGAGTCTATGACTTCCAGATGCAGTCAACTGAATTTCTCAAAGCTGCAGGAGCAGGCACACAGGAAAGTTGCAGTTTCCTTTTTCTGTGGATAATTTAAGGTTGACTAAATAAATAAGGTGTTCTTATATTTTACATCATGAGAGGCAGACAGTATAACATCTGACCCTTTCCATATTGCTGGTGCATTGACACTTGTGTTGATTCAAAGCAAACCAGAAACACATGAATTTCACACAACATGAACTTGTGTTTCCATCAACAAGAAAAAGTTTCTGTGTGATGTAGCTTGCATTCAACCATCCCCTTGCACCTTCTAGTTATGATGTAAGCCATTTTGTAACCAGTACTTACATTTGTGACCCTACCTCCCCATCCTGAAAAGCAAGTATGGTTGACCGAACCCGGTAGTTACGACGTAGTATATCCCGCTAGTATTGTTGGGAAGGTCTTGGGTTCGAGTCTCGGTTTGGTCGCTGTATTTTTCTTTCCCTTATTGCATTTTGAGGCTCGCCCAACCCTGGTCTTGGAAGTGACCGACAAACAGATAGCTATATCGCAACATACACGTTATACTGCAACGATTGTTTTGTTAGAAAAGGATTTAAGGATTATTAGGTCAGTCGTGATTAAATTCCGCTATGAACTCAACATCAACAACAGGGAGGAGGGGTCATGTGCATGTGTTATGAAACGGTTGTGGCTGTTTACAGGCTAATTTAACCACCAAACCTCATCATAATGCATTAACAGATCACTTGCGATTTATTCGTCTTCTTCTTACTAAACCTATGTAAAGTTGTCCTCATTGGAGATCCTTTAATGCGGTTTGACTGAACATTTTTAAGTTTCGGCGGGCGCCATACTTGTTTATGTTGTAAACAAGTGGGTGCTAATGCGCATGTCTGCAAACATTGGCTGTCACACTTGTGACGTCACGAGTCATCAGAGAGAAATTCAAGTTTCCATTCAGGTGTGCAAAAGGGGTTATTTCAAAATTTCTCCGTAATTAGTGATTCGATTTTTGAAAGAAATACGGCGTTCGTCTCAGGGAAAGGAGTTTATTAAAATATGTTAATATCGTTTTTCATTGTACTTACACTTTAAAGCTATAAGGGTATTTCACATTAGTCAGAAATAGCCTACTTGTTTTAAAAGACACATTAGTGTTATTGTCTTTATTGCATTCACATTCTCAATGTTATATGAAATAGACAGAAATATTGCATTGTTTCAACATGGGTAACCTTATATATGTATAAAAGGCCAAGTGGTCTCGAGCACCACCTAATACCTAATGAATCAAAATACTTCTAAACACCATTGTACAAACCCCACCCCATTTGGCAAAGTCTGACAAAGTGTGTTGTAAAATATATTTTTGTCCTTTGGGTATCTTTTCATCTAGAAAAAAAAATTGGTTTCACAATTTTGGTTCAAGCACTACTGATAAGGAATTGTATTCTGAAACTGCCATTTAGGGTTGTAAAATAAACACTAGTATAATATTTAATTAGTTCACCTGACCAAAGGTCAATGTTTCCACTTGTTTTATTCACTATCCAATAAATAAATGGCCATCTTTTATTTTGACTGGGTTGTAAAACATTGCTCTCACTTTAATGAATATAGTCTTGAACACTAACACTCCACTTGACAACCAGCTGGTTGTGGAAGTTTTTTGTCTGGTCTGCCACAGTATGTCCTATCAAACTTCTTATGAAATGGACAATTGGCAAATCAAGATATGAAGGATATTTGAAGGACAGTTGGGACAAGCTTTGATTAAAGTTAGAAAATAACATTCACATTACAATGCCTCAAGTTTGACCTGGCCATTTGACCTTTAATTTGAAAACATGTATTAGATTCGGCTAATAGACTGTGTGATTTAGGTGACAGCATTTTTCATGACCATAAACACCAGGGGTCAGTTGTTCGAAGCTTGATTAGTTTAATCAGTGATTAACGCAAATTGAAAACATCATTAAAAATTAAAATAACATCATTAAATTGATATTTTTATAACAATGTGCTTAAGTTTGCTGAAATTCTATTCATTTTTGACATTTTCAAGTTTAATTTCACAACAGAATTGAAATTATGCATATTTCAAATTTAGACTAATCAATTTATTAAATTAATCAAGCTTAGAACAACTGACCCATGGTTCGTTTACATTTTACATTTTAATCATCTCTTCAAAACTACTTGGCCAAATTTGATGAAACTTTGTGATTATCATGCCTAAAGAAGGGCTTTTCGATTTGTGCAAATGAAAGAGGTTTTTTTTCCACTTTGGGCCTCATCCTAGTAAATTGGGAAATAGTGAAAATCATAAAAAATACTGAAGCTAGATGTTAGGTATTTTAGATGTATAGCATGCTAGGACAAAAAATTATTATTTTGAAAATATTTTGGCATTACAGCCCAAACTGAGAAAATTTTGATGTTATTTATAGTTAATGTAATTGACTATTGAATTTCTACAGAAGATATAGAACATATCCTCAGGTGAGCATTAAGGCCCCATGGGTTTCTTGTTTTTGTCACTTTTTTATTATAGACAATATGTTTTTTACTTATTTTGTACTCCCAGGAGAGTCTGGTGTATACTATCTGATCTTAACTAAGATATATATGTCTGTTTTAGTTAGGTATTAATAATGCCTTAATAACACCACACACCAATATATTATATGTCAGTTAGTTGTTTATGAGGTTGATGATCAGAGTCAATTTGTTATTGCAATGGTGCTTGAACAAGTTAAGTTTGTATTGATAGCCTAGAGATAGTGTTATTATTGTAATAATCATACTAAAATCAATGGCGAGATAGATCAAAATGAACAGGTTTGTCAGAAATCAACAGACATTTTATCACATGGGCTCTGTATAATTGTGGTTTTAAGTGTCAAATGTTTGTGAGATATCAACAGACAACTTATGACATGCGTTCTGTATAATTGTGGTTCAAGTGTCAAAGGCTTGTCAGAAATCAACAAACAATTTTTGACAGTGGGTTCTGAGTGTTTGTCAGACATCAACAAACTTTGTAAGACATCATTAGGTTCTATGCCAGGTGTCAAAAGTTTATCAGAAATCAACAAATGATTATAATAAATGTGATTCTAAGTGCCAAAGGTTTGTCAAAAATCAACAAAATAATCATGATTTAACGTTTGTATGTATGTGCTAAAAATTTATTCGAAATAATTAATTTATGGCAAGATTTTCTGAAATAAATTTGATTATGATTGTCAAAGGTTTGTCAGAAATCAACAAATGATCATATGACTAGGTTGTTCTGTGTGAATCTGTTCCTTGTTGAAATATCAATCTGATCATTATGACTGTCATTTTGTGTGTAGCCTAACCATAAATTATAGTATTTGTCCACTTGTAATTGGCTAGCTCTGATAAATGTAAATGTAGTCAGTCACACGACTAAATCTTATTACCAACATTTGTACAGTCAAATTTTTCATGTTATAGTAAAACATGTTTATAATGAAGCTCTGGGGACTCTATTTTTAACTTTGTTATAAAGCAACTTTGTTATATTGTTATAAATAAACTTATATAGAGGAGCGATCAAGCCCAATATTTGACTTTGAACTATCCTTGTATTCGTTGTAAGGGTGTTCATTATATAGACTTATATAGAGGAGCGATCAAGCCCAATATTTGACCTCATACTATCCTTGTATTCGTTGTAAGGGTGTTCATTATATAGACTTATATAGAGGAGCGATCAAGCCCAATATTTGACCTCATACTATCCTTGTATTCGTTGTAAGGGTGTTCATTATATAGACTTATATAGAGGAGCGATCAAGCCCAATATTTGACCTCATACTATCCTTGTATTCGTTGTAAGGGTGTTCATTATATAGACTTATATAGAGGAGCGATCAAGCCCAATATTTGACCTCATACTATCCTTGTATTCGTTGTAAGGGTGTTTATTATATTCATATATTACTGTATAAACAGATTTTGGAATTAATCAAGTATGGCTTTTAAAGAAAAGCAAAGAAGGAAAAATGTCCAGCACTATGGCTGGGTAGATAGGAAAGGAAAAGTTTATTCTAGTCTCCTGTAACCATTTCATAGTTTGAATTATATGTTAAATAATTTTAACATTGTGCTTTAAGACACTTTAGATATCCTTGTTTCAGTCACATGAAGTGACTTAGAAATTGTTGCTACATCAGTAATCTTCTGCACTTAATAAAGGAAAGCTGAAATGTTTGGCATGATGTTTTGTGACCAGGTTAAGAGTTGAGTCATGGTGTTTAACGCCCCAGTCAAGAGTATTTCACTTATATGGAGATGTCGCCAGCTATAGGTGAAGGTGCAGAAAGTTTGTGCTGATGGCATTATACAGTAGGGTTCTTTATCCTGCCATGCCTACAGTGACAAAGGACCTTGTTTATTTTAGGTTCACATCAAAATGAACTGTGACTTTCATTTCATGATGCTGAGTACTTGGCACTCTAAGGCCATCAAGTTGAGATGTAGAAGATGAAATATAGATGATACTGATTGAACTCACAATTAATGACACACATAATTTGTAAATTTATCTTTCTTTAATTTTTTTCCATAAATTTTATTGTTTTTTCCCTTTTATTGACAGTAAACTTTGCTTCCTCATCAAAGTAATGTTTTATTATTAGTTTAAATTACATAAAGAATGTTTTTTTGTATTCAACATCAGTAAGTTGATTTTGATTGGTTTACTGTCTGTCTAATCAGGTACAAGCAGCCATATTGGTAATTGTGCTATCAACATGTCAGTTTGAAATCTTGTCATAAATACAAAATTTAAAAAATCAGAATCATTCCTAATTACATTTTCCATTAACTCTGATCAGAACTTTCCATCAATATGTTTTTGTTTGTAAAAATTCTGACTGAAATGGGATTTACTGTTAAAACTTAATGTTATGGCATTACACTGCACATTCGTGAACTGTCATCATTTGTTAGATGTCTCTGTAAGAATCATCTTATCATCACATGGATAGCATGTTATATAATTACATAAAACTATCCCATAAATTTGTAACATGTTAAAACTAAAACCTTTTCTGTAACAACTGCATGGTTTAAAACTTAAGTAGTTTATTTTATGAAGTTATATCTGTGGAGGCATGTAGTTCAGTTGGTAAAGTGGCAGACTCCAGATCTATAGGTCGTGGGTTCAAATCCAGATGGTGGCAAGTTGTGACCTTCAGCATTAGTTACTTCATTTCACATTTCTGCTGACTTATCTAGTGTAAGGAGTATGAAATGGTTGGACTGCAACCTCTATAGCCTAGAACCACTGCGGTAGCTCAGTTGGTAGAGTGCTCCCTTGGCTTCATGGCTTCAAACCCAGCCCAGTCTGACCCAAGACTTAGAAGTGGGTAGTGATTGTTCTTTTGCCAAGCACTCAACATTAAGAAATGAAAGTCATGGTTTTCTCGGATCGGAACTTAAAATAAACAAGGTCCCTTGTCTTGGTAGGCTTGGCATAATAAAGAACCCTGCTGTATAATGCCATCAGGAAAACTCACAGGCAAAATTTCTGCATCTTCACCTATAGCTGGTGACATCTCGATATAAGTGAAATATTCTAGACTGGGACATTAAACACCATCACTCAACTCAACTCTGCAACCTCTGCAACTGCAATCTTTGTGAGCCTGCACCTAGAAGTACCCCTGTATGTGCACTAGTACTAAGCAGACATACACATATCACACACTACCAGTCACGGTCTCACCGGGATAGCCTAGTGTAATGTGACTGACACCAACACCACACTACCAGTCATGGTCTCACAGGGATAGCCTAGTGTTATCTGACTGACACTAACACCACACTACCAGTCATGGTCTCACCGGGATAGCCTAGTGTAATCTGACTGACATTAACACCACACTACCAGTCATGGTCTCACAGGGATAGCCTAGTGTAATCTGACTGACACTAACACCACACTACCAGTCACTGTCTCACAGGGATAGCCTAGTGTAATCTGACTGACACTAACACCACACTACCAGTCATGGTCTCACAGGGATAGCCTAGTGTAATCTGACTGACACTAACACCACACTACCAGTCATGGTCTCACAGGGATAGCCTAGTGTAATCTGACTGACACTAACACCACACTACCAGTCATGGTCTCACAGGGATAGCCTAGTGTAATCTGACTGACACTAACACCACACTACCAGTCATGGTCTCACAGGGATAGCCTAGTGTAATCTGACTGACACTAACACCACACTACCAGTCACTGTCTCACAGGGATAGCCTAGTGTAATCTGACTGACACTAACACCACACTACCAGTCATGGTCTCACAGGGATAGCCTAGTGTAATCTGACTGACACTAACACCACACTACCAGTCATGGTCTCACAGGGATAGCCTAGTGTAATCTGACTGACACTAACACCACACTACCAGTCATGGTCTCACTGGGATAGCCTAGTGTAATCTGACTGACACTAACACCACACTACCAGTCATGGTCTCACAGGGATAGCCTAGTGTAATCTGACTGACACTAACACCACACTACCAGTCATGGTCTCACAGGGATAGCCTAGTGTAATCTAACTGACACTAACACCACACTACCAGTCATGGTCTCACAGGGATAGCCTAGTGTAATCTGACTGACACTAAAACCACAGTGCAAAACATTTACCATGGACATACAGTAAAACCTTGATTCATCACCACCATTCGTTCAGTCAAATTTTGGCATTATAAAGGGGTTTGGCAATATAACAAAATGGATTTTGGAACTTCAAAATAGTGTGGTTTATAAAGGAGGTGGCAAAGTTATTGAGGGGCATTATAAGGAGGTTTTACTGTATATACACTAAAGTAAAGGTGTTAAAGTAGTTAGTGAGTGAGTATATTGCCAAAATTTCATGTAGCAGTACACCAAATTATTACATATTTATAATTACAGCTCATTTGGGGTTGATACTTTTAAAATTTAAAAATGTGCAGGGTTCGTACAGGCCTTGAAAAGTCCTTAAATTTTGAGGTTTGCCCTAAAAAGACCCTAAAAACAAGTCTGACCCTAAAAATACCTTGAATTTATCCTGAAGGCCATAAAAAGCCCTTGAATTTGGCCAGTTGGGTGTCTGTATTTTGATATTAAGTGGTTGCAAATAGACTGATATAAATAAATTAATTAATAAATAAATAAGTTACATTGAAATGGGCAGTTTAAAGGTACCTGCCCAACCAAACGCCAAACTTCAACCTCCACTTCAAGTGTTGTTACTATGGACACGTAAGCAATTCTTTTATTGATTTAATTGCCTTTACATCAATATGTTTTGCTAAAATAGTCCCTCTGATTAGGCCTTAAATTTGCAAATAAGACCCTGAAAAGACCCCAAAAAGTCCTTAAATTTGGAGTTCAAATGTCTGTACGCGTACGAACCCTGATGTGAAAAATAAACACTTATGCTAGGTTAAGAACATTATTAGATTTCAGAAATCATAATTGAAGTTAGACCATTTTAAAAATATCCTTTGAAATCAAATCGTACATTTAATTTACATGCAGATCATCAATATTTTCAATTAAGTGGAAGTTGTAAAATATTGGATGTTTGACATAATGAAAGTAGGAAAACCCTAGGGATTTCCTGTTATGTCAAACCAAAAGCTTGACAGTGAAAGATCTCGTGTTTAAATTGAATTTAGACGTGATTATTAAAGGTCTCTGGTGACATTTTAGAACATGTTCATTATGTAATGGATTCACTTATACATAATGCTATACAGATTGTATGAGTCCATATCTAAATTGAACAGCAAACAAATCCAAATTATGTCAGCTGATATAAATGGTGGTGTTTTCATGATTGCATGTTTGTCTATCATACGTCGATAATTTCGTCAACTTATTTTAATGAAATTTGTAATATTTAGTACCTAGATTGTAGTATATAAGGCTAGTTAATTAATCTTGTAAGTAGTTTTAGTCTAGTGGTTCTGCAGTTACTTAGTCATCTGTTTGGTAGTTGGTCCAAAACGACTTAGGGGCATCTTTTAAAGTTAATAAATGAAGCTAGAATCTGACTTTTAATGCCAAATAGATTATTGATATTATTTATTCAAAGTACATGTTTAGTATCAGAGAATGTCATACAGTTATAAAAATAACTAGAACTGTCTCTTTAGAGCAAATACCCCCACCCCCACATCTACAAGGGTTTAATGTTTTCCCATGACTTTGACCTTTCTTGACCTTGGATCAAGGTCATGACACACCTTTAGACTATGAAGATTATTCATGTGAAGTTTTATGACAATGGTCCAAAGCAATTATTAGATATGGCTCAGACACTATTTTACATGGATAGACAGACATACCCCCTCATACTAGCTTGTTGGGGGGATAATTAATTCTGGTCTTGAAATGATTAGTATTTATTTTTCATTTGTTCACCTAGCCAAAAGGTGGGAAATTAGGAAGGGGATAGGGAGCAAGGTGGCCTGAGCCTCATCTCACACTTTTAGCTAAAATATCATTCAGTTTCTTACAAAAAACATAATTTATAAATATTTAGTATCCAGCACTACAGATGGTTGCATAATTTAACTGACTGTAAATGGAACTGTTTTAGGTTTTTTTGTACAGCGTTTCACGACAGTGAAAGCATACTTTTCTGCCAAGATCAGGCTTCTTTGCTATGAAATTGTAAGATATGAGTATGCATAGAAATAGTGCGCCTGGTAAATGAACGTGAAAGAAATATATCTGTTTTATCGTGAGATATGTATTCTGAGACGGGTAATGCATTTGGTTACTTATGCACATTTGGAATAAATTTTCGGAATACATTTTGGAATCTAGTAAAATATTGCGATGGGATGCATCCAAAAATTTCTGCAATCTGGCGAACTGATCTCGTGTTTACAATAAAAAGTAGTCCGGGAAGTTTGCTTCCTACGATGTAAAATCATAACTTTTTATGAAATAAACAGCAATGGCAGGTGGATTTAATTAATTCTTTATGAAATCTACGGTAATTTGAATTTATTTTGAAGGTTATGATAACGTATTTTGGTGTTGAGGTAATTGTGTCATATTTTAAAACTGTTTATCGATTAGATTTAACTTTCGTGAAAGGGAGATAAATCGTACAGTGTCATGTGCAAATGAGCACATGTGGATTTTAAATACTTCACCGATTTGGAAGTAAAAGTAACATGAAATGGGAGTATTGTGAGTGATAATCAGCAGTTTATTAAAACTCAGACTTATTAGCAAATGATCCAGTTACATACAAACGCTAGAATGTACCCCCTCATAGCGACGGTCGGTCTGCAAAACTCTACTTTTTCTCTATCCGAAATGACAAAACGATTGGGTACGACTTTATAAAACTTTATTAAATTTTAATTACTGATTGTCTTTTTCATATATTTATGAAATTATTATTTTCTACCATTATACTTAGCAATACATGGTTTGGTACATTGTGTTTCTTTTTCCAAAAAACATCTGTCGGACTATGCATAAGATCGAAACACCCCCCCTTTCCCAGGGGGATTTTCGGTTATATTCTGTCTTGCCACAACACCATTTTCACAACTACGCCGTACAATAGCACAGCAGTGCTATGTTTCTGTAAACAAATTGAAATCCTTATTATAGTCTATCCACGATCTGATGGCAAGGTGTTTATAAACACAGACAGGGTTAAATAACGCATATAGGTGTAAGTAGCATATCACCTTATGTGTTTAATCAGGCTTACTCACATTTTATTCATTACACTTACCCTAATATTAAAATAGAGTCACTTTATACTTTGCCGTCAGACTGTGGACAACTTATATGTCTTACAATTTTCAGACAGATAAAAAACACCAGGTCACATTATGTATTATGACAATGTGTCAAATAGTAATGGAATAGTTTCCTTTATGGGCTTTGTCAAACGGTGTGACTGGGTTTAAAAGGTTCTCACAGAGATGAGGTGCCTTAGGTTTCAAGGCTGCCTGATTGAAGCTGTGTTGATTGTATATGTGTATGATTTAATGTCACTCCAGAATTAACAATTTTTCCACTATTTATGACAAAATAATATTTTAATGAAACTTTCAGAAATCTGATGCTACAATTTGTACAAGTGTTACTGCCTTGGGTTGAAGGACAGTGCCTTAAATGTTTAGCTACATTGTCCTTCAGATCAAAGTTATAAAGACAAATATATCAGAAAATTAATTTGTCTTGGCCTTAAATCAAGGCTAATTTTGTCATTTGCTGTATGTTATGTAAATTTCCTGTCAATCAAGGAATTGGTAGTCTTAAATGAAATCAATAGATCTGGATTTATTGTAATATCTCTTGGGATTCCTGGTATTATCAGAAAGGTGTTATTTACTATATTAAGACAGTAACCGAGTATCCAAACTGTCACAATTCATTACAGTCACCTTCATTTGTATTATCACAGTGTTAAAAATTCATTATCATTCTTTAAAAGCTAATTCTCACAATGGTGTGTTGATGAATATTTTTTCGTACTGTGTTCTATGTGACAAGACGGACTGTTTTATTGATAAAGGGTTTCTTTACATGATTTCCGTTGTAGAGCCTTGTGGCATTATAACCAAACAATGAAACAGTCCAACTTCTGTAACTTAAAAGGCATTTTTTGTTAAAAATCTTTCTGTATTTGGTTAAAATACATAGTTTTGGCAAGATATTTTCCTTGTTTCATCTGAATTTGTCAACATTTTTATGTCCCCTTAGATGGGGATAGTGACTGATTTGTACTCAACATTTAGAAATGAAAGGCATGGGCTTCACAAGAAACCTTTAAAATCTATGACATGTGTGAAGGCAGGCTTGACACATTAAAGAACCTTTAAGTCCAAGCACATTGCCTTGATTGCACTGCAAAGGTCAAGAGTTTTGCCACATTGGTTATAGCTGGTGGCATCTCAATATACCGGTAAGTGAAATATTTTTGACCGAGATGAAAAACCCCAATGTAATCAATCAATCTTGTGAAATCAAATTTCAGATTTCAGCTTGAGAAAAAAATTCAGATTTAGATACAAATGTCTTGTAAAAAATTTGGAATTACTCTCACAAATAAATGTCTTGCCATTTCATCAGTGATTCAGGAAACACACACCTACTGTAGTTTTGTAAGGAGATTTTAATCTTTTTTCTAGATGTCTGTTCCGTCTGCATGTAGTAATACTTGATGATTGATGTCTGAATTATTCCATTGTTATTGACACTAGATCACGTTTTTATAAAATTACCTCAAAATGATAATACCAAAAAGGAAAATAAATGCACACTTGTCTATAACAGAAGGGGACTAGTTCAATCAAAATATGTTATAAAATCAACAAAAACCAGAGCAATCATAGGAGGATTGTTATGACATTGAATCAACAAATACAAAAGTTAATCTAAATATTACAGTCGTTTTTTATGAAAAAATACATTTATCATTCAAAGATTGCATGCTGGTTCAGATTATCTCAAATAGCCTATATCAGTAGTCCTATTTAACCGTACAAAGTAATATTGACTTCTCCGGTAATAATGTGACTTAATGTGATTTCTACGGCTAAAGCTAGAGAGTTCTGATGATGATGATGTAGTCATCATCGTGGTCACTAAGGACGATGTAGAAAGTTCTTTGTTCAATATGATTTATTGTCTCGGTATTTAAACCATATAAATTACTCAGTTGATTGAATAGTACCAATCTTGATCCTGTAAGCTTAGCCCTGGAAATACTTAATAGTTTCCTTTCCAATCTCTTTTTCTTCTCGCACACAAGTACTCTGTATGGATAACCGTCTTAAGTCTTTAAAAACCTCCAATATTACTTACGATCACTTACTCAGTGGTGGGTTGGTGGGTAGGAGGATGGAATTGTTTTACACCCCAGTCAAGAGCGGAATGGAGTAATGGTGTTTTGCACCCAAGTCAAGATGTTTTCACTTATGTATTAACATAATCATTTCTGAGTACCCAGAGAAAACCCTCCAGACAAGATTATTTCAGCAATATACAGTCAAATTTATTTACCAAAACAAAACCATAGTGTTTTAACGTCCCATCAGTAACCTTTCAGCTATTCATGATGAGAGCAAATTTATTAATCTCTAAGGATTAATCAATGTGCCTCTGTGGCTTAATGGTCTAAAACGTGTGCTTACGGATCACGACACCTCTTACCTCCTAGGATTGAATCCCACTCTGGACAGTTACTAGTGTGAGAAAGTACAGTCCAACCTGCCTTAAAGACCACCTATATATAAGGGCCACCTGCTTATAAAGGCCACTAGTATTATATCCCAATTGTTCTTTATTCTTATTATTTGAATCTGTATATAAGGGCCACCTGCTTATAAAGGCCACTAGCATTATATCCCAATTGTTCTTTATTCGTATTATTTGAATCTGTATATAAGGGCCACCTGCTTATAAAGGCCACTAGCATTATATCCCAATTGTTCTTTATTCGTATTATTTGAATCTGTATATAAGGGCCACCTGCTTATAAAGGCCACTAGCATTATATCCCAATTGTTCTTTATTCGTATTATTTGAATCTGTATACATGTATAAGGGCCACCTGCTTATAAAGGCCACTAGCATTGTATCCCAATTGTTCTTTATTCATATTATTTGAATCTGTATACATGTATAAGGGCCACCTGCTTATAAAGGCCACTAGCATTGTATCCCAATTGTTCTTTATTCATATTATTTGAATCTGTATATAAGGGCCACCTGCCCATAAAGGCCACTTTTACTGGTTCCCTTGGATGACCCTTATATATAGGTTTGACTGTATTTCAATTTGCTTGCTGAAGGTCTTAGTTTTCTCTAAGCACTCCGGTTTCTCAACCATCCCTGAACTGACTGCCTCGATATATAAGAAAGGATGTTTGACAGGGTGTTAAATGCCATCACTTCACTCTCCAATTAAAAGATTAATCTAAGAACAAATTTGTATATGTTGATATGGATTGTATAATATGTTAAAGATTGTTTTGTGGTCTGACTTATACTAGCACACAGTCAGGACAGTTATAAGGTGTCAGCCCACAAAGTCGGTATGCAGCAGACAAACATACCACTCCCCCAGTCACATGAACCAGTTGATATTTCATCCTGCCGGCATTGTTAGCACTTATTGACCATGATGACCAAAAACTGTTGAAACCCCTAAAAATTTGTTTACAGAAACCATTAGACTGATTAGTTGACATTGAGATCTAAGTTTTTTTTCTGAACATAAAAGATTGTTTATGTCTCATAACGCACCAAAATGCCCCATACACTCAAATCAAGTACTGGTTAACATTGCACCTGTCTCTAAAAAGCTTATTTTAACATTCTCTCTATGTTTGTTTCATTGACCTTTCTTTAATTTGTTATTATTTCATATCAGTTTTGTAAAAATAAATTCCATTGGGTAATGGGCCATCACATGGTACAAACTACTGGCATATATTGACCAAGCGGGCATTACACAACCTGATGTTGGAACGACTGGGTAATACATAGAGTTATGTCCCTTAAACAAAACACCCCTAAGCTCATGATAGGATTTAGTTCAATGAAATCTTACGTACAAGGCACTATGAAGATTTATGGACAGTCCTCATGCCAGGTTAAATGGACCGTCATTTTGATATGGTCCTTGCCTGCAGTTCTGGCTATATCAAAGTGACAGTCCATATCCTGGCCCTTGACCAGTCCATACATTTTCATAGTGACCTGTGCATAAGTTATAATTGCTAAAATTTTCACAATTACAATTACTGTAGAAACCACTGTGGCTATGACAGTGAAATTCTCTTTATATCCATAGAAAATCAAATAAATTTGAATAAAGATCGATATTTTTCACTTACTTGTATCTAGTCGTAACAGGAAATCTGTATGCGCATCCGCGATTAGCCCAAAATATATCTGCATAGGGAAAAACGTTGGTGCTATGGGGATTTAACATGTTGAAAAACCATGCAAATGGCTGCTTCTGTTGCGCATATGACGTAAAACGTCACCAAGGACATCACTTCCGGTGTAAACATCGTCATTTTCGCATGTGTAAAATCCACATACAGCCAACATTTTCCTTTTTACAGACATACTTTATGACAATCCCGGATGCGCATACAGATTTCCTGTTACGACTAGGTACAAGTAAGTGAAAAATATCAAACTTTATTCAAATTTATTTAATTTTCTCTGGATATAAAGAGAATTTCACTGTCACAGCCACAGTGGTTTCTACAATAGTTTAAAAGAAAAAAGTGACTCCTGTTTGGTTTGTAAGGTGTTGTTAATGCCAATTTTTAATAGTGCTATTGCAAAGGTCATAGTTAGGTCACTAAAAACAAGTACAGTAAAACCTTGATTCATCACCAACATTTGTTCAGTCAAATTTTGGCATTATAAAGGGGTTTGGCAATAAATTGGGGGAAGCGGGTAAAGAAAACCATAAACAAAATGGATTTTTGGACTTCAAAATAGTGTAGTGATAAGTGAGGTGGCAAAGTTATCGAGGGGCATGATAACGAGGTTTTACTGTATGTGACAAAGTTACAGTTCTCTAATTTTCATGTACAATATGAATATTGTTAAAATAGATAAAATGCAAAAAAAATGTAATTTATGGTATGGTAATATATTTTCAGGATAATTTTAAAAAGATGTTCTATGAATATGAATACTAATATTTGTTGTTTAATTTTATTTTCAGTAAGCTTTGATAGTTTTCAAATATTGAGAGCTATTGGTAAAGGAAGTTTTGGTAAGGTAAGTCATCTACAGTATTATCAATTATAACATTATTATTAGGCCCTGGCTTCTAAGAGAGGGGTATACTGAGTTACCTCTGTCCTTCTGTCTATTCATCTGTTTGTCTGAAACAAACATTTTTGTAAGAGTTTTCTCAGCAACTACTAATCACAGCCACTTGAAATTTTGTATGTGAGTTCAATATAAGGTCCCATACTGAAAGTACTAATTTCTGCCAGACATCTACTTCACATTTTTTTTCTTTACTAACATATGTTAAAAGCGTAGGTATTCTAAGTGAGCAGTAGCTCACAGATTTCTTGTTAGCTCAGTAATGGCAGTGTGCTCACTTCCTAGATAGATGTAAAGAGGGTATAGGTTTAAAACAAATCAGATTATTTAAATCAAAGATTGAGCATGTGGATACAGTCCAACCTGCCCTAAAGGGCCCATCTTTATATAAGGTTCGCCTGTTTTTAAAGGTTAGTAAAATAGATAGATGTAAAGAGGGTATAGGTTTAAAACAAATCAGATTATTTAAATCAAAGATTGAGCATGTGAATACAGTCCAACCTGCCCTAAAGGGCCCATCTTTATATAAGGTTCGCCTGTTTTTAAAGGTTAGTAAAATTTTATCCCAATTGCTTATGTTGCTATTTATTTGCCTTATTTGAACCTGTATATGAAGGCCACCTGCCCATAAAAAGGCCACTTTTACTGGTTCCTATGGATGGCCTTTATAGATAGGTTTGACTGTATATTCATATTTATACATAAAATTGAATGTTTATATTATTTACGTAGTGTAATGTATAAACAGACACAAACATAACCATCCTTGTTCTAATCACAATCTCAAAAGCAAAGTAAAACACTTTTATGACCAGCAAATTACGTTAAACACATGAACTTTTACTAGAGAAGTGAGGCCCTGTATGCTCTGGAAGGGTAAACATGAACTTCCACTAGGGAAGTGAGGCCCTGTATGCTCTGGAAGGGTAAACATGAACTTCCACTAGGGAAGTGAGGCCCTGTATGCTCTGGAAGGGTAAACTTGAACTTCCACTAGGGAAGTAAGGCCCTGTATGCTGTGGAAGGGTAAACATGAACGTCCACTAGGGGAGTGAGGCCCTGTATGCTCTGGAAGGGTAAACATGAACTTCCACTAGGGAAGTGAGGCCCTGTATGCTCTGGAAGGGTAAACATGAACTTCCACTAGGGAAGTGAGGCCCTGTATGCTCTGGAAGGGTAAACATGAACTTCCACTAGGGAAGTGAGGCCCTCTATGCTCTGGAAGGTTAAACATGAACTTCCACTAGAGAAGTGAGGCCCTGTATGCTCTGAAAGGGTAAACATGAACTTCCACTAGGGAAGTGAGGCCCTGTATGCTGTGGAAGGGTAAACATGAACTTTTACTAGGGGAGTGAGGCCCTGTATGCTCTGGAAGGGTAAACATGAACTTCCACTAGGGAAGTGAGGCCTTGTATGGTCTGGAAGGGTAAACATGAACTTCCACTAGGGAAGTGAGGCCTTGTATGGTCTGGAAGGGTAAACATAAACTTCCACTAGGGAAGTGAGGCCCTGTATGCTCTGGAAGGGTAAACATGAACTTCCACTAGGGAAGTGAGGCCCTGTATGCTGTGGAAGGGTAAACATGAACTTCCACTAGGGAAGTGAGGCCCTCTATGCTCTGGAAGGTTAAACATGAACTTCCACTAGAGAAGTGAGGCCCTGTATGCTCTGAAAGGGTAAACATGAACTTCCACTAGGGAAGTGAGGCCCTGTATGCTGTGGAAGGGTAAACATGAACTTTTACTAGGGGAGTGAGGCCCTGTATGCTCTGGAAGGGTAAACATGAACTTCCACTAGGGAAGTGAGGCCTTGTATGGTCTGGAAGGGTAAACATGAACTTCCACTAGAGAAGTGAGGCCCTGTATGCTCTGAAAGGGTAAACATGAACTTCCACTAGGGAAGTGAGGCCCTGTATGCTCTGGAAGGGTAAACATGAACTTCCACTAGGGAAGTGAGGCCCTGTATGCTCTGAAAGGGTAAACATGAACTTCCACTAGGGAAGTGAGGCCCTGTATGCTCTGGAAGGGTAAACATGAACTTCCACTAGAGAAGTGAGGCCCTGTATGCTCTGAAAGGGTAAACATGAACTTCCACTAGGGAAGTGAGGCCCTGTATGCTGTGGAAGGGTAAACATGAACTTTTACTAGGGGAGTGAGGCCCTGTATGCTCTGGAAGGGTAAACATGAACTTTCACTAGGGAAGTGAGGCCTTGTATGGTCTGGAAGGGTAAACATGAACTTCCACTAGGGAAGTGAGGCCCTGTATGCTCTGGAAGGGTAAACATGAACTTCCACTAGGGAAGTGAGGCCCTGTATGCTGTGGAAGGGTAAACATGAACTTCCACTAGGGAAGTGAGGCCCTGTATGCTCTGGAAGGTTAAACATGAACTTCCACTAGAGAAGTGAGGCCCTGTATGCTCTGAAAGGGTAAACATGAACTTCCACTAGGGAAGAGAGGCCTTGCATGGTCTGGAAGGGTAAACATGAACTTCCACTAGGGGAGTGAGGCCCTGTATGCTCTGGAAGGGTAAACATGAACTTTCACTAGGGAAGTGAGGCCTTGTATGGTCTGGAAGGGTAAACATGAACTTCCACTAGGGAAGTGAGGCCCTGTATGCTCTGGAAGGGTAAACATGAACTTCCACTAGGGAAGTGAGGCCCTGTATGCTCTGGAAGGGTAAACATGAACTTTCACTAGGGAAGTGAGCATGAACTTCCACTAGGGAAGTGAGTCCCTGTATGCTGTGGAAGGGTAAACATGAACTTCCACTAGGGGAGTGAGGCCCTGTATGCTGAGGAAGGGTAAACATGAACTTCCACTAGGGAAGTGAGGCCCTGTATGCTCTGGAAGGGTAAACATGAACTTCCACTAGGGAAGTGAGGCCTTGTATGGTCTGGAAGGGTAAACATGAACTTCCACTAGGGGAGTGAGGCCCTGTATGCTGTGGAAGGGTAAACATGAACTTCAACTAGGGAAGTGAGGCCCTGTATGCTGTGGAAGGGTAAACATGAACTTCCACTAGGGAAGTGAGGCCTTGTATGGTCTGGAAGGGTAAACACCTCTGGTCTAGCTAGTTTCACCAGTCATGTTTGAAATTAACAATGAAAAAAAGGAACATGGAACTAGAAAACATCAAATATAACCAAGAAAAATTTTGACACAGAGACATCATACTTATCAACAAGATAGTGACAATGACCATAAAACTTTTTGAGGGCCTTGATAAGCTGAAGCTTGCAATATCCCTGAGAGTAAGCAGCTTGCTTCTTTGTATAAGAGTATCATAGTGGGAAAAACTCTACCATAATGTATTAACTATGTAACAAATAGTCTACCTCTTAAAGCAGGAGAAGCAGGATAACCCATGTCATGCCTAACATAAATTCTTTTGATGACATTGTTTTTAAATCCGATGCAAAAACGTAATGAACACACAAATCCGGTATTGATCCGCAGTTTTATATCCAGATCATGATATTATGTTTATCATTATACATTTTAATGTAAAACTGCATGCACAAGTTTCATTAAAAAGTGTCTTCATCTACAGATTGAAATAAAAACACTTTGTAATTGTGAAACATGAAAATAATTATCTAATACAGAAAGCCATTATATTCTGTATGTGAGCATAATCAATGTGATGATATGATAGTCAAAATATCCCTTACAGCAAAATGTTGGCATTTACAGATTTTATTAAAATTTATTTATTGGTTTTGAAGTTTACTAGTGCTAATTCATGTTTCATTTATGAAAAGAAGTAATAGTTGTAGTAGTAGTAAAATGGTGTTTAATGACCAAATTAAAGTAATTGAACTGATATGGTGGTGGTCAGTTCATGGATGATGGAGGAATGTGGAATGTCTGGAGAAAATCAACAACCTTCGGCAAGAGAACTAAAACAAACTTTCTCACTCAAGGATCTGTCTTGATTTGGATTTGAAGGTAGGAAGTAAGAGTTATTTTGATCTGTAAGTGTGCTTAAGTCCACTCGGCTTCAGAGGCCACTCTTCGGGTGGGACAGATTTTAAAATGGTCACAATTTGGACATCCAGAAAAAACAGCATATATAAATACATTTGTCTGCAAATCTTTAATTATGATTAAAATTTTTTGTATAAGCATGTATATTAGAATAGTGTAGGTATTGATACAATGATCATTTTAATATATACAGATGAAGGTCATGGGTCGAAAGGTCAAGGTCACAGATGCAAAAGAATACTGAAATGGTTAATTATCTTGAAAACTATAAACTTTTTGTATATGCATGTATACTAGAGTATTGTTGTTCTTTATATGATGATCATTTTGAAGTATAGATGAAGTCGCAGATGCAAAATTAATTATCTGAAAAAGCCTCAAATCATTATTTTTGGAAAGAAGAAATTTAGACATATCCGCATAGTTAATTTTTTGCGTATTTGAAATATGCACTATAACACAGTAAGCATAATTTTTGCTTGGTATTAGATTTTGTGCAAAACAAAAGACCGTGAAATAAGCGAAAATTATTACACTGCAAAAATCAATACGTTTATAGTATTTTCATACTTAAAATTTTGTCCCAAGCATAACACTAAAACTGTAGGACATATATGAATGTAAAACTTTATTGCTTGGTAGATCTTGAAAAAGAGAAGTGCAATGTACAAGAACCATAACTCTATTTTCCTTTGTTTAGGAGTGATTGCCCATTGGTATTTTTCTTAATTTAGTTTTGTCCTAAGCATAACACACAAACTTTTAAGCGGTATCAATATGAAACTTCATTGCTAGATAGATCTTGACATGGAGAAGTGCAGTGTACAAGAACTGTTACACTATTTTGCATATAATTTAGGAGTTATTGTCCTTTGTTGTTTTTCACACAAATTCATTTTAAAAAATACATGTTTGAAAAATACCCTTTTGCTTTTACCGATATTCTTGTTTCTTATGTACTTAAATTTTTTTGATGATTATCTTTAGATCTCAGTCTTTAGTTCATGTATTTTAATGAAGAATTTTTTCAGTCTATAGGTATGATTTATTCTGTATTCCATGATTATCTTAATTACATTTTCTGTGATATTGAAGAAATTTAGATGGATTTTCTGCAATCATGGAACTTCACTGATATAATCTCCAAGGATACATGTACATTGTAAGTGGATGATTGATCGACTTAGATCTACATATCAAGTGATTCTTTCTTCTTCATGAGCAGACACTAGAATTCAAAGTGTAATGTCACGCTATATTTAATTTTCAATGATGACAGTACAATCATGTATTCATTTTAATTTAAGATTAATTGATATTTCGTCTTACTGCATACAATAGGTTCTTTCTGGTACATATATGTACATGTGATAGGTTTCTTGCTGATACATATGTGTACATGTGATAGGTTTCTTTATGATACATATATGTACATGTGATAGGTTTCTTGCTGATACATATGTGTACATGTGATAGGTTTCTTTATGATACATATGTGTACATGTGATAGGGTTCTGATACATATATGTACATGTGATAGGTTTCTTGCTGATACATATGTGTACATGTGATAGGTTTCTTTATGATACATATGTGTACATGTGATAGGGTTCTGATACATATATGTACATGTGATAGGTTTCTTGCTGATACATATGTGTACATGTGATAGGTTTCTTTCTGGTACATATGTGTACATGTGATAGGGTTCTTTCTGATACATATATATACATGTGATGGGTCTTTTACTGATAAACTATTCTAAAAAATTTTATTTTTGTCAAAATTTACAACAATTATCTTGAGCTGGTATAGACTATCACATACCAAAGCGCAATAAATAATATGTCAACAGTCATTCGAATTGGAATGATTAAAGAGGCCTCCATTTTATGGCTTATTTCGTCAGTCTTCTCATGGTATTACATTTCTCCATACAACTTTTATACAGAAGAAAAATTGTCTTTGGGTTTGATTTAGGAATAATGTCAGTAGTAGTGGTTAAACATGATGGAAGTTTGACATTAAGTGACTGGTCATTTGGGAGGTTAAATGGAGAAATTCTGTAGCAATTAGACATTGTAAGGGCACAGTCAGACATCATAAATAATATCCTACTTTGAATCACGTCTACAGAGAACAAAAATTATACAGGATACTGTGAACTAGCTGTACTTCCTCAATGCTTAAAGTTATATAGAAAATACTTCAATTTTTTTACCATAAAATCAATGTTGAACTGAAAACCATCAATTTACCACACCATCAAACGATAACCACAAACCATCAATTTACCACACCACCAAAGGATAACCACAAACCATCAATTTACCATACCACCAAATGATAACCACAAACCATCAATTTACCACACCACCAAATAGAACCACAAAAAGTAGGCACCACAAAAATATTTGATTTCACAGTAGTCTAGTAAACTAATAATTATTAGTAACAAAACTCCTGTTTTTGCTTGACCTAGAAATTCCTTGACCTAGATAAAAGCTCAAATAAGATACCAGTTAGTTTTGACTTCTTTTTTCCCAGATAAAGCTTATGATTATAATGCTTTAAGGAAAGTGTAATTACAATTTTATAATTTTTTTTGCTTTAGCCAAAACTTGCAAAATGAAGAAATCATTTCCTTAATTTGGAGGTTTTAAGGTTCATAATGTTTTACATCGTTGTTACATTGTAGTCTTTAATTATAGACAATGTTCTCTTAGGTGTGGAGGAATTTATTGTTCGTTTTATGTGTCGTGTCATTAAACGATTTCTTGCTTTGATTACACTTTGTCTCAATTAAATTAATCTTCCTGTACATGTGAGCTGTATGGCTTGTAATTATCTGTAACTGAATTATGAGAAACTTAAAATATTTTTTTTTATGATGTATGGATATTTGTGTCAAACAATTGATTAACTGGGGTTTTACGTCCAAATCAAGAATATTTCACCTATTTTGAGGTGCAAATTAATACTGAATTGGTTGATTATCTTGAAAACTATAAATATTTTGTATAGGCATGTATGCTAGAATATTGTAGGTATTGGCCTAATGATCATTTTGATTTATGAATGAGGGTTATGGGTTCAAAGGTCAAGGTCACAGGTCAAGGTCACAGGTGAGCGTTAAGGCCCATGGGCCTCTTGTTAAATGCTGAGTGCTTGGCAAAAGAACAGTCACTGCCTATTTTCATACCTTGGTCAGACCTGGTTCGGTTTGAACCCTGACCTCCCACATTTGAAGCGACAACTCTTAAAACTGAGTTATCCTAGTCGTATGTTTCAAGTGACGTTCAAGTAACCTCACTGTGATGGTGTGTTTAAAACGACTAGGATTTTTGTGTAAATTGAACACTAGAAAATATGTTATGACAATAGCAAAAATAAGAAAAAGCAGAATTTTGAAGAATCTTTGTGGTTTTACTTGCTTTTGAGGCTTTTTAATGAATTCTTATACAATGTAATTAAAAAAATTAATTTTCTTTTGATTCAATTATTTTTTGCAAAGGAGTTTATATGATAAAGAGCCTAATTTATGGTTTTGAAATGACCAGACAGTCCTTCTGCAGACTGTGATGAATGTGTGCGTTAATATGAAATATGTCTCGGTCAGATTGCAAATGAATGTTAATCTTGCAATTTTGTTTGATCTGGTGACCGTTACTTTTTGACTTACTTTATTTCTTTTATTTGCAGGTATGCATTGTGCAGAAAAGGGACAACAAAAAGATGTATGCCATGAAATATATGAACAAATCACTGTGTGTCAAAAAAGATGCTGTCCGTAATGTGTTTCGAGAAGTTGAGATTTAATGGCCCTCGACCATCCATTTATCGTCAACTTGTGGTTCACGTTTCAGGATGAGGAAGACATGTTTATGGTAGTGGATCTATTATTAGGCGGAGATTTACGTTATCACATACAACAGGAAGTGCATTTTGAAGAAGGACATTTAAAGTTGTATATGTGTGAGATAGCTTTAGCATTAGACTATTTACAGAGACACCATATTATACATAGGTAATGTCCCTTAATTGACATATCGCCAGTCACGCCCACAATGTTCTGACAAATGCCCAGCATGCTTGAATTACACGAAAAAAATGAAAACTCAGTCTGAATGGTGCCATTTAATGATGTCACTGATACTAGTGCGTCATTAGTTGCCATGACTACACTTTGGTACCGTGATGGTGGCCAGATTCGGAACATAAAAGGCATAGCCAGTGATACGTCAATTAATTTGGGGGATGTATTGGGTTTTGATGAATTTCTTAATTATTATTTTTCTTGTTCCATTTCTTCAGCTTCAGTCCTTGTCTGGAGCATTTCTTGGAGATAACAAATGTGAAATATTTTTAAAAATTCATAGGAAAATAAGGAACAGGTGTAGTTGTGCATTTTTCTTTCATTTTTATCTCAACTGGCTATAGCCAGCTGAGCTTATGGCATGGTAAAATGTGCGCCCGTGCATGCATGCATAAACATTGATCTTGTCCTCTGAAACTACTGGGCCAATTGAAACTAAATTTGGTGTGGAAGGTCTCTAGGTGGAGTAGATCAAAGTTTGTACAGGGTGACCTTGTATGAAATAGCAAAATCACTAAAATGACCATTGTGCATTCAATTTTCCACCGATTTTCTTCAAATTTGAAATATAGAAAGTAGATACCTAGCCATTAACATATGTAAAGGTTTTTCTGAGAAATTTTTCATTGACCCAGTTTTAGCAAATTATGCAAATGAGGTCAGATTTTTAGCCAATTTTTTGAAATCTGCTCCTCACAAACTAGTGGGCCAATTGAACCTAATTTTGGTGTGGAAGGTCCCTAGGTGGAGTAGATCAAAATTTTTACAAGACGACCCTGTACGAAATCCAAGATGGCCACTGTTACTATAAATAGCAAAATCACTAAAATGACCATTGTGCATTTAATTTTCCACCGATTTTCTTCAAATTTATAATATAGAAAGCAGATACCTAGCCATTTAACATATGTAACAGGTTTTTCAGAGAAATTATTCATTGATTCAATTTTAGCAAATAATATCGTGACTTGTCTGCTTGATTTTTTATTTAATATTCATTAAGGATGTAGGTAAAATTTAAGTATAAGGGATCAGGTTTGTATGTTTTGTGTATTTGACATGAAGACTGATCATGGACAATGTGTATATGTATTAACTGTAAATCCTATCGCTACTTCATATAATAATAATGTATTGAGTGACCCTCCTATATGAATAATCCTAATGAAAACTCAAACGGGCAGGTCAGTGTTGTTTGCCTAAACTGCATATACAGTACAGACCTGTCAAAAAGATAAACACTGCGTTAACGGACAAATGTCAAATCAACAGCTCATTTTGGCCCCTCTTTGGCTATATCTAGACAGATCTGCTATCCATCTCCCAGCTACTTTTTGACCAGGTGCTATCCATATCGGGGTCACTCGGCAACTGAACCTTGGCCCCTTTTCCGTTAGCTCAGTATAAAACTTTCGACAGATCTGTACTCTAACTAGTGAGCTTTTTAGTCTTCATATAATTGTCAAATAAAACACAAAAATTCCCATTTATTTTTAGAACATGTAAAGAAGTCTCAACTGATCATAATCTGTAAATTCAAATCAAGAGTTAACAACTGATTCCATCTGATGATCTATTAAGATTTTGAACCGATGTTACAAAATTTAAATCAAGAGTAACAACTGATTCCATCTGATGATCTATTAAGATTTTGAACCGATGTTACAAAATTATAATCAAGAGTAACAACTGATTCCATCTGATGATCTATTAAGATTTTGAACCAATGTTACAAAATTTAAATCAAGAGTAACAACTGATTCCATCTGATGATCTATTAAGATTTTGAACCGATGTTACAAAATTTAAATCAAGAGTAACAACTGATTCCATCTGATGATCTATTAAGATTTTGAACCGATGTTACAAAATTATAATCAAGAGTAACAACTGATTCCATCTGATGATCAATTATGATTTTGAACCGATGTTACAAAATTCAAGTCGGAAGTAATAACTGATTCCAACTGACGATGATCAATTATGATTTTGAACTTATGTTACAAAACTAATTTTTACCATCGTAATTTTCACATTGCTCTCTAAGGAGCTTGTAATTCTTGTCAAAAAAATTGTCTATAGTCAATAAATAAAAACCCCTATGTACAATAAACATATATCTAATGTTAATATCTCAGGTTGGATAGTATAAGGGTTTGAGTATATCAATTTTGTCTACTAAAATGGAGGCCATATTGACTTGGAATTGTGTCTGGCGACCTAAAATTTGTAAATGGTGGCCATCTTGTCCACATTAAATTTTAACTTTTGTGACAAGAGAACAGATATTATTTCTGTGTTACAGAATTTTCATGATACTGTTGCCATTTTAGGTATTATTGTTATAAATAAAACTGATGTACCCGTACGAAAAGTGTGACACGTACTCCGGCTGGACTCCAACCGTACTTTTATTTAAAAGTCCAGCTGGACTTTTTTCCATTACCATTTATGGAAAGTCCAGCTTGACTTTCACGAATCTAGCCGGAAAACGGCTTGAAATATTTAAATGAGCAGGACTTTTCAAAAAGTCCAGCTAGACTTTTCAACCATACTTTTTAAAAGTACGGCTGGACTTTTCAACCGTACTTTTTAAAAAAAGTCCAGCTGGACTTTTGCAAATCTAGCCAGAAAACGGCTTGAAATATTTAAATGAGCAGGACCATTTTCAAAAAGTATGGCTGAACTTTTCAACCGTACTTTTTGAAAAATTCCAGCTGAACTTTCGGGAATATAGCTGGCTTGAAATATTTAAATGAGCATGACTATTTTTAAAAATCCAGCTGGACTTTTTATTTTTACATCACCAATATCAGATAAAATGAGCAGTGGTCAAACAGTTTAAAATTATTAATTAATATTACATTGATTTAATTACATTTCAAAGACAAGTCAACTCGATCATGATCATGTATGAATTTCTCATTTCACCCAATTTTAGTATTATATAAGAATAACATACAATTTACATATACAGCTGAACCTGTTTAAAAAGGACATCAATGGTTACCAAATAACTATCTTAATAGATAGCTGTTCTCTAAGCACATTTCAGTTCAAACTATAATGTACTATTCAAACATATAATATATAATCAGTATTTCTGCTTATTAAATGCTAAAATCTGAAAGTCAAAATGTCTGGTTGCTTACAAGTCAAAAGTATGTTTTGGTGAAATTTTTCTAAGTCAAAAGTACGGCTCGGTTATAGAATAAAAAGTTTAAGTATGAAAGTCCTGCTGAAATCTTATTCTAAGTTAAAAAGTACGGCTGGACTTTTATCCAAAAGTTCCCAGTCAAAAAGTCCAGCTGGAAAAACATTGAAAAAGTATGTGTCCGTCTCTAGTCCGACCAGTACGGCTGGAGTACGTCTCAAGTCCAGCCGGAGTACGGTTCAATTTTTCATAGGGTATGTAAGTGTTTGTAAATCGGTTTTAAACATGTGCATTTTTGTTTTCCATACCTAAAGATGCCTTAATTCCTTCATTTGGAAGAAAAGGTTGCCTGACCACTTGAAATTTCCACTGGCCATTTAGTTTTGAAACCCACTTTGAAGGCTGTATTCTTTTTGTCACGACAATTAAAAGGTTACTAGATGTACCATTACTAAGTAAATTTGACAGTTTTCACAGTGAATTTTATGTTAGTTTAGAAACAATTTTTTACATTTATTTGAACTTTGTGAGGGTTACAATCTTTGACATAGGCTGTTATTGCAGTGATGTTCTTATTGACTTTTGCTAAGCATTATAATGCTGCTACAATGTCGTCATAAAGCAATGGCAGGAAATCAAAATAACTAAGAATAAAACTGAAACATCAAAATAAGATGATAGAGTATCTTTATACTTGATTTACTTCCAAACTTTGGACTTTCCGGTTTTCCACAGGTCACATGAATGGCATTCGCCATAAACATAATAACCAAAGCTCCTCCTCCTTAAAAGTAAATTATGCATTATGGAAATAGCAAAAACATTGTTATGTTTTATCAAGAGAATAAAAATTCCTTAATTATTTTGATTATTCAACCAGTGTCTTGATAAAATCACATCTGGTCCTCATATATGCTGATGTTCATGTTATCCAATTGCTAAAGTGCTCATTCCGTATGTGGGAGGTCATGGGTTCAAACCCTGGTATGGTCTGACCAAGACTTAAAAACTGACTGTTCTTTGGCCAAGTACTCAACATTTAGAAATGTAGGTCACAGGTTGCTTTCTGAAGAGACCTTAAAAACTGATGTTCCGTGTCATGGCAGGTGTGGCATATAAAGAACTCTCTATGAACATTGCCCTTAGTGTATTTCCAAGGTCAAAATTTCTGCCACTTAACCTATAGCTGGTGATGTCTGGATATAAGTGAAATATTCTTGACTGTGATGTTAAACCCTCATTCAATCAATTGTTATCCATTTGTATTACTAAGTTGTATTGCCGACTCATCGTTAATTTAATCGGGGTCTCGTACATCATTATAAGAAGTAATTGATTTACTTATTACAGAACAATTTGATATTCAATTTACTAGATAACATGCTGTAGTAGGTCATTGCTCTTTCTTGATTTATATTTCATAATTTGAAATACAATATCGGCATTCATTTAATATCACGTTACGTGATATAAGTTATGGTTTTAGTTACGATAAGTTTCACCAATCATTGACTATCTGTTAAGCATGTTGGACAAGTACATACTGGTATCTATATGTCAATGTACTGTGCCTAAACTGGGCATTAAGTGTCACCAAGAACAAAATAAGCAAATAGTATTTCCATAACTCAACAAATTACAATATTTTTCCCAGCTATACTTAGAATAACATTTAATTGAAATATTATTGACCAGGGCATCAAAGCAAACAGGATAATTAATTATAAATTATTTACGGGTCCTTAGAATTACTTACAAAGGCCAATGCGGTAATTCTAGGGACTGATTATTTAATCATGTGTTACATTCTTTATCTTGTCCAAATTTTTAGTCAGTGTACTATTTATAATTTTTCCTCATCCAGATTTATAGATTAAAGTACTATTTATAATTTTTTTTACCTCATCCAGAAATATAAATTAATGTACTATTTATAATTTTTTACCTCATCTAGATGTATTAATTAATGTACTAGGTATTTATATTTTTGTTATCTAATATATAATATACTATTTATAATTCTATCTTTTTACAGAGATATAAAGCCAGACAATATCTTATTGGATGAAGAAGGTGAGTTTCATTAATCTTATATACATGCCTGTTTTGAAGAAGAAAAAAAACAGACAAATTTTGTTACAGTTTGGTCGTTCTACAAACATGATCTGTAGTGTACATGTTTGTCGAAAGACAACACTGTAACACAATATGTCTGTTGTTTTGTTATTTGGAGGATTCAGTAGAAATTTAAACTTTATTGAAATAGCCTAATAAACAAAAGATCTTGCACAAGTTTGATTTTGAGTTATTTGCAGCCATTTTCTTAGTAGTTATGCCCCTTTAACTGGAAATTAAATATATATATGCATGTGTGTGTCATGTACCAGTTATGATTTTGTACAAGTTATATATTATATATATGGTATTAACCTTTGTATGTATTCATGTATAATATTCAACTTATATCTTCCTTTGTATTATTTTACTTTCACCTATAGCTGGCAACCTCTTGATATAAGTGAAATATTCTTGACTGGTACATTAAACACCATTACTCAAGATTGATATAGATTTATAGATAAATTAAAATTTACAATTTTTTTAGAATTTGTAGAAAAAATGCTTTTGCACTCCTACAAATAAATATAAATATAGATATATACTGTAAATGTACTGAATTTTATGGGTTCAAATTTTCCCAATTTTATAATTTCTAGCTTTTTTGTGGGATGTAATATTCAACTTAATATAATATTGAGAATATTTATTATTTTAGGGATGGAACAAATTTTCGTGAAAAAAATATTTGAAAGTGAAATAAGCGAACATAAAGACATTATATTCTGAATCACATTACTTAAGGACCACTTGTTCAAAGCTTGATTACTTTAATCAATTAATTAGTAAAAATTTGTTTTTTGCATTACAGTCTAACCTGTCTATAAGGGCCACTCGGGGGAAGTTGCAAAAGTGGCCCTTATGGACAGGTGGCCTTTATATAGAGGTTTGTAAATCCAGTTATGACATCAATATAAATATTAGTTGGAAAAAGTGAGCAGTTCTAATTTATTAATTTTACTTGTTAAAATTTCTGTTACAAAACGGCATTAGCTAATTTTAACAGAATAATTTCTTTGAAAACAATTAAAGAAAACTCTTCTGACCACACTATTTATCAATCTTTGAAAAAAAACCCTAAAAAATCACCAAGTATATACACATATCTTAAATAAAGACATGTTTTTTAAAATAGGTAAGAGCCAGTAATGAAAACAATAGAAAATAGTATATGTATCATAATTAATAATGAGTAGTAATCTACCCTTAGTGCTTTATGGCTTCATTTGTTGACATGAGGATAAATGACAAAAAAAGTTTAAAAAATACTTTTTAAAAATTCTTTTCTTCTCAACATACAGATTTGGTTACATGTACTTAGTTTAATGATCAATGGTTTAAAGTTAAATTATCAATGTTTAAAATCTAATTTTAGCTTCAAGAAAACTACATGGCTTAACACTTTTGCACAAATTTTTAGAAACTATAACAAAACTTGTCTCCAAAATACGAGTAAAAAGTGGCCTTTATAGACAGGTTCATGAGCCATTTTGTACAAAAATAGGGTGGCCTCTGGCTCAGTTGGACAGTGGCCCTTATATAGAGGTTAAATAAAGAGTAAAATGGCTTGGGAGGAATTAAAAGTGCCCTTTATAGACAGGTGGCCCTTATATAGAGGTGGCCTTTAACACAGGTTGGACTGTATATCAAATATTTTGTGAATTGTTTGTTTAAAACATGAAAAGCAAGTAGAATTTTATCAAATTGAAACAAAATGTTCTAAAAGTGTTGATTCAATAACGATATGTTAAGTTTTATTGGTGGTTTATATTCGCGCTATTCACTGATTAGATAAATCAAGCTTGGAACAACTGGACCCTGATGTTACATTTGGCTTCTCTATTGTCCTTTGTTTATTTCATGAAATTTGGTTAAAACTAGAAAAAACTGTGAGCCACAAGCTCACAAAAAATATCCCCGCTACCCCCACATAAAAAAATCCATCGGATCAAATTTTTAAATAGGAGGTGTACATCTACATTATATCACAAACATTGTGTGAAAGTTTCATGAAAATCCATTAAAGGCTTTAGGAGGAGTTGTGAATAAGAGATAGGTACCCTAAGGTGTAACGGAAGACACCCCTATCACTATATACCCCCCACTTTCTAAGCGGGGGGGGGGGGGGGAGGGGGGGGGGGGGTATAAAAAAAGGGACATAGAAAATAAAACCACACTTACAGTATTTTTCAGTGATTGATCTAAAAATAACTATAACATGATTTCAGATTAAAATAGATATGATGTAACATCTTGACACTACTTCAGACAGGTTATGTCGCTAGGTAATGAGATATTCTCCCCCTTACCATCTAATAGGCTTTTTGTTATATTTGGAAATCTTTTTATATATAAAACATTATATACTTTGTCACGTAATACAATAATTATGGACTTATTTTTGGCTTATAAAAGGCTTTATAAACCCTCAAAAACTGTTATATTACTAATTATGGCAAAGAATATAATTCTTTAAGTTCTTTAGGGAAAACTGGTATAGCAGACAAAAAGGGAGGGAGGGGGGATAAGAAATCATCCACTGCAAGATCACTTTCAACTTCTAAATAATTATAGAACATTGACTCTTTGATGAAGGCATTAAACCCGAGACAAAAACAGGAAAGCCATGTACATGATGTAATAGGTATTTTGTTTTCTTTAAATAAATAGACTTTATCAAGACAGAAAGGTCTTATAGTAAAATTAAATTACACAGTTACTTGTGAAAAGAGGTTATGGTCAAGGAAATTTAATCAGTCTCTTCAGTAATTGAATTTTCAAGTTGTGTGTTACATAGTAACAATCGTCATAGAAACTGAAATTGATTTCGATTTATAAGAAAAAGTTTAAATGATCTTGATCTTCACTTAAAATAGAATTGTAAGGTTTTCCACCTTTTATTTTGGGAGATTTAAGTTGGTATATGGAGGGTGAAATTTGATTAGAGATCCATGAACAAAATTTAGCTAACACAATTTATTTCTGTTGCAGTTGGATATATACAAGTTCCAATATGATAAAATTTATTTGCAAAAAGGAGTGGTGTTCAGAAAATGGATTCTATTTAATAACTGAAAAAATAAACATGTATTCACAATTCATAATGTTACAATGATGTATTCATTTCATTTTATGTTCAGCTGGATATTATCAAACATACTTGATCTTTATGTTGCTAGCTCAGTTGCTAGAGTGCTCGCTTTGTAAGTGGGAGGTCGTGAGTTTGAACCATGGGGAAGACTTGAAAGTGGGTAGTGACTGTTCTTTGACCTGAAGTACTTGGCATTAGGAAAGGAAAGTCAGGGTTCTTTTGGATGGGTACTTAAAACAAATAAGGTACGGTGTCACTGTAGGCATAGCATGATAATATACTTGCTGTATAATGCCATCAGCGCAATGAACAATCAAAAAATTTCTGCACCTTTGCCTATAGCTGGCAACATCTTGATGTAAGAGAAATATTTTTAACTGGGATTTGAAACACCATTACTCAACTCATCTCTTCAATTTGAAAACATGTCTTAAACTGAACCCTGGAGAACTGAAAACCTGTCTAAACTGAAACCTTGTGAACTGAAAACCTGCTTAAACTGAACCCTGGAGAACTGAAAACCTGTCTAAACTGAAACCTTGTGAACTGAAAACCTGTCTAAACTGAACCCTTGTGAACTGAAAACCTGTCTAAACTGAACCCTTGTGAACTAAAAACCTGTCTAAACTGAAACCTTGTGAACTGAAAACCTGCCTAAACTAAACCCTGAAAACTGAAAACCTGTCTAAACTGAACCCTGGAGAACTAAAACCCTGTCTAAACTGAACCCTTGTGAACTGAAAACCTGTCTAAACTGAACCCTGGAGAACTGAAAACCTGCCTAAACTGAACCCTGGAGAACTGAAAACCTGCCTAAACTGAACCCTGGTGAACTGAAAACCTGTCTAAACTGAACCCCGAAGAACTGAAAACCTGTCTAAACTGAACCCTTGTGAACTGAAAATCTTTCTAAACTGAACCCTGGAGAACTGAAAACCTGCCTAAATTGAACCCTGGTGAACTGAAAACCTGTCTAAACTGAACCCTGGAGAACTAAAAACCTGCCTAAACTGAACCCTGGTGAACTGAAAACCTGTCTAAACTGAACCCTGGAGAACTGAAAACCTGCCTTAACTGAACCCTGGAGAACTGAAAACCTGTCTAAACTGAACCCTGAAGAACTGAAAACCTGCCTAAACTGAACCCTGGAGAACTGAATACCTGTCTAAACTGAACCCTGGTGAACTGAAAACCTGTCTAAACTGAACCCCGAAGAACTGAAAACCTGTCTAAACTGAACCCTTGTGAACTGAAAACCTGTCTAAACTGAACCCTGGAGAACTGAAAACCTGTCTAAACTGAACCCTGGAGAACTGAAAACCTGTCTAAACTGAACCCTAGAGAACTAAAAACCTGTCTAAACTGAACCCTGATGAACTAAAAACCTGTCAAAACTGAACCCTTGTGAACTGAAAACCTGTCTAAACTGAAACCTTGTGAACTGAAAACCTGTCTAAACTGAACCCTTGTGAACTGAAAACCTGTCTAAACTGAACCCTGGAGAACTGAAAACCTGTCTAAACTAAACCCTGGAGAACTAAAAACCTGCCTAAACTGAACCCTTGTGAACTGAAAATCTTTCTAAACTGAACCCTGGAGAACTGAAAATCTTTCTAAACTAAACCCTGGTGAACTAAAAACCTGGCTAAACTGAACCCTTGTGAACTGAAAACCTGTCTAAACTAAACCCTGGAGAACTGAAAACCTGCCTAAACTGAACCCTGGAGAACTAAAAACCTGTCTAAACTGAACCCATGTGAACTGAAAACCTGTCTAAACTAAACCCGGGAGAACTGAAAACCTGTCTAAACTGAACCCTGGTGAACTGAAAACCTGTCTAAACTGAACCCTGATGAACTAAAAACCTGTCTAAACTAAACCCTGCAGAACTGAAAACCTGTCTAAACTGAATCCTGGTGAACTGAAAACCTGCCTAAACTGAACCCTGGTGAACTGAAAACCTGCCTAAACTGAACCCTTGTGAACTGAAAACCTGTCTAAACTAAACCCTGATGAACTAAAAACTTGTCTAAACTAAACCCTGCAGAACTGAAAACCTGTCTAAACTGAACCCTGGAGAACTAAAAACCTGCCTAAACTGAACCCTGGTGAACTAAAAACCTACCTAAACTGAACCCTGGTGAACTGAAAACCTGTCTAAACTAAACCCTGGTGAACTGAAAACCTGCCTAAACTGAACCCTGGTGAACTAAAAACCTGTCTAAACTAAACCCTGTAGAACTGAAAACCTGTCTAAACTGAATCCTGGTGAACTGAAAACCTTCCTAAACTGAACCCTGGTGAACTAAAAACCTACCTAAACTGAACCCTGATGAACTAAAAACCTGTCTAAACTGAATCCTGGTCAACTAAAAACCTGCCTAAACTGAACCCTGGTGAACTAAAAACCTACCTAAACTGAACCCTGCAGAACTGAAAACCTGTCTAAACTAAATCCTGGTGAACTGAAAACCTGCCTAAACTGAACCCTGGTGAACTGAAAACCTGTCTAAACTAAACCTTCTGAACTGAACCTGTCTAAACTAAACCCTGAAGAACTGAAACCTGCCTAAACTGACCTGGTGAACTGAAAACCTGTCTAAACGGAACCCTGCAGAACTGAAAACCTGTCTAAACTGAATCCTGGAGAACTAAAAACCTGCCCAAACTGAAACCCTGGTGAAGTGAAAATCTGTCTAAACTGAACCCTGGAGAACTGAAAACCTGCCTAAATTGAACCCTGGTGAACTGAAAACCTGTCTAAACTGAACCCTGGAGAACTAAAAACCTGCCTAAACTGAACCCTGGTGAACTGAAAACCTGTCTAAACTGAACCCTGGAGAACTGAAAACCTGCCTTAACTGAACCCTGGAGAACTGAAAACCTGTCTAAACTGAACCCTGAAGAACTGAAAACCTGCCTAAACTGAACCCTGGAGAACTGAAAACCTGCCTAAACTGAACCCTGGTGAACTGAAAACCTGTCTAAACTGAACCCCGAAGAACTGAAAACCTGTCTAAACTGAAACCTTAGTGAACTGAAAACCTGTCTAAACTGAACCCTGGAGAACTGAAAACCTGTCTAAACTGAACCCTTGTGAACTGAAAACCTGTCTAAACTGAACCCTGAAGAACTAAAAACCTGTCGAAACTGAACCCTGGAGAACTAAAACCTGTCTAAACTGAACACTGGTGAACTAAAAACCTGCCTAAACTGAACCCTGGTGAACTAAAAACCTACCTAAACTGAACCCTGATGAACTAAAAACCTGTCTAAACTGAATCCTGGTGAACTGAAAACCTGCCTAAACTGAACCCTGGTGAACTAAAAACCTACCTAAACTGAACCCTGCAGAACTGAAAACCTGTCTAAACTGAACCCTGGTGAACTGAAAACCTGTCTAAACTGAACCCTTGTGAACTGAAAACCTGTCTAAAAAACCCTGCAGAATTGAAAACCTGTCTAAACTAAACCCTGAAGAACTGAAAACCTGCCTAAACTGAACCCTGGTGAACTGAAAACCTGTCTAAACTGAACCCTTGTGAACTGAAAACCTGTCTAAACTGAATCCTGGAGAACTAAAAACCTGCCCAAACTGAAACCCTGGTGAAGTGAAAACCTGCCTAAACTGAACCCTGGAGAACTGAAAACCTGCCTAAACTGAACCCTGGAGAACTGAAAACCTGCCTAAACTGAACCCTGGAGAACTAAAAACCTGCCTAAACTGAACCCTGGTGAACTGAAAACCTGTCTAAACTGAACCCTTGTGAAGTGAAAACCTGTTTAAACTGAACCCTGGAGAACTGAAAACCTGCCTAAACTGAACCCTGAAGAACTGAAAACCTGTCTAAACTAAACCCTGAAGAACTGAAAACCTGCCTAAACTGAACCCTGGTGAACTGAAAACCTGTCTAAACTGAACCCTGGTGAACTGAAAACCTGTCTAAACTGAACCCTGCAGAACTGAAAACCTGTCTAAACTGAATCCTGGAGAACTAAAAACCTGTCTAAACTGAAACCTTAGTGAAGTGAAAACCTGTCTAAACTCAACCCTGGAGAACTGAAAACCTGCCTAAACTCAACCCTGGAGAACTGAAAACCTGCCTAAACTGAACCCTGGAGAACTGAAAACCTGCCTAAACTGAACCCTGGAGAACTAAAAACCTGCCTAAACTCAACCCTGGAGAACTGAAAACCTGCCTAAACTCAACCCTGGAGAACTGAAAACCTGCCTAAACTGAACCCTGGAGAACTGAAAACCTGCCTAAACTGAACCCTGGAGAACTAAAAACCTGCCTAAACTGAACCCTTGTGAAGTGAAAACCTGTCTAAACTGAACCCTGGAGAACTGAAAACCTGCCTAAACTGAACCCTGGAGAACTAAAAACCTGCCTAAACTGAACCCTGGTGAACTGAAAACCTGTCTAAACTGAACCCTGGAGAACTGAAAACCTGCCTAAACTGAACCCTGGTGAACTGAAAACCTGTCTAAACTAAACCCTGATGAACTAAAAACTTGTCTAAACTAAACCCTGCAGAACTGAAAACCTGTCTAAACTGAACCCTGGAGAACTAAAAACCTGCCTAAACTGAACCCTGGTGAACTAAAAACCTACCTAAACTGAACCCTGGTGAACTGAAAACCTGTCTAAACTAAACCCTGGTGAACTGAAAACCTGCCTAAACTGAACCCTGGTGAACTAAAAACCTGTCTAAACTAAACCCTGTAGAACTGAAAACCTGTCTAAACTGAATCCTGGTGAACTGAAAACCTTCCTAAACTGAACCCTGGTGAACTAAAAACCTACCTAAACTGAACCCTGATGAACTAAAAACCTGTCTAAACTGAATCCTGGTCAACTAAAAACCTGCCTAAACTGAACCCTGGTGAACTAAAAACCTACCTAAACTGAACCCTGCAGAACTGAAAACCTGTCTAAACTAAATCCCGGTGAACTGAAAACCTGCCTAAACTGAACCCTGGTGAACTGAAAACCTGTCTAAACTAAACCCTTCTGAACTGAAAACCTGTCTAAACTAAACCCTGAAGAACTGAAAACCTGCCTAAACTGAACCCTGGTGAACTGAAAACCTGTCTAAACGGAACCCTGCAGAACTGAAAACCTGTCTAAACTGAATCCTGGAGAACTAAAAACCTGCCCAAACTGAAACCCTGGTGAAGTGAAAATCTGTCTAAACTGAACCCTGGAGAACTGAAAACCTGCCTAAATTGAACCCTGGTGAACTGAAAACCTGTCTAAACTGAACCCTGGAGAACTAAAAACCTGCCTAAACTGAACCCTGGTGAACTGAAAACCTGTCTAAACTGAACCCTGGAGAACTGAAAACCTGCCTTAACTGAACCCTGGAGAACTGAAAACCTGTCTAAACTGAACCCTGAAGAACTGAAAACCTGCCTAAACTGAACCCTGGAGAACTGAAAACCTGCCTAAACTGAACCCTGGTGAACTGAAAACCTGTCTAAACTGAACCCCGAAGAACTGAAAACCTGTCTAAACTGAAACCTTAGTGAACTGAAAACCTGTCTAAACTGAACCCTGGAGAACTGAAAACCTGTCTAAACTGAACCCTTGTGAACTGAAAACCTGTCTAAACTGAACCCTGAAGAACTAAAAACCTGTCGAAACTGAACCCTGGAGAACTAAAAACCTGTCTAAACTGAACACTGGTGAACTAAAAACCTGCCTAAACTGAACCCTGGTGAACTAAAAACCTACCTAAACTGAACCCTGATGAACTAAAAACCTGTCTAAACTGAATCCTGGTGAACTGAAAACCTGCCTAAACTGAACCCTGGTGAACTAAAAACCTACCTAAACTGAACCCTGCAGAACTGAAAACCTGTCTTAAACTGAACCCTGGTGAACTGAAAACCTGTCTAAACTGAACCCTTGTGAACTGAAAACCTGTCTAAACTAAACCCTGCAGAATTGAAAACCTGTCTAAACTAAACCCTGAAGAACTGAAAACCTGCCTAAACTGAACCCTGGTGAACTGAAAACCTGTCTAAACTGAACCCTGCAGAACTGAAAACCTGTCTAAACTGAATCCTGGAGAACTAAAAACCTGCCCAAACTGAAACCCTGGTGAAGTGAAAACCTGTCTAAACTGAAAACCTGCCTAAACTGAACCCTGGAGAACTGAAAACCTGCCTAAACTGAACCCTGGAGAACTGAAAACCTGCCTAAACTGAACCCTGGAGAACTAAAAACCTGCCTAAACTGAACCCTGGTGAACTGAAAACCTGTCTAAACTGAACCCTTGTGAAGTGAAAACCTGTTTAAACTGAACCCTGGTGAACTGAAAACCTGTCTAAACTGAACCCTGCAGAACTGAAAACCTGCCTAAACTGAACCCTGAAGAACTGAAAACCTGTCTAAACTAAACCCTGAAGAACTGAAAACCTGCCTAAACTGAACCCTGGTGAACTGAAAACCTGTCTAAACTGAACCCTGGTGAACTGAAAACCTGTCTAAACTGAACCCTGCAGAACTGAAAACCTGTCTAAACTGAATCCTGGAGAACTAAAAACCTGTCTAAACTGAAACCTTAGTGAAGTGAAAACCTGTCTAAACTGAACCCTGGAGAACTGAAAACCTGCCTAAACTGAACCCTGGAGAACTGAAAACCTGCCTAAACTGAACCCTGGAGAACTAAAAACCTGCCTAAACTCAACCCTGGAGAACTGAAAACCTGCCTAAACTCAACCCTGGAGAACTGAAAACCTGCCTAAACTGAACCCTGGAGAACTGAAAACCTGCCTAAACTGAACCCTGGAGAACTAAAAACCTGCCTAAACTGAACCCTTGTGAAGTGAAAACCTGTCTAAACTGAACCCTGGAGAACTGAAAACCTGCCTAAACTGAACCCTGGAGAACTAAAAACCTGCCTAAACTGAACCCTGGTGAACTGAAAACCTGTCTAAACTGAACCCTGGAGAACTGAAAACCTGCCTAAACTGAACCCTGGTGAACTGAAAACCTGTCTAAACTGAACCCTTGTGAACTGAAAACCTGTCTAAACTGAAACCTTGTGAACTGAAAACCTGTCTAAACTAAACTCTGAAGAACTGAAAACCTGTCTAAACTAAACTCTAAAGAACTGAAAACCTGTCTAAACTGAACCCTTGTGAACTGAAAACCTGTCTAAACTGAACCCTGGCAAACTGAAAACCTGTCTAAACTGAACCCTTGTGAACTGAAAACCTGTCTAAACTGAACCCTGGAGAACTGAAAACCTGCCTAAACTGAACCCTGAAGAACTGAAAACCTGTCTAAACTGAACCCTTGTGAACTGAAAACCTGTCTAAACTAAACTCTGAAGAACTGAAAACCTGTCTAAACTAAACCCTGAAGAACTGAAAACCTGTCTAAACTGAACCCTGGTGAACTGAAAACCTGTCTAAACTGAACCCTGGTGAACTGAAAACCTGTCTAAACTAAAACCTGAAGAACTGAAAATCTGTTCAAACTGAACCCTAGAGGACTGAAAACCTGTTCAAACTGAACCCTAGAGGACTGAAAACCTGTTCAAACTGAACCTTGGTGAACTGAAACCTGTCTTAATTAAAGTCTCAGTGATTTTAAAACCTGTCTTAACTTTTTTTTTCCAGACCATGTTTTATTTTATGGGTTGTTTTTTTTAAATTATGTCTTATCAATACATTCAGTTTTTACAGTTTTTGACTGTTTTATTGTAGGTCTTAGATTCTGTCATCCACAGTTTATTCCCTGGGTTTAGACAGAGCCCAGGTACAGAGTATCTTTTTTGTCAATACTCAATGCCTGAACATGTCATCTGGTTTTCTGACATATAGTAGATATGAATGTTTTGAATGGTGTTAAACAGCAAGTGCTTTCTCTTCCGGAGCACCTGTCCTCACTTCCCTGGTGGAAGTTCACATGTTTAACCATTTTTACTTTACTTTTGGGATTGTGATTTAACATGAACCGGTATGTTTACAAACAGACAGTAAACACTAATTCACAAAACTTTGAACTTAAATTAATATTCAGTTCTTGTCTTAAAACTTGGTCACCATTATTGGATTTTAATGGTAAAATTTGAATCGGTTTCTGGGTCAGATGTCGAAATTACATTGTTGGGTATAAAACCAGATCTGTAGTGCCACTTTATATAATGATCTTATACGCGAGAAAATTTGAATCAGTTTCTGGGTCAGATGTCGAAATTACATTGTTGGGTATAAAACCAGATCTGTAGTGCCACTTTATAATGATCTTATACGCGAGTGAGACACGTACCTTTCCTAGCACTAAGAACGACTTCTTCATTAACAAGGATATTGAAAATAAATGTATCAATTGTCAGGAGAATTTGTGTGATATTGATTTCTTACAAGGAATCTTTCCTTCCCCTTCTTTTTTCATTTCTCTCTCTCTCTCTCTCTCTCTCTCTCTCTCTGTTTTGTTGTTATTCTCTCTTTTTTTCTGTTGGTATTCTTTCTTTCTCTGTTGATATTTGCTCTCTCTCTCCTCTCTCTCTCACTTTTGGTATCTCTCTCTTTCTCTGTTTTGTTGGTTTTCTCTCTCTGTTTTGTTGGTATTCTCTCTCTTTGTTGTTATTCTCTCTCTTGTTACTTTCTCTCTCTCTCTTGGTATTTTCTTTCACTCTCTCTCTCTCTCTCTTTTGTTGGTATATCTGAGATGTAATATATCTCAGTAACTTTATAAGGGATTGGTTAGAGTTGAAATAAGTCATGTATATCTGAACTGCTGAGTTAGTGTAACTTCAGAACAAACATAGTGATAACTTACAAGTAAAATAATTATAAACGTGGGGCTGTCAAACTGTCAATATTCTAAATCTATAAATGGCTGCTAATTTTCAACAGGAGATGAATATGTCTGATGTCTGTTTTCATAAAAACGATCTTATTGAATGATAGGTTCGTTGGAGTACAGTAGGTCCCCAGGTTACACAATCATTATTTAATGAAGTATTTCCTTTACTTTAAATTAAGTCTGGCCGCTAGCAAATTTTTGCAATTTTTATAGTTAAACAAATAAATATTTTTATTAAACTTGAATAGTTTTCATGACCTCACAATATAATGTAAACATATTAATTTTAGTGATGTATCAACTTTAGCAGTAGCCCTAACTTTAACTCCACTGCCAATTTAAAACAGGTATGGTTATTGGTGATCCATGAGATTTAGGCTAATTCAAGTCAACATTAATTTACTCAAATTATAATTTGCGCTAAGGTGTTGCATTAATTTTCATGAGAGTTATGGCCCTTTGAATGCCTAAAAAGGATATTCTTTAGGAAATACGATTTTTAATATATTTTTCAATTATTCCTTAAGCTAAGATGCTGCAAAGATGAGAGCTAGCTATGGCCCTTTGAATGCCAAAAAAAGAATTTTTTGTAGAAAATGCTTTTTTTTTTTAAATACATATTTCAATTAATTCTTTTAAATTTGGTATGGCATCACAATAAGCAAAAATGAAAAATTACATGACGGTTATGATAAAACATGCCTGTCAATATACTGTGAAAGATATATAACAGGGAGAGTTTAGCAAAACAACATTGACCTGTCCTTTTGACCTTTAATTTAATATTGATGTTGGATCAGGCCCCGGTTTCACAATCATTCCTTAGCTAAGATTTTACTTAACTTAAATCTTGCAACTTTTCAAATCTTTATAATTTTGTTAACTTTAAAGTTATTGAGGAATTTAAGGTGTCATTTTTAAGATCGCTTCTAGGTTAAAACATTTGCATTTAGTTCTGACAAAAATTTTCATCAGTAGTTTCAAAAAGAGATTACAAAAATTTGCAAGATTTGAGTTAATGAAAATCTTAGCTAAGGAATGATTGTGAAACTGGGGCCAGTACATATATGTAAAGTGAGTGCAAGTGTTTATTTCGCCTATACCTTAAGAAACATGTAGTGTTTATATAGTAACCAGTGATTTTGTTTGCTTAAAATTACTATTAAATAAAGGAAGTTTTCCCTAGAGAAAAATTACTAAAATTTTCTAATTTATCCACTGAAATTCCCAAAACAACAGTGATTCTCTGCAAAAATTAAATCTAGATGCACAAAATACTGTGAAGTACCGAAAATATAGTGTCTTTACAATGAAGATACTAGCTAATGCCAGCATATCATGATGCAGTTTGCCAGCTCTCAGATTTTTAACATTCCCATTTTTAAAGGCAGAAGGTAGTTTTTGTACAGCGTTCACTATCGTGAACGCGTACTTTGCTATCACTTTCTTCCAAGATATCGAGCTTCTTTGCTATGAAATTATAAGATATGAGTACACCTGGAAATAGTGTGCCTGGTAAATGAGCGTGAAAGAAGTATATCTGTTTTATCTTGAGATATGTATTCTGAGACGGGTAATGCATTTGGTTACATATGCACATTTGGAATAAATTTTCGGAATACATTTCGGAATCTAGTAAATATTGCGACGGGATGCATCTAATAATTTCTGCAATTTGGCGAACTGATCTCATGTTTACAATAAAAAGTAGTTCGAGAAGTTTGCGTCCTACGATGTAAAATCATAACTTTTTATGAAATGAACAGCAACGGCAGGTTGTTTAATTAATTCTTCGTGAAATCTACGGAAATTTAAATTTATTTTGAAGGTTATGATAACGTATTTTGATGTTGAGGCAATTGTGTCATATTTCAAAACTGTTTATCGATTAGATTTTACTTTCGTGAAAGGGAGATAATTCGTACAGTGTTGTGTGCAAATTTTAAATACAGTCGTTTTACAAGTTCCGAACAGGGTTTCATATAAGCGCTGCTGCAGACGTCATCCACAAGCAAAGGAAATAAAATTTATGTGGTGTAATAATACAAATGTTTACTGATTCCAAAATATCGACACCTGTCCTCAAAAACACGTGGTAGTATGTTTTCTTGAAAAAAGCATTTCCGTGATCACGATTTGTTTACATCGTTAAACTAGATCACCAACAATCTGTCAACCTGTCCTGCACATACATTTAGGAAGCGGTTGAAGTTTATATTATTTAAACAATTAATGCCCATACATTCAAGTAGAAGCAAATTGAGAAAGTTATTTTGCGATTCCTTTAATTGAACGGAATTAAAATTTTAGATTATTCGGTAGTAAAAATTCGGAACTGGTAAAACAACTGTGAAACGGGAAATTGTGAGTGATAACCAGCAGTTAATTAAAACCCAGATTAACAGCAAATGATCCAGTTACATACAACCGCTAGAATGTACCCCCTCATAGCGACGGTAGGATCTGCAAAACTCTACTTTCTCTCTATCCGAAATGACAAAACGATCGGGTACAACTTTTTTAAATTTTAATTACCGATTGTCTTTTTCATATATTTATGAAATTATTATTTTCTACCATTTAATTCAGCAATACATAGTTTGGTACATTGTTTCTTTTTCCAAAAAAAAACCATCCGTCGGACTATGCATAGATCGAACCCCACCCCCCACCCCCCCCCACCCAAATTTTCGGTTATATTCTGTCTTGCCACAACACAATTTTCCCAACTACGCTGTACAACAGCACAACAGTGCTATGTTTTTTAAACATGTAACAAAATCACTGGTAACAGTGAATCCTAACACTACCCATGTAATGGGTGGACCATTCTATATAATATTTCTTATAAAAGGTCAAACAGACAGGTCAATGTTGATTTTCTATACATTGGTCTTCTAATTTACAAAGACATTCAGGCCATTGAATACAAAAGGAGGACAATGAAAAAATGGGGTTGGTCGCTGTACCACATGATACCCTTTAATTTCTATGCAGAAAACTTGTTCCCAATGGATATGGAATCGCATGAGATGATGTTTTCTGGAATCTGTGACGTTGACGTTTTCCAAAACGTTCCACACAAAAGTTAAGAGGCATTGATCATAAGGCACAGCGGCAAACCCAATTGTCAGCAAACAGTTGTCTAATATATGGTGTGTCATGAAAATACATTCAAATTATTAAGATTTTACTATTATATAATTATTTTGATAAATGATTTTACTTTAAATTTACTTCAGGCCATGTCCATATAACAGATTTCAACATTGCAACAGTTTTAGTTGATGGTCAGTTGGCTACCTCAATGTCCGGAACCACTCCATATATTGGTAAGTTAACTACGCAATTATGGTTAGGGTCTATTCAAGTACCGGTATTTGAAGATAATCAACTCTGTATAGTGAAAATTTTGAATTTTGTCATAAATTAAATGGCATAGACATTTTTCTGGTCCAGATCTTTTAGCCTTGTGGTAGAATGCTCGCTTTTCACCTGAGAGGGTTGATTTCATTCCTCAGTCTGGGCACTCGGTTATTTTCAGGTAATTTTCCTCCTTCATGTTACAGGCATTTTATTTAATGACATTTCAATTAGATGAGATTAAAGTCTGGACTGAGACAGTAACTTTAAATTACTCATAATTCATTGAAATTCAACCGTATTTCATATCTTCTTGAAGCTCAGAACTCCATATTGGTTTACCGTTGAGAAGACATGTCATTGTGTGTCGGTATCTAATTGGATATTTGTTTACCTAACAGGAAGTTCTTCTATACATGTTGATCAAGAATATTGAATCAGAAAATTGAATAATATCTTTCTCTTTGAAGTAAATTTGGGAAGTTTTTGTTTATTCTTTATTTTATTTTCATGTATGTAAATTGACAAAAAAAAACCAAAGTTAAATCATTAATGTTATCAAGATAACACTTACACTGACAGTTATCTAACGATGTTAAGGTACAGTAAAACTTCATTATAATGCCCAAGGCCTTTGTATGATGTTAAGGTACAGTAAAACTTCATTATAATGCCCAAGGCCTTTGGATGATGTTAAGGTACAGTAAAACTTCATTATAATGCCCAAGGCCTTTGGATGATGTTAAGGTACAGTAAAACTTCATTATAATGCCCAAGGCCTTTGGATGATGTTAAGGTACAGTAAAACTTCATTATAATGCCCAAGGCCTTTGGATGATGTTAAGGTACAGTAAAACTTCATTATAATGCCCAAGGCCTTTGGATGATGTTAAGGTACAGTAAAACTTCATTATAATGCCCAAGGCCTTTGGATGATGTTAAGGTACAGTAAAACTTCATTATAATGCCCAAGGCCTTTGGATGATGTTAAGGTACAGTAAAACTTCATTATAATGCCAAGGCCTTTGGATGATGTTAAGGTACAGCAAAACTTCATTATAATGCCCAAGGCCTTTGGATGATGTTAAGGTACAGTAAAACTTCATTATAATGCCCAAGGCCTTTGGATGATGTTAAGGTACAGTAAAACTTCATTATATTGCCCAAGCCCTTTGGATGATGTTAAGGTACAGTAAAACTTCATTATAATGCCCAAGGCCTTTGGATGATGTTAAGGTACAGTAAAACTTCATTATAATGCCCAAGCCCTTTGGATGATGTTAAGGTACAGTAAAACTTCATTACAATGCCCAAGCCCTTTGGATGATGTTAAGGTACAGTAAAACTTCATTATAATGCCCAATGCCTTTGAATGATGTTAAGGTACAGTAAAACTTCATTATAATGCCCAAGGCCTTTGGATGATGTTAAGGTACAGTAAAACTTCATTATAATGCCCAAGGCCTTTGGATGATGTTAAGGTACAGTAAAACTTCAGTATAATGCCCAAGGCCTTTGGATGATGTTAAGGTACAGTAAAACTTCATTATAATGCCCAAGGCCTTTGGATGATGTTAAGGTACAGTAAAACTTCATTATAATGCCCAAGGCCTTTGGATGATGTTAAGGTACAGTAAAACTTCATTATAATGCCCAAGGCCTTTGGATGATGTTAAGATACAGTAAAACTTCATTATAATGCCCAAGGCCTTTGGATGATGTTAAGGTACAGTAAAACTTCATTATAATGCCCAAGGCCTTTGGATGATGTTAAGGTACAGTAAAACTTCATTACAATGCCCAAGGCCTTTGGATGATGTTAAGGTACAGTAAAACTTCATTATAATGCCCAAGGCCTTTGGATGATGTTAAGGTACAGTAAAACTTCATTACAATGCCCAAGGCCTTTGGATGATGTTAAGATACAGTAAAACTTCATTATAATGCCCAAGCCCTTTGGATGATGTTAAGGTACAGTAAAACTTCATTATAATGCCCAAGGCCTTTGTATGATGTTAAGGTACAGTAAAACTTCATTACAATGCCCAAGGCCTTTGGATGATGTTAAGGTACAGTAAAACTTCATTACAATGCCCAAGGCCTTTGGATGATGTTAAGGTACAGTAAAACTTCATTACAATGCCCAAGGCCTTTGGATGATGTTAAGATACAGTAAAACTTCATTATAATGCCCAAGCCCTTTGGATGATGTTAAGGTACAGTAAAACGTCATTATAATGCCCAAGGCCTTTGGATGATGTTAAGGTACAGTAAAACTTCATTACAATGCCCAAGGCCTTTGGATGATGTTAAGGTACAGTAAAACTTCATTACAATGCCCAAGGCCTTTGGATGATGTTAAGGTACAGTAAAACTTCATTATAATGCCCAAGCCCTTTGGATGATGTTAAGGTACAGTAAAACTTCATTACAATGCCCAAGGCCTTTGGATGATGTTAAGGTACAGTAAAACTTCATTATAATGCCCAAGCCCTTTGGATGATGTTAAGGTACAGTAAAACTTCATTACAATGCCCAAGCCCTTTGGATGATGTTAAGGTACAGTAAAACGTCATTATAATGCCCAAGGCCTTTGAATGATGTTAAGGTACAGTAAAACTTCATTATAATGCCCAAGGCCTTTGGATGATGTTAAGGTACAGTAAAACTTTATTATAATGCCCAAGGCCTTTGGATGATGTTAAGGTACAGTAAAACTTCATTATAATGCCCAAGGCCTTTGGATGATGTTAAGGTACAGTAAAACTTCATTATAATGCCCAAGCCCTTTGGATGATGTTAAGGTACAGTAAAACTTCATTATAATGCCCAAGGCCTTTGGATGATGTTAAGGTACAGTAAAACTTCATTATAATGCCCAAGCCCTTTGGATGATGTTAAGGTACAGTAAAACTTCATTATAATGCCCAAGCCCTTTGGATGATGTTAAGGTACAGTAAAACTTCATTATAATGCCCAAGGCCTTTGGATGATGTTAAGGTACAGTAAAACTTCATTATAATGCCCAAGGCCTTTGGATGATGTTAAGATACAGTAAAACTTCATTATAATGCCCAAGCCCTTTGGATGATGTTAAGGTACAGTAAAACTTCATTATAATGCCCAAGCCCTTTGGATGATGTTAAGGTACAGTAAAACTTCATTATAATGCCCAAGGCCTTTGGATGATGTTAAGGTACAGTAAAACTTCATTATAATGCCCAAGACCTTTGGATGATGTTAAGGTACAGTAAAACTTCATTATAATGCCCAAGGCCTTTGGATGATGTTAAGGTACAGTAAAACTTCATTATAATGCCCAAGACCTTTGGATGATGTTAAGGTACAGTAAAACTTCATTATAATGCCCAAGGCCTTTGGATGATGTTAAGGTACAGTAAAACTTCATTATAATGCCCAAGGCCTTTGGATGATGTTAAGGTACAGTAAAACTTCATTATAATGCCCAAGGCCTTTGGATGATGTTAAGGTACAGTAAAACTTCATTATAATGCCCAAGGCCTTTGGATGATGTTAAGGTACAGTAAAACTTCATTATAATGCCCAAGGCCTTTGGATGATGTTAAGATACAGTAAAACTTCATTATAATGCCCAAGGCCTTTGGATGATGTTAAGGTACAGTAAAACTTCATTATAATGCCCAAGGCATTTGGATGATGTTAAGGTACAGTAAAACTTCATTATAATGCCCAAGGCCTTTGGATGATGTTAAGGTACAGTAAAACTTCATTATAATGCCCAAGGCCTTTGGATGATGTTAAGGTACAGTAAAACTTCATTATAATGCCCAAGGCCTTTGGATGATGTTAAGGTACAGTAAAACTTCATTATAATGCCCAAGGCCTTTGGATGATGTTAAGGTACAGTAAAACTTCATTATAATGCCCAAGACCTTTGGATGATGTTAAGGTACAGTAAAACTTCATTATAATGCCCAAGGCCTTTGGATGATGTTAAGGTACAGTAAAACTTCATTATAATGCCCAAGGCCTTTGGATGATGTTAAGGTACAGTAAAACTTCATTATAATGCCCAAGGCCTTTGGATGATGTTAAGGTACAGTAAAACTTCATTATAATGCCCAAGGCCTTTGGATGATGTTAAGGTACAGTAAAACTTCATTATAATGCCCAAGACCTTTGGATGATGTTAAGGTACAGTAAAACTTCATTATAATGCCCAAGACCTTTGGATGATGTTAAGGTACAGTAAAACTTCATTATAATGCCCAAGGCCTTTGGATGATGTTAAGGTACAGTAAAACTTCATTATAATGCCCAAGGCCTTTGGATGATGTTAAGGTACAGTAAAACTTCATTATAATGCCCAAGGCCTTTGGATGATGTTAAGGTACAGTAAAACTTCATTATAATGCCCAAGGCCTTTGGATGATGTTAAGGTACAGTAAAACTTCATTATAATGCCCAAGGCCTTTGGATGATGTTAAGGTACAGTAACACTTCATTATAATGCCCAAGGCCTTTGGATGATGTTAAGGTACAGTAAAACTTCATTATAATGCCCAAGGCCTTTGGATGATGTTAAGGTACAGTAAAACTTCATTATAATGCCCAAGGCCTTTGGATGATGTTAAGGTACAGTAAAACTTCATTATAATGCCCAAGGCCTCCAGTGTTTGGTGGTCTAAAGCATGGGCTAACAAATTTATGGCAATGCCTCTCTAGGTTCCAATCCCATGTAGGACAGGTCCTAGTGTGAGGAAGTTTGTCACTTTACTTGCAGAAGGTTGATGGTTCTCTCTGGGCACTCCAGTGTCTGTCATTATCAATGAACTGACCATCTGAAATCTTGGCTAAGGTGTTAAACTTCATCACTCCACTCCCCTCCCCTCCACTCAACTCCACTCCACTCCACTCTTCTTTATAATAAATGGAGTAATAATGTGTGTGACCTTCCTTGTTACTTTTGACACCATACTTATCCACAACTTTTTTGTCAAAATAGTTTCCTTGATTCTCCACTACCGGACTTCAAATCATGGAAACCCTTGATGAGCCTATAGGCAGTTTTCTAGTTTTGGTATCAAACACACTTTTGTTGGTATAAACATTTGCAGTTTTAGTATAGGTTGTTCTGATCTAATGGCAATGTATACAGCTAGAGTCTGTTTTTATACCCCCACTACAAACTAGTTTGAGGGGTGTATAAAGGAATCACCATGTATGTCTGTCTGTCATATTTCATAATTGCTTTGGACGACCGTCATAAAACTTTACATGAATAATCTTCATGATCTGGTTTGGGGTATTTGGCTCTCAAGAGACAGTTCCAGTTGATATCAGGTTTGTTTTGACAATAAACTTGTTTTGATGTACTTGAGTTTTTTACCTGTTTTGATGTACTTGAGTGTTTTACCTGTTTTGATGTACCTGAGTTTTAACCTGTTTTGATGTACCTGAGTTTTTACCTGTTTTGGTGTACTTGAGTTTTTTACCTGTTTTGATGTACCTGAGTTTTTTACCTGTTTTGATGTACTTGAGTTTTTTACCTGTTTTGATGTACCTGAGTTTTTTACCTGTTTTGATGTACCTGAGTTTTTTACCTGTTTTGATGTACCTGAGTTTTTTCTTGTTTTGGTGTACCTGAGTTTTTTACCTGTTTTGATGTACCTGAGTTTTTTCTTGTTTTGGTGTACCTGAGTTTTAACCTGTTTTGATGTACCTGAGTTTTTTACCTGTTTCGATGTACCCGAGTTTTTTTACCTGTTTTGATGTACCTGAGTTTTTTACCTGTAAATCTGTTATATATGAGGAAATACCTGACAAGATAGATGTAGTTATTGTGTTATACATAAAATCAATTATAAGATGTCCTAGCAACCTGACAGTTATTCTATAGTCAATTATTCTGCATTCAAAAAAATTGTTAATCCCAGTTTGATCTGAAGAGTAAGTGATTTGTACCAAACCAATTATAGGGTTTCTGTGCAAGTTAGATTTATGTTTAAGGTAATAATTATTGATAATGTATTAATTTTTGTACAGCGTTCACGATAGTGAACGCGTGTACATTGTTGTCACTTTCTTCCAAGATATCGAGCTTCTTTGCTATGAAATTAAAAGATATGAGTACACCTGGAAATAGTGCGCCTGGTAAATGAGCGTGAAAGAAGTATATCTGTTTTATCGTGAGATATGTATTCTGAGACGGGTAATGCATTTGGTTACATATGCACATTTGGAATAAATTTTCGAAATACATTTCGGAATCTAGTAAAATATTGCGACTGGATGCATCTAATAATTTCTGCAATTTGGCGAACTGATCTCATGTTTACAATAAAAAGTAGTTCGAGAAGTTTGCGTCCTACGATGTAAAATCATAACTTTTTATGAAATGAACAGCAACGGCAGGTTGTTTAATTAATTCTTCGTGAAATCTACGGAAATTTAAATTTATTTTGAAGGTTATGAAAAAGGTATTTTGATGTTGAGGCAATTGTGTCATATTTTAAAACTGTTTATCGATTAGATTTTACTTTCATGAAAGGGAGATAATTCGTACAGTGTTGTGTACAAATTTTAAATACAGTCGTTTTACCAGTTCCGAACAGGGTTTCATATAAGCGCTGCTGCAGACGTCATCCACAAGCAGAGGAAATAAAATTTATGTGGTGTAATAATACAAATGTTTACTGATTCCAAAATATCGACACCTGTCCTCAAAAACACGTGGTAGTATGTTTTCTTGAAAAAAGCATTTCCGTGATCACGATTTGTTTACATCGTTAAACTAGGTCACCGACAATCTGTCGACCTGTCCTGCACATACATTTAGGAAGCGGTTGAAGTTTATATTATTTAAACAATTAATGCCCATACATTCAAGTAGAAGCAAATTGAGAAAGTTATTTTGCGATTCCTTTAATTGAACGGGATTGAAATTTTAGATTATTCGGTAGTAAAAATTCGGAACTGGTAAAACAACTGTACTTCACCATTAACATGAAACGGGAATATTGTGAGTGATAATCATCAGTTAATTAAAACCCAGATTAACAGCAAATGATCCAGTTACATACAACCGCTAGAATGTACCCCTCATAGCGACGGTAGGATCTGCAAAACTCTACTTTCTCTCCGTTTCGGATAGAGAGAAAGTGACAAAACGATCGGGTACAACTTTTTTAAATTTTAATTACCGATTGTCTCTTTCATATATTTATGAAATTATTATTTTCTACCATTTAATTCAGCAATACATGGTTTGGTACATTGTTTCTTTTTTCAAAAAAAAAAAAAATCCGTCGGACTATGCATAGATCGAACCCCACACCCCCACACCCCCCCCCCCCCCCCCCCCCCCCGAATTTTCGGTTATATTCTGTCTTGCCACAACACAATTTTCCCAACAACGCTGTACAACAGCACGACAGTGCTATGTTTCCGATGGTTATCACGGTCAGAAATAAATTTTGATATAGTTTTTCCATTAGAAGTAATTGTAATAGTATGTTTAGTTAATGTCAACCAAGATATACATAGACTGGGAATTACAAATGGCAGCGCTTTAGTAGCTCACCTGAGGCAAAGATCAGTTATAATGCAATAGTCTGCGTGTTGACCATATTTGTTAGTCAACAATGCTTTGTTGGCTTCTTTGATTCATTGAGATGTAAATTTGTTGATCAGGGTGTTTACGGAAACAACAAAAATTGGGAAATCATGCAAAAAAATTATTTCATAGTACTGTATGAGAAGAAACATTTGTGTTGAAAAATATTCATGATTTTCACGGTTACTCTGGTATCACGAATGTGTCTTCCTCAGTTAAACTTTCTTATTTCCCTTGGTGCACTTTCTCTACACTCAGCACTGTAAAATTATCTTACCATGAAAGTGTTTAGAATATCAAAACCGGGAATGTTTCCTACTGCTAATGTTTCTTCTTATATGGTATCTTTAAAATGATATATGTTAAATATAATAATGTAAAAAAGACTAAAAGCATCAGTTATGATGTAATCCTTTAATACCCTTCAAAATAAGGTCAATGGTCAAGTCATAACCTAGTTTTTATCTTTCCTGAACCAGATAGAGGCTCATGTTTTTAATTCAGTATATGTCAGTAATTTTAACAAACTTCTCTGAAACCAATGGTTAGAATTCAACCAAATTTTGTAGGAAGCATCATTCTGACATTGTTCACACCATCCCCATAGTCTCTAGGTCACAGTGCAAAAATCAAGGGTAAAAAATCTTTAAAAATCTTAAAATTACTGATTATTGGAGAAAAAATCTGATGTGATATTTGGATTCTGTAAGGTCTCAGGTCTACCAGTATTTAAAGTTTCTTTTATTTTGTAAAATTTTGTCAAAAAAAATAGGTCACAAATTTTGTGTTAAATTTTGCAAATTTTAATTACTAAACTAAATTGCTACATTTTAATTACCAAGCATATGAAAAGGTTATGACATAGGGTTTTGAATTTGATGTTTTCTTGAAATGAACTTCAAAATGGTCAAGGTCTTTAGGATATAATAAAAATAGATAAAATGACCTTGCTCGATTAAAATTGATACAAAATGTGATTATTTATAAATTATTTAGCAGTCCTAAAAACCTTTAAAGTTTCATAAAACCTTTAAAGTATTTTATATATTTTAAAATATTCAAGATATTTCCATGTGTACTAAATAATGATGTTTTGAGGAGATGATATGTGGTTTCAAATATATTTCATTATCAAAATAGTTTTATGTTGCCATAGAAACAGTTTCTGGTCACCGATCAGTAAGTTATTGACTTTTAAATCATGATAAATTCAATCTAAAGTTTCCTATTATCTCCATAACAAGATGTTAGAAGTTGTATATATATTGATCAATTCAGCAAGTCAAAGATTCATTCAATACCTTTGTATATATATTTTTATACATTCTAAGATTGTTGAAAACATACAAAATCCTATTTGTGTATGAATCCTTATAATTAAAAGAGTTAAAAGTCGGTTTTAGATTAATTTCTCTATTGTTGTACAACCTTGACCAGGTCTAATCCAAGACTTGAAAGTGGATACTGATTGTTTTTCCCCAAGCACTCAGCATTACAAAATAAAAGTTACAGTTCTTTTGAATGAAAACTCAAAATAAACAAGGTCCTGTGACACGGTAGGTGTGGCACAATAAAGAACCCTGCTGTATAATGCCATCAGTGTGGTGCACAGACAAAATTAATGATATAAGTGAAATAACCTTGACTGGGACCTTGAACACCATTACTCATTACTTAACTAAACTCTGTTGTTGTACAGACAACAATGTTACCTCAGTTGGTAGAGTGCTTGTTTATAATGTGGAGGTCATGTGTTCAAACCCTGGTCAGGTTCTAACCAAGACTTGAAAAAAGGAAGCAAATACTCTTTCAACAAGCACTCTGCCTTTAGAAATGAAAGTCACAGGGTGCTTATCAAGAGACCTTAAAAACTGATGCACCTTGACAAGCATATCACATTAAAAGAAGCTTTCTTGCATATTGCCCAAATTGCACTGCAAAGGTAAAACTTTCTGCCATTTCACCTTTAATGTGTGACATATTGATATAAGTGAAATATTCTTGACTAGGATATAAAAGCCCAATCAATCAATCAATTGCTATACAATTAAGACACAAAATGTTAACTAATGAAAACAGCAGACTATCTATAATTTGAATTAGATTTGCTGTAATTACTGTTATATCAATGTCTGATTAATGACTTACAAATCTTTTAAAAATATAATCTTGATATTTACACAGAATAATGTAACTTGACAAATGACAAAATGCCCAGTAAGACAGGTAGGAGTGAAGTAATGACTTTTTATGCCCCAGTCAAGATTCTTTCAATGATATGGAGGCAGTCAGCTCATGGGTGGTGGAGGAAATCAGAGTGCCTGGAGAAATCCATTCACCTTCAGCAAGTGAACTAACAAACATCTCAAACTAAAATCAGTCTCTAATGGGATTTGATCCTAGGAGGTGAGAGGCACTGTGATCCATTTGACTACTCTGCAACTAGGCCCCTCATAAGACAAGTAGGGAGTAACCCCCCGCAAAGCAAAAGCGAGTTACTTCCCTTTGTCCAAGTGGTGCTGTTTATTGTTGTCTTTGGATATAAAATTGCATCTGACAATGCGTGATTTACGAATTTAAATTCAGGTGTTTACCTGAGGAGGCCACAAAGTATTCTGTTAACAAATTTAATCAAATTTCTAAGAGTTAGAAAAATTGATGGCGAGTTTGGATCTATGGAGATTGATCATATTAACAATATTGATTTTCATACAAATGTCTGAACCAAGGAGAATGAAATTTATTCAAAAAGTTCGATAATTGGTTCTTGTTGATTATTCAGAATGTTGAATAAAGTAAATGATTCGTTTGAAATTAATTCTTGCTCCAACTTTGAAAACACAGACATGTGATGTACTAAATCTATTATGGACCTCTCCCAATGGAACTGTTCTCCTATAATGTTGTCTGGTAAGGTATAGTGACCTCGCCTATCAGCTTGGTCACTATACCTCTCCAGACAACACTATGGGAGAACAGTTCCCTCGAGAGAGGTCCATAATAGATTAATAGTGCATATTAAAAAAACATGAAAATTTAACTACACAGATATGTCTAAATTTTATATTCCTCGAAAATAAATACATAAGGAAATGAAATACATTTACAGTATTGAAAAGCTCACTGTGCAGAGTATTACAATATGTTAACTAATGACAACAGCATATTTTTGTAAAATTTAAAATTTAATTACATGTAATTACATCATAATCTGATTTGTGACTTTAAAATCTTTTAGAAATTAAATCCTGTTTTTTATACAGATTGGGTTTTATATAAAATCTTTTAGAAAATAAATCCTTTTTTATACATTGGGTTTTTATATAAAAAAAATTAAAGATTAAATCCTGTTTTTATATAAATTGCTGATACTTGGCATAGAGGAAGTGATTTTATAGAAGGATAAGTTGATACATGATTGATGTCAACATTGCAACACAACAGGGACACGTTTTATTACATCTGTGTTGTAACTGTTACACATCTCTGTATTATCTTACTTAATGATGTCTTATATATATCTGATACTGTATATATATACAGATTATATATATACCGGTAGTCATCACTGGGGACAAGTCATAAAATCAAACTTTTTTTGCAATACTTGACAGACAATTTGTCAATTTTCTTTCAGAATAATCCAATTTAAGTACATCTGAGCTATAAGTTTACCCTAAAGTGTCGGATATTTATCTTTAGCAAACCTAGCTCCCTGACTTATCTATCATTACATGTTTTCATGTTATTACTGTATATAATGCTGTCTTGACACATTGCCATAACATTACTATTTTAAGAGCTCATTGACACACATTTCCATATTGTTATTAAAGTGCTCACAGACATGTTCCCATGTCATCACTAAACTGTTCACTGATACATGTTCCCATGTCATCACTATACCGTTCACTGATACATGTTCCCATGTCATCACTATACCGTTCACTGATACATGTTCCCATGTCATCACTATACCGTTCACTGATACATGTTCCAATGTCCTCACTTTACCGTTCACTGGCACATTTCACTTACATTATTATGGTGCTCACTGACACATGTTCCTATGTCATCACTATACCGTTCACTGATACATGTTCCTATGTCATCACTATACCGTTCACTGATACATGTTCCAATGTCCTCACTTTACCGTTCACTGGCACATTTCACTTACATTATTATGGTGCTCACTGACACATGTTTTCATGTCATCACTATACTGTTCACTGACACATGTTTTCATGTCATCACTATACCGTTCACTGATACATGTTCCAATGTCATCACTATACCGTTCACTGATACATGTTCCAATGTCCTCACTTTACCGTTCACTGGCACATTTCACTTACATTATTATGGTGCTCACTGACACATGTTTTTATGTCATCACTATACCGTTCACTGATACATGTTCCAATGTCATCACTATACCGTTCACTGATACAGGTTCCAATGTCCTCACTTTACCGTTCACTGGCACATTTCACTTACATTATTATGGTGCTCACTGACACATGTTTTCATGTCATTGCTATACTGTTCACTAACACATGTTTTAAAGACATTACTATAGTGTTCACTGATACATTTTACCATGTCATCACTATACTGCTCACTGACACATTTCCATATCGTTATTAAAGTGCTCACAGACACATGTTCCCATGACATCACTATACTGTTCACTGATACATGCTCCCATGTCATCACTATACTGCTCACTGACACATTTCCATATCGTTATTAAAGTGCTCAGACACATGTTCCCTTGTCATCACTATACTGCTCACTGATACATGTTCCCATGTCATCACTATACTGCTCACAGACACATGTTCCCATGTCATCACTATACTGCTCACTGATACATGTTCCCATGTCATCACTATACTGCTCACTGATACATGTTCCCATGTCATCACTATACTACTAACTGACACATGTTCCCATGTCATCACTATACTACTCACTGACACATGTTCCCATGTCATCACTATACTGCTCACTGATACATGTTCCCATGTCATCACTATACTGCTCACTGATACATGTTCCCATGTCATCACTATACTACTCACTGACACATGTTCCCTGTCATCACTATACTACTAACTGACACATGTTCCCATGTCATCACTATACTGCTCACTGATACATGTTCCCATGTCATCACTATACTGCTCACTGACACATGTTCCCATGTCATTACTATACTGCTCACTGACACAGGTTCCTATGTCATCACTATACTACTCACTGACACATGTTCCCTGTCATCACTTTACTGCTCACTGATACATGTTCCCATGTCATCACTTTACTGCTCACTGATACATGTTCCCATGTCATCACTATACTGCTCACTGTCACATGTTCCCATGTCATTACTATACTGCTCACTGACACAGGTTCCTATGTCATCACTAAAAGGCTCACTGACACATGTTCCCATGTAATCACTAAAGTGCTCACTGACACATGTTCCCATGTCATCACTATACTGTTCACTGATACATGTTCCCATGTCATCATTATACTGCTCACTGACACATGTTCCCATGTCATCACTAACATGCTCAGAGACACATGTTCCAATGTCATCACTATACTGTTCACTGATACATGTTCCCATGTTATCACTATATCGTCCACTGACACATTTAATTTACATTATTATGGTGTTGACTGACACATGTTTTCATGTCATCACTATACTGTTCACTAACACATGTTTCAAAGACATTACTATAGTGTTCACTGATACATGCTCCCTGCTATAGTGTTCACTGATACATGTTCCCTTGTCATCACTATACTGCTCACTGACACATCACATGTTTCCATGACATCACTTAACTGCTCACTAACACATGTTCCCATGGCATCACTATACTGCTCACTGATACATGTTCCTATGGCATAGCTTAACTGCTCACTGACACACATTTCCATATTGTAATTAAATTGCTCACTGACACATGCTTCCATAGCATCACTATACTGTTCACTGATACATGTTCCCATGTCATCATTATACTGTTCAGTGCCATTACTATAGTTATCATTGACACATGATTTCATGTCAAAAGTATAATTCCCTGTTGACACATTTCTATATCATTACTATTATAGAAACCCATGGACACATGCTCACACGTTATTATTTGTTCCATTGCATCTTGATTTTTTTAAAACAAATGATATTGCAGATTTCCACTGCAAGCAATTTCATAGAAGTGATGGTCTTGATGTAAAATTGCACTAATTATTTCCAAATCATATCATTTCTGTCATTGCTATATGTATTATATTTACAGCACCTGAGGTATTTGCGTGTGCCCTAGATGAATGTCCTGGCTATAGTTTCCCAGTAGACTGGTGGTCATTTGGTGTTTGTATATATGAGATGCTTAGAGGTAGGGTAAGTATATTATAACCTGAGAAGGGGTTCAGAAATAGTCAAACCTGTCTATAAAGGCCACCTAAGGCCACACAGGTTCAAATAGTATGAATAAAGAACAATTGGGATACAATTCTACTGGCCTTTATAAACAGGTGGCCCTTATATAGAGGTGGCCTTTAAGGCAGGTTTGACTGTATGTTTTGTAATGGAAGGTCCAGGACCATTTAACTTCATTTTTGACAGGTCCCACATAAAGTTTTGAAGTTACAATATCAACATTGAAAGTTCTATGAGCAATAATGTTATCATATAGAAAGAAGTAGAATTATCCTAGTTATAAAGTTACAGGTCCATCAGACTTTTATGGTTAAAATATCAAGGGTCCCCATGTAAAATCAATAGGTCCTGGAACTGGGACCCAGGGAATGAGATTTTTTGTCAGCTTTGTACCCACTGTCATTTAAGTTTTTTGTTAAAATAAAACCAATTGCTCAAAGGGAGATAGATACATAGTATAACTCCACAGGGTTTATTGATTTACATTTGATTTAAAATCATTGGCTTTAATTGTTAACCTCACCTAAATTAAAAAACATATATTTCCGGTACATGTTTTCATTTAGATCTATCCACTTGATCTTTGATTTTAATATTTATTTAGAGTGAGTACATTTATGTATAGGGAACACAAGTGTTTACAGTATTTCCTTTACACAATGAGAAACACTTGTTTTGTACAGTCAACCCTGTCTATAAAGGCCACCCAAGGGAACCAGTAACCCTTATGGGCAGATGACCCTTTTATACAGGTACAAATAATATATTTAAGGAGCAATTGGGATAAAATCCTTTACTGGCATTTGAAAGCAGGTGGCCCTTATATAGAGCTGGCCATTAAGGCAGGTTCTATTGTATGTATAAACTGAGAATCCTAGCATTACCCATATATATTGGATGACTTATCCTATAATGAATATTCTTAGCTGACAGGTCAATGTTGTTTGATTATACATCCAGTATGAGACATGTAAAATGTTTGGCCCATAATCATCAACATATTATATGTAATTTTTTGTGTCATTATTAAGTGTTTGAGTATCAGTTTCAGTAGTAGTCAAAATTACATGCTCAGTGACATTATACTTGGTGAGATTGAAGTCCTTAGTTGATCTATATACATATTTCTACATATATACATATTTCTCGCATATGTGACAGATTAATCTCACAGGATAGGTGGTACAATATTTTTTTCCATATTGCACCCCGCATGAGCGCGTGTAGGCTATCTCAGTACAAGGGGGACTACTTTTTCAATAATAGCAAGGGACGTAATTCATGATACAAGGGATATCATAACATATTACAGCTATCTTCCTAACAACTAATTTCTATAATTTTTAATTCTATTTTATTATTATTTGTTATAAAAATATAATTTTGACCTATAAGTGTTAAAAAAAAAAAAGAAAATGTATTTTGTTGTTATACAATTATAGCATTTCAGTGAGTGCGTTATGATGTTTTATCAGCAAAGAAAAGCAGTATTGGCGATATTGGTTGGATCCACGAGTTGCAACTCACTTGGCAGCTCTGGTGTAATCACATTCACACAAGATCAAACACATTGTCTTCTGGGTCAATTAAATATTACTAATATATTTGACAACTTGATATTTACATTTTTGATTCATTCTTATCCATACATAAATTGTTACGGTAACATGTAAACATCATACGAAAATTGGTGGAAAATTTATGGTCCGATCGGTATCTTCAAATACTGTTACCAGTATGGTCTTGACTGAAAAATATGGTGGTCTAATAGGCATTGGATAGTCTGAAATTGTCAAAATCACAGGGAAATCCCAACCCCGTCTTATAGGCAGAGTAGCCTTATAGTCTAGGATTTACGGTACATCTTGTCTTCTAACTTATACATGACAAGTAAAAATCATGTTATAGGATTTATCTGATGTAGTGTTGCATGATAAAGAGATTTCCTGTAATAAACCATTCCAGTGTTGCAAATTAATAAATGGACCTAACATGTCACTGTAGACTTGACAAGTTACATCTTGTTGTCTAAGTAATACACAAGTATAAATCAAGTACTAGGATTTATGGTAATCAGCGTTGTGTGATAAGAGATTTCCTGATATATATTACACAGTGATTACTATAGAGAATTTAGCTCTAATGAGAGGTGTTAAATGTGACAGTTGACCTAACGCTTTCTGTCTTGTGTTGCACTAACAGTTAATGATACCAATATATTATATCTTATCATGTTACCCATGGCTCTATAATAAATAGCTCAAAATCCTATTTCAAAAAGCCTGCACACTGTAAAATTTTCAATTCCACCCTAAATTAAAAATATCAATGTCCAACAACTTCACTTTTTAATCCCTAAAAGGAATGATTTTATAGCCCAATATTAAATCTCGGGCTAAAGCCCTCGGTCTGATATGGGGATTTTGGTCAGATATGGCAAATGATATGGATTTGACCATGTTTTAGTCTGTTTATCATAAACTTTAAAAACTTTCACCATTTAGAACAAATACTTGCATTTCAGAAATTTTTTCAAGAATATTACAAAAAATTCAACTTGGCACCAATCCTCAGGTGAACCTTTGTAATGCATAATGATGCTGTGGTATGATTTTCTAAATGATGTAGAGTTTATATCTTTTTTTGTCAGATTATACGGTCTGAAATCAATATAGACCCGTTTTAAGGCTTTTCTGAACCGGACACATCCTGTTGGTGATGTGGATTATGTCTTTTTAGCAGTATCTAAGTATGCAGAAACTACATATTTACTACTAAGTATATTGCTTAAAAATGACATTCTGATCATGGTATTTCAAGAGGTAATGCAAGATAGTGTGGCGTGTGCCAAATTCGATGCCACACTATCTTGCATTACCTCTTGAGATACACTGAGCTGAAATGTCATTTTTTTATATTAACAATTCTTTCTTTCAATGTCTATCCATATTTGTTTTCATACCTGCTCATGTGAAATAGGCATACCTCACATGACTATGTGATACTTAGTGACATCAAAATTAAAAGACAATCACATAACCTCATCCTGTGGAGGACATGACGTCATCTAGCAGGAAAATTAATACACATCAAGGGCCATGATCACAATTATCGCAATACAATTGCTTCTCCATGTTTCATCGAAGAGAGATACAATCATATTGTAAATATATAATTTTGAGTTGTATTTTTAGCGTCCCTATGAGATACACTCTAGTACATCTATATTAGAAGTTAAACAGATGTTTACAAGTCTAAAGGTCCATTACTCCTCTATATGGCCAGAGAGACTAAAGGACCTTGTTAAACAAGTAAGTGTACTGTATTATCAAAACCTCTCCTCAGAAATCTATAATTATCACCCGCCTTTCAAAAGAAAGACTGGGAATATTAAATTCTAGTTTCCATCCATCTTTCTGTCTGTCTGAAACTCTTGTCTGCACAAATTTTCCAAAACTGTGAAGCACTATTTCACAAAATTTGGTGCAAAGCATTAACATTGATAGGAGATTAATAGAATCTTACACCGGTAACCGGGTAAGACAGAGATATCTCAAACTCGGATGAATATTTTCCTGTCCAGAACGAGCTTTAGCGAGTTCTGGACATTGAAAATATTCATCAGAGTTTGAGATATCTCTGTCTTACCCTGTTACTGGTGTAGGATTCTTTTTCTCACAACATTTGCAACATAAAACATGATTAATAAACCAAAAAAATGCATCTAATGTTCAGTTTTCATGTCACCATCCGTGCCTACTGAAAATGAGGTAATTGATTTTTGTTGACGTTCTCACGTAAAATGATTATGACGTCATCAATTAAGCATGTGTAAGTGTTTGTGACGTTGAGAAATTGTTGGTTGACTTCGGAACTTTTCTCAACTTATTAATTCCTTTCAACGATAAATCCAGAGCAAGTTTCACTACACGGGAAATTTAGCGTGTAGCTTATCTCAACCCTAGGGTGAGACAAGGAAATCCCACATGGGTAAAAACAAGGGATTCCCATGTCACAGGTGTGAGAAAATGTTAACCTGAGTTAGTTTGCTCATTTTCCTGGGAGTTATTGCTCTTTGAACATCAGAGCAATTAAAAAATAAAAAAGAACCTGCTGGCAGGGGATCCTAATTCACTGAATTTGCTTGTTCTATTTAATTTGGTATTTTAATTTTTAAAACCAAAGTTCCCTGATGACAATGATCAGTATCAATATCAGCTTCAACTTCAATTTGCTGACACTTGGAGCTGTCTCTTTGTTTAAATTGACATATTGCCAGCCATGCCTATTATGTTCGGACACTGGCCACCATCATGGTACCAAAGCAGCCCCACACAACTAATGACGTACCAGTGTCAGTGGCGTCATTAAAGGGCACAATTCAGGCCAAGTTTTCATTATTTTTGCATGTATTCAAGCATGCATGCCCTTTGTTGGAACATGTGGGCGTGGCTGGCAATCTGTCAATTGGGGTTGAAACAAGGGCCTTAACCCAAGGCTCAAACCTATAGAATTCTCAAAATAATTTGGTGAATTTTCTCAATTTCTTTTCCTCAGTTAAATCATTATCATTATCTTGACCATGATAATTTCCCAGTTTTAGATAATATACAATTATGGACTGGTGACAAGGAAATCTAGCTATTTTACTAATTCCCTGTTTTGCCCTGGTTGAGACAGATTACACAAAAATTCTCCCACACTAATTGGATCTTTTTGACTTTTAGGTCTGATTCTATGAAAAAATAGCAGGCTGAGACACAATTACTTGCGCACACTAAATTCATGACATAATCATTTTACGTGAGAACGTTGGCAAAAATGGATGATGTACACTGAATTTGATATACACCAAATTTTTTAGAAATCTGTGGTATATCATGTGAGATGAAATGGTCACGTGTAGCCATTTTAGCCAACAATAAAGATGGAATTGATTAATTATATAATAACTATAATTATTTCTCAGTCTTTCCTTTTTGTATATTTCAGTTACTATATTTAGACCCAGATAGACGCATATCAACTTTGGAGGCCTTTAAAAAACATATATTTGTGGCAGATGTTGATTTTGACCGAGTGTTAGCTAAAGATATTAAGCCTTCGTTTGTGCCTTCGGTAAGATTATAATACATGACACATCTTCTTTGTGATACATCATGTTATGCTGTTAAATCATTATTATTTCCGGTGTCCCCAATTTGTATCCCTGCTTTTCAAAGAAAGAGGGAAATATTAAATTCAAAATTTCAGTTTCCGTTCCTACTCTTTCCTTTCGTCTGTCCGAAATTCTTGTCTGTGCAAATTCTCCAAAAACTATGAAGGACAATTTCATGAAACTTGGTGCAAAGCATCAACATTAATAAGATATGAGCATATTGTTAACCCAAGTTGGTTTGATCATTTTCCTGGGAATTGCCTTTTGTACAACCTTTTAAGTTTGATATTCGCTTCAAAGTTTTGCATCAAATTTTCTTAACTGTTCTTTGAACTTTTATAAAATTAAGTGCAAATTATCTAGTTACATGTATGTGAATATTACTGATATGTTCAGGTTTATTTAAAGTTACACAGGGATATTTATTGATAAATAAAAAAGGAGGATATCATTCAATGTACCCTCCTCTGGTGGGGGATTCTGCTTTTACTGAAACCCACCTTTTTCTTTCATCAATAAATATGCAAATTTAAATGATACAGAAATTTTAATTTTCTTAACCAAAATGATTTGGATAAAACTTGCTGCCTGATTGATTAGCAATTATACTGAACTATAAAGCAGTCATCTGGTTCCCACACTAATCCAAACACAATGGCATAACTATAATACCATGACATTTGAATACTCACAAAAGTAAGGATAATGAATCGAAAAAGACAGTTGTTTAGATTTCAATGTTGTTGACAATTTCCCAAAAATAGACAACAAGAAAAGAGATATTATCTGAAGATATAGCTTTATATGTGGACAACTAATTTTAGAGTTAATTGGCAAGAACAGAGATATTATCTGAAGATATAGCTTTATATGTGGACAACTAACTTTAGAGTTAATTGGCGACCTTTACCAGACTTTAAATTAAATTTAAAATTAAATCTTTGACATTAACTAATTTTCATGAAAATTACTTAATTGATATGCAGTTGCGAATTTTATCAGCAATTAATTTAATTTCAACAATTGAAGTAGGAGATAAACAGATTCACAAAAGCAAATGATTTAAAATATCAGGCAAAATAAATGAATCAAATTAAGATGATTAGTTAACATAAGACAATTGTGAAAAAATACCAAATAAAAACAAACATGTAATAGCTGTCAAAAATAAACGTTGTTTATCATGAGTGAGTTGAGTTTAGTAATAGTGTTTAATGTCCCAGTCAAGAATATTTCACTTATATCAAGACTTCACCAGCTAAAGGCGAAGGTGCAGAAATTTTTCCTGTATGTTGCACTGATGGCATTATACAGCAGGGTTCTTTATTGTGCCACACCTACCGTGACATGGGACCTCATTAATTTTCAATTCCCATTCAGAAGAACTGTGTTTTTCATTTGGTAATGCCAAGTGCTTGGTGAAAGAAATTACTACCCACTTTCAAGTCTTGGGTCAGACCCAGTCGAGATTTGAACCTATGACCTCCCACTTACGGAGCTAGCACTCTTCCAACTGAGCTATCATGTGCAATCACATTATGCACACACACACCCCACCCCCAACCTACAGTTTTTGACCACCTATAAGTGGTGAAGATTTTATGTCCACACACTCTCAGTTTTTTTGATGCAGTTTGATTTCCATTTTACATGTTTTATGCACATTAGTACTATTTGTATGCATGGACATATTATAATTTTGTTTTTATTTTGAATTTAGAAAGATCATTTGAACTGTGATCCAACCTATGAATTAGAAGAAATGATAATAGAAGCAAAACCGTTACACAAAAAGAAAAAACGACTAGCTAAACAAAACTCAAAAAGGGGAGAATCTCAGAATAGCTCTGTGGTAAGTGAAGTGAAAAAAGGATTGTAGAGTATAACTCTGTGATAAGTGAAGGAGAGAACTTTAGCTGTTTCAGGTTGGTAGAATGGAGGGATGGTCTTAGAATAGGTCTATGGTAAGTGATCACAGAGTACAGTAAACTATATGATAAATACTGGTATTTCAGAATAGCTCTGTGCATGATAAGTTAAGTGTAAAAAGGATCTCAGAATAGTTATATGCTTAGAGATGATCTCAGAAAAACCTTTGTTAAGTATCAAGTGGTAAGTGAAGAGGGGGATATGTGAAAAGCTCTGTAAGTGAAGAGGGGGGTATGTGAATAGCTCTGTAGGTGAAGGGGGGATATGTGAATAGTTCTGTAAGTGAAGAGGGGGATATGTGAATAGCTCTGTAAGTGAAGAGGGGGATATGTGAATAGCTCTAAGTGAAGAGGGGGATATGTGAAAAGCTCTGTAAGTGAAGAGGGGGTATGTGAATAGCTCTGTAGGTGAAGAGGGGGATATGTGAATAGCTCTGTAAGTGAAGAGGGGGATATGTGAATAGCTCTGTAAGTGAAGAGGGGGATATGTGAATAGCTCTGTAAGTGAAAAGGGGGGTATGTGAATAGCTCTGTAGGTGAAGAGGGGGATATGTGAATAGCTCTGTAAGTGAAGAGGGGGATATGTGAATAGCTCTGTAAGTGAAGAGGGGGATATGTGAATAGCTCTGTAAGTGAAGAGGGGGTATGTGAATAGCTCTGTAGGTGAAGAGGGGATATGTGAATAGCACTGAGTTAAGTGAAGAGGGGGATATGTGAATAGCTCTGTAAGTGAAGAGGGGGATATGTAAATAGCTCTGTAAGTGAAGAGGGGGATATGTGAATAGCTCTGTAAGTGAAGAGGGGATATGTGAATAGCTCTCTAAGTGAAGAGGGGGATATGTGAATAGCTCTGTAAGTGAAGAGGGGGGTATGTGAATAGCTCTGTAGGTGAAGAGGGGATATGTGAATAGCTCTGTAAGTGAAGAGGGGGATATGTGAATAGCTCTGTAAGTGAAAGGGGGATATGTGAATAGCTCTGTAAGTGAAGAGGGGGATATGTGAATAGCTCTGTAGGTGAAGAGGGGGATATGTGAATAGCTCTGTAAGTGAAGAGGGGGATATGTGAATAGCTCTCTAAGTGAAGAGGGGGATATGTGAATAGCTCTGTAGGTGAAGAGGGTGATATGTGAATAGCTCTGTAAGTGAAGAGGGGGATATGTGAATAGCTCTGTAAGTGAAGAGGGGGATATGTGAATAGCACTGAGTTAAGTGAAGAGGGTGATATGTGAATAGCTCTCTAAGTGAAGAGGGGGATATGTGAATAGCTCTGTAGGTGAAGAGGGGGATATGTGAATAGCACTGAGTTAAGTGAAGAGGGTGATATGTGAATAGCTCTCTAAGTGAAGAGGGGGATATGTGAATAGCTCTGTAGGTGAAGAGGGTGATATGTGAATAGCTCTGTAAGTGAAGAGGGGGATATGTTAATAGCTCTGAGTTAAGTGAAGAGGGTGATATGTGAATAGCTCTCTAAGTGAAGAGGGGGGTATGTGAATAGCTCTGTAGGTGAAGAGGGAGATATGTGAATAGCTCTGTAAGTGAAGAGGGAGATATGTGAATAGCTCTGTAGGTGAAGAGGGGGATATGTGAATAGCTCTGTAAGTGAAGAGGGGGTATGTGAATAGCTCTGTAGGTGAAGAGGGAGATATGTGAATAGCTCTGTAAGTGAAGAGGGGGATATGTGAATAGCTCTGTAAGTGAAGAGGGGGTATGTGAATAGCTCTGTAGGTGAAGGGGGGTATGTGAATAGCTCTGTAGGTGAAGAGGGGGGTATGTGAATAGCTCTGTAGGTGAAGAGGGGGATATGTGAATAGCTCTGTAAGTGAAGAGGGTGATATGTGAATAGCTCTCTAAGTGAAGAGGGGATATGTGAATAGCTCTGTAGGTGAAGAGGGTGATATGTGAATAGCTCTGTAAGTGAAGAGGGGGATATGTTAATAGCTCTGAGTTAAGTGAAGAGGGTGATATGTGAATAGCTCTCTAAGTGAAGAGGGGGATATTGAATAGCTCTGTAGGTGAAGAGGGTGATATGTGAATAGCTCTGTAAGTGAAGAGGGAGATATGTGAATAGCTCTGTAGGTGAAGAGGGGGATATGTGAATAGCTCTGTAAGTGAAGAGGGGGATATGTGAATAGCACTGAGTTAAGTGAAGAGGGTGATATGTGAATAGCTCTCTAAGTGAAGAGGGGGATATGTGAATAGCTCTGTAGGTGAAGAGGGGGATATGTGAATAGCACTGAGTTAAGTGAAGAGGGTGATATGTGAATAGCTCTCTAAGTGAAGAGGGGGATATGTGAATAGCTCTGTAGGTGAAGAGGGTGATATGTGAATAGCTCTGTAAGTGAAGAGGGGGATATGTTAATAGCTCTGAGTTAAGTGAAGAGGGTGATATGTGAATAGCTCTCTAAGTGAAGGGGGGTATGTGAATAGCTCTGTAGGTGAAGAGGGAGATATGTGAATAGCTCTGTAAGTGAAGAGGGAGATATGTGAATAGCTCTGTAGGTGAAGAGGGGGATATGTGAATAGCTCTGTAAGTGAAGAGGGGGGTATGTGAATAGCTCTGTAGGTGAAGAGGGAGATATGTGAATAGCTCTGTAAGTGAAGAGGGGGATATGTGAATAGCTCTGTAAGTGAAGAGGGGGGTATGTGAATAGCTCTGTAGGTGAAGAGGGGGGTATGTGAATAGCTCTGTAGGTGAAGAGGGGGGTATGTGAATAGCTCTGTAGGTGAAGAGGGGGATATGTGAATAGCTCTGTAAGTGAAGAGGGGGATATGTGAATAGCTCTGTAAGTGAAGAGGGGGTATGTGAATAGCACTGAGTTAAGTGAAGAGGGGGATATGTGAATAGCACTGAGTTAAGTGAAGAGGGGGGTATGTGAATAGCACTGAGTTAAGTGAAGAGGGGGATATGTGAATAGCACTGAGTTAAGTGAAGAGGGGGATATGTGAATAGCACTGAGTTAAGTGAAGAGGGGGATATGTGAATAGCTCTGAGTTAAGTGAAGTGAACAGAGTATCCTAGAACAGCTTTGTGCAAGCGTAAAGAAAAGGTTGGTTGGTTGAATGTTGCTTAACGACACATCAGCAATTTTTCAGCTATTCGCTACGAGAACAATTTTATTAATCTCTGTGGATGAATCTCTGAACAATTTCGTGTATGCATGTAAAGTGTGAGTGTGTTGTATGGTCTGCCTTGTACTAGCAGGATCTCAGGTCAACTTTAATGTGCTAGCTCACCGAATCAGAATGCCACAGACAAGTGTACAATCCATTATACTGATACCAGGTTAACCAGTAAAGGCCAACGGCAAGGAAAAATCACCTTTTCACATGTGGTCTGAGCAGGAAAAAGCCTGGATTTGTAGACTAACATCTTATCTTTTAGGCCACTGTGGCCTCTGTAAAGAAAAGAATATCATTGTAGGAATGATCTAAGAATAGCTCTATGGTAAGTATAATGGAGACAAGATCTCAGAAACTAGCTTGGTTCAAGACCACTGTGTGTTTCATGTATGTTTGATTCATAATCTATGTTTCCATTCCTTAGTAGCCAAAATCACCTTGGCTATTAATTTTTAGCTCACCTGAGCCAAAGGCTCAGATGAGCTATTGCAATCTATCACCGTCCGTCGTCCGTCGTGTGTAAACTTTACATTTTAATCTTCTCCTCCAAAACTACTGGGGCAAATTTGATGAAACTTGGCGATTATTATGCCTGGGTAACAGCCTTTAAAAATTGTGTTCGGGGTTTGGCCACGCCCAACAAGATGGCCGGCATTGCTAAAAATAGCAAAAAGACAAAAAATCTTCTTCTCTGAAACCAAAAGATGCAGGCAAATTTTGATTAGATATTTAGATTCAGCATACCTGGGAACATTAAAATTGTGTTTTTCATGAAAATTGAACAAAAAATAGGTTACACGTTTTTTGCGTAAAATTATGTAATTTTGAAAATGAAACATTTATTGTTATAACTCAATAACGGCTGAAGATAATTGCATGGAGTTTTCACTGTTGATCTTGTCTTGCTATTTTCTTCCAAAAGATGTCAAGGTCAAAGGTCAAGGTCATGTCCCTGTTTTTGACCTTTGATAAAAAATGCTATTTTTTAAACATTTCAGGTGATAATGGCATGGGATTTTCAGTTCATTGTAGGTATTGACATGATGATCATTTTGATACAAAGATCAAGGTCATGAGTTCAAAGGTCAAGGTCGAGGATGCACAACTATTTCCGTTATAGTTGATTATCTGCAAAACTATTAACTTTTTGTATAGGCATATATATTAGAATATTGTAGGTAATGGCACAATGGTAATTTTGATATATTAATAAAGGTCATTGGTTCAAAGGTCAAGGTCACAGATGCAAAACAATACAGAAATGGTTAATTATCTCGAAAACTATAAACTTTTTGTATAGACATGTATTACAATATTGAAGGAATTGATTTAACGGTCATTTTGATATATAGATAAAGGTCATGGGTTCAAAGGTCAAGGTCACAGATGCGAAAGAATACTGACTAAAAAACTATAAGCTTTTTGTATCGACATGTATATTACAATATTGTAGGAATTGATTTAAAGATCATTTTTATATATAGATTAAGGTCATGGGTTCAAAGGTCAAGGTCACAGATGTGAAAGTGTACCAAAATGGTTAATTATCTCGAAAACTATAAACTTTTTGTATAGACATGTATATTACAATATTGAAGGAATTGATTTAATTTATAGACATGTATATTACAATATTGAAGGAATTGATTTAACGATCATTTTGATATATAGATAAAGGTCATGGGTTCAAAGGTCAAGGTCCCAGATGCGAAAAAATACCGAAATGGTTAATTATCTAGAAAACTATTAACTTTTTGTATAAAAATGTATATTACAATATTGTAGGTTTTGATTTAACGATCATTTTGATATATAGTTTAATGTCATGGGTTCAAAGGTCAAGGTCACAAATGCGAAAGAATACTGAAATGGTTAATTATCTCAAAAACTATAAACTTTTTGTATAAACATGTATATTAGAATATTGTAGGTAATGGCACAATGGTAATTTTGATATATTAATAAAGGTCATGGGTTCAAAGGTCAAGGTCACAGATGCAAAACAATACAGAAATGGTTAATTATCTTGAAAACTATAAACTTTTTGTATAGACATGTATTACAATATTGAAGGAATTGATTTAACGGTCATTTTGATATATAGATAAAGGTCATGGGTTCAAAGGTCAAGGTCACAGATGCGAAAGAATACTGAAATGGTTAATTATCTAAAAAACTATAAGCTTTTTGTATCGACATGTATATTACAATATTGTAGGAATTGATTTAAAGATCATTTTTAGCTCACCTGACCGAAGGTCATGTGAGCTTATGGCATAGTGCAGCGTGTGTATGTGCGTGCGTGTGTGCGTGCGTGTGTGCGTCGTTAACACCTATTTTCGACTTCTCCTCTGAAACTACTGGACAGTTTTTAATGAAACTTTGTCAGAAGTATATATGGGCCGGTGCAATTCAGATTTGTTTCGCGCGTTGCTATGGCTACCATAACTAGGTCAAGGTGACCTTGGGGTGCAAAAATCTTAAAAAATCTTCTTCTCCGAAAGTACTGATTGGAGAAAAAATCTGATGTGATATTTGGCTTCTCTAGGGTCTTAAGCCTATAGTTTGTTCATTTTGTGAAATTCGGATAAAAAATAGGTTACGCTTTTTTGCGTTTAATTTTGAAAAAATCGTAAAATAGCTTCAAATTGTTATAACTTGACTATTTGACCAGATAATGACATGGGGTTTTCAGTTTTGACATTTTCTTGTTAGTATCTTCAAAATGAGGTCAAGGTCAATTGTGAAGGTCGTGACCTAATTTTTTTTACCTCTGATTATAATTATAATCTCGAAAAGTATAAACTTTTTGTATAGGCATGTATATAAGAATGTTGTAGGTATCGATACAACGATCATTTTGATGTATAGAAAAAGGTCATGGGTTCAAAGGTCAAGGTCACAGATGCGAAACAATACTGAAATGGTTAATTATCTCGAAAACTAAACATTTTGTATAGGCATGTATATTAGAATGTTGTAGGTATTGATACAACGATCATTTTGATGTATAGAAAAAGGTCATGGGTTCAAAGGTCAAGGTCACAGATGTGAAACATTACTGAAAAGGTTAATTATCTCGAAAACTGTAAACATTTTGTATAGGCATGTATATTAGAATGTTGTAGGTATTGATACAACGATTATTTTGATGTATAGAAAAAGGTCATGGGTTCAAAGGTCAAGGTCACAGATGTGAAACATTACTGAAATGGTTAATTATCTCGAAAACTATAAACTTTTTGTATAGGCATGTATATTAGAATGTTGTAGGTATTGATACAATGATCATTTTGATGTATAGAGAAAGGTCATGGGTTCAAAGGTCAAGGTCACAGATGCGAATCAATACTGAAATGGTTAATTATCTCGAAAACTATAAACTTTTTGTATAGGCATGTATATAAGAATGTTGTAGGTACCGATACAACGATCATTTTGATGTATAGAAAAAGGTCATGGGTTCAAAGGTCAAGGTCACAGATGCGAAACAATACCGAAATGGTTAATTATCTCGAAAACTATAAACTTTTTGTATAGGCATGTATATTAGAATGTTGTAGGTATTGATACAGCGATCATTTTTATGTATAGAAAAAGGTCATGGGTTCAAGGATCAAGGTCACAGATGTGAAACAATACCAAAATATTTAATCATCTTGAAAACTATAATCTTTTTGTATAGGCATGTATATTAGAATGTTGTAGGTATTGATACAGCGATCATTTTTATGTATAGAAAAAGGTCATGGGTTCAAGGATCAAGGTCACAGATGTGAAACAATACCAAAATATTTAATCATCTTGAAAACTATAATCTTTTTGTATAGGCATGTATATTAGAATGTTGTAGGTATTGATACAACGATTATTTTGATGTATAGAAAAAGGTCATGGGTTCAAAGGTCAAGGTCACAGATGCGAAACAATACTGAGATGGTAAATTATCTCGAAAACTATAAACTTTTTGTATAGACATGTATATTAGAATGTTGTAGGTATTGATACAACGATCATTTTGATGTATAGAAAAGGTCATTGGTTGAAAGGTCAAGGTCACAGATGTGAAACAATACTGAAATGGTTAATTATCTTGAAAACTATAAACTTTTTGTATAGGCATGTATATTAGAATGTTGTAGGTATCGATACATCGATCATTTTGATGTATAGAAAAAGGTCATGGGTTCAAAGGTCAAGGTCACTTATGCGAAACAATACTGAAATGTTTTATTGTCTCGAAAACTATAAACTTTTTGTATAGGCATGTATATTAGAATGTGGTAGGTATCGATTCAATGATCATTTTGATGTATAGAAAAAGGTCATGGGTTCAAAGGTCAAGGTCACAGATGTGAAACAATACTCAAATAGTTAATTATCTTGAAAACTATTAACTTTTTGTATAGGCATGTATATTAGAATGTTGTAGGTATTGATACAATGGTTGTCATGATGTAAAGAAAAAAGTCATTGGGTTTAGTATTTATGTTTTCTTTAAATCTATCAGCTAGCCATTAGTTATCAGGTGAGCGTATCAGGCCCATGGGCCTCTTGTTATATATAGATTAAGGTCATGGGTTCAAAGGTCAAGGTAACAGATGTGAAAGTGTACCAAAATGGTTAATTATCTCGAAAACTATAAACTTTTTGTATAGACATGTATATTACAATATTGAAGGAATTGATTTAACGATCATTTTGATATATAGATTAATGTCATGCGTTCAAAGGTCAAGGTCACAGATGCGAAAGAATACTGAAATGGTTAATTATCTTAAAACCTATAAGCTTTTTGTATAGCCATGTATAATACAATGTTGTAGGAATTGATTTAACAATCATTTTGCTATATAGATTAAGGTCATGGATTCAAAGGTCAAGGTTACAGATGGGAAAGGATACTGAAATGATTAATTATCTTGAAAACTATTAACTTTTTGTATAGGCATGTATATTCGAATATTGTAGGTAATGGCCTAACAATCATTTTGATATATAGATGAAGGTCATAGTTTCATACTTTTGTTTTTACTTTTTTAGCTGTTTATAATAAATATATATATTATATATATATTATACATATATTATATGTAGCAATCTCGGGACAAGGTATGATTAATTTGCAAAAATTCTTGCATTTAATTCTGCCTTACTGCTGAAAATTAGGAGTTCTCTTTTATAAATGTTATAAATGTTATTGATCATTGAACCTCTGCATGAGATATGTACTTAGCCTCAGGTGAGCGTTAAGGCCCATGGGCCTCTTGTTGAGAAATCCTCCCTAAAAGTAACCTATTTTTGCATTTTGTAAAAACTACTTTAAACGGGTTATATTTTCACAAATTTTGGCTTTAACTAACGATTCTATATTTCATGGAACTTTTTCTCATCAGAACTAAATGACTTGCTTACACGACCACTAATAACAATATTTGAGCTTTATTTTTTTCACATTTTAATTTACAGGAAAATGATGGTCAAGATGGTGAAGAGAATATTTACAAATATTTCCAAGTATACAATAGGGAGAGGTAAATGATTATATTTGATAAAGGTTTATATAACAGCCATATTTATATAGACACTTTTTGTGTACAGTAAAACCTCGATTCATTGCCACCATTTGTTCAGTCAAATTTTTGCGTTGTAAAGGGATTTGCAATAAATTGTGGGAGCCGGATAAAGAAAAACATAAACAAAATGGATTTTGGGACTTCAAAATAGTGTGGCAATAGGCAAGGTGGCAAAGTTATCAAGGGGCATTATAAGAAGGTTTTACTGTATTCAAGGTTTGGTTCAGACATGTGGCACATTTCAATATTACTAGTACATCATGAGATCATAAGAATGAACACATAGATGTTTGATGAATCGGTTAAATCATGCAATGGAAATAACCCCATAGTGAATGTTTGTACTGACAGTTTTATGTATAAATCTGGATTGAGATTATTTATTAACCCAGAGATAGAAGCTGCTTTAAAAACTTGGTGGCTCAAATATTATGCATTTCTGTATAAAGATTATGACTTTGGTTCATGGAAAGAGTTGAAATGGCAATTAGTGAAATAACATTACCCTTTCTGTTTATTAATGAAAATGTACATCACAAAAAATTTAAAAGCCAACCAGACTTTCGCGTTTACAAATAATCTGCCACACTCAAAATAAGATGACCACTCAGCACCCAGGGCTCTAGGAATTTCACACTGAATTATATGCTGAACTATTATTACTATTGGTCACAAAAAAAAATGATCAGGTACAATTTATTCCTTATATGTATGTTTATTGGTCGTTGTTTAGTATTATGTGGCATTATCCAGTAGCAATGGAAATAATAGTTTCTTACAAATGATATAAAGTACTATAATTTGGTAAATGTATAAAAAAAACTATTATAATTTGTCTTTACTAATTTATATTTCAATAGAGATTTGCCAGAATTCAAACGAAAACTTTTGGCTCAAAGTAAAGAGCGGCAAGGGGTTAATGAATCGTTTGAAGTGAACGATAATGATGAAACAGAAATAGAAACAATAAATCCTGACAGAAAGTTAAACGTTAAACCAGTAACAAGACGGAGAAGTGCAGCAGACGCTGCCAGACGTACTAGTACTGATGTTAAACTTGTATCATGTAGGTCACATAGTATTACAGCAGAAATGCAGGCAGATATACTAAATGTTGAGGAAGAAATTGAATACTGGCAAAAACAATTAGAATATCAGCAAAAAGAATCACAAAAAGAATCTAAACAGGAAGTAGTAGACTCGCAGAAAAAATCCAAACAGGATGCAACAGACTCGCAGAAAAAATCCAAACAGGATGTAGCAGACTCGCAGAAAAAGTTAGAAAGGCAGTCATCTGAGAGTTATACTACAAAAACTGAAACAGAGTATCAAAGACGAGATAGCAAGCAGGAAAAAACAGGTACAAGGAAGGACAGTGTGGTGAAACAAGTGACATTTCAAAGACAATTTAGTATGGTGAGACAAGATAGTATAGATGAATCTAGCTCAAAGTCCAACTTTCAAAGTGTAGATGTTAAACATCAAAGTTGATACAATTTTTATATTGTATATGATATATGAAATTCATAGAGTTTTCCATTGTTAAGGGAAAATTTAGACATTTGTTAGATGTTACTGATCTGAGTGTAAAAATGGCTTAGATTATTCAACCTTCAAACAATTGAAACTGGTGTTGGGATAAGTGGGTTTTTTAAGGACTTTTTAGTGTGGAGCTAACTATATGGATGAAAACCATTCTGCTTCCATTGTAAAGTTTACATCTATCAAAGAAATGTTTTGTTTCTGAATTATTTGACAAAATGTGAAAATGTCATTCCCACCTAAGACAATGATTATGTTATTATGCCTTTCCCACCAAAGACATACATTGTACAAAGTTAATGCCATTCTCACCAAAGACATACATAGTTCAAAAGTTTAAATGCCATTCTCACCATAGACATGCATTGTACAAAGTTAATATGCCTTTCCCACCAACGACATACATTGTACAAATGTTAATGTCATTCCAACCAAAGACAAACAATGTACAAGTTAATATGCCATTCCCACCTAAGAGGCACAGTGCTAATGAGTATGTCATTCCCACTATATAAACACATTGATGATTGCTTGTATGTCATTCCCACTAAAGACATACATCGTTTATGAGTATATGTCATTTCAACCAAGGACTTTCAGTGTCAAAGAATGTATGTGTCATTCCAAACAAAGACGTACAGTGTTAAATTAAGCAAATGCCATTCCCACCAAAGACTTACAATGTCAATGAAATACATGTATATGTCATTCCCACCAAAGATATACAATGTTACTGAGCTTATGTCATTCCTACCATAGACATGGCTAAAATCATTCTCACTAAAAACATGATCATTTCAAAAAAGGACAAAAATATTTTACTTATATATTTATCGTAATAAACTGTGTCACAATTTCATTCTATTCCAGTTCAAAGTTTTGAAATCTACCTCTAGTACATTCCATTCCAGTCCAAGATATAAAGTACCATTTGTCCATACCATTACATAAAGGAGTTGAAATGTGCCAGTTTATTATATTCAAGTCCAATACAGTAGTTTATGCTGTGCATTATTATTACCGTTCAGTGTTTAGTCTAAACATGGTGATTTTTCCTAGGTTAGAGCTTATTCATTCCATTTCAGTCCAAAACAGCTCTTATATATTTCATGTCATTCCAGCTAAGTGCAGTCCCAAAGTCCATCCATCCAGTTCATGTCCAGTGGATGTTCTACAAACTGCTATTTATCTATTCCATCACATTTAATCTAGTCTAGTTCATCTCAAAACATGGTGTTTTACCGGGAATGAAATCCATTTCTTGTTCAATCCATTATGTTTCATCCAAACCCAGAAGGTGAAGGTCATTAATTTTTATATGGAAGAAATAAAATGTTTTTGAAATCTATGACAAGACCATTCCATACAGACTATTTACATAGAACTTCTTTAAGCATTGATAATGTGAAGTGTTTTACAGGTTTTGTGCAAATGTAACTACATTGAATGTTTGATATGTGAAAGTTGAAGGAACAGCGATTTTCATTGATTTTAACATTATGGTACGTTTAGTTATTATCTATGATATCATAGAAGACTTATACACATTCCAGTTATCAAAGTTATATAGTTGTTCATTAACATACAGATTTTATTTGGACAACTACAGCAAAAACATAATTTTACAATTAATAATTTGCATTTTGAAACAAATGACATTGAAAAATCTTCCAGTAAAACATATTACTGGATTAAAAAGATTTGTAAAGGCCACCACACTATATGGTAACATTATGTACATAAGAATCTCATATTTTTAGAAGACCCACTACCGTGAAAACATGCAAAGTCATCATGTTACAGAAATTTTTTAATATAAAATGTTGTAAGTTGTATTGTATATTTATGATGTTTTTGTTAAAAGATATTGATAATGTTTTAGTTTTGTAAATTTGAATTTTAACGAATTTTATCGAAGATAAAGATAAAGAGATTCATAATGTACAGTATATATGTATATTGTAAATATGTTTTGATAAACATGTATTATTTCCATATTGTGCAATTGAAATTTACTGATACAACTACGGTTATTCATATAAATGTTTAAATGTAGAAATTGTTGATATATATGATGTGATGACCACTGATGATGTGCAGAACCGACTAATGTTTCTTATGTAAATGGGGTTAGGGGTCTTGCTGGTCAAGTGGTGTAGGGGTTAGCATTCAAACTCAAGGTGTCTATCCACTATGGGTTTCACTTTTGTAGCCAAGTGGTGTAGGAGTTAACATTCAAACTCAAGGTCTCCAACCAATGTGGGTTCCACTTCTGTGGACTGAAAGTGCAAAAGAGGATTTTTCTAATTCTGTGCCTTTACAAGTTAGCTTAGTACCAGTGTAATGACTTGAGTTAAAGAACAGGGGTGCATGTACTCAGAGAAAACCGCCATCCTTAAGCAAGTGTACTGATAAGCTTTTTCACACTAGGATCTGTCCCAAGTGGGATTCAAACCCAGTTATCCACCAGCTAGCACTTTAGATCACTCTGCCACTGAAGCCATTATGACACTAGGTCATGCAAGAATTGGAAGTAAAAATTATGAAATCGAAGCACCATTAATCCAAACAATTGTCACATGATCATCACATGATATATAAATAGATGCCATTGTAAATTGTTTGCACCTTTCCTCCCAGAGATTTATATAAAATAAAATCACAGCAATGATGATGATGATAATGATGATGATGATGATGATGATGATGATGATGATGTTGATGATAATGTACATGGTTCTGATGTTGTTATTATGGTGTATATATATATATTGTTGATTACTGTGTGATTTAATTGTAATATAGTTACGTGTATAAGGTAACAAGGTTACTGTCATTAGTCAAACTTTAAGCACACTTTGTAGATTGATTCTGAAATTCTTTCTTAGGTAATTAGATCTGCTGGTAAAAAAAACAAAAGATGATGTTTACCAATATAGTTCCTTAAGCACAACACTTGTGGCTAAACACAACATTTATGCAGAACTATCACCTACAATCCATGGCTAAGTGCTAGTGTCACTGGCTTTCCAAGCCTTAGGATATGGGCACAAACCCCACTTGGTACTCTTGAGATGGACTTCATCTCTAGCACACTGTAAATTGATGTAAAAATTAAGCTCCATACAAATAATCATTCTGAGATGGTAGTGTGGATGCTATAGAGTACATTTACTATGAACTACAGTCTGCATAAAACTGACCAAAAGTAGACATTTTTCTATAAAAGTTCATCATGTTCTTCTTTTAATTTGAGACAGATCAAACATCCTCGAGAAATAATGCAAATTATAATTCCACACAGGAATTGGATGTAAGTTAGGAATCTGTGAGGTATTTTTGTATGTTGAATTTGTGCGTATTTATATGGTACTGATTTCTTACACCTGTATATCAACAGGTGATGTAAAAAGAATTCTGCGGAATTAGATGCCTCGCCTATGATTAAACTTTTGTTCATTTAATGTATGGTAATATTTCCAATTATAAAATGGAAAATTTGCTATAATCACATTAAGTTTATGTCATGTATTGTGTGATGACCGCTAGTATTTGTAGGAAATTTTTATCCTCAGCCTTTTAAGAAAGAGGGGGATAATAAATTAGAGTTTCTGTCCGTCCAATTCTTGTCTGCACTAATTCTCCTAAACTATGAAGCACTATGTCATGAAACTTGTGCAAAGCATCATTATTGATAGGAGATGCGCATATCATTAACACAAGTTGGTTTGCTTATTTTCCTGGGAGTTATTGCCCTTTGAATATAATTGAAAATTACAAAAAGAAAAAGAACTTGCTGGTGGGGGATCTTAATTCACTGAATTTGCTTCTATTTATTATCTCTAGTCTTCACCATATCAACCCCCAGGTTTCAAATAAGAAATGACATTCTTATTAGGTTATTTCAAGAGTTTATGCAAGATAGTGTGGCACATACCAAATTTGATATTTGTTTCAACTCTTGGCACTATTTCTTCTGTAACTGCTCGTGTGAGATAAGGTTTTTTTGCCATGCGAGATTTGCGTGAACTTTAGTGACATCATAACCAAAAGACAATCACATAATGTCATCCTGTGGAGAATATGATGTCATCTTGCAGGAAAATTCATACACATCAAGGGCCATGACCCTAATATTGTCTTTTAACAGGAATTGCAATACAATTGCTTCTACATGTTTCATTGAAGAAAGATACTGTCATATTGTAAATATCATCAGTTATGGATTCCCATTTTAAATGTTTTGCCATAATACAGTGTTATTATGAGGAAAGGTAGACTAATTTTTACATAACCCCATCTATTATAAAGAACAGTATATGAACAAATTCTAGCTGTCATCATATAGTGTATAAATGACCAGTTACAACTAAAGAAAAACCCCTCAAAATGTCACACTGGCTGCTAAAAATGGCTAAAGTTAACTGTACTCTGCATTGATGCTACTTTCCTATTACATGTATTTTGATTTAAAATTGTGTGTGTGTGTGTGTGTGTGTGTGTGTGTGTGTATCTGTGTGAATGCATGCATGTGTTTGTGATGCCTACCTGTATATTTACTCGCTTGTTAAATACACTGATTAAATTACATACTTTATTATTAGGCAGTGGTAAAATATTCTGTATTTGACCTCCATGGTCTTAGACCAATAACTTTTCAAGTCTACTGGTCCAACACAAAGATGTGAATCTCCTAACTTGCCAACAAAACTGATTAACATAAGAGTATACACTTGTTCCAGGATCCTCTGTATACCTGTATATTGTAAATAATTTTTTTAAACTTGTTTCAGAATAAATATATTTTTTAAACTTACTGTAAACATAGTTATTTTTGCAGTGTACTAAATTTCGCTTATTTCGCAGTGATTTGTATTGAATGAAAATTAATAGCAAGCGAAAATTATATTATGCTTATTGTGTTATAGTGCATATTTCAAAAACATTAAAATTTAATTATGCAGATATTTCTAAATTTCATTTACTGCAAAAATAAATACACACGAAATTGAATATGTTTACAGTAACTGGCCAATTATATTTTTCAGATGTTTCATATTTGCACAAAGTTTCAGCTTTCCCCAGCAGTTGAAAGCTTATACTTGTCCAAAAAGCCAATCTAAACAAGGGACCAGAAAATTTTATCAGATCTGTTTTGTACCAGATGATATTGATGTTTTACAATGTTGATTATTTTTATCCCTGAAATTGCTTAAATTTATGTCTGCCATATTCTTGCTATGAATGAGTGATTTATTTTTATATTGAATTATGTGCAATATTTTTGTTGAGTTGTTAAATAGTCCATCTTTGTCTGTGATGCTTGATGTCTTTTGAATTTTCATTAAATACATTTGCATTCCTGATGAGAGAACGTTTAAAGTTTTGTGCTATTTTAGTATATATACAAATATAACCATTAGTATGTTGGTTTCATTGATGACAAGAAACTTTTACTTTAAGTTAACAATAGGACCTATGTATCTATTTTTTTCATTCCTGGAAGCCAAAATCGCCATTGGCTACTAATATCTGAAAAATATTTCAACAAAAGTATAAATTTTTAGCAAATTTGTGAAAAAGTACTTTAAATGAAAAATATGTTCACATATTCTGGAACTTTGGCTACTAATGATTTTAAATTTAGTCAGTAGTATTAAATTTGTTAAAACCTAGTCAGTAGTATACTGTTTTGGGTAACAACATCTCTAGTTTTGCTACAAATGTGAAGTAATTAGTTTCCATATTTCCAAAATTTGTGAAAATATAGTTCTTTTTAATTTGAGTATTTGTCAAAGGTTACTTTTGGAAATACTGTCTCAGAAACTAATACCCAATGGCAATTTTGACTACATGTAATAGAGACATGAACATGGACATGTTTTCTTTATACAATGTAGGTTAGAATCATTGTGATTTGCTGTAGGAAAAAACCGTATGTATTGTGTTAAGTCTATGTCTCCAATTATGTTTTAAGTTATGTCATTTCTGAAAGAAATCTCGAGTTCCATTGTAAAATTCAGAAGATCCTGATGTGGTATCTTAGTAAAAAGGTTCATTGGTTATCAGTTATTTGTTATTACATGTACTGGTAGTCAACCCACCAAGGTAATGGACTTCCACTTTGTGTACCACATGATCGATATCAATATAATATTTTTGATAAATGATTACATGTATTTCTATTGGATATTGAATCATATTACATACTGTAATCATATTACATACTGTAATCATATTACATACTATGTGGATATGTCGAAATTTCCTATACCACGAAAAATAAATACACGCGAAAATAGATACGTTTACAGTAACTTTTTCTGGTCGAAATAACGTTGTCCTGGAAATTTTTTATGTAAACATTTGTCATTACATTCTACACATGTATAATGGGTAATTTATCACATGATGTACTGATCACCTGACTGTTAAAGATTCCAGTTTTAGAGGCCAGTACAAAGCTGTTTAATATTTCATTGTTGTTTATTCATTAGTTAGTAGTATATATACATTGGTATCATTATTTATCAAGCTCTCCAGAACACAAGTCACCTCATTTTGTCCGAAGGTTTAATGTTTTAAACAAGTTAGTGATTTTTTACGCATATGGGGAAAAATATTATTGTATAATTAGTAGAACTGAATAAACATACAGCAAGATATTTTCACATTATTTTGTGTACAAATACTCATCACATATAAAAAAGTGAAAATACTCAACATATAGATACTAGTATACTAGAAGCTGTTATCTTCTCAATATACATGTATCTATGGTGACAGTAGTCATTCTTAATAATTTTATTCAGTTTCATTTACAATCCAACCTGCCTTTAAGGTCATCTCTATATAAGGGCCACCTGTTTTTAAAGGCAATTTCATTTATATCCTAATTGTTCTTAATTCATATTATTTGAACCTGTATTTAAAGGTCACCTGCCCATAAAGGCCACTTTACTGGTTCCCTTGGTTGGCAGGTTTGACACTTATTCAAGAGTCATGTATTTGTTGTGACTGTTTCACTGTCATTCATGATAATTCCAGTCAGTCTCATTTTATATTGCCATGTTATGAAGAGTAAAAAATTACTGATGTGATGTAAAACAACATCAACATCCATTACTGTCAGTACTTTGATTAACAATTGATCAACTATACATCAATCACCAGTAGTGTCAGTACTTTGATTAACAATTAGTCTGTGTAACCGAATACCTTGCAATGCTATTTATAGGCAAACAACATTGACCGGTCCACTTCACCTTTCATGAGGAATATTCTTGTAGAAAGGTCCACTTAATATAGTGTTAGGATTCACAGTTTAACATATACAAAACCCTTGGAAAGTGTTTTCCATGATTTGGACAAAAAAATAAACACTTGTGTTCCCTATACATGTACATAAATGTACTCTTCCGTAATAAATATTCAAGTGAAAGGTCAAGTGGACAGGTCATTGTTGTTTGCCTATACAAGATTTTTTGTTTAAGTTTTCTAGTAAGTAAATTATTTTATGCAATGTTACTTTATATCTGTATAAATTATGAGGTTATATATTTACATAGAGGATCAAGTCTTTAACATTGATGCATCGTTATTTATCTTAAACATCTTGTTGTGTGCAATAGAAATTAGAATCAATTCATGCTTTTTGCAGTCTGAATATTTTTTTCTACATTTAATGTTGCTTTTAAGGTATCTCATTGCTGTTGAATATCAAATGAATGAATCTCTATATTCTCATATAAGGAGTTTAAACTTAACTTTGGGAAAATGACCTATCTCTTTGAATACTCTTGCATGATTCAAATTCATATCTTCCAAAGGATAAAGTGGGGCGGGCAGGGATAAAAATCTAGGAATTAATTTTATATAAGGGTAATAACTATGGTAGGTTTAACAGCTGTCTTTGTACTTGTTTTTTTATTCTTGAATTTTACAAATTTACAATTGTAAAAGAAAGTACAGTTTAGGTCATTTTCTAAATCTTAAGTTGGAAGCACTATCCAAAGTTAGAGGTTTTCTATATTAAGTATGGTATATTGATGTGCAGTTTCTTGTATATTTTACTTAATTGTTACAAAGATTAAATGTCTTTATCTCAAATCACTCATTGTTTACTGGCAATATTTGTTTTGATTTCAGAATAAAAATTTTATATAGAAGTATCATACAATATGAGTTATTTATCATCTCTATAGTAACAGTTGATACATGCACTAATGACTGTCAATGTTCAAGTGATGCAGTGGTTAACAATTTAGCCTATACCTGCTCTTATGACTGTCAGTGTTCAAGTGATGCAGTGGTTAACAATTTAGCCTATACCTGCACTAATGACTGTCAATGTTCAAGTGATGCAGTGGTTAACAATTTAGCCTATACCTGCACTAATGACTGTCAATGTTCAAGTGATGCAGTGGTTAACAATTTAGCCTATACCTGCACTAATGACTGTCAATGTTCAAGTGATGCAGTGGTTAACAATTTAGCCTATACCTGCACTAATGACTGTCAATGTTCAAGTGATGCAGTGGTTAACAATTTAGCCTATACCTGCTCTTATGACTGTCAGTGTTCAAGTGATGCAGTGGTTAACAATTTAGCCTATACCTGCACTAATGACTGTCAATGTTCAAGTGATGCAGTGGTTAACAATTTAGCCTATACCTGCACTAATGACTGTCAATGTTCAAGTGATGCAGTGGTTAACAATTTAGCCTATACCTGCTCTTACGACTGTCAGTGTTCAAGTGATGCAGTGGTTAACAATTTAGCCTATACCTGCACTAATGACTGTCAATGTTCAAGTGATGCAGTGGTTAACAATTTAGCCTATACCTGCTCTAATGACTGTCAGTGTTCAAGTGATGCAGTGGTTAACAATTTAGCCTATACCTGCACTAATGACTGTCAGTGTTCAAGTGATGCAGTGGTTAACAATTTAGCCTATACCTGCACTAATGACTGTCAATGTTCAAGTGATGCAGTGGTTAACAATTTAGCCTATACCTGCTCTAATGACTGTCAATGTTCAGGTGATGCAGTGGTTAACAATTTAGCCTATACCTGCTCTAATGACTGTCAATGTTCAAGTGATGCAGTGGTTAACAATTTAGCCTATACCTGCTCTAATGACTGTCAATGTTCAGGTGATGCAGTGGTTAACAATTTAGCCTATACCTGCACTAATGACTGTCAGTGTTCAAGTGATGCAGTGGTTAACAATTTAGCCTATACCTGCACTAATGACTGTCAATGTTCAAGTGATGCAGTGGTTAACAATTTAGCCTATACCTGCACTAATGACTGTCAATGTTCAAGTGATGCAGTGGTTAACAATTTAGCCTATACCTGCACTAATGACTGTCAATGTTCAAGTGATGCAGTGGTTAACAATTTAGCCTATACCTGCACTAATGACTGTCAATGTTCAAGTGATGCAGTGGTTAACAATTTAGCCTATACCTGCTCTAATGACTGTCAATGTTCAAGTGATGCAGTGGTTAACAATTTAGCCTATACCTGCTCTAATGACTGTCAATGTTCAGGTGATGCAATGGTTATCAATTTAGCCTATACCTGCACTAATGACTGTCAGTGTTCAAGTGATGCAGTGGTTAACAATTTAGCCTATACCTGCACTAATGACTGTCAATGTTCAAGTGATGCAGTGGTTAACAATTTAGCCTATACCTGCACTAATGACTGTCAATGTTCAAGTGATGCAGTGGTTAACAATTTAGCCTATACCTGCACTAATGACTGTCAATGTTCAAGTGATGCAGTGGTTAACAATTTAGCCTATACCTGCACTAATGACTGTCAATGTTCAAGTGATGCAGTGGTTAACAATTTAGCCTATACCTGCACTAATGACTGTCAATGTTCAAGTGATGCAGTGGTTAACAATTTAGCCTATACCTGCACTAATGACTGTCAGTGTTCAAGTGATGCAGTGGTTAACAATTTAGCCTATACCTGCACTAATGACTGTCAATGTTCAAGTGATGCAGTGGTTAACAATTTAGCCTATACCTGCACTAATGACTGTCAATGTTCAAGTGATGCAGTGGTTAACAATTTAGCCTATACCTGCTCTAATGACTGTCAATGTTCAGGTGATGCAGTGGTTAACAATTCAGCCTATACCTGCTCTTATGACTGTCAATGTTCAAGTGATGCAGTGGTTAACAATTTAGCCTATACCTGCACTAATGACTGTCTGTGTTCAAGTGATGCAGTGGTTAACAATTTAGCCTATACATGCACTAATGACTCTCAATGTTCAGGTGATGCAGTGGTTAACAATTTAGCCTATACCTGCTCTTATGACTGTCAATGTTCAAGTGATGCAGTAGTTAAAAATTTAGCCTATACCTGCACTAATGACTGTCAATGTTCAAGTGATGCAGTGGTTAACAATTTAGCTTATACCTGCACTAATGACTGTCAATGTTCAAGTGATGCAGTGGTTAACAATTTAGCCTATACCTGCTCTAATGACTGTCAATGTTCAGGTGATGCAGTGGTTAACAATTTAGCCTATACCTGCTCTTATGACTGTCAATGTTCAAGTGATGCAGTGGTTAACAATTTAGCCTATACCTGCACTAATGACTGTCAATGTTCAAGTGATGCAGTGGTTAACAATTTAGCCTATACCTGCACTAATGACTGTCAATGTTCAAGTGATGCAGTGGTTAACAATTTAGCCTATACCTGCTCTAATGACTGTCAATGTTCAGGTGATGCAGTGGTTAACAATTTAGCCTATACCTGCTCTTATGACTGTCAATGTTCAAGTGATGCAGTGGTTAACAATTTAGCCTATACCTGCACTAATGACTGTCAATGTTCAAGTGATGCAGTGGTTAACAATTTAGCCTATACCTGCTCTTATGACTGTCAGTGTTCAAGTGATGCAGTGGTTAACAATTTAGCCTATACCTGCACTAATGACTGTCAATGTTCAAGTGATGCAGTGGTTAACAATTTAGCCTATACCTGCTCTAATGACTGTCAATGTTCAAGTGATGCAGTGGTTAACAATTTAGCCTATACCTGCTCTTATGACTGTCAATGTTCAAGTGATGCAGTGGTTAACAATTTAGCCTATACCTGCTCTTATGACTGTCAATGTTCAAGTGATGCAGTGGTTAACAATTTAGCCTATACCTGCTCTAATGACTGTCAATGTTCAAGTGATGCAGTGGTTAACAATTTAGCCTATACCTGCTCTTATGACTGTCAATGTTCAAGTGATGCAGTGGTTAACAATTTAGCCTATACCTGCTCTAATGACTGTCAATGTTCAAGTGATGCAGTGGTTAACAATTTAGCCTATACCTGCTCTTATGACTGTCAATGTTCAAGTGATGCAGTGGTTAACAATTTAGCCTATACCTGCTCTTATGACTGTCAATGTTCAAGTGATGCAGTGGTTAACAATTTAGCCTATACCTGCTCTAATGACTGTCAATGTTCAAGTGATGCAGTGGTTAACAATTTAGCCTATACCTGCTCTTATGACTGTCAATGTTCAAGTGATGCAGTGGTTAACAATTTAGCCTATACCTGCTCTAATGACTGTCAATGTTCAAGTGATGCAGTGGTTAACAATTTAGCCTATACCTGCTCTTATGACTGTCAATGTTCAAGTGATGCAGTGGTTAACAATTTAGCCTATACCTGCTCTTATGACTGTCAATGTTCAAGTGATGCAGTGGTTAACAATTTAGCCTATACCTGCACTAATGACTGTCAATGTTCAAGTGATGCAGTGGTTAACAATTTAGCCTATACCTGCTCTTATGACTGTCAATGTTCAAGTGATGCAGTGGTTAACAATTTAGCCTATACCTGCACTAATGACTGTCAATGTTCAAGTGATGCAGTGGTTAACAATTTAGCCTATACCTGCACTAATGACTGTCAATGTTCAAGTGATGCAGTGGTTAACAATTTAGCCTATACCTGCACTAATGACTGTCAATGTTCAAGTGATGCAGTGGTTAACAATTTAGCCTATACCTGCTCTTATGACTGTCTGTGTTCAAGTGATGCAGTGGTTAACAATTTAGCCTATACCTGCTCTAATGACTGTCAATGTTCAAGTGATGCAGTGGTTAACAATTTAGCCTATACCTGCTCTTATGACTGTCAATGTTCAAGTGATGCAGTGGTTAACAATTTAGCCTATACCTGCTCTTATGACTGTCAATGTTCAAGTGATGCAGTGGTTAACAATTTAGCCTATACCTGCACTAATGACTGTCAATGTTCAAGTGATGCAGTGGTTAACAATTTAGCCTATACCTGCTCTTATGACTGTCAATGTTCAAGTGATGCAGTGGTTAACAATTTAGCCTATACCTGCACTAATGACTGTCAATGTTCAAGTGATGCAGTGGTTAACAATTTAGCCTATACCTGCACTAATGACTGTCAATGTTCAAGTGATGCAGTGGTTAACAATTTAGCCTATACCTGCTCTTATGACTGTCAGTGTTCAAGTGATGCAGTGGTTAACAATTTAGCCTATACCTGCACTAATGACTGTCAATGTTCAAGTGATGCAGTGGTTAACAATTTAGCCTATACCTGCACTAATGACTGTCAATGTTCAAGTGATGCAGTGGTTAACAATTTAGCCTATACCTGCTCTTACGACTGTCAGTGTTCAAGTGATGCAGTGGTTAACAATTTAGCCTATACCTGCACTAATGACTGTCAATGTTCAAGTGATGCAGTGGTTAACAATTTAGCCTATACCTGCTCTAATGACTGTCAGTGTTCAAGTGATGCAGTGGTTAACAATTTAGCCTATACCTGCACTAATGACTGTCAGTGTTCAAGTGATGCAGTGGTTAACAATTTAGCCTATACCTGCACTAATGACTGTCAATGTTCAAGTGATGCAGTGGTTAACAATTTAGCCTATACCTGCTCTAATGACTGTCAATGTTCAGGTGATGCAGTGGTTAACAATTTAGCCTATACCTGCTCTAATGACTGTCAATGTTCAAGTGATGCAGTGGTTAACAATTTAGCCTATACCTGCTCTAATGACTGTCAATGTTCATGTGATGCAGTGGTTAACAATTTAGCCTATACCTGCACTAATGACTGTCAGTGTTCAAGTGATGCAGTGGTTAACAATTTAGCCTATACCTGCACTAATGACTGTCAATGTTCAAGTGATGCAGTGGTTAACAATTTAGCCTATACCTGCACTAATGACTGTCAATGTTCAAGTGATGCAGTGGTTAACAATTTAGCCTATACCTGCACTAATGACTGTCAATGTTCAAGTGATGCAGTGGTTAACAATTTAGCCTATACCTGCACTAATGACTGTCAATGTTCAAGTGATGCAGTGGTTAACAATTTAGCCTATACCTGCACTAATGACTGTCAATGTTCAAGTGATGCAGTGGTTAACAATTTAGCCTATACCTGCACTAATGACTGTCAATGTTCAAGTGATGCAGTGGTTAACAATTTAGCCTATACCTGCTCTAATGACTGTCACTGTTCAGGTGATGCAGTGGTTAACAATTTAGCCTATACCTGCACTAATGACTGTCAGTGTTCAAGTGATGCAGTGGTTAACAATTTAGCCTATACCTGCACTAATGACTGTCAATGTTCAAGTGATGCAGTGGTTAACAATTTAGCCTATACCTGCACTAATGACTGTCAATGTTCAAGTGATGCAGTGGTTAACAATTTAGCCTATACCTGCACTAATGACTGTCAATGTTCAAGTGATGCAGTGGTTAACAATTTAGCCTATACCTGCACTAATGACTGTCAATGTTCAAGTGATGCAGTGGTTAACAATTTAGCCTATACCTGCACTAATGACTGTCAGTGTTCAAGTGATGCAGTGGTTAACAATTTAGCCTATACCTGCACTAATGACTGTCAATGTTCAAGTGATGCAGTGGTTAACAATTTAGCCTATACCTGCACTAATGACTGTCAATGTTCAAGTGATGCAGTGGTTAACAATTTAGCCTATACCTGCTCTAATGACTGTCAATGTTCAGGTGATGCAGTGGTTAACAATTTAGCCTATACCTGCTCTTATGACTGTCAATGTTCAAGTGATGCAGTGGTTAACAATTTAGCCTATACCTGCACTAATGACTGTCTGTGTTCAAGTGATGCAGTGGTTAACAATTTAGCCTATACATGCACTAATGACTGTCAATGTTCAGGTGATGCAGTGGTTAACAATTTAGCCTATACCTGCTCTTATGACTGTCAATGTTCAAGTGATGCAGTGGTTAAAAATTTAGCCTATACCTGCACTAATGACTGTCAATGTTCAAGTGATGCAGTGGTTAACAATTTAGCCTATACCTGCACTAATGACTGTCAATGTTCAAGTGATGCAGTGGTTAACAATTTAGCCTATACCTGCTCTAATGACTGTCAATGTTCAGGTGATGCAGTGGTTAACAATTTAGCCTATACCTGCTCTTATGACTGTCAATGTTCAAGTGATGCAGTGGTTAACAATTTAGCCTATACCTGCACTAATGACTGTCAATGTTCAAGTGATGCAGTGGTTAACAATTTAGCCTATACCTGCACTAATGACTGTCAATGTTCAAGTGATGCAGTGGTTAACAATTTAGCCTATACCTGCTCTAATGACTGTCAATGTTCAGGTGATGCAGTGGTTAACAATTTAGCCTATACCTGCTCTTATGACTGTCAATGTTCAAGTGATGCAGTGGTTAACAATTTAGCCTATACCTGCACTAATGACTGTCAATGTTCAAGTGATGCAGTGGTTAACAATTTAGCCTATACCTGCTCTTATGACTGTCAGTGTTCAAGTGATGCAGTGGTTAACAATTTAGCCTATACCTGCACTAATGACTGTCAATGTTCAAGTGATGCAGTGGTTAACAATTTAGCCTATACCTGCTCTAATGACTGTCAATGTTCAAGTGATGCAGTGGTTAACAATTTAGCCTATACCTGCTCTTATGACTGTCAATGTTCAAGTGATGCAGTGGTTAACAATTTAGCCTATACCTGCTCTTATGACTGTCAATGTTCAAGTGATGCAGTGGTTAACAATTTAGCCTATACCTGCTCTAATGACTGTCAATGTTCAAGTGATGCAGTGGTTAACAATTTAGCCTATACCTGCTCTTATGACTGTCAATGTTCAAGTGATGCAGTGGTTAACAATTTAGCCTATACCTGCTCTAATGACTGTCATGTTCAAGTGATGCAGTGGTTAACAATTTAGCCTATACCTGCTCTTATGACTGTCAATGTTCAAGTGATGCAGTGGTTAACAATTTAGCCTATACCTGCTCTTATGACTGTCAATGTTCAAGTGATGCAGTGGTTAACAATTTAGCCTATACCTGTTCTAATGACTGTCAATGTTCAAGTGATGCAGTGGTTAACAATTTAGCCTATACCTGCTCTTATGACTGTCAATGTTCAAGTGATGCAGTGGTTAACAATTTAGCCTATACCTGCTCTAATGACTGTCAATGTTCAAGTGATGCAGTGGTTAACAATTTAGCCTATACCTGCTCTTATGACTGTCAATGTTCAAGTGATGCAGTGGTTAACAATTTAGCCTATACCTGCTCTTATGACTGTCAATGTTCAAGTGATGCAGTGGTTAACAATTTAGCCTATACCTGCACTAATGACTGTCAATGTTCAAGTGATGCAGTGGTTAACAATTTAGCCTATACCTGCTCTATGACTGTCAATGTTCAAGTGATGCAGTGGTTAACAATTTAGCCTATACCTGCACTAATGACTGTCAATGTTCAAGTGATGCAGTGGTTAACAATTTAGCCTATACCTGCACTAATGACTGTCAATGTTCAAGTGATGCAGTGGTTAACAATTTAGCCTATACCTGCACTAATGACTGTCAATGTTCAAGTGATGCAGTGGTTAACAATTTAGCCTATACCTGCTCTTATGACTGTCTGTGTTCAAGTGATGCAGTGGTTAACAATTTAGCCTATACCTGCACTAATGACTGTCAATGTTCAAGTGATGCAGTGGTTAACAATTTAGCCTATACCTGCTCTTATGACTGTCAATGTTCAAGTGATGCAGTGGTTAACAATTTAGCCTATACCTGCACTAATGACTGTCAATGTTCAAGTGATGCAGTGGTTAACAATTTAGCCTTTACCTGCACTAATGACTGTCAATGTTCAGGTGATGCAGTGGTTAACAATTTAGCCTATACCTGCTCTTATGACTGTCAATGTTCAAGTGATGCAGTGGTTAACAATTTAGCCTATACCTGCACTAATGACTGTCAATGTTCAAGTGATGCAGTGGTTAACAATTTAGCCTATACCTGCACTAATGACTGTCAATGTTCAAGTGATGCAGTGGTTAACAATTTAGCCTATACCTGCTCTAATGACTGTCAATGTTCAAGTGATGCAGTGGTTAACAATTTAGCCTATACCTGCTCTATGACTGTCTGTGTTCAAGTGATGCAGTGGTTAACAATTTAGCCTATACCTGCTCTAATGACTGTCAATGTTCAAGTGATGCAGTGGTTAACAATTTAGCCTATACCTGCACTAATGACTGTCAATGTTCAAGTGATGCAGTGGTTAACAATTTAGCCTATACCTGCACTAATGACTGTCAATGTTCAAGTGATGCAGTGGTTAACAATTTAGCCTATACCTGCACTAATGACTGTCAATGTTCAAGTGATGCAGTGGTTAACAATTTAGCCTATACCTGCTCTAATGACTGTCAATGTTCAAGTGATGCAGTGGTTAACAATTTAGCCTATACCTGCTCTTATGACTGTCAATGTTCAAGTGATGCAGTGGTTAACAATTTAGCCTATACTGCTCTAATGACTGTCAATGTTCAAGTGATGCAGTGGTTAACAATTTAGCCTATACCTGCTCTTATGACTGTCAATGTTCAAGTGATGCAGTGGTTAACAATTTAGCCTATACCTGCTCTTATGACTGTCAATGTTCAAGTGATGCAGTGGTTAACAATTTAGCCTATACTTGCTCTATGACTGTCAATGTTCAAGTGATGCAGTGGTTAACAATTTAGCCTATACCTGCTCTTATGACTGTCTGTGTTCAAGTGATGCAGTGGTTAACAATTTAGCCTATACCTGCTCTTATGACTGTCAATGTTCAAGTGATGCAGTGGTTAACAATTTAGCCTATACCTGCTCTTATGACTGTCTGTGTTCAAGTGATGCAGTGGTTAACAATTTAGCCTATACCTGCTCTTATGACTGTCTGTGTTCAAGTGATGCAGTGGTTAGCTTAGAGTCAGTACATGGTGGAAAATTATACCACTCCCTCTGTCATATTATACTGACACCATGTGAAAGAGTGAATATTTTTTCTTAATACCAAGTGACAAACAAGGGTGTATCTTAAATTTTACAGTCTAATATCACCCACCCAGGGTTTGAGTCCATGACCTCCAAGTCTAGAGATGAGCGTTCTAAGTGATACAGTGGCTAGCACTGTGGTCTGTGTTTGCTTTAATGGCCATTAGTGTTCAAGCTATGTAATGGTTAGTACAATGGTCTATACTAGCTCTAATGAATATCTGTTCAAGTGATGCAGTTATTAGCACTGTGGCTTATACTTGGTCTTATGAGTACCTAGTTCATGTGATGCAATGGTTAGCTATATGATTTGTATCTGCACCAATGCTGTCAGTATTCAAGTGATGCAATGGTTAGCTATATGACTTGTACCTGCACTAATGCTGTCAGTATTCAAGTGATGCAGTGGTTAGCACTATGGTCTATAGACTCTAAACTTATTCTTATGGTTTGTGTGTCTTGTCAAGTCGTGTAGTGGTTAGCTTGGTCACTATACCACAGACAAGCATACCATCCATAAGTGGGAGGTATTTGGTTCAAACCCCAACCCGGTCTGACCCAGAGCTTGAAAGTGGGTAGTAACTGTTCTTTTGCCAAGTACTAGACATTATGAAAAGAAAGTCATGGTTCGTCTAAATAAGAACTTAAAATAAATGAGGTCCTGTGTCATGGGAGGTGTGACATGATAAAGAACCTTGCTGTATAATGCCATCAGTGCAACGCACAGACAAAATTACTGCACCGTCACCTATAGTTGGCAATATCTCAATATAAGTGAAATATTCTTGACTCAGACGTTAAACACCATTTCTCAACTCAACTCTCAGCTATTATCAGAACATCCAAAATGGTTGTAAGACCATGTCACATTCGTTAAAATAAAACATCATAATATGTTTCAACAATCACATGACATCATTATCTAAGGATATATGAGTGACATTACACATGTTTTTTTAGTTACTTCCATTTACTGTGTGTGTTTTGGGGTGTGCTTATACAGCAAGTAATGAAATAAATACAAAAACAATTAAAATTTAATGAATTTATTGATATATATGTTTTTTATATATAATTTCTGATTTTACAGATTATCAAAAAAAAATCAATACCTGAATAAGTGTGAATGTAAACAAGAGGCCCATGGGCTCTAACGCTCACCCAAATTAAAAAAAATTAACAGAAACTCTGGAGTCAAACAAAAATGAGTTTTATGAGCGACTACCTCTAACAAACAAAACTGTATTTTTTCAAGCTCAATATTAAAGCTCTTCCAACTTGAACTTGTGAGTGGTTGAACAAGAGTAAATGTGTCAGAAAATATTTTCATGTTTAAATTCCAACCAAGTTTCAGTCAAAAATTAATCCATTAATGTCCTCAATGACATGCAAAAGATAGCTTAAGTAATGCTTAATAATGCCTAAGACTAAGCTTAAAATACAGCACTAAGTACCAAAGGTCTCACATGTGTAATTTACTTTTTATGACTGTAGCCAAATAACTATATAGACAAAAACTACACAGCACTATGAAATTAGATATTCTGTACAATTTATGGGAGTCAAAATCAGTTTTAGGAACCAAAAATATAGCACAAGCCCTCTAACTACCTGTTATAACACTATTCTATATAAATACAAATAGATAAATGGACAATACAACATGCTCTGATGAGGTCAAATGGAACATCTGTTGTGCTGAATACATGATACATGCATCAGATATATATATAAAAGCTTAAAAATAAATTGTTGGAAATGATGAAATGTTTTATGTAGAGATCATGTGAACTACATGTATCTGAGACAAAAACTGTAAAACTGTAAATACTGACTCACAGAACAAATACACATCCACCCATAAACAAATGCACACACACACCACACACACACATAGAGAGAGAGAATTGAATATGAAACACTTCCAAAATATATATATATGCTCATTCATTTAGGATTCATTTCATATTTATAAAGCAAACTGTATAACAATTTTTCAACTATGAAATAGCAAAAAACCAAATGTATACAATTACAGTGTATAAAATAATAGCATGCAGTGTCATTGACATTGTACATTTAACTTAATTATTATACTAAAACATACTGTACACTAAATTACTCAAATATGAGAGAGATAGAGATAAAGAGAGATAGAGATAAAGAGAGAGATGAAGAGAGAGAGAGATGAAGAGAGAGAGAGAGAGATGGATTGATATATATGAAAACATAAACACACAAAGCACTATCAAAATATGCAACTTACATTATAAGCAAACAACATTGACCTGTCTCCTTGAACTTTTATTAAAAATTTTCATATAAAAGATCCACACAAAATATGGATAGTGTTGGGATTTGTTATTAATATGTACCAAAAACAGGTGTTTACTCTTTAAAATAGGAATACATGTAGTAGTGTTTCTAATGATGTAATTGTGTTCCCTCATACATACCAGTAATTTTAATCAATATTTGAATTAAATGTCAACTGGACAGGTCAATGTTTGCCTATACGTAGTCCAACTTATTGAATTCAGATTGTGCATGCTGTATACAAAACTACAGTGTTTCAATGTAAGCACACAATTTTCCTCTAGATACACAATGAACACTGTATATTATAGTTTTGGACACTGTAGGTATATCATAGTTATAGTCAACCTTTTCCATAATGTTCTAAATCTCATCCTGACTATTACATTGCATGTTGACACTATAACTTTAAGTCAGAGGAATCAATTATTCTTGTACTTTGGCCATCAGGTCTTCACACAGATTTGTCAGCTCTTTAACTTCATTTACCTGAAATCGCAAAATGTATCTAGTGTTATACAGAAGGAATTGAATACATGTATACATCTACCACATCTTACACTATCTTACTCATTATATCTTGCTATCCCCATCGTTACTAAAGTAAGATAAAAAATTTAAAACATGGAATTCAAATACTGATGCTGAAGACATGGGAAAATAAACACTTGCTTAGCCTCAACTTAGTTGTTGCAAGACACAGGGCCTGAAGATTCCACCAGTCAAGGTCCAAGTCCAATAGTTTTATACACTTGGGCCACTGAAATCACCCTTACTACTGGTCTACTGATTCAGTAACATTTTCCAGCTTGGGTTATTCTGCCAATTTCCTGAGTAAGAGAATGGCAAGTTCAATTCAAGATTCACTGGTTCTGGAATATTCAGCTTTTTGTTTTGGTCTAATGGGCTGATAAAATTTATGGTCCAAGTCCAATGGTTCAAAATTGGAGACAAACCTACCTTCTGATCATACGACTTTTGTAATGAATCGATCTGTAACTTATTCCTCTTTATCAATGCATCAGATATTGAATGTTCTTTTTCTTTTTCAGCTCTAAGTTGTTCATTTTCTTGTTGGGCTCTGAAAAATATTGGCAAAATATTAACATACCATATCAAATAAATTAAAAGTATTGAATTAAAATCTGGACAATCTGAAAATCACCAGAGGAATAGTATATGTAAGTATATTTAATGTCAAAACCCTATCATATCTATAGTTGTCTCTCTTTTGTCAGAAAATAAATATGAGAAAGATTTAATCTTTGTCAAATGAATAAATTAATAAAACTAGAAAAACTGTGAGCCACAAGCTCACAAAAAATACCCCCGCTCCCAAAAATCCATCGGATCAAATTTTTAAATAGGAGGTGCACATCTACATTATATCACAAAGATTGTGTGAAAGTTTCATGAAAATCCATTGGAGGAGTTGTGGATAAGAGATAGGTACCCTAAGGTGTAACGGAAGGACGGACACACGGACGGACACCCCTATCACTATATACCCCCCACTTTTTAAGCGGGGGGTATAATGACTACTAGGTAGCTTTTAACCTTATAAGGAAGAATTTTCTCAAGAAGTTTACATACATAATGTCAGAAAAATTATCTATGCAGTGTGAAGTATCAATAACACATCATACATAGGACATTATTATAATGTGTGACAGTGTCTGTGTGTGGGGGGGGAGGGTGTTCACAGTTTCCAATTGCAAATTAAAGAAAGTTATAAATTTAAATTTCAGACTGTATAATACATTTATATAATGAGTTTTCAGATTTGAGTTGAGTTCAGTCGAGTTGAGTAATGGTGATTAACGTCTTAGTCAAGAATATTTCTCTTATGTCAAAACTTTGCCAAGGTGCAGAAATTTTGCCTGTGCATTGAGCTGATGGCATTATACACAGAGTTCTTTATTGTGCCAAGCCTACCATGACACAGGGCCTGGTTTATTTTAAGTTCCCATCCAAAAAAACTGACTTTCATTTCGTATTGCTGAGTGCTTGACAAAATAAGTCACTATCCACTTTCAAGTCTTGGGGTCAGACCCAGCCAGGGTTCAAACCCATGAACTCCCACATTTGATTACATTCATCTTACCTAGCTAACTTGGTTTCAGCATCTTTCTTCAATGCAACCAATTTTTCATCTGCTTTCACCAGTTTATTTTTGAAATCTTCAGCACATTTCTTAAGTAGTTCCTCATTCTGTAAGAGTTTAACATAGTCATCATTACTTAGGCTTCCTTATAATAGGAAATAGGAAACTGTTTAGTGAGACCTTAGGTGTCTATGGAATGTATTGATGTACATAATGATTAACTAGATAACACCTCCTATAATACTGAAGGTGTTAAGCTGTATGAAAGTCTTCATTACAGGATTAATGTATATCAAACCTTATTTTAAGAACCATTCATTTTTGATATTGTAATGAACAAAACATCTTGGGGTAAATCAAGAAAAATTATAGTACATTAATGGTGTAACTTACTTTCATCTGAGCCTCCGTGGCATATCTTAATTTTTCAAACCGCTTGTGTAGGTCAGCAAATGATTTTTCCCAAGATCGTACATCTTCTAAAGCCTGAAAATATACAAAGGAAAAAACAAACATTAGAACACAGAAACACTGCTTCCAGGGAAAAATTAAGTGAAGTAGATCAAAGTTATAAGCATTTCAATGATTTTGTGTGTGAAAAAGCTGTCACTAGAAATAAATGTGTCAAAACCGAAGACAAGAATTTCGGATGGACCGAAACTCAAATTTAATATTACCCTCTTTCTTCGAAAGGCGAGAGATAATATTGATGAGGTATGGCATGTGATAAGTTTAACAAATACATGCAAACCATATGATAAAACAATTATGAGAGCGAGAGAGGAGGAGGAGGAGATAAGGGTATATAACTCGATCAATAACAGGTGGTTTTTGACTTGTCTGAAATGTGTGAAACATACATGTAGCAGTCGATGTGGTCATATTTTGAGTCTTATCTATTGCTGACATGAACACAGTTCAAAGATTTTGGTTTTTGAAACACATCACCTTTTTGGCAGACTTTTAATCTGACAGCAGATTGAATGTTTTATTACTTATTATTATAGATATTAAATAAAACTACTGGGCTCTCACTGAAGCAAATTTAATTCGGCCCCATTCCAAATGCAATAAAGTTTGGGTTTTTTTTTTTTGCAAATCAATAATAGTTTTATTTCCAATTTAGTTATATGCAGTGTTTACATAAAAATGGTATGTTATCCAAATCAATTACTTAACCTCAATCTCTCAGACACTGTTAGAAAATGCTGTAAATAATTCAGTCATGAAAGTTGGACATATAGAATTTTAATTTCATTTTTTAGTTAACTATTGTACTGTTTAGAAATGATGTTTATAGTGCTATAACTCAATTCTCATTTGTTAAAAGCGTTTTGATTGGTCAGATTTTTCTGTTACGTTTGCATGAATGGGTTGGCTCTCCTTGGCGTCATTTCATTATGGATGACGTACAGAGGCATTTGAATTCCTGCACCACAGCGTTGCTATTTTTTACTTGCTATGGCTATATTTCTGTTTAAATTGTCGATTTTTCGTTGAAAAATTTCTAAAAATTGAATTATAAGAAATGAAGTTAATTTTTCTTTTTGTTACAGAAGTATGAAAGAAATGGACATTGCACGTGTAACATAATTTGTTACGCAAATTATTCAGTGTGCAAAATGTCCAATTCTTTCATACTTCCATAAAAGAAAAATTAACTTCATTCTTATAATAACTTCCATTGCCATGCAAATCACACTGAATAACGTGTGTTAGTGAGTTATGATTAGTTTCCTTTGCACGGCAATGGAAGTTATATTAGCACTATAAACATCATTTCTAAATAGTTCAATGGTTACATTTATATTTCACATTGTTTTGAGACCTTGTTTTCTTTTTATAAATTAGAAACACTGCTGTGTAATACATGCATTGCCAATCTCTGGATCAGCCACTCAATGATGTCACCCGTATAGGCATACACAAGAACTGAGTGACGTCACAATAGCAATGGTAATTATAGTCCTATAATTACATTTGCTCTCAAACTGAGTTTTATGCAATAAAACATCACAAATGTAAATATTTAAGAAATATTCAACATCTACACATGGTATATCGTCGAATAATACACGGTCCGTCTTAAACATGCGGCGATTATATCACTTGGTGGCAAGCCACCTCATGATATATTCTTCCGCATCTGAACTCCAGCCCGTGTATTATTCGATGATATACCACGGGTAAATGTTGATCATTTCAATTCTAACAAAGATTGAAATAAACATTGCGAACTCTTTCTTCAGAATTACATTTTACTATCTATTTGCAAAAAGGTCCATTCAAACAATTCGGCTGTTGAGATTACCTCCATTGAAATAAATGATTTTATGAATGAAAATTGAATCACAACCATTGTTTGCTACACATAACATGACGTCAAAAGATAAGCAAGGGTGTAGGTCATTAAAACGGAACGATAGGTATATCGTTTGTTATACCACTTCTGGCTCTCTTCATGTTTCATATGAAGGAAAGCGCAGGTCATGTTAGAATTATATTTTATGACCAGTTAAAGTAATATTTTTGCCTCTTGTTCAAATTTCCCAAAACGAGTCAAAATGCTGCTTATTTTCTCAATTCCAAGGGCCCCAGTCTAATTCCCAAAAAGGGATTAAAGACCCCTGAACTATACTGTCAAATTTATATAATACTCTGTAATACTTATGTTTTTTATAATTATGCATGTCACTTATTACTTGTTAGGCTATAAGCTTGTTATTTTCTTTATGCTTATGAAGTTATTATTATTACATGTACCTGATCTCTTTCCTGTTTTAACACTGATGATGATTCTTTACTTTTCTCTTTTTCATCTGTCAACAAAAAAGTAAAATTATTATCAAACTACTGCTAATACTGTAAACCAACTTTCAACAGACATAAAAAAACATATTATTATTTCTATTAGATATAGAATAGTATAAGTTAGCTAATACTAACACAGTATTATCCAGGAAATCCATGACATGAAGGTTCCCCGTTAAGTCCACACAAATGTTTTGTGGTATTAATCACAAGGTAAAGTGGTTGACCACTTATGACAAAATTTCCTACTCAAACTTGGATTCAAACTTAGATGATGCGAGTACAATGCAATCTATCTGTTATGATGCATTTTAGACCATTCTGACCCCTGAAACCCATACAGTTTCTAAAAGAATTATATATACAATTTTTGGCAAATTTTTATACAAAATTATTTGAATAGATTTTTTAAAGATGAGATGTACTGTAATGTAGTGCTGCTACACACGTAATAATGGGGTTCACCCCTGTACCATGTGATACCCTCTAACATTTGTGCGGAACACTTATTTTCAATGGATATGGAATCGCATGAAATGGCGTTTTCCCACGAAAATGACGTCGTTCCGGGAATCTGTGACATTAACATTTTCCAAAACACTTCGCACAAACTTTAAAAAGGTGTTGATCACTTGGTACAGCGGCGAACCCCATTCCTATAAATAATAGTTTCTTTACCTATAAACTGTTGAATCATCTTTTCATATTCCTTAACAACCATCCTGTAAAAATGACATATTCAGCATTAGTGTAATGAAATACACATGAATATAGATAGAAAAATGTACTTGACAATAACAAAAGTAACCAAACAACACAACTCCCGCTGTAACGATAGATAGAAAAATGTACTTGACAATAACAAAAGCAACCAAACAACACAACTACCGCTGTAACGATAGATAGAAAAATGTACTTGACAATAACAAAAGTAACCAAACAACACAACTCCGGCTGTAACGATAGATAGAAAAATGTACTTGACAATAACAAAAGTAACCAAACAACACAACTCCGGCTGTAACTATAGATAGAAAAATGTACTTGACAATAACAAAAGTAACCAAACAACACAACTCCGGCTGTAACTATAGATAGAAAAATGTACTTGACAATAACAAAAGTAACCAAACAACACAACTCCGGCTGTAACTATAGATAGAAAAATGTACTTGACAATAACAAAAGTAACCAAACAACACAACTCCGGCTGTAACTATAGATAGAAAAATGTACTTGACAATAACAAAAGCAACTAAACAACACAACTCTGGCTGTAACGATAGATAGACAAATGTACTTGACAATAACAAAAGCAACCAAACAACACAACTCCGCTGTAACTATAGATGAAAAATGTACTTGACAATAACAAAAGCAACCAAACAACACAACTCCGCTGTAACGATAGATAGAAAAATGTACTTGACAATAACAAAAGTAACCAAACAACACAACTCCCGCTGTAACGATAGATAGAAAAATGTACTTGACAATAACAAAAGTAACCAAACAACACAACTCCGGCTGTAATATAGATAGAAAAATGTACTTGACAATAACAAAAGTAACCAAACAACACAACTCGGCTGTAACGATAGATAGAAAAATGTACTTGACAATAACAAAAGTAACCAAACAACACAACTCCGCTGTAACTATAGATAGAAAAATGTACTTGACAATAACAAAAGTAACCAAACAACACAACTCCCGCTGTAACTATAGATAGAAAAATGTACTTGACAATAACAAAAACCAAACAACACAACTCCCGCTGTAACGATAGATAGAAAAATGTACTTGACAATAACAAAGCAACCAAACAACACAACTCCCGCTGTAACGATAGATAAAAAATGTACTTGACAATAACAAAAGTAACCAAACAACACAATAGTATATAGAAAAATGTACTTGACAATAACAAAAGTAACCAAACAACACAACTCCCGCTGTAACGATAGATAGAAAAATGTACTTGACAATAACAAAAGCAACCAAACAACACAACTCCGGCTGTAACTAGATAGAAAAATGTATTGACAATAACAAAAACCAAACAACACAACTCCGCTGTAACGATAGACAAAAATGTACTTGACAATAACAAAAGTAACCAAACAACACAACTCTGCTGTAACGATAGATAGAAAAATGTACTTGACAATAACAAAAGTAACCAAACAACACAACTCCCGCTGTAACTATAGATAGAAAAATGTACTTGACAATAACAAAAGTAACCAAACACACAACTCTGCTGTAACTAGATAGAAAAATGTACTTGACAAAACAAAAGTAACCAAACAACACAACTCTGGCTGTAACATAGATAGAAAATTACTTGACAATAACAAAAGTAACCAAACAACACAACTCCGGCTGTAACGATAGATAGAAAAATGTACTTGACAATAACAAAAGTAACCAAACAACACAACTCCGGCTGTAACGATAGATAGAAAAATGTACTTGACAATAACAAAAGCAACCAACACAACTCCGGCTGTAACGATAGATAGAAAAATGTACTTGACAATAACAAAAGTAACCAAACAACACAACTCCGCTGTAACGATAGATAGAACAAGAGGCCCATGGGCCTTATACGCTCACCTGATAACTAATGGCTAGCTGATAGATTTAAAGTAAACGTAAATACAAAACCCCAATGACTTTTTTCTTTACATCAAAATGATCATTGTATCAATACCTACAACATTCTAATATACATGCCTATACAAAACATTTATAGTTTTCAAGATAATTAACCATTTCAGTATTGTTTTGCATCTGTGACCTTGACCTTTAAACCCATGACCTTTTTCTATACATCGAAATGATTGTTGTATCGATACCTACAACATTCTAATATACATGCCTATACAAAAAGATTATAGTTTTCCAGATAATTAACCTTTTTGGTATTGTTTCGCATCTGTGACCTTGACCTTTGAACCCATGACCCTTTTCTATACATCAAATGATCGTTGTATCAATACCTACAACATTCTAATACAAATGCCTATACAAAAAGTTTATAGTTTTCGAGATAATTAACCATTTCGTTATTGTTTCGCATCTGTGACCTTGACCTTTGAACCCATGACCTTTTTCTATACATCAAAATGATTGTTGTATCAATACCTACAACATTAAAATACAAATGCCTATACAAAAAGTTTATAGTTTTCAAGATAATTAACCATTTCGGTATTGTTTAGCATCTGTGACCTTGACCTTTGAACCCATGACCTTTTTCTATACATCAAAATGATTGTTGTATCAATACCTACAACATTCAAATATACATGCCTATACAAAAAGTTTATAGTTTTCGAGATAATAATTATAATCAGAAGTACAAAAAATTAGGTCACGACCTTCACAATTGACCTTGACCTCATTTTGAAGATACTAACAAGAAGATGTCAAAACTGAAAACCCCATGTCATTATCTGGTCAAATAGTCAAGTTATAACAATTTGAAGCTATTTTACGATTTTTTCAAATTAAACGCAAAAACGCGTAACCTATTTTTTATCCGAATTTCACAAATGAACAAACTATAGGCTTAAGACCCTAGAGAAGCCAAATATCACATCAGATTTTTTCTCCAATCAGTACTTTCGGAGAAGAAGATTTTTAAAGATTTTTGCACCCCTAGGTCACCTTGACCTAGTTATGGTAGCCATGGCAACACCATGAACAAATCTGAATTGCACTGACCCAGACATGCTTCTGACCAAGTCTCGTTGAAATCTGCCTAGTACTTTCAGAGGAGAAGTCGAAAATGTGTGTTAACGACGCACGCACGCACACACGCACGCACGCACGCACACACGCACGCACACACGCACATACACACGCTGCACCATACCATAAGCTCACATGACCTTTGGTCAGGTGAGCTAAAAATGTACTTGACAATAACAAAAGCAACCAAACAACACAACTCCGGCTGTAACTATAGATAGAAAAATGTACTTGACAATAACAAAAGCAACCAAACAACACAACTCCGGCTGTAACGATAGATAGAAAAATGTACTTGACAATAACAAAAGCAACCAAACAACACAACTCTGGCTGTAACGATAGATAGAAAAATGTACTTGACAATAACAAAAGCAACCAAACAACACAACTCCGGCTGTAACTATAGATAGAAAAATGTACTTGACAATAACAAAAGTAACCAAACAACACAACTCCGGCTGTAACGATAGATAGAAAAATGTACTTGACAATAACAAAAGTAACCAAACAACACAACTCTGGCTGTAAGGATAGATAGAAAAATGTACTTGACAATAACAAAAGTAACCAAACAACACAACTCCGGCTGTAACTATAGATAGAAAAATGTACTTGACAATAACAAAAGTAACCAAACAACACAACTCCGGCTGTAACTATAGATAGAAAAATGTACTTGACAATAACAAAAGCAACTAAACAACACAACTCTGGCTGTAACGATAGATAGACAAATGTACTTGACAATAACAAAAGCAACCAAACAACACAACTCCGGCTGTAACTATAGATAGAAAAATGTACTTGACAATAACAAAAGCAACCAAACAACACAACTCCGGCTATAACGATAGATAGAAAAATGTACTTGACAATAACAAAAGCAACCAAACAACACAACTCTGGCTGTAACGATAGATAGAAAAATGTACTTGACAATAACAAAAGTAACCAAACAACACAACTCTGGCTGTAACTATAGATAGAAAAATGTACTTGACAATAACAAAAGTAACCAAACAACACAACTCTGGCTGTAACTATAGATAGAAAAATGTACTTGACAATAACAAAAGTAACCAAACAACACAACTCCCGCTGTAACGATAGATAGAAAAATGTACTTGACAATAACAAAAGTAACCAAACAACACAACTCTGGCTGTAACTATAGATAGAAAAATGTACTTGACAATAACAAAAGTAACCAAACAACACAACTCCCGCTGTAACGATAGATAGAAAAATGTACTTGACAATAACAAAAGCAACCAAACAACACAACTCCCGCTGTAACGATAGATACAAAAATGTACTTGACAATAACAAAAGTAACCAAACAACACAACTCCCGCTGTAACGATAGATAGAAAAATGTACTTGACAATAACAAAAGTAACCAAACAACACAACTCCCGCTGTAAGGATAGATAGAAAAATGTACTTGACAGTAACAAAAGCAACCAAACAACACAACTCCGGCTGTAACGATAGATAGAAAAATGTACTTGACAATAACAAAAGTAACCAAACAACACAACTCCGGCTGTAACGATAGATACAAAAATGTACTTGACAATAACAAAAGTAACCAAACAACACAACTCTGGCTGTAAGGATAGATAGAAAAATGTACTTGACAATAACAAAAGTAACCAAACAACACAACTCCGGCTGTAACTATAGATAGAAAAATGTACTTGACAATAACAAAAGCAACCAAACAACACAACTCTGGCTGTAACGATAGATAGAAAAATGTACTTGACAATAACAAAGCAACAAAAACACAACTCTGGCTGTAACGATAGATAGAAAAATGTACTTGACAATAACAAAAGTAACCAAACAACACAACTCCGGCTGTAACTATAGATAGAAAAATGTACTTGACAATAACAAAAGCAACCAAACAACACAACTCTGGCTGTAACGATAGATAGAAAAATGTACTTGACAATAACAAAAGCAACCAAACAACACAACTCCGGCTGTAACTATAGATAGAAAAATGTACTTGACAATAACAAAAGTAACCAAACAACACAACTCCCGCTGTAACGATAGATAGAACAAGAGGCCCATGGGCCTTATACGCTCACCTGATAACTAATGGCTAGCTGATAGATTTAAAGTAAACGTAAATACAAAACCCCAATGACTTTTTTCTTTACATCAAAATGATCATTGTATCAATACCTACAACATTCTAATATACATGCCTATACAAAACATTTATAGTTTTCAAGATAATTAACCATTTCAGTATTGTTTTGCATCTGTGACCTTGACCTTTAAACCCATGACCTTTTTCTATACATCGAAATGATTGTTGTATCGATACCTACAACATTCTAATATACATGCCTATACAAAAAGATTATAGTTTTCCAGATAATTAACCTTTTTGGTATTGTTTCGCATCTGTGACCTTGACCTTTGAACCCATGACCCTTTTCTATACATCAAAATGATCGTTGTATCAATACCTACAACATTCTAATACAAATGCCTATACAAAAAGTTTATAGTTTTCGAGATAATTAACCATTTCGTTATTGTTTCGCATCTGTGACCTTGACCTTTGAACCCATGACCTTTTTCTATACATCAAAATGATTGTTGTATCAATACCTACAACATTAAAATACAAATGCCTATACAAAAAGTTTATAGTTTTCAAGATAATTAACCATTTCGGTATTGTTTAGCATCTGTGACCTTGACCTTTGAACCCATGACCTTTTTCTATACATCAAAATGATTGTTGTATCAATACCTACAACATTCAAATATACATGCCTATACAAAAAGTTTATAGTTTTCGAGATAATAATTATAATCAGAAGTACAAAAAATTAGGTCACGACCTTCACAATTGACCTTGACCTCATTTTGAAGATACTAACAAGAAGATGTCAAAACTGAAAACCCCATGTCATTATCTGGTCAAATAGTCAAGTTATAACAATTTGAAGCTATTTTACGATTTTTTCAAAATTAAACGCAAAAACGCGTAACCTATTTTTTATCCGAATTTCACAAAATGAACAAACTATAGGCTTAAGACCCTAGAGAAGCCAAATATCACATCAGATTTTTTCTCCAATCAGTACTTTCTGAGAAGAAGATTTTTAAAGATTTTTGCACCCCTAGGTCACCTTGACCTAGTTATGGTAGCCATGGCAACACCATGAACAAATCTGAATTGCACTGACCCAGACATGCTTCTGACCAAGTCTCGTTGAAATCTGCCTAGTACTTTCAGAGGAGAAGTCGAAAATGTGTGTTAACGACGCACGCACGCACGCACGCACGCACGCACGCACACACGCACATACACACGCTGCACCATACCATAAGCTCACATGACCTTTGGTCAGGTGAGCTAAAAATGTACTTGACAATAACAAAAGCAACCAAAACACAACTCGGCTGTAACTATAGATAGAAAAATGTACTTGACAATAACAAAAGCAACCAAACAACACAACTCCGGCTGTAACGATAGATAGAAAAATGTACTTGACAATAACAAAAGCAACCAAACAACACAACTCTGGCTGTAACGATAGATAGAAAAATGTACTTGACAATAACAAAAGCAACCAAACAACACAACTCCGGCTGTAACTATAGATAGAAAAATGTACTTGACAATAACAAAAGTAACCAAACAACACAACTCCCGCTGTAACGATAGATAGAAAAATGTACTTGACAATAACAAAAGCAACCAAACAACACAACTCTGGCTGTAACGATAGATAGAAAAATGTACTTGACAATAACAAAAGTAACCAAACAACACAACTCCGGCTGTAACTATAGATAGAAAAATGTACTTGACAATAACAAAAGTAACCAAACAACACAACTCCCGCTGTAACTATAGATAGAAAAATGTACTTGACATAACAAAAGAACAACAAACAAACAACACAACTCTGGCTGTAACGATAGATAGAAAAATGTACTTGACAATAACAAAAGCAACCAAACAACACAACTCTGGCTGTAACGATAGATAGAAAAATGTACTTGACAATAACAAAAGTAACCAAACAACACAACTCCGGCTTTAACTATAGATAGAAAAATGTACTTGACAATAACAAAAGCAACCAAACAACACAACTCCGGCTGTAACGATAGATAAAAAAATGTACTTGACAATAACAAAAGCAACCAAACAACACAACTCTGGCTGTAACGATAGATAGAAAAATGTACTTGACAATAACAAAAGTAACCAAACAACACAACTCTGGCTGTAACTATAGATAGAAAAATGTACTTGACAATAACAAAAGTAACCAAACAACACAACTCTGGCTGTAACTATAGATAGAAAAATGTACTTGACAATAACAAAAGTAACCAAACAACACAACTCTGGCTGTAACTATAGATAGAAAAATGTACTTGACAATAACAAAAGTAACCAAACAACACAACTCCCGCTGTAACGATAGATAGAAAAATGTACTTGACAATAACAAAAGCAACCAAACAACACAACTCCCGCTGTAACGATAGATAGAAAAATGTACTTGACAATAACAAAAGTAACCAAACAACACAACTCTGGCTGTAACTATAGATAGAAAAATGTACTTGACAATAACAAAAGTAACCAAACAACACAACTCTGGCTGTAACTATAGATAGAAAAATGTACTTGACAATAACAAAAGTAACCAAACAACACAACTCTGGCTGTAACTATAGATAGAAAAATGTACTTGACAATAACAAAAGTAACCAAACAACACAACTCCGGCTGTAACGATAGATAGAAAAATGTACTTGACAATAACAAAAGTAACCAAACAACACAACTCCCGCTGTAACGATAGATAGAAAAATGTACTTGACAATAACAAAAGTAACCAAACAACACAACTCCCGCTGTAACGATAGATAGAAAAATGTACTTGACAATAACAAAAGCAACCAAACAACACAACTCCCGCTGTAACGATAGATAGAAAAATGTACTTGACAATAACAAAAGCAACCAAACAACACAACTCCCGCTGTAACTTTAGATAGAAAAATGTACTTGACAATAACAAAAGCAACCAAACAACACAACTCCCGCTGTAACTTTAGATAGAAAAATGTACTTGACAATAACAAAAGTAACCAAACAACACAACTCCCGCTGTAAGGATAGATAGAAAAATGTACTTGACAGTAACAAAAGCAACCAAACAACACAACTCCGGCTGTAACGATAGATAGAAAAATGTACTTGACAATAACAAAAGTAACCAAACAACACAACTCTGGCTGTAACGATAGATAGAAAAATGTACTTGACAATAACAAAAGCAACCAAACAACACAACTCCAGCTGTAACTATAGATAGAAAAATGTACTTGACAATAACAAAAGTAACCAAACAACACAACTCCGGCTGTAACGATAGATAGAAAAATGTACTTGACAATAACAAAAGTAACCAAACAACACAACTCCCGCTGTAACTATAGATAGAAAAATGTACTTGACAATAACAAAAGCAACCAAACAACACAACTCCCGCTGTAACTATAGATAGAAAAATGTACTTGACAATAACAAAAGCAACCAAACAACACAACTCCCGCTGTAACGATAGATAGAAAAATGTACTTGACAATAACAAAAGTAACCAAACAACACAACTCCGGCTGTAACGATAGATAGAAAAATGTACTTGACAATAACAAAAGCAACCAAACAACACAACTCCGGCTGTAACTATAGATAGAAAAATGTACTTGACAATAACAAAAGTAACCAAACAACACAACTCCCGCTGTAACGATAGATAGAAAAATGTACTCGACAATAACAAAAGAAACCAAACAACACAACTCCCGCTGTAACGATAGATAGAAAAATGTACTTGACAATAACAAAAGCAACCAAACAACACAACTCCGGCTGTAACTATAGATAGAAAAATGTACTTGACAATAACAAAAGTAACCAAACAACACAACTCCCGCTGTAACGATAGATAGAAAAATGTACTCGACAATAACAAAAGCAACCAAACAACACAACTCCGGCTGTAACAATAGATAGAAAAATGTACTTGACAATAACAAAAGTAACCAAACAACACAACTCCCGCTGTAACTATAGATAGAAAAATGTACTTGACAATAACAAAAGTAACCAAACAACACAACTCCCGCTGTAACTATAGATAGAAAAATGTACTTGACAATAACAAAAGTAACCAAACAACACAACTCCCGCTGTAACTATAGATAGAAAAATGTACTTGACAATAACAAAAGTAACCAAACAACACAACTCCCGCTGTAACTATAGAGTAAAAATTGTATTGCAATATACAGTATTGCCAACTTTGTGAAGTGCATAGCAATATGTATTAAATATGTATTACCAATATAATTTTGACTGTAAAGCATAAAAAGTTAAAACAATAAATGATTTCCATTTAAATGAATATGTTATCGACATTTAATTTTCAGCAACAAGAAAAACTCAAGCCTTAATGACTAAACAAAATACCATAAATCAATTCAGTAAAGAATGAACAAGAAAATGACTAGACAACACTTTGGTTTTGCATACGACACAAAATTTCGTACAGCCAGAACCCGACACACACAACCCATGCCATATTGCGGTACCACCAGTACAGCATTTCATACCAGTATATTGTTACCGTGGGAATGGTTGAAAATGGCCCCTTCTGAAAAATCCTACATTGAACTCTGCAAGATGATAAATTCAATCCAGTTTTATGTATATTAGAGGGAGTGGTCTTGTTTCTTGTCTAATCAACCAATTGATGATTGCCGGCCATGCCCACAATGTTTCGACACTGACCGCCATCACGGTAAAAGCAGCGCCAAGGCAACTAATGACGTACTAGTGTCAGTGACATCATTAAACGGCACAATTCAGGCCGAGTTTTCATTCTTTTTGCGTCTTATTCAAGCATGCCGGACCTTTGTCGGAACATTGTGGGCGTGACCAGCGTCACATCAATTAGTCTACAACTATATTCTTAACAAAGAATTTAGCTAATTTTTCATATAAAATTCAATAAAACTTAAACAACATTTCGTACTGTTCACTAAGCTGAGCCTAGTCCATACAGAAAATCAGTTGGTATATTGAGGACTCTTTCTGATTTTTTTTAAAAAAGTGGCCAGGCCATTGGGAATTTAGTACCCTCAGTCCATGCAAATTGGGAATTTCAAATTTAAAAATCAAGCTATTTCAATCACCACATGTTAATAAATGCATATTTATATAATCCAAAGTGTAAAATTGTATAATTTAAAAGATCAAGTAAATAGCTGTGTACATGAATTTATACTAAGTATTTTGGCAAACTAAACTGTAAACAGTAAGGTACCTGAAGTTAATTGGGAAAAATCAGTCAAAAATTGGGAAAATATTAATGTTTTTGACATTGGGTATGGGGCCCAATTTCGGCCCAAGATCAAGGGTAGAAAAAGCCCTGGCATCCTTCATAAATGAAGGAACTCTGTAGAGCAAATGATGTTTACAGCTATTGGAATTTTACATGCAGAAAAATCTGGTCAACAAAATATCCTTTTGCCTATACTAACAAGTAAACTTGTATATCAGCCATTTTTAATATGTAAAGTTTAAATAAAGGCAACACTGTCCTTTCTACATCAATGTTCTATGGTAAACAAAGATAGGCATTGTTATTTTCTGATATGATTTACCTCAAGTAATTGATTGATATTAATTTTGTTTTTTCATACCATTTTTAAAAAAAAAAAAAGTTTATTGTATTTTCTATGGAACTTTTGCTAAACTCGCTGCTATAAGCACAGTGACAGACAACATATGATACCAGTAAACCTTTCTGACCAATAAACTTAATATTTTATCTTTAAATAGAGCATAAACAAACATACATAAGATTTTCATATTCTGTGCTTGTTCCTTTTTGCTTCTTCATCAATTCTTGTTTTTCTTTTTCATGCTTTTTCAGTAAAGTTTGCTTTTCTTTTTCTTTTTCATTCAGACTTTTACTCCATTCTTTCTCTTTATTCATTAACATTCCTTGGTACCATAAATTCATTGCATCTTTTAGATTTTGCATGTCTGCTTCGGTATACTGAAGCACCTGTTTAAAAAGAGAAAATAACTGGTGTATTGGTACAGTAAGATTAAATGGATATGTGATAAAAATCCTTCCACAATGGAAATGTTGTATGAAACCACTAGAGCATCAAAGCAAAAAAATAAGTGAAATGAAAAAAAGACAATAACAATGTATCAACCCTTTCAATAAATTATCAAGTAGAAGACAAATTTCTTAAAGTATGCAGCAAGTATAGAGTAATATGTATTGCAAAACATATTCAGAATATGTAAAGTTAATGGAAGTAGGTAACAAAACAAACTTTATCAAAAAACCAAAATAAAGAAACACAATTTTTGTCGCCTAGCTGGCTTAATGGAAACCACTTATGTATATACATAATATGAAAATAGGCATTGCCTATCCCGGGAAATGTCCAAATTTATTATCGAGTTATTGTGTGCACACACACACACACACACACACACACACACACACACACACACCCAAAAAAGGAAGGGCACACATTGTTTTGTCTCACCAAATACTAGTGGGACTGACTATAGTTAACTACCGCCGAGTTCTTGCGTCATCTTTCAATCATGTTCTGTCACACAGAACTGAGTTTTGGTATGATCTTTCCAGGGACACAAAAGGCTATTCAATTACCCAATATAGTGAATATACTAATCCATATCACGACAACATTCTCACGTTGTAATGTCTTCTCATCTTAAATCACCTTTTACCATACCATGTGAATAATTTAATCTACTGATTTATGGATTGCATAAATAACTACTCCTGTTTCTTAAAACAAGATGTGTATCATATCACAGTTCAAGATTGCCCCATTCAATTAATGAAGCAGTTATACCAATGAAAAACAAACATACTAATCCATGTCCAAATCACAATCCGGGAGTAAAGTAAAAAAACTTTGAAACTGACAAGTTAGGTTAAACACGCGAACTTCCACCAGGGAAGCGGAGACCGAGTTTTCTGGAAGGGTAAGCACCTTCTGTTAGCTAGCTACACCGGCCACGTGTGTAATCAATATTAAGTGAAGAGAACATGGAACTAAAACATCCAGGTCAATATTGGACACAGAGACATCAAACTTGTCAACAATACAGTGATGATGGTCATAAAACTTTTTGCCGAAGGCCCTGATAAGCCTAGGCTTGCAATATCCCTTGGTCAACAATCTATTCTGTTTGTGACTGCCTTGGTTGCTCAGTGGTATAGCATCCTCTTGGAGAGTGGAAGGTTTTTGGTTCCAACCTGACTTGTGTTATACATGACAATACTTCAAAATTTGAGTTACTGCTTCCTCATTTTGCAAGCCACATTTGGCTTAAAGGATAGATTATCGACTGGTTATAGAATTATATTAATTGGGAGTGGAATGCTTGTCTGTGACTCTGTTAGGCAGCACCTTTAACCCACAACCCGATATTAATACAGTCACGGTGGTATGAGGGTAAGCTCCTCTTACACCTTCAACATTCACAGGCATATAGTACCATGATGAGAATTTTCTAAAGCATAGACCATTGCAAGTGACAAATGATATGATTAAAACTTGACAGGCTTGTACCGAAATAATGTTAATTTTAGCCCAGCCCCTTTAAATTTCACTGCACGAAGAGCCCCAGCCCCGGAGAGTTAAAAATGCTTTTTAACTTATATCGAGACGGTTAATTCTAGGATGGTGGGTTGGAGTTTTTTTTACCCCAGTCAAGATTATTCATTATTCACCTAAATTGAAATGAAACATTCTGGGATGATATACTAGAAAGATGGTGCTTTAAGATTTATATTGAAATGGTCGCTTATGTGGATGGTGGAGTGGAAATTGGCATTTATTCACTTATACCAACTTTTTTTTCGAGAACCAAGTCTGGGATATTGAAGAAGGTAATGTTAATTATACCCTAGTTAAAATTTGTATATTCATTCCGAGAACTAAATTATTGAAATCCCCTGCCAGCATCAGTAGTCCAGTCGCCATCCCTGGAGGTTTTCAAGGAGTCAATTCAGACCTTACCTAAGTGGATCTCAACTACAGTCAGCTGCTAAACTCAACATGAATGTTTTATTATTGTTATTTTCATCACAACTTTTTGGGACAGCGGTCCATCTCATTGCACAACTTGTACAGTTTCCTCATTAGTTATGTCCAAGTTAGATTTTTGATGAGTGCAGTCATTGTAGTTGAAGTCAGTTCTAGTCAGCACCTTAAAGTCAAACTGGTCCAGCTCGATCAGCTGATCATGATATCCACGTCACATGTAAACAAACAAGAGGATTTGTCAATATTTACATTAAATTCGGAATAAATTCAATAAATTTTATCTGTATATTCATAAAAATGATTATTGGGAAGAACTGTTAATTAATTCTTTCGAAAAACGCATTTTATTATTTTTCTTAAAAATCGATCGTTTGTGAAAACGTCTTTCCCGTCCTGACGAACGCCATTTTTGTTTACACTGCATTCAGCGAGGGTCACAGATGCACTCAAAATTTTGATTCAATTAAGTAATAATATGTGAAAAAGAGTTACCGTAGAAGTCTTACACTGTGGTTATGCTAACCTCGTAATAGTTTTGTGTCAGGTAACTATGGTTATCGATTTATCTAACTTGAAATCAGCAAATTTTGTATCTTCCCGCATTGTATACTGTGTGATCATGGTTGATGCACGTGGGAAAGTCGGTCGCTGATTGGCTTACAGTGGTTATCGATCTGAATTGAACTTTGACCCAATCAAAAGAAATCACGTCATCGCGAATCTTGAAACGCTACACTTGGAGATCAGCCAGAACGGCGAAAGAAACGTAAATATTTGGTATTCGATCAACCTATTTAAATTATTACTTGTTTCAATGAATTATTTTCACGATAATCGTTTCTTGGTTTCATTTCTGATGAACGAGACGGGCGAGATTTTCCCCCATATGGAGCTCACTTCCTGTCGATTTGACCCCTTCAATGGCCTTGAGAAAAGTGAGAAAAGTGGTGCACGCGCGGCGTCAAATGATTTGGACGTACGGTCTATAGAATTTTTCCACAATTTTCTATGACGTCATAATACATACGTGTTACCTATAGACGGGAAATTCCCGGCGCTTCGCGCCGGGACATTTCCCGTATAAGTGAGTGTAGGTTATGAACCCATTAACTTGTCTGCCAAAAAACTAAATCCTTGTATCAAGTTTCATGAAATTCTGTTCAGAACTGACAACTCTGTACACTCGTATGGGAGCATGGATAATAAAACACTATCTCATCGGAGATATTACTATATGTATAATAAATACTGTATTACAAGTCACCTCTATATATAAGCCACCTGAAAAACCGGGACATTCTAATACCATTTCTTGGTGACCAAGTGCTAAACTTTGTGTAGATCAGGGTTCATACAGAATATGGAAACTAAAATTTAGGGCATTTTCAGGGCCTAAATATTAAAAATTAGGCCCAGAGTTTCTCGAGATATAGGCAGTGTAATTATGTTACATGAAAAATTTTATGTCATTACCTGAAGTAAATATTATGACTTTCTACATATGTTTTCTACATGTTTAGAACAACCAACAACTGGTGTGCCGATTTTCTTGGAAATCTTGTGCAGAAATTTTACCAACATCTAACTATTGGCAATTGTAAGGATTTTTTAGGACAGTGCTTCAAATTTAGGGGCTTTTAAAGGCTGTATGAACCCTGTAGATCATAATTTAATCATGTTTTCCAGAAGTCAGTGCTTTTAGGTACATCTGCCATTCAAGAACTTTTCACCTTGATATGAGTGACTAGAAGGTGGAGGTTTAAAACACAATTCTATCTATCTGGATATCTTTGCTTGGCACATTACAATTCTCCTACATGGTCATTGTTGACAGGTTGGATTGTATTTACAAACCTGTATTATGTCAGATTCAGACTGTTCATTAGCAGGCAACATTGTATTTGCAGATTTACTTCCTTGGTATTCATTTTCCTGCTGACAAATAAAAACAACATTTATTTCGCTATTAAAAAACAATCCACCAACCAACAAAAGTTTATGCTGCTTTGTTTAAAAATATCTGTATGATGCAAACCAAAGCTGCAATGTCAACATTTTCCATTTTTTGTTACAATGCATAAATAAACAAGAGGCCCATGGGCCTTAACGCTCACCTGAGGAAGAGTACATATCTTATGCAGAGGTTCAATGGTCAATGACATTAATACAAGAGAATATCACAATTTTCAGCAGTAAGGGCCAATAATATGCAAGTATTTTTGCAAATTAATTATAATAATTATTATATAAGTATGCTATATATAACATATTTAAAGTCTAGCTACAATATATTATTTATAAATAGCTAAAACATCTGTATATTAAAATGTGCATTAGGCCAATACCTACAATATTCCCATATACATGCCTTTACAAAAAGTTTATAGTTTTTGAGATAATTAACCATTTAAGTATTCGTTTGCATCTATGACCTTGACCTTTGAACCTATGACCTTCATTCATATATCAAAATGATTGTTGTGCAAATGCCTACAATATTCCAATATACATGCCTACACAAAAAGTTTAGTTTTTGAGATAATTAACCATTTAAGTATTCTTTCTCGTCTATGACCTTGACCTTTGAACCTATGACCTTCATTCATATATCAAAATGATCGTTAGGCCAATACCTACCTTATTCCAATATACATGCCTATACAAAAAGTTTATAGTTTTTGAGATAATTAACCATTTAAGTATTCATTTGCATCTATGACCTTGACCTTTGAACCTATGACCTTCATTCATATATCAAAATGATCGATAGGCCAATACCTACAATATTCTAATATACATGCCTATACAAAAAGTTTATAGTTTCTGAGATAATTAACCATTTAAGTATTAGTTTGCATCTATGACCTTGACCTTTGAACATATGAACTTCATTCATATATCAAAATGACCGTTGTGCAAATGCCTACAATATTCTAATATACATGCCTATACAAAAAGTTTATAGTTTCTGAGATAATTAACCATTTAAGTATTAGTTTGCATCTATGACCTTGACCTTTGAACCTATGATCTTCATTCATATATCAAAATGATCATAAGGCCAATACCTACAACATTCCAATATACATGCCTATACAAAATGTTTATAGTTTTTGAGATAATTAACCATTTAAGTATTCATTCGCGTCTATGACCTTGACCTTTGAACCTATGACCTTTATTCATATATCAAAATGAACGTTAGGCCAATACCTACAATATTCCAATATACATGCCTATACAAAAAACTTATAGTTTTTGAGATAATTAACCATTTCAGTACTTGTTTACATCTGTGACCTCGACCTTTGAACCCACGACCTTTATTCATATATCAAAATGACCATTGTGCCATTACCTACAATATTCTGGTATACATGCCTATACAAAAAATTCATAGTTTTGCAGATAATTAACTATTTTGGTATTTTTGGACATCTGTGACCTTGACCTTTGAACCCATGACCCTAATCTATGTATCAAAATGATCGTCATGTCAATACCTACAAATAACTAAAAATCCTACACCATTATCACAAGAAATGCTAAAAAAATAGCAATTTTTACCAAAGGTCAAAAACTGGGACATGACCTTGACCTTCGACCTTGACATCAATTGGAAGAAAATTGCAAGACAAGATCAACAGTGAAAATTCCATACAATTATCTTCAGCTGTTATGAAGTTATAACAATAAATGTCTCATTTTAAAAATTACTTAATTTTACGCAAAAAACGCGTAACCTATTTTTCGTCTAATTTTCATGAAAAACACAATTTTAATGTTCCCAGGTATGCTGAATCCAAATATCTAATCAAAATTTGCCTGCACCTTTTGGTTTCAGAGAAGAAGATTTTTTTGTCTTTTTGCTATTGTTAGTAACAGCGGCCATCTTGTTGGGCGTGGCCAAACCCCGAACACAATTTTGAAAGGCTGTTACCCAGGCATGATATTCACCAAGTTTCATCAAATATGGCCCAGTAGTTTTGGAGGAGAAGATTAAAATGTAAAGTTTACACACGACGGACGACGGACGACGCACGACGGACGGTGATAGATTGCAATAGCTCATCTGAGCCTTTGGCTCAGGTGAGCTAAAAACTTTTTCCCCACTGGAACAAATATCTTCAAACTGACTATGTTTATTTCTTAAATTAAAGAAGTTATTTTGAATTTTACTGATATGGTATTGACATTTTATTTGCATAGTCTATTATGAAAACTGTGTCAACAAAAAATGTCTTGAAAAACCTAGTATAAAATGTTATAAAACTGACAACATAATTTTAGAACAAAACTATTTACAATGCTACAAGTTCAGTAAACAGTGTAGAAAAATTGCTTTTAGAGTAAACTTACCACAGGTTTTGTTGTAGGACTTGCAAATAAAAGATCTACTGGAGCTGAGGCAGTCTGCTTGGACTTAGGGGTACCTTCTTCAACTAAAGAACAAGGTCGCACACCAGCGGCCCTTCTAGATTTCTGATTTGGTGGTGTTCCTAGCAGTAAGAAACTCTCCTCACAATTACTGAAAATAAATATACATACGTATGTAAAAATGTAACAATTGTGTCAACAAGAATTACAAACACAAGAAGATACCTCATCAATTCCAGAATTGATAGTTAATTTTTCTAAAAGTATCATGTATAACACAACATAAACAATGTTAACAACAGAACTCATAATATAAGTAGGTAGCCTGTATGACTGCTCAATTTTAAAAGTAAAGAAAAACATAATAATAACAAGATTATCTATGAATCAGAAATGGATATTTGTATGTCAGGCCCCGGTTTCACAATCATTCCTTAGCTAAGATTTTCCTTAACTTAAATTTAGCAAAATTTTTGTAATCTCTTTTTGGAACTACTTTTTTTGCTAAAACTAAAAGCAAATGTTTTAATGTTTTAATCTAGACGTGATCTTAAAAATGACACCTTAAATTCCTCAATATCTTGAAAATTAACAAAATTATATTGATTTGAAATTTTGCAATATTTAAGTCAAGGAAAATCTTAGCTAAGGAATGATTGTGAAACTGGGGCCAGGATATATAAAAATTACCATCCCCAACAAAACAATAAATTTTTATAAGCTACTTACAATAAATCTTTTTGTTGTTCAGGCTTCATTCCAGCTCTTATACCCATACTTAAACGTCTTAAACCAATACTTGCTCTCTTTGGATCTGTAACAAAATGATATCAAATGTAAATCCATTAATACTAACTGGTTATACAACAGCAATCATCTTTTCATATTTAATAACATTTTAAACAAGATCATCGCTAAGCACAAATTACCCCACCTGATAATGTTAAAAAACTCCAGAAACACTAGACCAAAAATATAGATACAAACTTGGCCTGTAATTTATCATTATTACATGACTGTCTGTCCTCCTTTTTCTCTGATTGGTCAATGTCAGTAGTACATACATGCATAGTGATATTTAATGAAAAACGTCACACAAAATCCATATAAATAGAAATAGAAAAATGGCCCAACCAGTTTTCCGCCAAAAATAGAATACAGGCTTTCCAGAACCTCTGAAAATACTGAAATTGAAGACATGGAAAATACCCTGATGACGCTAAGTAAATGGGACTCATCAGAATTATATTTGACCATTAGTTAGAATGTGATGGTGCTTCTACTGCAATTTACAGGTAAACTCAATGGTGCTATGTTGTAGCATTGTACAAGCACATGATAATTTGGATGCTTCAAAACACCCCTTATTCATTCTTCCTGCTTTTGCTCCATCGCTATCTACAGTATTCCAGAAAATGACATTCAAATGATCAGGGTTCTACTTTATTTCTATCCATATAACAAGGTATATATTGTATGATATATGGGGTATAAACATTCTAGCTATCAATTTATTCAAACATTGATTTCAGCATGACTAGACAAACAATGGCTCTTCTGAAGTTTCTGGCGAGGCTTTATAGGTCCAATAAGGTGATAAAGGTTGAGTTCAGAGGTCATAGGTCAAGCTACATGTAGGACTGTCAAAAGAAAGTCAAAGGTCATTCTTTATTGTTTTAATTAAAATTTGAAATATAAAGACATTTCTAAAGTCTACCTTCTCCTTTGACTAACTTAGGATATGTTTAAACATTCTTTCAAAAAGTAACCTATTTTAGCTAATTTCTGAAAAAAACTTTATAACATTTAGGATATGTACAAAGTGGCAGGCAGATAAGCAGTAATAAAATAAAATTACTGATACCAGTATACCAGAATAAATTAAATTGGACTTCTAAAAATACTGATGCCATTTGTTACTCAAGTTTAAAAATGTTTAAAAAAAATTTAAACTGGATTCATTTTATATAAACTTACCATGCAAGGGAAGATTAACTAGAGGATCAAATTTGACATACAGCGACTGCCTGGCTAAATCCATACCCTACAATAACATGAATAAAGAATAGATATACAGGATCTAAATCACAAGATAATATAAATAATAACAGTACTACCAATGACAATATATACAAGTCAAATACTGACTGATTTACATGTTCTAAGATGGAATAAACTACAGTAAAACCTCGATTCATCGCCACCATTTGTTCAGTCATATTTTGGCATTATAGAGGGGTTTGGTGATAAATTGAGGGAGGCTCATAAAGAAAAACATAAACAAAATGGATTTTGTGACTTCAAAATATAGTGACGATAAGCGAGGTGGCAAAGTTATCGAGGGGCATTATAACGAGGTTTTACTGTATACATGTTAATGAGTATCGAGGGTACCACATAGTACCTTGCTACTCTGTTAGGTGGGGCATAACAAATTACATAACTTCATTTTGAAAGTATCAACTACTTATAAAAACTGAAAATTAAATGCTACTGTTAAAAAATATTATAGCTTCAAGTTGCCATACATGTATTGAATTTCAAATATGGTAACTTAAAGCTATATTTTTCTTTTTAAATCTACCACAAACATGTATAGCCTATTTCATAAAATGTTCAAACTGTGACTTAAGACCCTGCAGATTCAAATTTCCAAATGAAGTTTGACTCCTATCATCGGTTTCAGAGATATTTTTTTTTTTTAGATTTTTTTTACAAATGATTATTTCTTCACACCTTCTAATGTTGCAACCCAGCTAAGACCATTTAGAATTTAATATACCATGTAATGTAGGAAATAGAAGGAATTTTGTTTTATCAATTTTTACTTGGGCCGACTGTTATATTGACATACTTACCGTATTACTACCACTACCAAACTTCTCTAACATGTCCCAGGCTGATGGACTGTTAAAAACTAGAAAAAACAACACAAAATATATTTTTACAACAAAAAAATATATGTATCAAAGAGGGAAAAAATGCACCCTGTAATTAAAGCAAAATGTGTGTGTCAGAGCTATATGGACATCATAAACACTGGGGATATTCAGTCATATTTTTTAGACTACAAATATGATTAGGGTAAGCTTAAAATCATACAGGTACTTGCTTAGTATTTTATAGTACTAAACAATTTTAAAAAATTAGCCATTTATATGTTCTCATGTTATCTGGAATAACCAGAGATAACAGATGGACAGACGCAAACAATGAAAAGGGAATCAAATAATCATAATCATTTCTTAATGAAATTTGAGTTAAGATTGTATTTTTCTAAAGGGCCAAAAATTCCCTTTTTTTTTGTTTTTTTTTGTCAAAGCTGTTTTTTTTAATTTTTCAGAACAAAGAGAAATTAATTTCAACTTTTTTTTAGGACAAATAATTGTAAAAATGAACATTAAATAATTCTTCATATCTTTTCCTAAGATATGGAGTGTGCATTAATTTTGTAAAGCCATTTTTTCTAGACCAACCCCATTTTCGGCATACACTGACATGCAACCATTGGCCTTTTTTCAGATACAGATCTTGAAAATAACAATACTTAAATAAAACTAATTGTCATAATTTAGACTAATTACATAATTTTTTCTCACAATTTCATAGGAACATAATAATTGTTAATTTATTACACAGTAAAACATGAATATAACAAACACTCTTACACCCAATACATGGATAATATGAAGTCAAATACTGGACAACACTGCTCCTCTATATAGGTCAATATCTAACAATATAACAAAGTCGCTTTATAACGAAGTTAAAAATTGAGTCTCCAGTACTTTTTTATAAAATGTTTTACTGTATAATTTTTTTTTGGTATGAAATTTCAATGAGACTGGAATAAAAGAAGAATAAATCCTTAAATGCCATTTTTTCAGTACTTGTTGAAACATTGTCCATCTTATAATAGACCACAGGATTAACAATAAGTAAAACTGAAATGGAAGGCCATTTCAAAAGTGCACCCTCCCCAACCAAACACAAAATGGGAAACATAATCAGAATACAAATAGCTAATGACACATCTACTACCCAAAGATTGTTCTTATTAAGTTTCATAATTGTCTGCTTAATAATTTTCAATAAAAATGGAAGACAAAATGTTGGTGGAGGAAATGAAGTAAATACTACATGTCCTTCAACATTTTTCAGGAGACATCAATCTGTCTGGTTTATAAAACTACTAATATTAAAACTTACTATTTGTAGCAGGCTGAAATTGGTCCTCTTCCACTTCAAAACCTTGATCAATGACAGGTCGGGTAGCTTCATCAGCTGTCTTGTCTCCTCCAACATTCTGAAAATAAATGACAAACAAAATCACATATTAAGAACTCCACATAATTATCCAGTTATTTGCAACACTGAATTTTACAAGGATCAATCTGTAAAGACAACAATGATATTATGATGGGGCTATCACAGTTTCTATTCATATAAATACAGAAAAAAAAATCTTGCTTTTCCATTTGTTTGTACCAAATGTCACAATAAAATAAACCACGCTTATTGTTTAAAAACTGTTTCCAACAAATCTTAATCAAAATGTAGACTGAAATACATGTATAATAATTATTTAAAACACTGAACATAATGGTTTTTCTGTATAAGTATTTTTTTCTCTATTAAAGAAATCACCCAAGAGACCATCTCTAAAAATACCAATATGGGTGATATCACAATTCATCTTTTGCTCCTAAATATATCGCAGATTTTTCATATGTAAATTGATAATGGTGTATCATAACAACTATAACTCATTTATATACTGGTATAAAGTAGGGCTGTCACGTTTACAAAATTTTGTAAATGTTTACACGGGCCAGTGTAACCGAAATGGTACCATTTAATCGTAATGTAATGTCAATCAGGGACTTCATTTGTTCATTGTGTTGTACATAGTAATAGATACGGTACATAATGCAAACATAAAGACTATTCACAATAGTGTTATATTACAGTTCTATTACTATGGCCATCAAAGTCTCAGATTAGCTTTTACAACTATCCCAGTCCCAGGCTTACCTGTGGACACTTATGGGTGACCTGGGCTGAAACTTTTACCAGGATTTGCTTCCATTCAACCCTTGAGACTATGGATATTTTCAATTTTGATTTGAACAAGAATGGATCTCTCCAATTAAAAAAAAAAACATTAGTTTGAAATACAAGTACAATGTATTATGAAACCCATACCTTTTTGTCATTAACACTATTTACACTTTGACCACTTGAACTGAAAAAAAAATGAAAGAAAACAAAACATAAATTACGTATGATTAGCAAAGAACAATATTTATCTATATCTGAGTAGCTTGTCTGAATATCTAGTCTATCAAAAAACCTCAAATGTATAGAATCTAATAAGACATTTAAATGATATCTGCCATGATGTGTGATAAAAATCTAAGCATATCAATTTAAAAAAAGATAAATTAAAAGTACCACAGTAAGTAATTGGTTTTTATTTAAATTTAATTTCTACCTCCAATTTTTTTTATTAAGCTTCAAAAAGGATTGCGAGATAAAAAACAAATTTGATAGATCTGCATCTCATAGTAGATCAGTTGAGACTTTTTTGGCATGTTTTAAAAGTGAAGGACTGAAGGGGTGCTTTTAACTTTTTTGTTAGATATAGACTCTGGTTAGGATGAAAGACATTAAGTATTATAACATTTAGAATAGGTGGCAGCAGTTACTTGAGTTAGGAATAAAATGCAAGACTAGTTTACTACTAAATAAGATATTAAATTTGATCATAAAATAATAAATATATAGTAAGTATAGTGTTTTAAAATGTTAATAAACAGTAATTATCATGTGAAATGGCTCAATGATATATACATATGCATAAGATTAAACTTAGACAAATAAAAAAGGGGGAGAGGGGCTTTCCTAAAGCACCTAGAAAAATCTGTGCAGCCAAAAGGAAAAACACCTAAGAAAATGGTGGCACTTTTTTTTATCAGGTCAACGATTGTGACAATGGTACATTCTAGTATTTCATAAATTATGTGAATTTGTATTCATCTAGTTTCATGATATTTATCAATATCCTACCTCTCATTAGTTTCTGTGAATTTCATTCGACGATGCTGGTCACATGGTGACCTAATATAGTCCATATCGGGTCAGGTCTGTTCATATCATGTCAGTATGAGAGTTATTTCCCCTGACCAACGTCAATGGCGCCCGCCTCGTAGTAAACACGTCATATTTATCACAAGTATTTACGGCAAATACAGACACTAGTAAAGGTGTTGTGATATTGAAACAAAATATTTGATGTCCAAGGATAAAAGTGCAATTGATTTCTTTGACGGAAGCTGCTAGTAAGTCAAATTCATTATTATTTTCAATATTTTGTCTGACAGAATGTCAAACGATGGTATTTCTAACTCAGTCACCATTCACATGTCGCTGTGTGAATACCGTGATTCAAATTGGTTTTGTAAATAATTGATTGATATGATCGGTATGATATAATAGTTACACAGTGTTTTAGTGACATAATATGATATATAAAGGGTTTGTTTGGAGCTATAGGTTACTAAAACATACAGCAGTGTCTCATCCTGAACTTCTCTCCGGTCTCCGTATCCGTGTACTGTATGTTTGTTTAAAGGTATCCACCGTGGGTCCTCAGGGTGATCGGTAGGATATAATCGTTACACAGTCTGTTGGTGACCTAATATGGTTTATACAGGGTCAGTAAATTCCATATCTGGGCTCGGGCTTCGCCCTCGCCCGATATGGAATTTACTGACCCTGTATAAACCATATTAGGTCACCAACAGACTGTGTAACTAATAATACACAATGAACATCAACATTAACATAACTAAGGTTGAAAATATCAAATGTCAAAAAGGTGAAAAATATCAAAACCAACAAAAACAAAACAAAACAAAACAAACCTTTTCACCTCAGAGTCTGGTTCTACATTCTGTAATGGTTCTGTTTTTATGTCCGGAGAATTTTCTACTTTAGATTTGGTCACAAAGGGATTATCTACTATACCAGTGAGACCTGGAGAGTTCATAACCGTGTTCTTAGATTGGAATGGGTCTAAATTCTCATCAAATACACACATTTCTTGTGCTTCAGAAGTTTGTCCTTTAGAATTGTGAGAATCTCCATTATTGTCGATTCCTTCCACTTTCTTTACATTTGATGAATTCATCACTTCTTTTACTGTTTTAAATGGATCAATATTTGTATCACATTCAGTGTTTTTGTCTGGTGAATTCACAATCTGTTTTGATGGTTTGAATGCATCAATTTCATCTAATTTTTCTGGTGAGTTTACAATCTGTTTTGATGGTTTGAATGGATCAATTTCATCTAATTTTTCTGGTGAGTTTACAATCTGTTTTGATGGTTTGAATGAATCAATTTCATCTAATTTTTCTGGTGAGTTTACAATCTGTTTTGAAGGTTTGAATGGATCAGTTTCATCAAGTTTTTCTGGTGAATTTACAATCTGTTTCAATGGTTTGAATGGATCAATTTCATCTAATTTTTCTGGTGAGTTTACAATCTGTTTTGAAGGTTTGAATGGATCAATTTCATCTAGTTTTTCTGGCGAGTTTACAATCTGTTTGGATGGTTTGAATGGATCAATTTCATCAAGTTTTTCTGGTGAATTCTCAATATGTTTGGATGGTTTGAATGGATCAATTTCATCAAGTTTTTCTGGTGAATTCACAATCTGTTTCGATGGTTTGAATGGATCAATTTCTTCCTGCTTATCTGGTGAATTTACAATCTGTTTGGATGGTTTGAATGGATCCATTTCATCAAGTTTTTCTAGTGAATTCACAATCTGTTTTGATGGTTTGAATGGATCAATTTCTTCCTGCTTATCTGGTGAATTCACAATCTGTATTGAAGGTTTGAATGGATCAATTTCATCTAGTTTTTCTGGTGAATTCACAATCTGTTTTGATGGTTTGAATGGATCAATTTCATCCAGTTTTTCTGGTGAATTCACAATCTGTTTCGATGGTTTGAATGGATCAATTTCATCCAGTTTTTCTGGTGAATTCACAATCTGTATTGATGGTTTGATTGGATCAATTTCTTCCTGTTTATCTGGTGAATTTACAATCTGTTTCAATGGTTTGAATGGATCAATTTCCTCTAGTTTTTCTGGTGAATTTACAATCTGTTTTGATGGTTTGAATGGATCAATTTCCTCTAGTTTTTCTGGTGAATTTACAATCTGTTTTGATGGTTTGAATGGATCGATGTCATCTAGTTTCTCAGGTGAATTCACAATCTGTTTTGATGGTTTGAATGGATCAATTTCATTAAGTTTATCAGGTGAATTCACAATCTGTTTTGATGGTTTGAATGGATCAATTTCATCAAGTTTTTCTGGTGAATTCACAATCTGTTTTGATGGTTTGAATGGATCAGTTTCATCCAGTTTTTCTGGCGAGTTCTTGATTTGTTGTGATTGGTCAGGTTTGTCCCCTTCTGTAGGTAGTTTAACTTCATGGATTGTGTTATTATTCATTTCATTTTGCTCTCCTACACATCCAGGTTCAGATTCAAGATTGTCATCATCATAAAGGTTTATATTCTGTCTCAAAGGAGAGTTTGGTATAATAAAACCTGGTTTGAATGGATCAATGTCATCAAAATTCTCACTCAACAAATCTTCTGCTACCTGGGCACCTGTTAAACCATTCAAAGTATCTTTTTCATACTTTAAGTCTGATACTCCTTCTAATAAACTCTCAGGTTTATTAAGTGATTCAGAAGCTGTATCCTGGGCTTTTAATGTTTTGGAGGCATTGTCAAGTTCTACATCAGACAGTGCATCCTGGAATTCCGTTTCAGAGTCAGAATCTTCATTGGATGGTTTAACAGCCACTGCGGGTGTAGAGACATCAGCATCACATTGCCTCAAGGACGCCGACATATTGGATTCCTCTATAGATGTAACATCTCCTGGTAAACTATTAGCATTATTATTGTTGATATTCCCTGGTGAATTGGTGACCGCAGATTTAGTAGCAAATGGGTTTATGCTGTCCAGATTATCAAAGTCTAGATTATAACTTCCTTTGGCAGGAAGAGCGGGAGATTTTTCCAGATTTTTAGTCACCTCATTAGCAGGAAGAGCGGGAGATTTCTCTACATTTTTCAGCACCTCACTACTCATGGTATGATCAGTTTGTCTGACTTCTTGGTGATCATTATTTGACAACACATTACATTCATTTTCAGTCTGTGGAGGCTCGACAAGATTTCTGTCACCTTGTTCACTTAAAGGTACTTCAATAACGGTGTTGTTAATATTGTCCTCCACCGATTCGTCAGAAATAACAGTCTTGTCATTTCCTACGATGGTAGTGTCATTACCAATGACAGTAGTGTCATTACCAATAACAGTAGTGTCATTTGCATTCATGATAGTGTCATTTGCATTAATGGTTGTGTCATTTCCATGACTTGGGCTAACTGATTCTTCAACCAAAGTGCTTTTGAGATTTATTTGTTTGTCAGTTGATTTTGATGATCTGAAAATATAGAGAAGAAAAATATATAAATATCTCTGATAAGTCATAAACAAGAGAGCAACCATTTGGGCCTGAAATACTCACTAGGTATAATTCTTCAAATGATAAAATTCCATTTAAAAACATTTGACACTTATTTGTGACCCAAGGGAGCTTACTCTAGTATGGAAGATAAAATGAACTTCATGGTCTTTTTTGCAATATAAAAACAAATTCATAATCTGTTGAAATATGTTCAAATTAGCTAAACTGGTAGCAAAAACACAAAGATAAAACTAGGTCATGAGCTTGACATGTTACATGTTTCAAATGAAATCTGACATTCACATAACAATCCCCTTTTACTTGTGTCAGATTTAAATCACTGCTTGAAATTACAACCTACCGGTACTCCAAAGTCTACTAAAAATAACACGTTGGACAGGATTGGCAACTTTTTAAACATTTAAATACAGATGAAATGTTGAAAATTATAGATCAGATCTGGCATCAAAACACTCAAGTTTTACACAAGAACAGTCTAACTATTTCAATCTAAATTACTATAAAAACTAGTGAAAAATATGGCTCCAAAGTTGACAGCAGACCCTGACAATGCTGTCAATGTTGACTACAGACCCTGACAGTGCTGTCAGCAGACCCTGACAATCTCGTCAATGTTGACTACAGACCCTGACAATGCTGTCAGCAGACCCTGACAATCTCGTCAATGTTGACTACAGAACCTGACAATGCTGTCAGAAAAATGAAATATTTCTAACCTCTATTTGTTTATTGCTGTAAAACAAAGTAGTACATGTTTAAAGTTCTGAACATATTCAAACAGACAACAAAATAAAATATCAACTGACAGTGACATCAACTCCAAGCTAACTGAAACATTCATGCAGTAACAGAAGAGGTTTATTATGTAACCTCTGACATGCGTACGATTGTCACGGGACTTACAACATTGATACAGGCAAATTATCGATAAGTTCTATCAATATATCTCTCCCATACTCAAGATATTCTTCATGCTGTTGTTTTGTCACCACACTAGTACGCTCCACCCAGTTCTCTTCCTCATCTAGACTTCGTATTCCTTCATACCTGGTTGGTGTTACTTTTTTTGCTTGTGGTGTCTGGAATTTGACCTAAACAATAGATGAAAATATAACAAATCAAAAACAAACAAACCAATCCACGTCCAAACCACAATTCCAAAGAAAAGTAAAAACTGAAATTGGCAAATTAAGTTAAACGTAAACGTAAAATTTGTAATGAAAAGCACACCATTTTTACTATTTCAATTGAAATTAAACTAGATTGTAAGATTACCATCTTTTGACAGTTCTGCTACTTAACATAAATTTAATAAATAAATAAATCTACATTTTATTTCTCTACAAATTTACGCTATATATTTTTCCACATGAGAAAGATATGGCAGAGCCATCTCTCAATTTTTTTATGAATGGAGACAGGCTGCCAGGGACCTTGTTATTGTGAAAGATAGCAGTGTAATGGCTAAAATTATGAAAATTAAAAATACTATTATTGTTAAAAAAAACTTAAATATACAGATGAAAACATGTTTAATAAACTTAATGACTTATATATTAGTTTTGTTTTGAGATTGGTTTTGAAATGTTATTTTCATTTCAATTTTTTTTCACTTTAATTTTTTTAATTGCAAAAGTCATCTTGGTTTTTGCGAAAAACTAAATTTTTCAATGGGTCTGTTGACAAATTATGTCTCTTTAGGTCAACTTTTTTTGGCCATTTTTGACATAATTTCATTATAAAAATGTACAAAGTCTTAGGTTTTCACCACCATAAGAACTGTTATCAAAGTGGCAACAATGGGCGACTCTGTTAATTTCCATAAATGACCACCATTCTAAGTTCAGTCCTCAATTTGGTCTACTAAAATGGTGGCCAAATCGACCTGGAATTTTTGTGACCAGAGAACAGATGTTATTTCTGTGTTACAGAATTTTCATGATATTGTTGCTATTTCATGCAATATAATGGACATTTTACATCATAATAATTGGTATTAATAACACTGATGTTTATAAGTGATTGTAAGTCAATTTTAAAAACGTGCCTTTTTGTTCTACATGCCTAAAAGATGCCTTAATTTTCCTTCATTTTGAAGAATAGATTGTTGGCCATTTGGAATTTTCTTCTGGCTACCTGAAAATTCATAAATTGGTGGCCAGCTGACCGTTTAGTTTTCAAAGCCACTTTGAGGGCTGATAAGCTAAAAAAAAAAAAAGACATATTACAGTATTATAACCTTTAATTTAGGATTGACTGGCTTTGGGGTAAATAACTGTATCAAGTTGTCTTTGTTAGATGATTTTAAAATGGACTGTACAACTACTGGTGACTGGACTATTGCCGGAGGGCGATAATTTTCCTCATCCTCGTTGCCTGGTGGTTCATTCTCATCCACCATTGACCATTCCATCAAGTCACCACTCATTTTCTTTATGCAGGGCACCTAAAATATAGACATATATATGTAGCCTTTATATGGCATATATTTAGTGTTATATTGTGCTATTCTAGACTTTGCTGGTTTGATGCTTATCCTAATCAGCTATAACCTTCCAATATTTCATCTTTGGGATGTATGGTTCTTATGTTATACTGTAGCTTTTTCTACTACTGGGGTACTTTTTAGGCAAAGCACCTTTAGATGAGAAACGGTTTACTGATATACCGTCCAGTTGACTGCGGTTTGTAGCCTCGACAATATGAACTGCGGTTTGGATTCTCTTAAACAATTTTTTTCACAAATCTAAGCCATGGTGTAACTTATGTTTATTTCCATATTAAAATCTGGCTGACAAAACATAGCAGTCACTCCGACATGTTGACAATTATTATGAGACAATTACTATCTTCCGGGTGATTGTGTCATCAATAATCTGTTTGATCACTAAATTTTAAAATTTTTAATGAAGAAAACAATTCCTTTGTTTTGTGTACTGCAGTATGTTGCAATATAGGTTTGGTGTATTGCAGTATATTGCAATACGGGTTTTGCCATATTGTTACACCTCTATGTACTCTGTTTGTTGTTAATCAAATTGACCAACTGTAAATCAATATACAAAATCAGTATGTTTCTAGCAACAATTATTTTATTGTTGCAAATTATTTTTTCATCACCAGTGATTTTGTTACATCTTTTAAAAACTACCTTCTGCCTTCAAAATTGGGAAAATTTGAAATTCCGAAATATAGCAAACTTCATTATGACATGTTGACAATAGCTATGATCGACTTTGCACAGTTGTTATATTGTAACAATTTTATGGGTAAGGACAACTTGATTTAATTTGCTAGTGTATTCCCATTCTTTTGGGAGTTTTAGTGGTCAAATTGGGAAATTTTAGTCATGTTCCCCAGAGAAAACTACCTTTATTTGGTAGTAATTTTAGGCAATCAAAATCACTGATCATTAGATACTTATTTTTTTGTATAGTAAACATATCAAATGCAAATGTTGACTATTGATTTTGAAACTACCTTTAGTGGTAGAGGTTTTACTTAGACCACAAAAAACATGGGACATCATATCCTGTTGTTGATATCATATTAATATGGGCACATGTTATTACCATGATTTGGGTTTTTTTTATCCTGATAACTACACACCCTTACATACATAGATTCAATAGGGTAAAATAATCATATTTAGAATTAATTCTAAATTTATTGATATTTTTCAAAAAAAAAAAAAAAAACTGTCTAAACGATGGATGATTGATCTTGGGTCGTTTTGAACTGCATTTATTTCAGTGGAGGTAATCTCAAAAGTTGCATTGTTTTCAATGGACCTTTTTGCAAATAGATAGTATTTAAAATGTACTTCCGAAGAAAGAGTTTGCAATGTTTATTTGAATTTGTTTTATTTAAGTCATGTTAGAATTGAAATGATCAACATTTACCTGTGGTATATCGTTGAATAATACACAGGCCGTCATTTACATATATATCACAAGGTGGCTTTTATACTATTCCGCATATGAACTCCGGCCCATGTATTATTAGACGATATACCACGGGTAAATGTTGATTATTTCTTAAACGTATTTATGGTATTGATCAAATTGATGTGTTTTTTACCCAATATGACAAATTTCTTTTAGTTATCATTTAATTATCACGAAACTGATATATTTCAACCATTCATTTAGTTACAACTTGTATGGCCTAGATACATGTATATAATAAAGGCAGATGATATTACCACATATTTTTTATATCTGTATAACCTTACACATGTAACTTCATACATCGATTGAATAGGATTATATGGTCCAATTTTGAATTAAAACAAAATTTAATGATATTTTTCCTAAAAGTTGCTGTCTAAATGATTGATGATCTATCTTTGATCGTGATGAACTGCAAAAAACAATCTGACCACATGACGAAAACAAAATGGCCGATCGAAAATATTTACTTTTTTTATCCAAATAATCTATTACTTGACCAAAATATGAAAAATTTCTTTTAAATATACTTAATTATCACTAAATTGATGTATTTATAGCCAATCATAAAGTTATAAAGCCCATATACATGTATATTATAAAATACAGGCATAGTCGGAAAAGGGTGCAAGACGTTTCGTCCCTTAGGACTTTTCGTCCCATGCCATTTCGTACCATATTTAGGACATTTCGTACCATATTAAGGACTTTTCGTCCCATACTCGCAAGACGTTTCGTACCATAGGACTTTTCGTCCCATGATATTTCGTAACATTTTCAGGACTTTTCGTTCCATAATTTTAAGATTTATCATAACATTTCGTAGCTTGTCCATGACTTTTCGTACCGTTACATTCCTTTTAACTTTTATGTTGGTGTTATTGTGCGATTTTTAATGGAAATTTGACGATGTCTAGAGCACGAACCAATAGTTTATTCACGCTTTAAATTCACGTATTTAATAATTTTTCTTATTATGTATAAATAGATATTAACTGTGCTCGGAACATTGTCAAATTCTCTCGTAAGAATCGCAAATAACTGGATATTCATGTTCGGGAAAGATTGTCTCTTAACGTAAGTACCGGTATATATTTTGTTCAGCTACAACTCCATCTTGCCATCAGGGATTTATCAAGGGCCTATTTAGGGCCGAAATTCGGCCCCATTCCCAATGGAAAAACATGGATTTTTTCTCAAAATGGGCTGAAAAAGTTCCCAATTAGAATTGTACCAGATACATAGCTGAAGTCTGGTCATAAATGTGGCTGCTTTTCTCAATCTTCAATCAACTCAATACACTAAAAGCATTAGATTTAATCATTAATGGCATCAAAATTGATGTCAAAGTTTTCCCAAAATGAGCAAAAAGTTAATAGTTTTTCCTAGTTTTTCCCAATATTTAGTTTAGGGCCTTTTCCCAAAAGACCCTGATAAATCCCTGGCCATGTACTATTTGAAATCTGTTCTGTAATAATCTTGACTGACAGAGTAAAGGATAAACAATACTAAAGATCTATGTTATAGTTATTTATAATAATCATAAGTTTTACAATTACATCGACCACACACACACACACACACACACACACACACACACTATAATTTAATCAAAAAGGTGAATGGTAATAATTCATTTTTTTAATTAACAAAGAAGCCGCGTGCTTCGGTACATAAGCTCCGAAGTGTATACATATAAAATACCCTTTTCATAAGATTTATTTGAAGTAAGTCTCTTTTGATGCCCCGCGCTTATTCGTGTTTGTAGAATGTTTCCAGTGAAACGACTATCCCAAATATTTTGCATCTTAACCCAAGCTGCTTAACACACATACCGAACAACAAAAGCTTGTGGAAAAATGGTTTGTTTTCATTTTTTTGTAAAAAAAAAAAACAATAATAATAATAATAATCTGTATTCCCGATCAGTTTATTCACTGGGGCCAGTTTCATAATAAAATTTTAAAAATACCGATAAGTATATAAAAACGAGTACTTTTTATATACTTATCGGTATTTTTTAAATTTTATTATGAAACTGGCCCCTATGAGTTTATCAAATATAAATACGCAAATATAAAGCGTGGTTAGTTAAAGATAAATAATAATTAATAATAATAATAATACTGAATATATCCAAGCTGTGTTTGACTTAATATAAAAATAATTAAATTTTATTTAAAAAAAATTAAATAAATATCTCCAAGCTGTGCTTGACTTAATATAAAAATAATTAAATTTTATTCACGAAACAGTAAGAAAAATATATATATATATTTATTTATCTCTTTTAAATAATATATCAATGTTACGAAATGTCTTGGGACGAAAAGTCTTATGGTACGAAACGTCTTACAAATATGGGACGAAAACTCCTGAATATGGTACGAAATGGCATGGAACGAAAAGTCCTATGGGACGAAACGTCTGTAATTCGTCGGAAAATATGTGGTAATAATACATTTGTTATTGACACGTACGGGTAATAATTACTTCGTATTATAAATATGCAATAATTTATCGTTATTTACACTTATGTTAGAATAGCGCAAGTAGTATATAATACATGTGGTAATAACACATTTGTTATTGCCCTGTACAGGTCAATAACCACATTCCGATTAATCTGCATTGACCAGGCCCATTCCAGTCGCGACATTGTGAACTGTCAACATTTTGTTTCAATTCTATCAAGTGTCAATGCTGTTTTGAAATTATATTTTAAACCATGAAAAGTCTTATATCGTCGACCGTCCTAAAATCGAGAGCGTCCTAGATTCGAGGCCATTTTTGTTTTCAGCTTATTACACGCGAGTATCGTCTCTGCGCATGCTCGACCGTGGGAATTTTTTTTACTACGAAGATACTTTGCGTAAAATCGATCAAGACCTTGAAAATGCGATTTAAGCAGGTAAGTAAGAAAAAAATATAACAGAAATGTAAAAAACAAGCACATTCACTAATCCCATATATTTACAAACTTTTTAGCCTCGTAACTATTTAATAAATTAAAATAGTAGGTTTTGACATGACGTCTGCCAATGTTTACAATGTTATCAATTAGAATCACGTGACCGCAATGATTTCCATAAGGCCATGCTTAAATAATATTGATTTCTAATGACACTTGTTCTTATGTCATTTTCTCATTGAAGAAACAATAAATTGGAATTCCCCAATTTATTTTTAGATAAATCCAGTTCCAGTCAGGCAAAAATACAGAATCTATTCCCCGTCCAAGCTCACTGATGCTTATTTGGCTGTTAGAGAAGGGATGTCAGTGTTGAGAGCATCTAGAACTCATGGTGTTCCTGAAACTACTTTGAGGGACAGAGTACAAGGTAGAATTGAGATTGACACAGTAGTCATGGGGAAAGCTCCCTTATTTTCACAGTTGGAAGAGGTCAAACTTTTTGAGCATTTTGAATTTATGGCAGCATATGGCTATGGCTATACCCAACAGGAATGTGTAGATGTCGCAACTGATTTTGCAGTGTCATTGGGAAAGAGGACACATGAAAATCCTATGACGGAAAAATGGTTAAGGGGATTTAAGAGCCGCTGGCCGAAGATGAAGACATTCAATCCAAGGGCTTTAGATTATGCCAGAGCCAAAATGACACGAGAAGATGTTGTCAAAGAATACTTTAGAAATTTAGAACACTGCATAAAGATAAATGGCCTTGAAGACAAACCACATTTAATATTTAATATTGATGAGAAGGGGTTGTCAACAAACCATAAACCTCCTGGGATTGTAAGTACTTCTTGTCCCTCAGCTGTTACATCAGGGAAGGGACAAACTGTAACATGCATAGGATGTGGGAGTGCTAGTGGTGTTGCTGTTCCACCATACTTCATTTTCCCTGGACAACGAATGAACTTTGACCTGATGAAAGGAGCATCACCTGGGGCTGCGGGTACTGTGAGTGAAACAGGATGGTCTAATGGGAAAATATTTCGCACTTACTTGGAGTCACATTTCTTGAAATTTGTACCTGGGCGCAGTAATGAAAAAATACTTATAATATTGGATGGACACGGAACTCATTTTTCTGTTGGTCTTGTTGATTGGGCAAAGTCTCTGAATATTTTGTTATTCATCCTTCCAGCACATACCAGTCATATATTACAACCACTAGATGTGTCTTGCTATGGAGCCTTTGCCACATACTACAATTTCAAGTGTCACCAAATCACAAGACAATTAAGAACTTGCATTACCAAGTTTGACATTTGCAAAATTGCATGCCATGTTTACAGTAAGGCTTTAAGCAGTGAAAACTTGCAGTCTGGTTTTCGGAAGACAGGGATCTACCCTCTAAACAATGATGTGGTGCCAAAAGACAAACTGTTGCCTGGTGAAGTTTTCCGTGTTGATGGCCAAACTTCAAATGATAGTGATGCTACTGTTGAAGGTATTTATAAGTTGTCAAGATTATTTCACTTATATCAAGATGGTAACTTTAAATGGTAGAAAAAAAACCCAGAGTGCCATTTGAAAATCAACAACATTCCAGTAACAATTTCTGACAAAAAGCTACAAAAATGATAATAAAACTTTTAACAGCAAATAATCAAAATAAGTTTATTAATAAATCCTAATGATGTCAAATAAAGTATTGTGATATACTTTCATGTATGTTTTCAACATTCAAATGAATATATAACTCTAAAATGTTGAAAAAGAAAAAGAAATCAAATATAAATAAAAAAACACATAATAAATGGTAGTTTTAATAACTATTCAAACATCAAAATTAATTTCAGGTGGTGAAGAATTACCTGCAGCTGAGGAAGCCAGTCTGAAGAGACCATTTGAATCTGACAATAGTTCATCTAATGCATGCATAACATTGTTCAAAGAGAGGGAAGAACAACTAATAAAAGTGAAAAGTCAAGGAACAAAAAAACCAAGAAAAACTGTTTACAAAATAGTTTCTGGAAAGGAAATTACATCTGATGAAATATCAAATAAATTATCAGATTATATAAATGAAAAGAAAAAACCAAGCAAAGCATGCAATAAATCAAACACAAACAAGTTATCTAAATCAAAAAAGACACAAAAATTGCAGAATTCTTCTACTAAAATTTGTTCAAATTCACCCCAGCCAGGCCCTTCCCATATAAATCTAGCTGTTGACAGTTCTGATGACAGTGATGAAAGTGATGAAATTAGGGAAGATGAAAAGTGTTGTGTGTGTAAAAGGTTTACACCTGAGGAGGTATCGAAAAGTGTGTCCGTAATTTTCACAAAGTGGGCACAATGTGATGGTGATGCCAATGGTACCCCATGCAAACACTGGACACACTTGATATACTGTTGCAAAACAAGGGTTGTAAGGAGGGGGGACAAATTCTTTTGCCCACACTGTCTCCCTGTTGAAGAATAGATGTTGTATTATGCCCTTGGGTCAAATATTTATCAACTTTTTAAGTAATGTACATGTATCATTTTGTTATTTAAATGTAAAGTCATAAACTTTATTGTATTTTTTTTAATAATTTTGCATCAAATACTTGTTAAAAATGAGAATTAACGGTTTAAAGATAAATATGTCGTTATTCTAGTCAGTGTGTATAATTAAAGTGTGAGAAACGAATACCACAATATGCTTGGCCTATGTTTTGTGTTTCCCTCGAAATAAGGACGTCATCCAAGATGGCGGACGAAGTGTAGTTACACCACAAACAGTGACGATTTCATGCATTCCGAACGGTAATTAAAGACAAAATTTAGGTATTTACTATGAAACTATCCAGAAAAAGTCAGTTGTCTATTTTTCAGCTCTCAAATTCTTGTTGCATTAGCAAATTTTGTTCGTTTTCTATTAGGGTCTCGAATCATGGACGGTCGAGGATACATAGAGAGAATTGTCCTCTTGGCACGGGGCCCGTGCGTTCAATTGTAAACGAGATTTTCAAAAATCCCAAATCATGTCTAAATCGATTTTCATAAAAAAAATGTCAAGAACTAAGTCTTACATCGAAATTTAGGCACTAGGGTCATGGGTATATGCAATATACACGGTTTATGTTTTAGAGGAGTCCTTAACAATATAATTTGCATAAAATATCAATTGGAACTCGAGATTTTTCCAACATAAAAACATAAATTTATGATCTTATGGAAGAAACAAGTGCCTGTTAGCTGGTTAGTGTTATGTAGATCTGCTCTAAAATTTTATGTTCGAGTCTTTCTTTGCCCTAAAAATGATAACACACAACAAAATGATGTCAATGGGAAACATCACTATATCAATTCAACTTAAAACAAAAGACTGTCAATAAATTTACCTTCAGTCAAAATGTTCCAAATGTTTCGGGAATTTGAACTCCCCGCTTCCGTTCAAACGATTTTGCGCGGTCGCATTTTAACTGCGTACTTTTGACGCTTGAATTCGCGCGTTTATGTTGTATCCGTATCTACTTCCCATGATTAACTAGGCGCACCAAAAACAATATCCCAAAGAACTAATATTAGTTGTGAACACATATCGTGAATAGTATAATATATTAATTTATATTTGATTCATTATAAGATTTTAATGAAATTTGTAGTTAATTTCAAATTACAGTCTTTTAACTGTCTATGGTAACGTTACAGTTAAGTCGAATAGGACTTGACAGTTCATTTTTAAATCATTTTAAATCTATCCGATAGAAGCCCGAGAAGCGGCTTCATGTGTTCAAATCAATCTGATTTTAATAATTGAACTCCAGTTTTCGAAACAATTTCAAACTGTTATATATTCTAAACTAAAGACAAAAAATATGAGTTTCTAAACTTCACAAAATAATGAATACATAGACGGAAAGAAATGTCCTATTTAGTAAATTATTATCAGTAATTCTAACACAATTTTTTGCCCCGACGTCAATAATGGTCTTCTGTCTTATAAATGGCATCAACCAAATATGAATTCTAAAAATTAAACAGTCTAAAGATTTGCTTGAACATTTTGGTTCTCAATAAGTCGGGAAGTGCATTAGAAACTTGACTGCCACGGTATAAAAAATTGATTTTTCTACATTTTACACCACTATCCCTCATTCTAAATTGAACTTGAGAACGACTAAGACAAATCAGTATTCAATGTCATTCTTTTTTCAGAAAAGTTGTAAACCAAGATACAAATATCTTGCGCTGAAAAGGAATTTAGGTTTTTTTTTGTCAGAATCATACTGTCATTTCAGTGCTACTTTCGAATTTTTACAAAATAATGTAGGCAAAAGTAGCAATATATTTTATGATTATTTTTTTTTTAAAAATATGCTATATGACAATACCAGCGACATTAATACTGTGTCACGTAAATGTTGCTTATCATGCGGACTCCAAACAAAATTATACCGAAGATACCATCAATAAAAACGTTAGAGTTTTTCATAGACAACATATTTGTTGTGTTCGGTTATATAATGTTCCAACAAGCTGTTTGCATTTCATCTATGCTGGGTAGCTGGAAATAAAAGATACGACTGATTCTTCAAGTTCCGCTTTATATATAGACTTATACTCAGTGAGACGCCAACGAAAGGCTATATTTGAAAATATATGACAAACGCGAAGACTTGAACTTCTCTATTGTCACTGGCTTCCCTTTTCTATACAACAATAAACACGATCTTCCTGCTGGGGGTGTACAAGTATTTGATTTACAATACACGGAAGAGCTTTTCTCCAATACGGAAACAAAATAAGCTGTTTACAAATAAATTGTTGACGCAGGTGTCATATACCATTTTTTGAATTTAATCATAAAATACATTCAAAAAATGGTATATTGTCATATACCATTTTTTGAATGTATTTTATGATTAAATTCAAAAAATGGTATATGACATAGGGATATTGCAAGCCTAGACTTATGAAGACCCTCAAAATGTTATGGCCGTCATCACAATGTTGTTGATAAGTATGATGTCTCTGTATCTAAAACTATCCTGAATATTTTGATGTCTCGCTAATCATGTTCCTTTCATTCTCAATTTTGATTATACACTGGCTGTGTGTCTAGCTAAACAGGAATTACTTACCGTTCCTGGACATCCGGCCTCCCTTCCCTGGGGAGATTAGTGTATTCAACTTAACGATTTTACTAAGCGTTTGTTGTGATCTGGCCATGAATTGGTATGTTTTTTTAATTATTATATCCAAAAGAAAGCATGTAATTGAAGTTATATGACAAACGTGATTATTTATATTTTTCTAGTGTCACATTGTCTTTTCTCTAGAGCAATATATCTGCCTTTTCTGTTTATGGTGTAGTATTGTTGATAAGTTTGACGTCTCTGTGTCCAGGATTGCTCTGGATGTTCCTTTCACACAATTTTGATAACATACGTGACGAGTGTAGCTAGCTAAACAGGAGGTGCTTACCCTTCCGGAGCACCCGGACTCACTTCCCTGGTGGAAGTTTATGTGTCTAACCTAACTTGTCAGTTCCAAAGTTTTTACTTTGCTTTTGGATTGTGATTCGGACATAGATTAGTATGTTGGTTTTTGATTTCATGGTTAATAAGCTATGGTAAGGGTTGTTTCCACTACGGAAACTTTATATACCGTCCGACACAAACTGCTTCCAAATCAATCGTTGAAGCAAGAGAAATGACAAATCTTTCTCAAACTAGACTCTTTCATGGGCACTGAAATCACCCTGACTACAGTCTACAACTGCATTTCAATGTGACAGACATAGGCGTAGGAGCAGGGGGGGCCAGCGGGGGCCGGGTCCCCCAAATGTCAGAGAGGGGGGGGGGGGGCAGGCCCCCGCAATATTTTGTGTGAAATTTTGTATCATGCTAAAAAATAGAAAAAACCCCATAAAACCAAGAGCTTTAACAGGAAATGTCCATCTGGTAACCAATCAATTTCATCATTATACTTGTAAAAAAGCGTCAAAATTTCCCGGGGTATCCCCATATCTAGTGGCGGATTCAGCGGGGGGCGTACCCCTACCCCTTTTGTCGCATATAATACATATTGTTCAGCTCAGATTGCACCAGAATGCAGGATTTTGCGCCACTTTTTCAAAATTTTCCGGGGGAGCATGCCCCCGAACCCCCCTAGAAGGTTCGAGCCTTCGGCTTTCACATTATACGCCCCCTTTCTAAAATTCTGGATCATCACCAATGAGAGAGATTGATTATGGAACTTGTGTCATACGGTTATTTTATATAATCTTGCCTTGATATCACAGTATTTTTACCTATCAAAACGATGCACAATACATTGAAAATGCGTCTAAAGAGGACTTAGTTTTGAAAATTTTCCGGGGGAGGCCCCCCGGACCCCCACCTATGCGAGGGGTTTAGCACCCCTCTCATACTCTCCCCGCCTCGTGCCATAAGCATGAGGCCGTACCTGCGGCACGACATATACATAGCTTCGGTTTGCCCCCCCCAATATTAAAAACCTTCCTACGCCTATGACAGAAAACTTAATATGACTGCCAGATATTAATACGTACGGAGAGACCGGCCTAAACGGACTTGGCGTAGGAGTACCGACACAGAGGCACAAGCAGCTGGAAAGACCTGGGCCGAACTGAAGAAGATAGCCCAGAACCTTTACTACCTAGGTATTCTAGAGGAAGAAGTAAGTTTGTTCAATTTTTTATTCATTTTGTACATTGTTACAGTATATACATACAATATACTCGTATATTCACGACAAACACGTATGTCTGACTTTACTTGACGTAATAACAAATAAAGTACTGACCTGTCGAAAGTTTAATACCAAGCTAATAATCAACAACTTATCTCGGACCTCGTTACCTTTAACAACAACAACAACAACAACAACAACAACAACAACAACAGCAACAACAACAACAACAACAACAACAACAACAACAGTTTCTATCTCTTGGCAGCTTTTCGGCTAGTGACTATCCATAAATCTTACCCTCTGCAGCCGAGCTTCGAAACCCCCCCCCCCTTTCTCATTAGCTCGGTGTTAAACTTTGGACAGGCCTGTGTTGTATATACATCATGCATTTTTGGACCAAACAATTTTACATGTATACATGTATTGCAAATACATACACAGAGCACCCGACCTCATTTCCCCGATGGAAGTTCACACGTTTAGCCTAATCAATCAGTTTTGAACAGTTGTTTTACTGTGGTTTGGAATTGTGATTTGGACATGGATTAGTATGTTTCTTCTTAATTCAATAATTTGAAAATTAATATACATACATTTAAGGAACAAAAATCTTATAATCTCCGGAGATTCCCATCTAGTCAGTCAACTGGTAGGAAAATTGTCGTTATGGACAATTTTGTGAAGTCAAATACAGTCCAACCTGCCTCAAACACCACCTCTATATAAAAATCCCCTGCTTATAAAGGCCAGTAGAATTTTATCCCAATTGTTCTTTATTCATATTATTTGGACATGTACATAAAGGCCACCTGCACATAAAGATCACGTTTACTGGTTCTTTTGGGTGGCCTTTATGCAGGTTTAACTGTATCATAATTATTGTAAAATTTAGGATGAGAGATATCTTGTTTGATATACCGATGAAAGCTGACATCGAAAAATATCTTGTAGCGACGTGTTTCTGGTTGCTTATGCCAAGTACATGTTTTCTCAGTAACACATTTCAAAGTTAGTCCATGATATATTAATTCATAATAATAGCAGCACCAAAACAATTATCAGAAACAAACATACTTGACCATGTTAAAACCACAAACCAACAAAAAGTTATAAAAAAACTGACAATTTAAGGTAAATACTTGAACATCCACCAGGGAAGTGAGGCCGGATTCTCCGGAAGGGATAATCACCACCCTTTGCGTGTATAATCAAATATTAATATTGATATTCATAAATGATTCATGGCAATCTGTGCAAAAAATTACCACTACAAATGTCGAAATGCTATTTTATATATTAAATAATATTTTAATTTGATGTAATACATTACCGGGTAATGAATCTGATGATCATGTGTTAGAATGAACTATTTGGAAAAATGTTATTAGGAACTTCCGCTATAAACATTACTATTTTTATTGAAACCACTATGACCACATGATTTGTACAGCTCGTAACGTTTTCATTTGATTGTATATAAGGTAAAACCTATAGCAACTGACTGGCTTCTGCAGTAACCAGTTGGTTATAAAAGGACTTGAATTGAATAATGGTGTTTAACGTCCCAGTCAAGTATATTTCGTTTATATCGAGACGCCGCCAGCTATAAGCGAAGGTGCAGAAATTTTGCCTGTGCGTTACGCTGATGGCATTATACAGAAGGGTTCTCTATCGTACCACTCCTACCGTGGCACGGGACCTCGTCATCCGAAAGAACCATGACTTTCATTTCGTAATGCCGAGTGCTTGGCGAAAGGACAGTCGCTACCCACTTTCAAGTCTTGGTTCAGACCCGGTTGGTCGAACCTACGACCTACCACTTATGGAACGAGCACTCTATCAATCGAGCTACCGAAGTGTTTGGTTATAAAAGGAGATGCATGATGATATTTGGTATGGATTTTTAGGAAACCAGTATATTAAAGGTATATTAGGATAAGGATGTTTCTTTGTGAAGTTAAAGATTGTCAAATAAATATCAAAATCTTAAGACTTTACATTATCAAAGATTTATGCTGACATATAAAATAGTTGCATTCTTTGGAAAAACATGAATAGTACCCATCGATTGCAAACATAGCTGGAATAGTACACCACCAGAAATATGACCATTCATTTATTGCCTTTGAGTGTTGGAGATATGAACAATCTCCAACAAACAAAGGCAATAAATTGTTTATTATACTGAAAGTTAACCATGGTAATAAGAAAGGCAGAAAGAAAGAAAAATATTTTTTAAAACGACAGTCTTGAAGGGTAAATCATCAGTCCGTCATTGATTTTTCTCCTATCGGAACTCATCGGAGGCAAACGCCGGAACGTCGTGACCGAATTACCATCGATGACGTCATGTCCGAACGGATGGGAACATAGCTGGAATAGTACACTACCAGAAATATGACCATCCATGTTACATTATATTTTCAATGATATAGATAAAAATATTAATGGAAGGATATTGATGGTCTGAGCCTATGTGACATGTCTAGACACAAAATTGCAACTTGTCAACATCTGACACAAACAATAACACAAAAGAATTATACATCTCAAGAAGAAGAGAAAAAGACAAAAGTAAAGAAAAACCAATAGAATATAAATGGGATAGATAATTAACTTTGGATGCCAAAGTAGAATGTCCAGCGGTGTAGTTATAGTACTACTACAGGGCCTTAGCCATTCAATTTATTTTTCCTATATTATGTTTGACCTTCCATCTCTACTGAGTCAGTTTTTCTATTCAGTAGACTACCATTACATTTTGCCCACTTTCTCACAGACTGGGTAAGCAAAAAGGTGAAACCGACAAACGTGCCATGGGAACCAGCCAAAAGAATATATACATATTGTAAAATCCTGGATTGTATAATATCTGCTATAATTCCAAGTATCCAGGGACATGCACTTAAAATGCATAATCTAATATAAATAGGTATGAAAGAACGCACCTGTCCAACTGATTTCAAATGATTAACGGTGCTATTGTACCGAGACATTGCAACCGATGTACCAATGAGGGTTACAACATTTGTAAAGAGCAAAAGTAAAACAGGGAGAGTAAACGAAAATAAATTTGCTAAATACCCAGTAGGGAAACAAATATTGTCACTACTGTAGCCAATATTGATCTCCGTAAATATGTCCAGTAAAGAACACGTCAGAACAATGACAATGGGCAACAGATATCCAAAACAGTAATATACTTTAGATAATTTATATTCATGTAAGAGAGTTCCGGGATCACTTTCTAACATTCTAAATACTTTCCAAACATTGAGTAGAAAAACGGATATCCATGTGAAGGAGCAAAGCCAGAGAAAGTGGGAAATAATTCCTATAATAGAGCATACGATTTCCACATAGTCAGCTCCTACGCCTCCTATAAATAGTAACTGTGCAGCTAACATGTTTCCCATCATGTGTTTTGATATAATCCCAGGCTGGGACTTAAACATACCAAGTCTACTGTACACAACTATAGTGAGTAAAAGTAAACAACAAGATATACCAATAGTCACATATGTCAATATTGTACCAGCTGACCAATCATCATTGTGTTTGTCAGAATCCTTATTGATGACATTGGTCTCATTTGTTTGGTTGGTAAATGTATACTGAGATTCCCATTTTACCAGTCTGTATAATGTCTGTGATCCATTTATTGCTGGCGTCACAGCTGTAAATCCTTTGACCTGATTTGGTACCTCATTTGGTCTTGTTTTAATTTTGTTCATATGAGAAATGACAAAATTATCTTTTTCCTCAACTCGGTGTTCATGAAGATCAATAGATATGGATTGAAAGGTATTGTTACACGAACCTTTAAGGTATGGGTTTCCATTCAAATCATAGACAGTTGTCACTGTTTCCCTGGTCCCTTCCTGGTACATCCAGTTCATTGCTGCAACATCAGCCTTCAACCTATCCGTGGCATCAGGTGTCATTTCCGCTTTGTTTATGAACAATACCCCACAAGAACCAACACAACAAGACTTTTTAAATTGCGTCCTACATCGAAAACTTATATTAACAATGTCCAGGGTTATATTATACCTTTCCACTGGTAAAGAAATATGGATAAATCTTACAAGCCGTTGTATGAATTCTACGTTAATGACATTGTCAGACACAAATTTCAATTCTTTTGACCATTTAAAGTTTCGAATCAGCTCGATTTCACATGTGTCCTCTTGACCTCCGCCACATCTTTTTGGCATGCAGATGTCCTGAAATATACAATGATAAGTACATGTAAATGTACTGAGCGGAACTAAAGTCATTTCTATACATATACTATTCAGGTATATTATAAAATTAGGCAACGAATTGTACAAAATTTAGAGAATTCAACGTTATGAAAACATTTTTTAAATTTTCTCAAGAGTTTATTTTTTATCTAACAAAGCCTTCAAAAAGTTTTATGGCCGTCATCATAGTATTACTGATTAGTACGAATCTTCTGAAGCCAAAATTGTCATGAATTTGATATCCCATCATTCCGTGTTTCTTTCACAAAAACTGATTCACAAAACGCGGGTGCAGCTAGCTAAACCTTTTGGAACACCCGACCTCATTCCCCTCTTGGAAGTTCGCGTTTTAACCGTTAAAATGCCAGTTTCAAACTTCATTTGTAATTTGGACATAGATCGGTATGCTTGTTTTTTATTATCTCAAGATGACGTACATATTTATGATATAGACTTCAAGGAACAAATGAAAAACAATCATACTAATCCATGTCCGAATCAAAATTGTGTGAAAGGAAAATGGAACTATGGGACGTCAAATATATACATAGCAATCCTGGACACAGAGACATCAAACCTATCAACAATACTATGATGAAGGCCATAAAACTTTTTGAGGGCCTTGAAAAGCCTTGGTTTGCAATATTCCTGAGTCAACAATTTATTTGCAAGCAGCCTGCTTCGTTGTTTAAAATCCAGTAGTGGGAACAAGCTCTACCATAGCGTATTAAATTTATAAAACAATTTTATTTGAGTTTTGAGAAAATGTACAGTGTTATCTTAGATTAACAAAGGAATTGACCTGTAATCATGTCTAGTACATGGTTGACTAGTTTTACTTTTCCACTTCACGTTATTCAATGGAGATTCACATAACATAAATATATACACTACTTGAAAATATATAAATATATCTAATACAAATAACAAAATATTTCACACAAGTTAAAGATAATCACAAATCAAAATACACAAATTTGATTATCTGTGTATGCAGACGTGTATTTATTGACCGTTAATATTTAATTGAACTTCCTTAAATGATAAACATGGCAGGCAAGAAAGACATTGGACAATCCCAACTTGAAATTGCCATACATATTTAAAACTGGTCTTATCATTACATATTGAAAATCTTCACAACTTTAGATTGTTGAAATCACCATTCTACCAAACCTGAGTGTTTTCTGCTGAAATAGTGTTTTCATCTTGAAAAAAAAATCCTACAAAACTTAAAAAAAATCCATGAAATTATCTTTTGCATGCATTAAGACCATAAGTTATAACGTAATTACATATTATACCAGTTTTAATTTTACAGCTCTAGATGGGCGTTTCGAAATACAATTCTTAATTCCTAACCAATAGTGCTTGAACCAAAATTAAGAAAACAAAAAATCATCAATTCTATTAGTGAAATTCAATTTGATGATTATATTATAAACCTATGCAAAATATTACAAACAAAAATATACTGAAGATACCACCAACAAAAAGAGTTTTTAATAAACAACATGTTTGTTGAGTTTGGCAATATAATTTTCCAACAAACAATCGGTATACCAATGGGCACAAAACTATGAGCATTGCTTTCTGATTTGTTTCTTTATTCTTATGAAGCAAATCCTTGTTAATTCTGCTGAGAAGACTATCGACAAATCATTCAACTCCACAGACGTTATTCTTTATGTTATGTTTATGGCAGTGATTATAAAAACGGACGGGGTTTTTTTCAGACTCCAAATACATACTACTTCACATGAAGCGTGCCCCAAACAGCATCTTAGGAACCTGTTATTGTCGCAATATATTCTTTTCGCGACCGTAACTGTCTTTTAAGTGACAGATGATTATTTTTGTAAATACACGTACCATTGTTTATGAAATCAAAAACAAATATACTAATCCATGTTCGAATCACAATCCAGAAGCAAAGTAAAAACATTGAAACTGACAAGCCAGGTTAGATACGTTAACTTCCACCAGGGAGGTGAGACCGGGTGCTCCATAAGGGTATATTAATATTGAAAGGGGAATAAAAAAATTGTCCCCCAAAATGACACTTCAAATCCACGAATATCTTAAAAATTAAAAAAATATATTACGTTTTCAAATTTGGTCGAATGAAGTAAAATGATTGTGAAACTGGGCATGGTGTACAACACTTTAAGAATGTAATATAATAAGTAACATGTATTTTTACCATTGTCTTGTCGTAGTAGAATTCTTCATTGCAATTTTTCATACCAAATATATCAAGCACGGGGTATATGTTAAAAATTCCCGTTAACTGAAGATTACTGTACTTTTTCAACATTAAAACCGCATGTACGTCTAAATTTATCAGTTTTAAACATAACGGTTCTATGTCTGTGTAAGTTCCATTGTAGCAGTGAAAGTTTCTATACAATTTATTTCCAATATCTACTGGATTTTGGAACTGCAAACACAATGGGTTTGATGATGTTTCCATTTGGGTTGTATCTTTGAAAACAAGTACGATATCTAGCAACCTTTGGTGGCAAGAAAAAATATTTGCATTTATTTTCCATTATGTATCTCATTCTTGTAGGGACGGTTGCGTTTAATAGTTTCATCTTCTCAGAAGAACAGTTATCCGTATCGTAATCAAAATGGAATTCCCAAGGTGTATACCGATGGACATTGTGGCAATAAGCGCAATACACGTTTCTGTAGTTATTACCGTCACTTGCAAACAGCGGTTGTAAATTTTGAGCCAGAGAACACTTTTCTGATATATCAGAAACATTAAATGTTGAAGGGCATTTTGCTACCATATAAACACCAAACCATTTGTTTGTAAACAGTTCATTCTGACAATGTTCAAACGATGGATTATAACGTCGGTTACTCACTGCATCCGGTGTAGCGTCAGAACAGCAATCATTATTCTGTATACATGATGAATCACAGTAACAAACTGGTAAATCTTGTGGCCTATTGCGGTTGTATTTACAAATCCCAGCCACAACGCACGGGTTAATGTCATCTACTTCCTGAGATAAAACCGACGGGAAGACAGAATAAATGACATTATATTTAATGTTGTATTCAATGTTTACAAAAATGCAATCGTAAATTAATACGGTTAACACAGAAATTCCAAAAACCTTCATGTTCAACAAGTATGTAAACATTCAACCAGCTGTACCAATTGTTGGTAGATATATAAAGACTCTTTGTTTAATCATGGAAGAAAGCTAAACGAATTTCCATTGGCTGTTACACTGTAAATCGTTACTTCGAACTGTTTTTGTCGAATCAGAATCGACCAATTATGAAAAGAAATGTATATATATACATGTACATTATATTACCACAAACTTAATTAAACCTGTATTGACTTTTCTGGAGAGAAAATCGTTATGATTATCAGTATTAACCAAATCTGTCTACACCCACACGCGAAACGCAAACGCTACTAGCAATCAAGCAGGAACTTGTAAAAAAAAACCACTTTATTGGGACAAAACAATAATTTAGTAAGTTTTAAAATTACAACCCAAAAACCTAAATAACCGATCGTAATCATAAAACACAAACATGGCAACCCATGTCCGAATCACAATCTGGACGCAAAGTAAAAACTTTGTAACTGACAAGTTATGTTAGATACGTGAACTTCCAACAGGGAGGTGAGGCTGGGTGCTCCAAAAGAATGCGAACCTCCTGTTTAACTAGCTAAACGTAAACTATGGTCTAGATGTCTGGTGTAGAAAGTTTTGATTTATTTTATTAACTTTTTAACCATATTTCTGTTTTACCTGCTACAGGATTTGAAGTTCTTATTTCTTATATAATCAACTTCAGTCTAAGTTGGAGTAATTGATTGAGTTAATCAAAGACAAATATAAAAAGCAAAGTAAAATTCTGGAAGGGTAAGTACATCATGCCTAAACTTTGAAACTGGAAATTCAAACTGTTTCATACTGTGATCCATAAATAAGCACACTTAAAATAAATCACATTTGAATCTAACCACAGTAACAAGTGAAATTAAATTAAACAAGCATTCTGAGAGTATTGCAAAACAATACATAGTCCCCTTACGGTCGCATATTTCACTAATCCCAAAGTGTTAAATAGGTAAAATGTACCTTATTATAAAGTACACAGATTTATAGTTATAAATTATACGTGTTGTTCAAGATGTAAAGCAAAACTTGATCATAGTAAAATCAAAAACCAGCAATGGAGTTCTCAAAAATCCATTATCTGCAAGCATGTAGAAAAAAGTGCAATAAACTGAAATTTTATTGAATTTTCAAAGTTCAAAGGGCCATAACTCCGGTAAAAATTAGCAGATGGAAACGAAACGTAAACTTGATCTGTAACTCATCATGGTAAACTCATATACCAAAAATCAGTTCATTATCTAAAAGCATTAAGAAAAAAAAAGAGCGGAAAACTGAAATTTCATTGAATTTTCAAGGGCCATAACTCATGTAAAAATTTGCGGACCAGAATGAAAGGCTAACTTGATCTGCAACTCATCATGGTAGACTCACATACAAAAAATCAGTTCATTATCTAAAAGATTTTTAAAAAAAAGTGTGGAAAACTGAGGCGTGACAGACGGACGAACGGACAGACAGACAGACAGAGCGAAAACCTAAAGTCCCCTTCGGCTTTCGCCGGTAGGGGACTAATAACTACATGCATATACAAAGAAGCATTATGATTTAAAAACTTTAAGATGTGAGGTACCTCGATTTATCAGCGGGTCGTTTTAGGCACTCACGTATTCAATACAATTAAATATCATAATTTATCTCGTCCACATGTGCACGCAATGGTAATTTTTTTAAAACAATGTTGTTTTGTAACTATTAAAATTATAAAGAAACCAATTTAATATACAGCCATAGAATATAGTAACTATTGACAACATCAACGTAATTGACGACCAATGGTGTCATTGTTAACAAATAGTCTCTGTCAGAGATACCAATAGTAAAGTAACTATTTTAATTCGTTAGTGGTTTTAATTGGCGGTAGTCCGAACACTCACGTAATTTAACGTCGGTAATTAAACACATACTCTATACACCTGTGTTTAACACTCATGTTAATTACATAAAATGTGAAAAGTCTTTATGTAATTAACAATATACAGCCACTGAACAAAAGTTACGATATGAGCAAAAGTAATGACAAATAACACCATTATCAAAACAATTATTTCTTCATTCAATAGTGTTTTGCTCTTTTGTCCTATGCTTTTGCTCAAATGTCAAACGCCGATGGTGGTCCATAACATATATCGCAGCCAAATTAACAAGTAGCACTTAGTTTCATCGCCTTTAGCTTTCTTTCATAAATGCTTTAATTTGATTTGGCATGCTGCGGGTCACGCCTTAACCTTGTCTTTGAGGATATTGTACCACATTGTTTGTTCAAATTACACATTTTTGGCGAATCAATGCAGGTTCTTGGAATCAAGATTACGACTCCTTGTTTTCTTTCTTCTTTTAGTAACACTCAGTTTCACTTCCCTGTTGGACATTCAAATATGTTTTTGGGATAGTGATTTAGACATGGATTGGCATTTTAGCTTTTGATCCATTTTATTTATATTGACTTTCCAAACTATGTCAATCCGAATGCAACCCGATTTTTTTCATTAAAAATTGATATACAATTAGCGTATATATTGAAGGATCGATGTATTTATGTATTTATTGGATATCTATAAATTCCGGAAAATTATCAACAAATAGAATAAAACTTTCTCCATAAATAATACTAGCGGATCAAAATATTTAGCTTAATACAAATAAAGATTTATGATTGAGCTCTAGAAGTAGGATAAATGATTGTCTACGTTGTTGATGTGCATAATGTAGCAGAGGGAAAAGCACATATTTCATTTTTCATATCCATGCCTTTATGCAGGCTTAAGAAGGGAAATTAATTTCCCCTTTTTTGTATGATCTGTGTCCGTGCTACTGTATTTAGACAAAAGATTAAACAAAGATACCGATCCGTGTACAAATAAAATGTTTTAAAAAATTTCATGTTGTACCATTGTTATAGTCTAAATTTTATTACAGTTAATTGAATTCAACTTACTGTTTTAAGTGTATTTCTTAATATAAGAATAATTCTTAGAACCAAACATCGACCTATTGAATTTAAAAAATCAAATACGAACCTAGTGGTCCATATTCAAATCACAAATGCAAAAGCAAAGTAAAAAAAAACAATTTACACGACACGTAGATTTTCACTAAGAAGTGATGTAGGGTGTCATATTATAAATTTTTGAATTTTCTGAATAAAATTTTTTTAAAAATTATAACATGACGATCCGACAGGGTAAGCACCTCCTAGCTAGCTAACCCGCCGCGAAAAATTAAAATTTAGATTGAAAGGAACATGAAACTATGGAACGTTATTTATATCGAAACTAATTTTGGAAACAGAAAATCATAATTTCACACTTTTCACGAATATTGTGAAGACGGCCATAAAAATATTGAGGGCCTTGATAAGCCTACATTTGCAATATTCCTGAGTCCTCAGTTTATTTCCAAGGAGCTTGCTTCGTTGCATAAAGTTCCCGTAGTGGTTATAAGCTCTACCATAGCCGATTAAACGTAAATCAAATACACAATTAGCATAAGCAGGTGAATATATTACTGCATAGAAAATGACGTTGTGAACAGAAAAAAATGAAATCATCACTTTTGTCATATAGCTTCAAATGTAGCCTTTAAATGGTCATAATTAACGTATAAATACAAATAGGAAAACTTAAAAAAAACCATAGGTACATGTATCTTTTTTCCAAGGTCACTGGAATAGACGATATTAAATAGTCTCCACATTAAAGATTATTAGATTATTAAGATATGGAACACCATCTATGTATCTGTATGAGCTAATTGATGTTTACCACAGTCTTTTTTCCAGATTAAACAAGGTTCTGTCTAACTTATGATTCATATAAAAATAAAACAAATGACTAATTAATAAATGACTCACAGTTTATGGCCATTGGCATACCGATTTTAAAATTGCGTTGCCAAACACAACAAATATGTTGTCTATCAGATTCTTTAACGTTTTGTTGATGGTATCCCCAGTATATTTCTGTTTGCATTTCATATGGCTCTTGACAATATAACCCACTTCATCACTAAATATTTATATCTTGGCTTACCGTTTTTGTAAAGGAATGACAATTAAATGCTTTGTTTCGACGTTTTAAATTATAAAAAGATAGTTTGTATATATAATTGGTTATAGTTTATTAAGGAAAAGAATCCTTGTATTTTAGTTTCATTTAGAATTATTATATTTAAATCTTAAATTCCTTAAATTCTAAGGTATTCTCCCTCATGCAAAATATTTCCTTAACTCGTTTTGGTAAAATATATTTTGGTCCTTTGGGTATCGTTTCAACATCTTGAAAACAATATTGGTTTCATAATTTTGGTCCAAGCACTAGTGATGAGGAATTATCTAGTGCTGTAAGATTAACACTGGTATAATATGTAATTTACATACATGTATTTTGACAATGTCAATTAGAAGCGTGTTATGTTTAATTTCTATCTGATCTCATACTTATCTGATATCCCATCTGCAAAAGGTTGGTCTTAAGTGTTGACGTCAGACCACACTCTTAATCAGTACGTAGTTTGAGAAATAGAAATCAGACAAATCATATGTCTGTTGCAATTAAATCAGCATGGTACAAAATCAAACATATTATCCTTATTTACATGTATGTCATATGAATTCAAATGATTTGAGAATAATTTTGACCACCCAGTTACTATATGCACAGGTTTAATAAAACGTTTTTCAGGATATAGGCTATATAGCTTCAAATGTAACATGTATTGCTTATCGATAGGTTAAATCTGCAGAGTTGACTGTCACCAAACTCATATAGCAATACAGTTTATAGCCATTGGTATTTCGATTGTTTATTGGGAAACTATATTGCCAGTTACAATATTGAATATGTTAAAAATGTTGTCTATTAAAGTCTCTAACATTTTGTTGCTGGTATCTTTAGTATATTTTTGTTTGCAGTCAGTATGGTGCTAGACAAAATATTATTAAATAACGAAGTATTATTTTGGTAATATAACCAGATAAATATTAAGACAATTTAACTTAGAAATAACATTCTATTTGAGTGTATTAATTTTTATTAAATGAACAAAGCAGTTTATGTTAAATATGCTATTCTTGACTCTCATTCATAATACCGAATCAATACACTCAAAGAGAATGTTATTTCTTATATATACAATCATAAAAATATTGTTAGCATGTAGGAAATGTAAATTAATCGCTACAATAATTTCTTTTGTTAAAAATTCCGACTAAGGAAGTTTCTTGATCCAAATAAGGATAGGATCGACGGAACTAGGCTTATAGGCTGACTAATTAAACAATACATGGAGTAATAGGATGGCATTCCATAACGCTGTCGGATAGTTAACAGTATGTCATCAGAGGTCATGACCCACGCCGTATTCATGAGCAATTGAATGCCAGCAAAACAAATTGGTTCATCTAAAGAAGATCAATTTCAATTGTTAATAATTCTCATTTACCTTAAAATGCATTACTCTTGAGAAAAGGAACAGCCTTTTGTAATGAAATATGGTTTTATTTCGAGATGTAGATACAATTAATTGATGGTCAATATGGCGCCTTAATCACTGTTTGTGTTCATATGGCTACCTCACCAGGAGAGAGAGAGGAGAGAGAGAGAGAGAGAGAGAGAGAGAGAGAGACCATGCATGTGTTTTATATTTTATTGCATTTTCATGAATGTTATCATTACCTAAAAAGATATTAGAATTCGATTCATCACACGAAAAATAGATAATACACATACATCTTTTAAAATAAGGAAACATCTATTATCCTTAATCTAGAAAAATTAATGATTGATAGTATTATTATGAATTAAGAATATAAAGTGTTATATAGGTCTATGTAATTATGTGATGGTGTACTGTATAACATAATATAATATAAGACCGATAAAGACAAAAGGTAAGAGTATATGTATGAAGCCACGTGTAATTTTATATAGATTGTATATGAATTCCTTATTGCTGGTCCACTGATAGGTTTTTGCTTTAATTTGACATGAAATTTGATGCTCTTTCCCCATTTTTCTGTTTTGTAGACTGTTTTTTGTCATAGAACGAACTCCTATGAACGCAGCATTTTCGTCCTCTTAGCTTTTTGATGAAACAAAATGATGAGAGTTATTAAGCCGCAAAATCGAATTAGATAAGTAAACGGGGGGGGGGGGGGGGGGGGGGGGGCTTACCCTTCCGAAACACCTGGCTTCACTTTCATGGTACATGTGTTTAACCTAACTTGCCAGCTTCAATTTTTCAAGTTCACTTTACTTGAGATTTTGGTTTGGACAAGGAATAGTATGTTATTAATATAAAGGTTTATGTTCACAGATGAATATATATGTTGCGTGGGCATGTTTACAGATGAATATATATTATTTGTACAGTGTAAATTCGCGTATTATATTCCATGCGTTTATTTATGAATTTATTCTCCATATATTTTTCTTTTTTCTTAGGGTGGATGATGGAAAAAGTGGTATTATTTTTCACATTAGCACTCTTGTTTTGCATTTCGGCTGGTAGTTATGGTAAGTTGACTCATTACCTTCTTTACCCTGTATACTAATATATCAAAATAGATTGTATTCCAAAAAGGCCGTCTAGTGCTATACAATGAAAACGGGTATAATAATATGCAATACAATAGATAACACCGAATGTCCAATAATTGCTGTTTTGGTCGACTTCGCCATTAAAGTAGTACTGTTAGTAAAAATGTAAATGTGTTGAACCATTATTTCTTAACACCATTTCTTATAATAACAAAAACACTATGTACTTTGAATAATAATTTGCATGTCTTTGCAAGAATCAAACAACTTTGTAAAATTATTTATTATAGGTAATGCAAAAGATAGATGTCCCAAAGGTTGGAGACGATTTGGTTGTTCCTGTTATTATTTTAGTACACGCACTGTGACCTGGGATGTAGCCGATGTAAGTATGACACTAGCAGACGTGTTGTCTGGTGGTTATTGGGTCAAGGTCGATGGTTAAGTCCGACCGGAACTACGTAAACAACCTTGATTAAAATGTTTGAAGCGAATGAAGCCAATTGTAAATACAAACCACAAAAAAGCTCAGGACTATCCATCCAATCCCTGCGTCCGACCTCGCTGAAGATCATGAAGTGTCATGAAATATCCACAAATTGAGTCTGACTGGAACTGCGTAACATAATATTGATTGAGATGTTCCAAGCTCGCGTTGCTAATTATAAATGCAAACGACAAAAAAGATCAAGATTATCCCTTTGTGCCACCATAATTCAAGTGTTTGAAAGATGCATTCATCTCTTGCATTTTATGCTGAAAGTTTAATAAGATAAAAGACCGTGTAAGAAAGACTTTATAATGCAAGATTTATCTCACGAAAAATTTTCCTCTTATCATCTTGCCATCTCTGGTTTAATTGGATTCTTCGGTGTACTGCGTAAATAAACCCCTGTTTTGTACGAAGGTTTTTTGGAATCAGTTTACGCACAATTTCATAGAATAACATCATTTTACGAGGAAATAAATCTCTATGCCATTCTATATCCAAATTATCCAAATTATATGTAATCAAAATAAAACAAACATATTTATCCATGTCCGAATCACAATCTAGAAGCAAGGTAAAAACTTTGAGACTGACAAGTCAGGTTAGTGTAAAGAATTCTAAAAAGTAATAGGGAAAAATTATTTTTATTTATCGTCGTCTCCTTAAAATTTCAATAGAATAAAAGAGAAATTTATCTGATTAGAACGGAAAATTTTTTGTTAAGGTGTTAACAATATACAAGTTAATTAGGTAATTAACACTCTGTCAAACTTTTCTGTGTTAATGTTGTTTATTCCAGGAAATAAAAACTTCTGTTTTTCCCATAAAGCGAATTTTTATTATAATGTATCAAAAATCTGTATATGACAGTTCTCAAATTTGTTATTTAATTCGTTATTTACATATTTTTTTATATTTCTGATTAATATTCAAAAAGAAAGTGACAATCTACCATCATTTACAATCAGTCATAAAACACCATTTATAATACACACTCACTTTGACTTATCAAGGTGAATGGAGTTCGCTGTACTGTTTTATACTTTTAGAGGTTTAAACTAGTATTCTCAGGGACTTCCATTTAAAAAAAAAATAATCCTTACACATAAAAAAGAATAGGCGTCTTTACACTGCAAATTTTTCATTTTTACAAACACAAATATGAAAATTTTTGAAAAGGGTCAGCACATAACGTATTACTATCATCTGGTGAGAAAGAACAATGTTGTCATATTTAGAATTCATCTAGAACTATGCACAGGTCCGTTCAAAAAATAACGTCACCCCGTTCTGTATTTAAGAAAAACTAAAGAGTTAACATTATTCATTTTACGGAAAAACAACTTTAATACATTAAACATATAACTAAGAGTTATCACTTAGTGTATGCTCTTCTTGCTTTGATGGCGACCATTATTCGTCTTAGCATACTCTCAACACTTCTATGCACTTGGCTTTTGTTATCTTATATCAGTGACTTTGCATGGGTTCCAAAAAATAGAATTTGATCCAGGACTATCCTTAGATACTGCCTTCCTAAAATCCACAGATTTTCAATGAGATTCATATCCGGAGGTCATTCTAAAACAACTATATTTTGAGTTTGTTTTAAATTTGGTGTCAACTTTGGCGAATATAACTATTAAAATGCAACCAAAATCAGAAAAAAGTGAACCAAAATACACGGAGCAAATTCATTAATGATGTTTTAAATGAAAAAATATGATCACTCTGACCTTATATCAATTTTACCAAGCAATCTTCAAATTCTTCTTATAATTCTACCTAAGACGAGCTTTTGCAGTTGCCAGTATTATTTAAAAATCAAACTTCAACCAAACATTTTTATACAATTGGCATCATTGATCAACTATTTATAAAATATTTATTTGAATTGAGAATATATTTGATTTTAAGTGTTTAACTGTTTGAAGAAAATAATTTAATTCTATGGATTTTAATTGATATTTTAACGAATTTAAAAAATCACTTGTCATCATAATATTTTTGTCAACAAGTGGATAAAACCTTATGTATACATAATTTAATGTCTACTTAAAAGGTTTATCTTAATTTGTAACACCCACTGCAGTAAAATAATGAAACAAATGATTTTATATTCTACACAAGGGGGTGACATTACTTTTTGAGCGGACCTGTATACATATAACTGAAATAACTACTAAGTGTCATGGTTTTTTTTTTAATTCTGAAATTATCCCGAAGTGTCATGAAATAATCACAAAGTGTCTTTACATAATTAAAATAAAAATCTGTTCATATAAATAGTATATATTCGTTATACATTATAGGCAATATGCAGAAGACGTGGTGGGTACCTTGCCGAAATGAACACACAATCGGAATTAAGCTGGATCCAAGCAGCGCTCAGAGCCCGAGGTATGCTAATAAAATATGTTGACGTGTTAGAACATGTTGATAAAAAGGTGAATTTTAGATAATATAGGGTGACATGTCAATTAAACTCAAACTTACCAGTCCATGTTCAAATCATAACTTCAAAAGCAAAGAATAAAACTGACAAATTAAGTTAAAGACGTTAACTTCCATCAAATGGAAGTGAGACCGGGTGCTACGGAAGACAGACACTTTTATGAATTCTAATAAATTACAAATGTATTATATAGTGTAAATGAGAAGTGAAGCGTGTAAGAGGTAAATGAGAGAGTGATTAAGTGGGATAACACACAGATGACCTAGTGGCATACATCTATTTCATTCTTTTCTATTCACAGCAAAACAGTTTCCAGATGACCACAACATCGGCGGGTCTAATAATGCTGGTGATGTCGACGAATGGTTTTGGGAATCGAATTTTGAACCGATCTGTTTGCCAAATCAACCGGATTGTAAAGGTGTCCAGGACTGGGGAAAGTATCAGCCAGGTTATAAATTAAATCAGAGGTGTTTGGAACTGGATATAAACGATGATTGGAAATTCCATGATGGTCGTTGTTTTGAACCAGATTATTTCATCTGTGAAAGAAATATTAAGGCAAGTCTATATTACATAGTAAAAGCTTTAAATTAGAATTGGTAGTATATGTATAAATACCATTGCTTACCTTCTCGATCGGGTTTTTTTATTATATATCATACCAATTTAATTTAACAGCACTTGACGACAGTTTCGTAATACTCATCAGTCGTGCTTTGACCAAAATTGTGAAGCCAAAATTGTTTTCAACAAGTTGAAAAGATACCCAAAGAACGAAAATAAATTTTTACCAAATTTAGCTAAGGAAATATTTTGCATGAGGGAGTATACCTTAGTTTTTGAGGAATTTCAAATTTTGTAACTATCAGCAAATTTGGACAATAGTATATTTCTGACAATAATACACAATTGCCTACTGTTTGTTTATTAAGAAAACAAACAAAAAAAAACAAATAACAGCATACAAAAATTTGCAAATAAACTGCAAAACCAATCGAATTTTACACGTAAAATTGAGGCGACAATCATAGTATTACATAATACTGATACACTGATACATGTTTTAAAGTACACTTATATAGAAAGAAAGTTGTGCCTTTAAATATTTATCGCGATCAGTTTAAATATTAGAAATTATTCAGTTCGTTAAATTGCAAATTTGTAAATACATTTGTATTTCATTTTGCCATAGGTAACTACTTGACCTTAATGATACCATATTAGGTGCCGTCATCACAGTATATTGATAAGTTTGATGTCTCTGTCTAGGATTGCCCTTGATATATTTGACGTCCTATAGTTCCATGTTCCTTTCACACAATTTTGATTACAAACGTAGCGGGTGTTACTAGCTAAACAGGAGGTACTTAACCTTTCGGAACACCCGGCCTCACTTACCTGGTGTATAACCTAACTTGTCAGTTTCAAAGTTTTTACTTTGCTTCTGGATTGTGATTCGGACATGGATTAGTGAGTTTGTTTTTTATTGTAAGGCATGAAATGATAAAAATCCTCAAATTCTGCAGACCATTTTATAGGCATTAAAACTCCCAACCTTACCGAATCTATTTCAGGTAAAGGAGTTTGGATAATATCGGTGTCCGAACTTATCAAATGTCTTCTTCCTGGAAGTTTTATTAGTTCTTCTGTTAGATTATCTTGAAATTTAGTGACTTTGTATTATTTGTTACAAGATATGCACCGAGGTCACGTAAACAACGGTGAACAGATCAGGGGTGTTTTGAGCTTTGCAGATACATGTATATGGCTTTAGGGACTTAAAAATATACATTTAGGCTTAATTGTTTGTCGAAATATTTTAGAATCGAATAAAGAAGTTTATCATTTTTAATTTTAAAACAAGAAGGTTGTAGAATATGTAGTTTTCTAGTTAAAATATTGATATTTGAGCAAAGTAATGAAGTCGTCGGTCATATCGTGGATCTCAAGGTATATATGCAATTCGCTTAACCTTATTCAACGTGTCATACACCATTTTTAATGTATTTCATGATGATTAAATTAAAGAAAGTGGTATATAACAAAAGAAGTTTAGCAGATATACACGTTAGACTTGAGACATGCATCGTGTTTTCACTATGTTATGTTAGCTATGCAATAACGACGTCTCATTTTATATTCCAATATAAAAACGATTTCATATAGATAGTTTATATGTCAACTATTCATTTGTTTATTTATTTATTTTATTTTTCAGTACTGCCGAAAAAATGATCCTCACTATCCATGAAGCTGAAAGTATCAACAAAATACAAGAAAACAACTCATCCCAATAAAGAATTATATGTAGTATCATTTCATCTTGTTTTATGTATGTTCATTCTTCATTCATATCTGAAACAGTTTAAGTAATCAGATTATCCACTTCAGTTTTATAATATTGAAGGTTACACCTTAATATATTGCGTATGCAAAATGTGTTGTATAAAATATCTAAACATGTTTGATGATTACGAACCATAAACATGTTTGATGATTACGAACCATAAACATGTTTGATGATTACGAACCATAAACATGTTTCATATAAACGATGCTTGCTATATACGGGGTAGTTTTTGCATATGTTCATCTGATGTGTCACTTTGAAAGACTAGTGTAGTTTAGTTAACTCTTGATTTGATATATTGGTTGATTGAATTAGTTTTTCGTCCGAGTCTAGACTTTTTCACTTATAATGAGACGCCACCAGCTTTAGACTAATTATATAAGTGACAGAAATTGTGACCTTTGTCGTGCGTTCAGATCAATGAGCATAGAAGGTTCTTTATCATACCATGCCAACTGTGACACGGGGGCATAGGTTTTTATAGGGTCTTTTTCGAAGGAACCCGAGGTTGTTAATTTCTTAATTCCGAGTCCTTGGCGAAAGAACTAGATCTCTCACATAAATATTAAACATTCTACTAACGGAGCTACCGTAGTGGTATCAGATTTTGAAATATATTAAGGGTCATTTAAGTAGGAAAATTCAAGTGAAAACCATTTGGTTGAAAAGCGTGAAATAGGGGTATAATTATGAAATTACCTACAAAAGTGTAAAGATTTATAAATAAAAATAAAGTAGGAATTGATAATTTAAGAAATTTTAAAATATTTGTTGCATTTTTTAAAGAAAATTGGGCAAAAATACACGTGTTGGGTAAAATAGCTTATACCTTGTATAAAGAATTGATTTTAAAAAATGAAAAGATATTAAGATAGTCAACGTCATAGAGCAGTGCAAAGGGGGTAGAGTTTGTTAAAGAAATACGAGGTTTTTGAAAACTCGACAATTTACGGTTGAGGTTATCTACGATTTATTTTCCTTTTAAAAATGCGTGTACCAGGCGTGATAGTTCGTATTCTAAGGCTACCAACGATCCAAGGGAAGATTATAAAAGCTAAGTTTGAATATTACTTGATTATTGCTGAGGCATATTCGGCTTTATATAGTTCAACATTGTTGGAACCAAACAATATTTACCTCGATTTAATTAGAACAGTATTGTGTGACCGTGCACTTTTAGTGACTTGTTGTATTTTGGATTACTAGTGGCCTTAGAATATGAATATCACGCCTGGTACACGCATTTTTAAAAGGAAAATAAATCGTAGATAACCTCAACCGTAAATTGTCGAGTTTTCAAAAACCTCGTATTTCTTTAACAAACTCTGGCCCCTTTGCACTGCTCTATGATGTTGACTATCTTAATATCTTTTCATTTTTTAAAATCAGTTCGTTATACAAGGTGTAAGCTATTTTCCCCAACACGTGTATTTTTGTACAATTTTTATAAAAACATGCAACAAATATTTTAAAATTTCTTAAATTATCAATTCCTTCTGTATTTTTATTTAAAAATCTCCACACTCGTGTAGGTAATTTCATAATTATACCCCTATTTCACGATTTTCAACCAAATGGTTTTCACTTGAATTTTCCTACTTAGATGACCCTTAACAACAAAACAGCAGCAAGTAATGTTTCAAGGTGTTTGTACATTGTTAGTAAGTGTCAACAGTACTAAATAGTATTTTGTAAATACCAGTGTTTAAAAGCTTAAGTATACTGAACAGTGGACAAACAAGACACATTGTCCAATTCCAGTAAACCTAATTTGATCTCGTTGGCACCGACACTTCTGGCTGCCATTGCAATAATACTTTAACTGAGCCAGGTGCTGAAACTGGAAAAGGAAAGAGTTAGCCTGAATAGCCAGTAGTTATAAAAATGTCTGCCCATGCCTAACGACATGCCTTAGATGGGAAGACGGCCATTTCCAAAACAATGCTTGTAGTTTGGTGCCCATTCATTTTGCAACAAATGTCTAATTGGAAGTGGCGCGGAGGAGTGTGAAATAGTTTTCCTAAAGGACAGGACCATTGGGAATGGTGTTAAGACGTAAAGATGTGGTTATTCATGAACTAATTTGAGAAACCAACGTAATACATGAAATTTACATATAGGAATGAGCACACTTGTTAATAATTATATTGTCATTATTATTTCATTTTTAGATTCATTTTAGCTGGAACTTACTGTTCAGGATAACAGGTAAAAATTATTGATGCCACTTTGGCGTCTGATTATTTAGTGTCGTTCTAAATATAAATTCCAAATGTTTCACTTTCAAGGGCTAAATATTATAGTTTTCTTTCATGTGTCAAATGTCTCAGTTTTAACTTCATGGATAAAAATGTTTCACTTTTTACGGGTCAAATGTTGTAATTTTACCTTCATGGGTCAAGTGTTGCACTTTTAATTTCATGAGTTAAATGTTGCACTTTAACGGATCAAATATAGCAATTTTCTTTCACATGTCAACTCTTGCATTTCTAATTTCGTGGTTTAAATGTTCTATATTTTATTTTACAGGTCAAATGTTGCATTTTAATGGGTCACATATTGCACGTTTAATTGCATGGGTCAAACATTCCACTTTAACCTTTATTGGCTAAGTGTTGCACTTTTTATTTCAAGTGTCAAATGTTCCCATTTACGTTTCGAATATTGCAATTTTACTTTCAGAAGTGAAATTTTACACTTTTTAGCTCACCTGAGCCGAAAGGCTCAGATGAGCTATTGCTATCTATCACCGTCCGTCGTCCGTCGTTCGTCGTCCGTCGTCCGTCGTCCGTCGTGCGTCGTCCGTCGTGCGTAAACTTTACATTTTAATCTTCTCCCCCAAAACTACTGAGTCAAATTTGATGAAACTTGGTGATTATTATGCCTGGGTAACAGGCTTTCAAAATTATGTTCGGGGTTTGACCACGCCCAACAATATGGCTGCCGTTACTATAAATAGCCAAAAGACAAAAAAATCTTCTTCTCTGGAACCAAAAAGTGCAGGCAAATTTTGATTAGATATTTTGATTCAGGATACCTAGATACACTAAAATTGTGTTTTTCATGAAAATTGAACGAAAAATAGGTTACGTGTTTTTTGCGCAAAATTATGTAATTTTTAAAATGAGACATTTATTGTTATAACTTCATAATGGCTGAAGATAATTGTTTGAAATTTTACTGTTGATCTTGTCTTGTGATTTTCTTCCGATTGATGTCAAGGTCAAAGGTCAAGGTCATGTCCCAGTTTTTGACCTTTGATAAAAAATGCTATTTTTTAAACATTTCTGGTGATAATGATGTAGGATTTTTGGTTAATTGTAGGTGACATGACGATCATTTTGATATATCGATTAAGTTCATGGGTTCAAAGGTCAAGGTCACAGATGTACAAGTTTACCAAAATAGTTAATTATCTGCAAAACTATGAACTTTTTGTATAGGCATGTATATTAGAATATTGTAGGTAATGGCCCAATGGTCATTTTGATATATAAATAAAGGTCATGAGTTCAAAGGTCAAGGTCACAGATGTAAACAAGTACTGAAATGATTATTTATCTCTAAAACTATAGACTTTTTGTATAGGCATGTATATTAGAATATTGTAGGTAATGGCCCAATGGTCATTTTGATATATGAATAAAGGTCATGAGTTCAAAGGTCAAGGTCACAGATGTGAATGAATACCTGAATGGTTAATTATCTTGAAAACTGTTAACTTTTTGTATATGCATGTATATTAGCATATTGTAGGTATTAGCCTAACAACCATTTTAATATATGAATGAAGGTTATTGGTTCAAAGGTCAAGGTCACAGATGTGAACAAGGTCTGAAATAATTATTTATCTCAAAAACTATAAACCTTTTGTATAGGCATGTATATTAGAATATTTAGGTATTATCCTAATGATCATTTTGATATATGAATGAAGGTTATGGGATTAAAAGGTCAAGGTCACAGATGCGAATGAATACCTAAATGGTTAATTATCTTGAAAACTATTAACTTTTTGTATAGGCATGTATATTAGAATATTGTTGGTACTGGCACAGTGGTCATTTTGATATATGAATGAAGAGCATGGGTTCAGATGTCAAGATCACAGATACAAACAAGTACTGAGATGATTATTTATCTCAAAAACTATTAACTTTTTGTATAGGGATGTATATTAGAATATTGGCCGAATTATCATTTTGATATTTGAATGAAGCTCATGGGTTCAAAGATCACAGGTGAGCGTTAAGGCCCATGGGCCTCTTGTTCTTTAATGGACCAAATGTTACATATTTAATTTCATGAGCCAAATTGTACAGGTAGTGTTGCACTTCAAAATTCACGGGTCAAATGTTGCGCTCTTAGTATGGTAAACGTGAATATAGGTGTTTTAATGGTACCATACATCAGACAAACGTTACATTTGTTCTGAAAATCCGTTTAGATTTCAGTACAGAGGTAATGGGGTAGAATAAAGTGATTACGGGCGAGCTAAAAATAACACTAATTTTGACAACCTTGCAATATTAATTAACACAAAAGCTGACAAATATTGGTATTTAGGAGAGTTCGTAACAACTGCAACGTGTCTGTACACCTGTAAATTAATTAAATCCCAGAGCCCATGAAGATATGTTTACGTTTTGAGCGTATTTAGTGACAAATGTATGAGCGCTGGGATTAATCACTCACTATACCTGAAGAAGATACGTCAATAATCTAGACGTTACACCGTGTAATAATTTACACTAGGGCCACAGTGATTAAAATTTCTGAAAGTAAAAACTTCTTTAAGGTGCTTTAACAAACGTTTTTTATCTTTTACTTAATGGTCACAAAGTCCCTTATTTTCTAGGTTTGAGTGCACCATGAGAAAGTTAATTCGCTGGTAGAAGATAGGCGATTTCTTCTACTCTGATTTCCCTGTCATTCCAGAACTACTTCTATCGATATTTTCATATACCGTTTTTGAATGTATTGAATGTTAAATTTAAAAAAATGTAAGAAAGAGTTCCATCTATACCCTCCACTAAATTTTTAATTTCGACTAAAAAGCATTAAAATGACGGAATCATTTCTGTGAAAAAAAAAATCAAAAATTTTACGTAGAAATTAATATATGGGGTAAAAAAGGAACTCTTACCAAATTGTATACGAAAATATCGGTGAAATGTACTTAACTTGGGTGTGTCATTACTCCGGCTAAGACACCAATATGGTGCCAGATTTAATATTTTATCTAGGATTTACTCAATACAGAATATTTTACTGTGGTACGACTAAAAACAACCATCATCGGACGTTGAATACTGTAGTAGTCAAAATGACACATGTCCGATAATGTTATTTAAAAAAACTTAGAAAACTCGTACATTTCTAATAACAGCTAAAATTCTTTTCAGGTAATTCATTAAAAAGAGGGGTTTGTTCTAAATGCAAATATTGAAAAATATAAAGGCTGCTATATAAGAAACAGAATATAAAAAGGCAATCATTATGAAATATGTCGTTTACAATATCCATCATTTTCGAAAAAAAAGTTCAAATATATAGGAAAATAGGATAGAAATGACAATATGTGAATAATAACAAGTCATATGATCAAATCAATCTTATAAACATTTCCCATTATATCTACCCCACAGTAATGATTGTTACACTTGTAACCACTAGCAATAGATGTGTCATATACCCTTTTTAAATTTAATTATAAAAAAACATTTTTAAAAAATGGTATAAATATGACAGATGTATACTGTTTCAATACGCGTACATATCAAAATGCAAACTGGACTGTTTTATTCGTGCCACACAAACCTTCGAGGAGAATAAATTCTTATAATTCCCATATGAACTAGTACATCGCAATCCAAAATACATCAAGATACGTATATACACTTCAATAACCAGGTAAATGCATCGAACATCAGTTCAGCAAAACTAACCAGGTAAATGCATCGAACATCAGTTCAGCAAAACTAACCAGGTAAATGCATCGAACAGCAGTTCAGCAAGAAATAACCAGGTAAATGCATCGAACAGCAGTTCAGCAAGAAATAACCAGGTAAATGCATCGAACAGCAGTTCAGCAAGAAATAACCAGGTAAATGCATCGAACATCAGTTCGGCAAGAAATAACCAGGTAAATGCATCGAACAGCAGTTCAGCAAGAAATAACCAGGTAAATGCATCGAACATCAGTTCAGCAAGAAATAACCAGGTAAATGCATCGAACAGCAGTTCGGCACGAAATAACCAGGTAAATGCATCGAACAGCAGTTCAGCAAGAAATAACCAGGTAAATGCATCGAACAGCAGTTCAGCAAGAAATAACCAGGTAAATGCATCGAACAGCAGTTCGGCAAGAAATAACCAGGTAAATGCATCGAACAGCAGTTCGGCACGAAATAACCAGGTAAATGCATCGAACAGCAGTTCAGCAAGAAATAACCAGGTAAATGCATCGAACAGCAGTTCGGCAAGAAATAACCAGGTAAATGCATCGAACATCAGTTCGGCAAGAAATAACCAGGTAAATGCATCGAACAGCAGTTCAGCAAGAAATAACCAGGTAAATGCATCGAACAGCAGTTCGACATAAATTAACCAGGTAAATGCATCGAACAGCAGTTCGGCAAGAAATAACTAGGTTAATGCATTGAACAGCAGTTCAGCAAGAGATAACCAGGTTAATGCATCGAACAGCAGTTCGGCAAGAAATAACCAGGTAAATGCATCGAACATCAGTTCGGCAAGAAATAACCAGGTAAATGCATCGAACAGCAGTTCAGCAAGAAATAACCAGGTAAATGCATCGAACAGCAGTTCGACATAAATTAACCAGGTAAATGCATCGAACAGCAGTTCAGCAAGAAATAACCAGGTAAATGCATCGAACAGCAGTTCGGCAAGAAATAACCAGGTAAATGCATCGAACATCAGTTCGGCAAGAAATAACCAGGTAAATGCATCGAACAGCAGTTCAGCAAGAAATAACCAGGTAAATGCATCGAACAGCAGTTCGACATAAATTAACCAGGTAAATGCATCGAACAGCAGTTCGGCAAGAAATAACCAGGTTAATGCATTGAACAGCAGTTCAGCAAGAAATAACCAGGTTAATGCATTGAACAGCAGTTCAGCAAGAGATAACCAGGTTAATGCATCGAACAGCAGTTCGGCAAGAAATAACCAGGTAAATGCATCGAACATCAGTTCGGCAAGAAATAACCAGGTAAATGCATCGAACAGCAGTTCAGCAAGAAATAACCAGGTAAATGCATCGAACAGCAGTTCGACATAAATTAACCAGGTAAATGCATCGAACAGCAGTTCAGCAAGAAATAACCAGGTAAATGCATCGAACAGCAGTTCGGCAAGAAATAACCAGGTAAATGCATCGAACATCAGTTCGGCAAGAAATAACCAGGTAAATGCATCGAACAGCAGTTCAGCAAGAAATAACCAGGTAAATGCATCGAACAGCAGTTCGACATAAATTAACCAGGTAAATGCATCGAACAGCAGTTCGGCAAGAAATAACCAGGTTAATGCATTGAACAGCAGTTCAGCAAGAAATAACCAGGTTAATGCATTGAACAGCAGTTCAGCAAGAAATAACCAGGTAAATGCATCGAACAGCAGTTCGGCAAGAAATCAAACAATCCTCTTGCTTGCTTGTTGTTGTTGTTTAACGCCCCAGTCAGATAGTTTTACTTATATGGAAACTGTAAGTTCGATCCAGAATGGTGGCTCAGAGAAAACCACCTGTCTTCATCAAGCGAACGGACAAACTTCTCACACTTTTAGTGAGAAAGGTTTTAGACAACTCAGCAATCGAGGCTTAAGGAATCCCGAAGAAATTTAATGTTCGTAGCATGTATTTACAATGCTTATAGCAGAGATATCAAAAATCAAATTATTGAAACAAAAGTCGAGATAAAAATATATTTAACCACTGATGGTAAAAATTCGGCTGTGAACAGTACCGACCATAATATGATATAACTGAAAAAAATGTCTAATGGAGTAGTTAGTTAAGCAGCAACCTTTCAGTGTGTAAATAAAATATAAACCAGCCTATGTAATTGAATTGGGATACAGGGCACCTACATAGTCAAAAAAGAAATCAGGGGACTGAGGGCTAATGCTTTGTGAAGTAACATATAACAAATAAATAAATAAATAAATAAATAAATAATAAAATACACTTAAACATATGAATAAATTGGCTTGTCAGCGTGTTACAAGAAACAAGTTTTTTTGTTAAAATTTTGTGTTAATCATGCAGTGCACGCACACTTAACCTCTACATTTTTATTATCATCATTCAAAGTTAAAAGTACAGGATGGTATTCACTTTTTTCCTTTTTTTCTTTCTAAATGATGATGGATGGTTCATTCATATTTTTAAAATATAAATTACTAAAATCTGACATAATTCATCATCCAAATACAACCAAAGTATAATAATGTTTATCTAAACACTTCATCTCATAAAAGGCTGTCTCAGGCTACAAGGACGGTAAGAACTATAAATGTTTGTAATAATCTTTATTTAAACAAGGTTAATTTTACTCAATAAGAGACATACATGTAGTTGTATTCAGTTGTGCAAATTTAAAATAAATACAATAACTAACTTGCAGCAGCTAATTCTAGTCTCATTTTATCTGGTTTGAACTTCCAGTGACGTTGTTGTGATTTTTGACAATTTGAAGTTGTATCGGTCTGAAAATATAGTCTAACCTGCCTTAAAGGTCACCTCTATATAAGAGCCACCTGCTTATAAAGGCCAGTAGAATTGTATTCCAATTGTTCTTTATTCATATTATTTGAACCTGTATATCAATGCTACCTGCCCTTAAAGGTCACTTTTACTGTTTCTCTTGGGTGGCCTTTATAGACAGGTTTGACTGTATATGCGTTTGTATTTTTCACTTCCATTCGGTTTTTATATTCTACGCAATTCTCATGTATTAGGTTCTTTTTTCATGTGTGTATTATTTGCTACTATAATATTTTCATATACCCGTACATATACATTGTATTACATTTCCATTAGTGAGTGATTCGACAACAAGGTACTCGTATTTGTTATAACCACCATTGAGAATCGCAACATAGTTTAAGGTTTATGCCATTCTCTTGGAATTTGTTTGCAAACTTTTTTTTTTTTAACATATAAACTCTATATTTTAACCCCATTTGCCAAAACAATTTGTACTCACTGCATAGTTCTATATAACCAGTGTTAAGTTAGCGCGTCACTTTTTGTCAGGTAAGGTTTTAGAAATCTATGTTTACTTACAATGCTGGACCTGTGAACTGAAGGCTTCGTGTTGTCTTCAGAGTCGATTTTCAATGCTAGGGCCCGTGCAGTAGGGCTTCGTGTTGTTTTCAGAGTTGATTGACATGACATTTGATTTTGCTTCCGTGTGTATGAAATTGGAATGTGATGTACCCGGTGCGTTATTGAAGCGGTTAGCACAATACAAGATACATAATAAGATATGTCGCCAGCCTTACTCTATGCTAGCTAAATTAAACTGTTAATTACATATTCAATATACGGTTTGGTAATAGGTGACTTTTCGGGATTCCAATAAAAATGTTTATGTTAATGTCATATACCACTTTTTGAATTTAATCAGAGAATACATTCAAAAACTATTATATGACATTAAGGTATTAGCAATTGCATTGGAAAAAACAAGGAAGGAATAAAGCTGTTGTCTTGAAAGTTGATTGTCTTGCTTTCATGTGATATTAAGTTACCGCGATATGATGTCCCCGGTGCGCTATTGCAATAGGTGAGGTTATATTATCAGTGTCCCAAGTAGAAAACCGAATATGTTTAAACTTTTTTTCAATTACATAATTCATTATAGTTAATTGCCCCTCAGTCACTTTTCGGGATTCCCAGAAAAAATGTTTATGCTAAGGTAATCTCAATGACTTTTAAAATACCAAAGAAAAAATTAGAATGTCGTTCATGCTTATTCACTTGTGCTTGTTTTTCTATTTAGGTTCATAATGGGGAAACCAGTAATCGCTCTATCTTGTCTAGTCCTCGTTTCTCTTGTGAATAGTTTATTGGCTTATCAACAAGGTAAGAATAACTCAATTGTAAATATATTAATATATAGATAAAAAACTTCTTATATGAAGCCAAATGCAAACCAACTGAACACTTAATTGTAAGCTATAAAAACTTCTACTCCAAATGCAAACCAACTAGAAACTTTATACTGCCCCTCAAGTATGGTATGATTTAGTTTGTATATTATTTATATAATATATACAATGTTTATCCACAAACAAAATATGCTGGCATCATCAATACCATTGAAATTTTCTAGAAAAATGTAATCATAAACAATTTTGGTTGGTTTTTATTTGTGTTCACTTACAAAAGTATACTGGCATCATCAATATCATTGAAAGTTTCTAAACTTATTGATTTTATCATCACCAATTTTCGTTGATCTCTAGTTTTAAAAGTTTTATTAGTTTCCTTTCTGTTTCACTTACTTGCTTGATTTTGATAAAACGTCATAGAATAAATCCGATACTCCAGTCATTTGTCGCAAATGTAACTGGTTTTTCGGTCAAAACACCCTGGATGAATTATAACAGATAATCACTGAAATTAGGATTTTTAGTAATAAGTTTTTAATACATCTCTTTTTTGTACTTATTTATCTAACAGAATGTCCAAAAGATTGGAGAAGAAACGGATGTTCCTGTTACTTCTTTAGTCGTTGTAAAGAGAGCTGGTGGGAGGCTAGTGTAAGTAATCACGTCATCAACACGTCATTATGAAACACAAGGCCGATATATATATATATATATATATATATATATATATATATAATATATATTATATACAAAACGTAAAAACAAGACAAGTTATAACTGAAATATGATGTCATTTGGAAAGTGTCTCCAAACGAACCACAACTGGGAAATCCATGTTTTTTTCTACGATGAGCATGATCAAAATGCGAATAGCGGATTGTACATCTAGTTGACTTAATTATTGTTCCTGTGAAGTTTCATAAAGATCTCTGAAATAGTTTTTGAAAAAATCGTCTTTAATATGCAATTGACGTATCGCCGACCACGCCCACAATGTTCCGACACTGGCCGCCATCACCAAAGCAGCGGCACGGCAACTAACGACATACTAGTGTCAGTGACGCCATTAAATGGCACTATTCAGGCCGAGTTTTCATTCTTTTTGCGTATAAATCAAGCATCCGGCCATTTGACGGAACATTGTGGGCGTGGCCGGCCTTGGTGATTGGTGCACAACACTACTTTGTTCAGTGGCCTAACTAGCACACCAGTTTTCCAAACTTTTGAGTTTTTAATTTTCAAAGTCATGGAAAATTCATCAACGAGGTTCTATATATTCTGCAAGAGGTAGCTAAAGTATATACAAGCGCATGCTTTCATTTGAGAATATTTTGGAAGATACAATGATATTTTTATCTATTAAATGTCTCATTATAGGCTTTGTGCAGAAGAAGAGGAGGTTACCTGGTGGAAATCAATTCCAAAGCTGAGAATGACTACCTAAAATCAGTCCTTAGAATCAGAGGTAACAAGATATATTACAAATAATAGTGTGTGTGTGTGTGTGTGTGTGTGTGTGTGTGTGTGTGTGTGTGCGCATTACATTGCTTCTCTTTTTAATTTACAAATTGGTCGACATAAAAAAGATCAACCTGTTCCTGTCTCATTAAATACGCGGGACTATCCGTGTAACATGTGAACTGACCAAGTTCTCGCTGAAATATCATTTTTACTGCTTCTTGAAAAACGTTAACACTGCTTCTTCCAATAATAATGGCACATTGGCAGACGCCAAATCAGATGTTTCACATCTAATAAAATGGTAGATATGCATAACTTCATTAATTGTATCTACAAATGACATGTACATGTCCGCTTTACTTATCATTGAATTTTTTATTATGAGCAAGTACATTTATGTGAAGGGAACACATTTGTTTTTGTCTACATTATGAGAGACGTGCATTGTTTCAGTACATGCATGTATTAACTGCGATTCCTAATACTTTATCCATTAATTTGGTGGATATTCCTATTTGTTCTTAATCAAACTTTAATACATACTTCTTTTTTAACTGCCTCTGTCATCCACTCAACTAGATTAGTTGTACATCAATATGTGTAAACTTTGTACCAAAATACTATACTTAACCCCTATATCCAAAAAATTGTTTCCATTAACGCTTTTTTTGATAAAAATACATACATTTAAAAAAAACAAATATAAAGAACAAAACAAAACAAAAACTTCAGTTTGTCAGAGAACTTTGTTTTGTATATCATGAAAAGAGCTTCTTGTCCTCTGCTTTGGGGGTGGGGGTCGTATAATAAATTCCATAACTCTTCACATTTTATCACAGTTGAGTTTTTATATTGTGTTGTATAGATTTGGTCTTGTTTTTAATGTTTTTTATTAGTTTACATTATTTTTAAAACCAAAAATATTGGTTGTAGGAGAACAATTTAATGATGATCATAACATCGGTGGATCTAGTCAGTCTGGAGATGTTGACGAATGGTTCTGGGATCGAAGCTTCATCCCGATTTGTTTACCGAACAAACATTATTGTAATTCCTTCACGGACTGGGGCCGCAGTAGAGGGGAGCCCAATATCACTATAACAGAGAGATGCTTAGAAATGGACGTCAGTGACGACTGGAGATGGCACGACGCACGCTGTTTTGAACCAGATTTTTACATATGTGAAAAAGACATCAAGGTATGAATAAAATTAAGTTTTTATTACATGTAATCTTCAATTAACAATAAAAACTTATAAAACGCAATATTTCAGTTCTAAAGGTCAAAGGTTCGAAGTACACCGTGAACACTATAATAGACTTTCACAACTGCATACTCTACTATCATGACTATTAATTGCTTTCTATAATTTCTCTTTTTACCTTATCGTTGTTGTTTTCTTTCTTTCTTTATCTTGGTTATATATACTAAGTATATATATATATATATGCATATCCATTAAATAGATCTTTATAATTATTCTTTCGTGTATTTTATGAATTTCAACTTTCTATTTTCAGAACTGTGGAACCAAAGGACGATAATAGCATAAATGAAATTAATAGAATTAAATGTTTGAAGCAATTAATGCAACATGAACGACTTGTGCTTTATTTCTCTTACATGCCCAACACAAACATACTTTTTTCTAATTTGTCGGAGGGTTATCATACCGAAAGGTTGAGAACACTTTAGGCCATGCCAATATAAAGTTTTTAAGCCCTTGTAATATTACATAAACCATGCCGCAGTAATTTGAATTTCTGCAAATTCTACCACCGGGGATGTGACACTAGGACCCGCGGTCCACGCGTTAGATGTGTCTTCTGACGCGATGTAATTAATTGGAATCCGGGTTGACAGGTCACCTGAAGAAAAACGTTTTTCTAAAAAAAACTTAGCTTGCTTGCATCCAAAGAACCAAATTAATTTGGTCTGACCTTAAGAAATGAATATACAGGTACAGCCTGAAAGTTTGGAGACAACAATAAATGTAGTTTATAGATTAGCATTGTTTTACAATGATCTTTTAAATAGTTAATTACATGGATTAGTATGTTTGTTTTTTTATTACATGTGACATACAACTAGATCAAACCGATGCCAATATGGCACCAAAAATGACAACAGACACAGGTATGTTCCTTTATACATTCAGACAAAAATGCTGTCCTTTTGCAAAAATACAAATGTTACAAAACAAGTAAAATCATTTTCTTTACGTCAAATAATGCTATGAAACATAATTTTGCAGCAGGAAATGGACGTTACACTAAAAATAAATAATCTTAAAATACGCTCACCAAAACATTAGATTTCATCCCATTTCTATATATTTAAGAATGGATTGTAACTGAGAAAGTTATAGTCGTCGGTCACTTAAACTAAAAGTGAACATTTTATCAATTTTAGCAATTGAAAAAAGCATTCTATGTAGTGAGTACTGATAGTCGTTTGACAAATATAAATTAACAATAACCGTCAAAACTTGTTTTATAAAGGTTACAAAATGTATATAAGGGGGTCATAAAACTTTTGGGTTGAACCTGTACTAGTATATGGTCCGTTGCAACCAGTTTGAACATACTATATTTCGAATTTTCTTGTATAGACTGAAACACCGACGGGTAAGAAAACTCCAATGACATTTATACATGTACTTACCACCAGGAATATTTACACTACCACTGATAAAGCATAAAAAGTACAATTTCAAAGACAGATCTTTGAAACTATGTTTTTATTTATAAATGTCATAATGTATTAATTACAAATATTCAACACATAAACATAAAAATATATTTCTATTACATGCTTTATTGGCCCACTTTTCAACCTTATAACTGCTTTGTTATGAGATGTCCTGGACAAGATCGTTTAGATAACTTGTTTTTAACAAATCATCATATTGTATCGTTCAAAAGCAAAATTATCAGGAAAAAAACAGACTAATCCATATCCAAATCAAAATCCAGGAGCATAGTAAAAACTTTGAAACTGACAAATTAGGTTACACGTGAACTTCCATCAGGGAAGTGAGACCGAGGGCTCCGGAAGGGTGAGCACCGTCTGTTTAGCTAGCTACACCCGCCACATTTGTGATTGGGTAAAAGGAAATTAAACTATGGGACGTCAAATATATCCAGGACAATCCTACTCACAGAGTGAGTGAGTGAGTAATGGTGTTTAACGTCCCAGTCAAGAAAATTTTACTTATATCGAGACGTCGCCAGCTATACGCGAAGATGCAGAAATTTTGCCATTGCGTTGCGCTGATGGCATTATACAGCAGGGTTCTTTAGCGTGCCAAGCCCACCATGACATAGGACCTCGTTTGTTTTAAGTTCCCCTCCGAAATAACCTTGACTTTAATTTCATAATGCCGAGTGCTTAGCGAAAGAACAGTCACTGCCCACTTTCAAGTCTTGGGTCAGACCTGGTCGGTGTTCGAACCCATGACCTCCCACTTACTGAGCGAGTAATCTACCAACTGAGCTACCGCAGTGGTTGTCCTACTCACAGAGACATCATACTTATCAACAATACTGTGATGACGGCCATAAAACTTTTGAGGGCCCCTGATAAGCCTGGGCTTGCAATATCACTTAGTTAACAATTTATTTATAAGCAGCTTGCTTCGTTTTATAAAGATCTGTGTCAGTATATGTTCAAATCACAGCCACAATTTAAACAAAGTAAGCACTTAAAAAGTGGTAACTTAAACGCGTGAACTTCCGTCATGAAATGAGGCCGGGTGCTCCGTTAGGTTAAGCGAATCCTGTCAAAATTGAGAATGAAAGGAGCACGAGACTATTTGGCGTAAAATATACACATAATAATTTTGGATATAGAAACATCATACTTATCAACAAAATTGTGATGACGGCCATAACATTTCTTCAGGGCCTTGATTAGGTTAGGTTTGCAATACTGAACAATTTATTGTAAATAGCTGGCTTTGTTCTGTAGTGAGAACAAGCTCCACCATAGCATATTAATCGTGAAATAAATCCATCATTAGCAGGAGAGACATGCATATTGCTACACAGGAAGGAAAGTTAACAATAGAAAAATTAATCTCGTCAGGTTTGTCATACAGCTTCAAGTGTAGCCTTTCATGTGTGTCATAATTGAGATATAAATCCAAATATGGAGAAGAACGTAAAAAAATCAGCCGTACAATTCATTAATTAATTTGCTAATAAATTGTTGAAGTAAGGATATTACAAGACTGGGGTTATGAAGGCCCTCTAAATATTGCATGACACCCATCATTGTTGAGTATGATAGCTTTGTATTCAAAATTACCCTGGATATATTTGACGTGCAATAGTTCAATATTCCTTTGATTCTCAATATTGATTAAACACGTGGCGGGCACGTGAAGCTGGCTAAACATGAGAACCCGCTGGCCTCACTTTACCTTTGATAAATCAGTACCACACATAATAACGGAAACCCAATGGTCTTACTATCTGCGGTTTGATTGATTGGAGAGATTGTTCTTGTCACTATGGAATTTTTATTGCATCTAAATGTATTCCCCAGTCAAACTTCTAGAGGACCGCTAGTCTCACACGTTGAGTTGAATTATAAATGAAGTTAAAATACATGCCGCTTAAAGAAGTAAAAATTCACAACCCGCTATCTCCTTACATTAAAACCTAAAAAAGAAAGTATTAGACACTAACATGCAAGCCTTTTGTAACAATTTGGCGAATGTTGTTCTTTGAATTCAGAATAACATAATTATTTTAAAAGTTTGTTGATAAGGCTTGCCCTTGATATATTTGAAGTCCCATAGTACCATGTTCCTTTCACTCAATTGGCGGCTGTAACTAGCTAAACAGGAGATGCTAACCCTTCTGAATTGTCATGTATGCTACATGTGTTATTGTTGTTGTTCGGTACCTATAAATATACATTGTACACTTGGTGACGTACTGTCTGGAAATGATGTAAGCGGCACATGCGCAAGCGACTTAATAATAAACACATGTTATACCCCGCCATATTTGTTAGAGTGGTCTCTTACACATGGTGTCAGATCGGGATCAAATTTTGTCGTCATGGATCAACTGAAACCTCCCGGAAACCTCATATTTGAAGGAAATATAGCGGAGAACTGGAAAGAATTCAACCAGAGTTTTGATCTGTACATGATTGCAACAGAATTGGAAAAGAAAGCCGACAAGGTAAAAGTAGCAACTTTCCTACACGTGGCTGGCGCCGAGGCACGCCGTGTCTATAACACATTTGCATTTGATCCTGAAGAAAATGCACAGAAATTAGAATCTGTGATTGAAAAGTTTCAGAACTATTGTGAACCTAGAAAAAATTTGACTTATTTACGTCATGTATTTTTCTCACGCAACCAGAATCCGCATGAATCTATAGACAATTACGTAACAGATCTGAAAAACAAAGCACAGCAATGTGAATTCGAGCAGCTAAGGGATGGACTAATCCGTGACAGGATTGTTTGTGGTATTCACGACGAGTCATGCAGATCACGTTTGTTACGCGAAACGAAACTGACACTTGTAAAAGCGGTAGATATCTGTCGAGCAGCTGAGATAAGCAAGGCGCAAATCAAGGAAGTTGCACCCAGAAGAAGTAGTGCATACAGTGAGACTGAAACCAAAGGGAGATAAACGTGATAAACGTAGTCAACGTTCAGATAAACCGAAAGTGAACAAGTGTAGAAACTGTGGCACGACACATGCAAGGAGAGCCTGTCCGGCATATGGAAAAGAATGCCATTCTTGTAAAAAGAAGAATCACTTTGCAAAGTGTTGCCTTTCAGGGAAATATGTTCATTCAGTTGTACAGGAGCCTGACACAGAATTGTTTCTCGGAGTAGTTACACAAAGTGACACAGCAGGAGTTATGGTTGATGACTGGACTGAAACATTGTTGATTAATAACAAAAATGTAGTGTTTAAGCTGGATACTGGAGCACAAGCGAACATTTTACCGAAAAAACTTTATGATGAACTTTCACTTAAGGATAACGAGATAAAGCCAACAAGCACCAAACTAGTGACATACAACGGAGCGAAAATAACACCCGTCGGAATAAAAGAACTGGACTGTGTTTTCAGAAACAAACATTATAAATTAAACTTTTTTATTGTTTTAGGTGACACTCAAGCATTGCTAAGCAAAGATACTTGTACACAAGTTGGAGCCGTTATGCGTGTTCACACTGTAGATAGAACTTTAAAAGAAGACATTCTTAGTGAATACAGTGATGTGTTCAAGGGCCTTGGCACCCTTCCTGGTACTCACCACATTAACCTTGACCCATCTGTTGCACCTGTGGTGCACCCCCCACGTAAAGTCCCTGCCGCAATTCGCGATGAAGTGCGAGCCGAACTGGACCGCATGGAAGAACTAGGGGTAATTACAAAACAAGATGAACCAACCGATTGGGTTCACAGCATGGTCGTGGTTAGGAAGCCGGGAAAAACTCGAATTTGTATAGATCCCAAGGATCTCGAGGTATTAAACGTGAACATTACCATCTCGAAACCATCGAAGAAATCGTGGAAAGACTTCCTAAAGCACGCGTATTCTCTCGTTTCGATGCAACACATGGATTCTGGCAAGTTAAGCTTGATGAACCAGCTGACTTTTAACATTTAATACACCATTTGGTAGATACCGTTATCTCAGACTCGCGTTTGGAATCAGTTCTGCGCCAGAGGTCTTCTCAAAACGAGTTCGTGAAATGTTTCATGATCTTCCAGGTATCGAGTGTGTTGTTGACGATATTTTAGTATGGGGCGAAAGCGAGACACAGCATGATGCACGCGTCCGTAGTATGCTTCAGCGTTGTCGCGAAAATAACTTCAAACTTAACGAGAATAAATTTGAGCTTCGCATGCCGGAAGTTAGCTATGTAGGTCATATAATCACGAAGGATGGTTTGAAACCGAGTCCGGAAAAAGTACGAGCTATTGTTGAAATGCCGGAACCGACAGATGTTGGTGGCGTTAAACGGTTTCTAGGTATGATTCAGTATCTTGGCAAGTTCATACCTAACCTTTCAGATGTATCTGCACCGATAAGGTCATTGTTACAAAGCGATGTTAGTTGGCACTGGGACGAGCCGCAGCGCAAAAGTTTTCAAGAACTTAAGTCACTTGTATCGAGTACACCAGTACTTAATTTCTATGACGTGAACGAGCCAGTCACTATAAACGTCGATGCAAGCTCCAAAGGGTTAGGAGTAGTACTGTTACAAAAAGGTAGACCGGTAGCGTTCGGATCTCGCGCTTTAACGGAAACGCAGTGCAGATATGCGCAAATAGAACGAGAAATGCTAGCTATTTTGTTCGGTTGTGAGAAATTCCACCATTACATTTATGGTAGACATGCTACAATCGAGACTGATCACAAGCCTTTAGTAGCTATTTGTAGTAAACCTTTGTACAAAGCAACACCGAGGATACAGCGTATGTTGATTAAGTTACAACGCTATGACTTGTCAGTAGTGCACGTACCAGGCAAACTAATGTTTATTTCAGACGCGTTGAGTAGGGCTTACTTAGATAAAAGTTCTGATGAACTTGTTGACGATGAGCTCGATGTAAGCTACGTAGAAGCTCAGTTGCCTGCAACGCCGAATAGGTTGTTAGAACTCAAGCTAGCTACTTCCTCCGATGAAGCGTTAAGAACACTTACGTCAATAGTCGTGTCAGGATGGCCGTCAGATAGAGAATCTGTACCACCGAATTGTCGCCAGTTTTGGAATTATCGCGACGAAATAACTGTACTCAATGGACTATTGTACAAGAATGACCGCATTATCATTCCGCATAGCATGCGCGGTGAAATGCTCATGAAACTTCATGAATCACATTTAGGAATGGTCAAAACCAAGCAACGTGCTCGAGACGTACTTTTTTGGCCAAGTATGTGTACGGATATCGAGGAGTTTATTGCTAAGTGCGATATCTGTAATAAATATCAAAATTCAAATCCCAACCAGCCGTTACAAAGTCATGAAATTCCGTCGAGTCCATGGATGAAACTTGGTGCCGATTTGTTTAATTTTAAAGGTAATGATACCTTATCTGCGTAGATTATTATTCTAAGTATCCGGAAATAGTTTTGTTAAGCACAACTACCAGTGCAGCTACTATAACAGCACTTAAATCGATATTTGCACGCCATGGTGTACCGGCAGAATTGGTAACGGACAACGGTCCGCAGTTTTCAAGTGCTAGATTCCGTGAATTTGCACGCGAGTGGGATTTTGTACACACAACTTCGAGCCCAAGGTATCCAAAATCGAATGGGCAATCAGAACGCTTCGTCCAAACCGTTAAGAAATTACTGTTCAAAGCGGACGAATGTAAAGGCGATGTTTATGTTAGTCTGATGGAGTACCGTGCTACACCCTTGGATGGTGTAGGGTTATCACCATCACAACTGTTGATGAACAGACAGCTTAAAACGAAACTGCCAGTATCGATTAAGTTACTCAAACCGCAGTCTATGCCGTCTAAGCTGATGACCTTAAACGTCGTCAAGATCGTGATAAGCGCTATCATGACCGTACTGCTAAGAAGTTACTGAGCTTGAATCTCAAGAACGCGTTTATTTTCAAAATGAGGAGAAACGCTGGGAACCTGCAGTAGTTGAACAAAAGCATAGTGATAGATCATATGTAGTTCGAACACCCCGTGGTGTGTATAGACGTAACCGTCAGCACTTGCGTAAACGCGCATCGAAATCACAAGTTGCTACAGAAATCGATAGGTTTGTTCCGTTCAGTAGCAACGAACATGTCGAAAATACAACCATGCAAAACATGTCCACACACCCAACACCACCTGTCGTGGTACATTCTGACAACCTAAAGCTACGGAATGTAAAACTGATAATACAGGTCCTGTGGTGAGACTAGTTCAGGATGGATGTCAAAACTGCCCAGCAAATTTGATGCTTTTGACATGTCTTAATATCTTGTTCAGTTTTTTAATTTTTATAAGATTGTTCTTTCTTTTCAGGTTTATTTGTGAATGACAGTCATTTAAAACTGTTTAAAGTGACTTTATTATACAAACTTTAATTTGTGAGTTGACAATTTGGTCACAGTTAGTTACTTTATAAGTTGGACATTTAAACTTTAAAAAGGGAGATGTCATGTATGCTACATGTGTTATTGTTGTTGTTCGGTACCTATAAATATACATTGTACACTTGGTGACGTACTGTCTGGAAATGATGTAAGCGGCACATGCGCAAGCGACTTAATAATAAACACATGTTATACCCCGCCATATTTGTTAGAGTGGTCTCTTACACATGAATCACCCGTCCTCACGTACCTGGTGGAAGTTTAATCTAACTTGTCAGTTTCAACGTTTTTACTCCACTTTTGGTGTTTGTGTGTGTATTTGTTTAGTCGTAAATTTTAGTATTCATAGTAGGATGGTTAGTACAACATAAAATATTCTGCATGACGTCAAGGGTATGTTAGTACAAATACTCAAACGTGTTTATACTGTTCTACAGGTGTGTCGAATGATTTGCATACTCTGTGTCATAAAATGTTATGACTGTCATCACAATATTGTTGTTAAGTATGATGTTTCTGTGCCCAGGAGTACCCTGGATATATTTCACGGCCCAAAATTCCATTTTCCAGAGAACCCGGTCTCACTTTCCTAGTGCAAGTACACGTGCTTTATCTAATTTGTCATTTGTTTCATTTTACATTTGTACTTTGCTTTGGGAATGTGTTTTTGGGCATGGATTAATATGTTTGTTTTGACTAATACTTTACATATATGAGGCAACTTTTTACCTTACCCATATTCTGTCTATATATAGCAAACATGACAACAAAATTTGAAGCTTGTTTAGACCTGGTAGGTATCTTTATTTAACGAGTAATAGTGATTACAAAGTCCAAGTAAGCTTATATTTCCATAACATATCAATTCTACTATTTCTACACCTACAGTAGTTAAGTGAGAATATTATAGGCAAACAGCATTGACCTGTCCGCTTAACCTTTTATTAGGAATATTTATATAGGATGATCTACCCAATAAATGGGTATTGTTATGATTCAAGTTAATACATACAAAGTGCACGTGTCTACTGTGTAAAGTGAGTATCACTCATGATGCAGTTGATGAAATGAACGTCTGTGTCCCCTACACATAAATAAACTGATCCATGATATAATTAAAGGTCAAGCGGACAGATCGATGTTGTTTATCTGTACAAATTTTAAGTTTATATTGGTTTTGATTGGCAAATTAGGTTTACTTTGTGTTGTTTCCCATTGTTACTGACAGAAACATATAAAAAAAAACGAATAAACATATTGTCAGTTTAAATACAATTGCTTTTTTTCTCCATGTGCAGGTAGGAATCATAAGTTCGTTATTCTTGGTATTATTTTTTCGGTGTTGTATTGGTGATCGGTTCCCTATTCTGTCAGTGTTGTAATGATCGGTCCCCTATTCTGTCAGTGTTGTAATGATCGGTTCCCTATTCTGTCAGTGTTGTAATGATCGGTTCCCTATCTTTTCAGTGTTGCAATGATCAGTTCCCCATCCTCCGAGTGTTGTAATGATCGATTCCCTATCCTGCCAGTGTTGTAATGAGCGGTTCCCTATCCCCTCAGTGTTGTAATGATAGGTTCCCTACCCTTTTAGTGTTGTAATGATCGGTTTCCTATCCTGTCAGTGTTGTAATGATCGGTTCCCTATCCTGTCAGTGTTGTAATGATTGGTTCCCTATCCTGTCAGTGTTAAAATGATCGGTTCCCTATCCTCTCAGTGATTAAACGATCGATTACCTATCCTGTCAGTGTTGTAATGCTCGGTTCCCTATTCTGCCAGTGTTGTAATGATCGGTCCCCTATTCTGTCAGTTTTGTAATGATCGGTCCCGTATTCTGTCAGTGTTGTAATGATTATCGGTTCCCTATTCTGTCAATGTTGTAATGATCGGTCCCCTATTCTGTCAGTGTTGTAATGATCGGTTCCCTATTCTGTCAGTGTTGTAATGATCGGTTCCTATCTTTTCAGTGTTGCAATGATCAGTTCCCCATCCTCCGAGTGTTGTAATGATCGATTCCCTATCCTGTCAGTGTTGTAATGAGCGGTTCCCTATCCCCTCAGTGTTGTAATGATAGGTTCCCTACCCTTTTAGTGTTGTAATGATCGGTTCCCTATCCTGTCAGTGTTGTAATGCTCGGTTCCCTATTCTGACAGTGTTGTAATGGTCGGTCCCCTATTCTGTCAGTGTTGTAATGATTGGTTCCCTATTCTGTCAGTGTTGTAATGATTATCGGTTCCCTATTCTGTCAGTGTTGTAATGATCGGTCCCCTATTGTCAGTGTTGTAATGATCGGTCCCCTTTTCTGTCGGTGTTGTCATGATCGGTTCCCTATCTTTTCAGTGTTGCAATGATCAGTTCCTCATCTTCCGAGTGTTGTAATGATCGATTCCCTATCCTGTCAGTGTTGTAATGATCGGTTCCCTATCCTGTCAGTGATGTAATGATCGGTTTCCTATCCTTTCAGTGTTGTAATGATCGGTTTCCTATCCTGTCAGTGTTGTAATGAGTGATTCCCTATCCCCTTAGTGTTGTAATGATAGGTTCCCTACCCTTTCAGTGTTGTAATGATCGGTTCCCTATCCTGTCAGTGATGTAATGATCGGATCCCTATCCTGTCAGTGTTGTAATGATCGGTTCCCTATCCTGTCAGTGTTAAAATGATCGGTTCCCTATCCTCTCAGTGATTTAACGATCGATTACCTATTCTGTCAGTGTTGTAATGATCGGTTCCCATTCTGTCAGTGTTGTAATGATCGGTCCCCTATCCTGTCAGTCTTGTAATGATCGGTCCCCTATTCTGTCAGTGTTGTCATGATCGGTTCCCTATCTTTTCAGTGTTGCAATGATCAGTTCCCCATCCTTCGAGTGTTGTAATGATCGATTCCCTATCCTGTCAGTGTTGTAATGCTCGGTTCCTTATCCTGTCAGTGTTGTAATGATTGGTTCCCTATCCTGTCAGTGTTAAAATGATCGGTTCCCTATCCTCTCAGTGATTAAACGATCCATTACCTATCCTGTCAGTGTTGTAATGCTCGGTTCCCTATTCTGTCAGTGTTGTAATGATCGGTCCCCTATTCTGTCAGTGTTGTAATGATCGGTCCCGTATTCTGTCAGTGTTGTAATGATTATCGGTTCCCTATTCTGTCAGTGTTGTAATGATCGGTCCCCTATTCTGTCAGTGTTGTAATGATCGGTTCCCTATTCTGCAGTGTTGTAATGATCGGTTCCTATCTTTTCAGTGTTGCAATGATCAGTTCCCCATCCTCCGAGTGTTGTAATGATCGATTCCCTATCCTGTCAGTGTTGTAATGAGCGGTTCCCTATCCCCTCAGTGTTGTAATGATAGGTTCCCTACCCTTTTAGTGTTGTAATGATCGGTTCCCTATCCTGTCAGTGTTGTAATGCTCGGTTCCTTATTCTGACAGTGTTGTAATGATCGGTCCCCTATTCTGTCAGTGTTGTAATGATTGGTTCCCTATTCTTTCAGTGTTGTAATGATTATCGGTTCCCTATTCTGGCAGTGTTGTAATGATCGGTCCCCTTTTCTGTCAGTGTTGTCATGATCGGTTCCCTATCTTTTCAGTGTTGCAATGATCAGTTCCCCATCCTCCGAGTGTTGTAGTGATCGATTCCCTATCCTGTCAGTGTTGTAATGAGCGGTTCCCTATCCCCTAAGTGTTGTAATGATAGGTTCCCTACCCTTTTAGTGTTGTAATGATCGGTTCCCTATCCTGTCAGTGTTGTAATGCTCGGTTCCTTATTCTGACAGTGTTGTAATGATTATCGGTCCCCTATTCTGTCAGTGTTGTAATGATCGGTCCCCTTTTCAGTGTTGCAATGATCAGTTCCTCATCTTCCGAGTGTTGTAATGATCGATTCCCTATCCTGTCAGTGTTGTAATAATCGGTTCCCTATCCTGTCAGTGTTGTAATGATCGGTTCCCTATCCTGTCAGTGTTGTAATGATCGGTTTCCTATCCTTTCAGTGTTGTAATGATCGGTTTCCTATCCTGTCAGTGTTGTAATGAGTGATTCCCTATCCCCTTAGTGTTGTAATGATAGGTTCCCTAACCTTTCAGTGTTGTAATGATCGGTTCCCTATCCTGTCAGTGATGTAATGATCGGATCCCTATCCTGTCAGTGTTGTAATGATCGGTTCCCTATCCTGTCAGTGTTAAAATGATCGGTTCCCTATCCTCTCAGTGATTTAACGATCGATTACCTATTCTGTCAGTGTTGTAATGATCGGTTCCCATTCTGTCAGTGTTGTAATGATCGGTCCCCTATCCTGTCAGTCTTGTAATGATCGATCCCCTTTTCTGTCAGTGTTGTCATGATCGGTTCCCTATCTTTTCAGTGTTGCAATGATCAGTTCCCCATCTTCCGAGTGTTGTAATGATCGATTCCCTATCCTGTCAGTGTTGTAATGATCGGTTCCCTATCCTGTCAGTGTTGTAATGATCGGTTTCCTATCGTTTCAGTGTTGTAATGATCGGTTTCCTATCCTGTCAGTGTTGTAATGAGTGATTCCCTATCCCCTTAGTGTTGTAATGATAGGTTCCCTACCCTTTCAGTGTTGTAATGATCGGTTCCCTATCCTGTCAGTGTTGTAATGATCGGTTCCCTATCCTGTCAGTGTTGTAATGATTGGTTCCCTATCCTGTCAGTGTTAAAATGATCGGTTCCCTATCCTCTCAGTGATTAAACGATCGATTACCTATCCTGTCAGTGTTGTAATGCTCGGTTCCCTATTCTGTCAGTGTTGTAATGATCGGTCCCCTATTCTGTCAGTGTTGTAATGATCGGTCCCGTATTCTGTCAGTGTTGTAATGATTATCGGTTCCCTATTCTGTCAATGTTGTAATGATCGGTCCCCTATTCTGTCAGTGTTGTAATGATCGGTTCCCTATTCTGTCAGTGTTGTAATGATCGGTTCCTATCTTTTCAGTGTTGCAATGATCAGTTCCCCATCCTCCGAGTGTTGTAATGATCGATTCCCTATCCTGTCAGTGTTGTAATGAGCGGTTCCCTATCCCCTCAATGTTGTAATGATAGGTTCCCTACCCTTTTAGTGTTGTAATGATCGGTTCCCTATCCTGTCAGTGTTGTAATGCTCGGTTCCCTATTCTGACAGTGTTGTAATGGTCGGTCCCCTATTCTGTCAGTGTTGTAATGATTGGTTCCCTATTCTGTCAGTGTTGTAATGATTATCGGTTCCCTATTCTGTCAGTGTTGTAATGATCGGTCCCCTATTGTCAGTGTTGTAATGATCGGTCCCCTTTTCGTCGGTGTTGTCATGATCGGTTCCCTATCTTTTCAGTGTTGCAATGATCAGTTCCTCATCTTCCGAGTGTTGTAATGATCGATTCCCTATCCTGTCAGTGTTGTAATAATCGGTTCCCTATCCTGTCAGTGTTGTAATGATCGGTTCCCTATCCTGTCAGTGTTGTAATGATCGGTTTCCTATCCTTTCAGTGTTGTAATGATCGGTTTCCTATCCTGTCAGTGTTGTAATGAGTGATTCCCTATCCCTTAGTGTTGTAATGATAGGTTCCCTAACCTTTCAGTGTTGTAATGATCGGTTCCCTATCCTGTCAGTGATGTAATGATCGGATCCCTATCCTGTCAGTGTTGTAATGATCGGTTCCCTATCCTGTCAGTGTTAAAATGATCGGTTCCTATCCTCTCAGTGATTTAACGATCGATTACCTATTCTGTCAGTGTTGTAATGATCGGTTCCCATTCTGTCAGTGTTGTAATGATCGGTCCCCTATCCTGTCAGTCTTGTAATGATCGGTCCCCTATTCTGTCAGTGTTGTCATGATCGGTTCCCTATCTTTTCAGTGTTGCAATGATCAGTTCCCCATCCTTCGAGTGTTGTAATGATCGATTCCCTATCCTGTCAGTGTTGTAATGCTCGGTTCCTTATCCTGTCAGTGTTGTAATGATTGGTTCCCTATCCTGTCAGTGTTAAAATGATCGGTTCCCTATCCTCTCAGTGATTAAACGATCGATTACCTATCCTGTCAGTGTTGTAATGCTCGGTTCCCTATTCTGTCAGTGTTGTAATGATCGGTCCCCTATTCTGTCAGTGTTGTAATGATCGGTCCCGTATTCTGTCAGTGTTGTAATGATTATCGGTTCCCTATTCTGTCAGTGTTGTAATGATCGGTTCCCTATTCTGTCAGTGTTGTAATGATCGGTTCCTATCTTTTCAGTGTTGCAATGATCAGTTCCCCATCCTCCGAGTGTTGTAATGATCGATTCCCTATCCTGTCAGTGTTGTAATGAGCGGTTCCCTATCCCCTCAGTGTTGTAATGATAGGTTCCCTACCCTTTTAGTGTTGTAATGATCGGTTCCCTATCCTGTCAGTGATGTAATGCTCGGTTCCTTATTCTGACAGTGTTGTAATGATCGGTCCCGTATTCTGTCAGTGTTGTAATGATTGGTTCCCTATTCTTTCAGTGTTGTAATGATTATCGGTTCGCTATTGTGTCAGTGTTGTAATGATCGGTCCCCTTTTCTGTCAGTGTTGTCATGATCGGTTCCCTATCTTTTCATTGTTGCAATGATCAGTTCCCCATCCTCCGAGTGTTGTAGTGATCGATTCCCTATCCTGTCAGTGTTGTAATGAGCGGTTCCCTATCCCCTAAGTGTTGTAATGATAGGTTCCCTACCCTTTTAGTGTTGTAATGATCGGTTCCCTATCCTGTCAGTGTTGTAATGCTCGGTTTCTTATTCTGACAGTGTTGTAATGATCGGTCCCCTATTCTGTCAGTGTTGTAATGATTGGTTCCCTATTCTGTCAGTGTTGTAATGATTATCGGTTCCCTATTCTGTCAGTGTTGTAATGATCGGTCCCCTATTCTGTCAGTGTTGTAATGATCGGTCCCCTTTTCTGTCAGTGTTGTCATGATCGGTTCCCTATCTTTTCAGTGTTGCAATGATCAGTTCCCCATCTTCCGAGTGTTGTAATGATCGATTCCCTACCCTGTCAGTGTTGTAATGATCGGTTCCCTATCCTGTCAGTGTTGTAATGATCGGTTTCCTATCCTTTCAGTGTTGTAATGATCGGTTTCCTATCCTGTCAGTGTTGTAATGAGTGATTCCCTATCCCCTTAGTGTTGTAATGATAGGTTCCCTACCCTTTCAGTGTTGTAATGATCGGTTCCCTATCCTGTCAGTGTTGTAATGATCGGTTCCCTATCCTGTCAGTGTTGTAATGATCGGTTCCCTACCCTGTCAGTGTTAAAATGATCGGTTCCCTATTCTTCCAGTGATTTAACGATCGATTCCCTATTCTGTCAGTGTTATAATGATCGGTTCCCTATCCTGTCAGTCTTGTAATGATCGGTCCCCTACTCTGTCAGTGTTGTCATGATCGGTTCCCTATCTTTTCAGTGTTGCAATGATCAGTTCCCCATCCTCCGAGTGTTGTAATGATCGATTCCCTATCCTGTCAGTGATTTAACGATCGATTACCTATTCTGTCAGTGTTGTAATGATCGGTTCCCTATTCTGTCAGTGTTGTAATGATTGGTTCCCTATCCTGTCAGTGTTAAAATGATCGGTTCCCTATCCTCTCAGTGATTAAACGATCGATTACCTATCCTGTCAGTGTTGTAATGCTCGGTTCCCTATTCTGTCAGTGTTGTAATGATCGGTCCCCTATTCTGTCAGTGTTGTAATGATCGGTCCCGTATTCTGTCGGTGTGTAATGATTATCCGTTCCCTATTCTGTCAGTGTTGTAATGATCGGTTCCCTATTCTGTCAGTGTTGTAATGATCGGTTCCTATCTTTTCAGTGTTGCAATGATCAGTTCCCATCCTCCGATGGTTGTAATGATCGATTCCTATCTGTCAGTGTGTTTTAATGAGCGCGTTCCCTATCCCCTCAGTGTTGTAATGATAGGTTCCCTACCTTTTAGTGTTGTAATGATCGGTTCCCTATCCTGTCAGTGTTGTAATGCTCGGTTCCTTATTCTGACAGTGTTGTAATGATCGGTCCCCTATTCTGTCAGTGTTGTAATGATGGTTCCCATTCTGTCAGTGTTGTAATGATATCGGTTCCCTATTTGACAGTGTTGTAATGATCGGTCCCCTATTCTGAGTGTTGTAATGATCGGTCCCCTTCTGTCAGTGTTGTAATGATCGGTTCCCTATCTTTTCAGTGTTGCAATGATCGTTCCCATCTTCCCGAGTGTTGTAATGATAGGTTCCCTACCCTTCAGTGTGTAATGATCGTTCCCTATCCTCCAGTCAGTGTTGTAATGATCGGTTCCCTATTCTGTCAGTGTTGTAATGATCGGTTTCCCTATCCTGTCAGTGTTAAAATGATCGGTCCCTATCCTCTCAGGATTTAACGATCGATTCCCTATTCTGTCAGTGTTATTAATGATCGGTTTCCCTATCCTGTCAGTCTTGTAATGATCGGCCCTACTCTGTCAGTGTTGTCATGATCGGTTCCCTATGTTTTCAGTAGTTGCAATGATCAGTTCCCATCCTCGAGTGTTGTAAAATCGATTCCCTATCCTGTCAGGATTTAACGATCGATTACCTATTCTCAGTGTTGTAATGATCGTTACCTATTCTGTCAGTGTTGTAATGATTGGTTCCCTATCCTGTCATGTTAAAATGATCGGTTCCCTATCCTCTCAGTGATTAAACGATCGATTACCTATCCTGTCAGTGTTGTAATGCTCGGTTCCTATTCGGTCAGTGTTGTAATGATCGGTCCCCTATTCTGTCAGTGTTGTAATGATCGGTCCCGTATTCTGTCAGTGTTGTAATGATTATCGGTTCCCTATTCTGTCAGTGTTGTAATGATCGGTTCCCTATTCTGTCAGTGTTGTAATGATCGGTTCCTATCTTTTCAGTGTTGCAATGATCAGTTCCCCATCCTCCGAGTGTTGTAATGATCGATTCCCTATCCTGTCAGTGTTTTAATGAGCGGTTCCCTATCCCCTCAGTGTTGTAATGATAGGTTCCCTACCCTTTTAGTGTTGTAATGATCGGTTCCCTATCCTGTCAGTGTTGTAATGCTCAGTTCCTTATTCTGACAGTGTTGTAATGATCGGTCCCCTATTCTGTCAGTGTTGTAATGATTGGTTCCCTATTCTGTCAGTGTTGTAATGATTATCGGTTCCCTATTCTGACAGTGTTGTAATGATCGGTCCCCTATTCTGTCAGTGTTGTAATGATCGGTCCCCTTTTCTGTCAGTGTTGTCATGATCGGTTCCCTATCTTTTCAGTGTTGCAATGATCAGTTCCCCATCTTCCGAATGTTGTAATGATAGGTTCCCTACCCTTTCAGTGTTGTAATGATCGGTTCGCTATCCTGTCAGTGTTGTAATGATCTGTTCCCTATCCTGTCAGTGTTGTAATGATCGGTTCCCTATCCTGTCAGTGTTAAAATGATCGGTTCCCTATCCTCTCAGTGATTTAACGATCGATTTCCTATTCTGTCAGTGTTGTAATGATCGGTTCCCTATCCTGTCAGTGTTGTAATGATCGGTCCCCTATCCTGTCAGTCTTGTAATGATCGGTCCCCTATCCTGTCAGTGTTGTAATGATCGGTCCCCTATCCTGTCAGTCTTGTAATGATCGGTCCCCTTTTCTGTCAGTGTTGTCATGATCGGTTCCCTATCTTTTCAGTGTTGCAATGATCAGTTCCCCATCCTCCGAGTGTTGTAATGATCGATTCCCTATCCTGTCAGTGTTGTAATGATCGGTTCCCTATCCTGTCAGTGTTGTAATGATCGGTGTCCTATCCTTTCAGTGTTGTAATGATCGGTTTCCTATCCTGTCAGTGTTGTAATGAGCGGTTCTCTATCCCCTCAGTGTTGTAATGGTAGGTTCCCTACCCTTTCAGTGTTGTAATGATCGGTTCCCTATCCTGTCAGTGTTGTAATGATCGGTTTCCTTTCCTGTCAGTGTTAAAATGATCGGTTCCCTATCCTTTCAGTGATTTAACGATCGATTCCCTATTCTGTCAGTGTTGTAATGATCGGTCCCCTATTCTGTCAGTGTTGTAATGGTTATCGGTTCCCTATTCTGTCAGTGTTGTAATGATCGGTCCCCTATTCTGTCAGTGTTGTAATGATCGGTCCCCTATTCTGTCAGTGTTGTAATGATCGGTCCCCTATTCTGTCAGTGTTGTAATGGTTATCGGTTCCCTATTCTGTCAGTGTTGTAATGATCGGTCCCCTGTCCTGTCAGTTTTGTAATGATTGGTTCCCTATCCTGTCAGTGTTAAAATGATCGATTCCCTATCCTCTCAGTGATTTAATGATCGATTCCCTATCCTGTCAGTGTTGTAATGATGGGTTACCCATCCTGTCAGTGTTGTAATGATGAATTCCCTATCCTGTCAGTTTTGTAATGATCGGTTTCCTATCTTGTCAGTGTTGTAATGATAGGTTCCCTACCCTTTCAGTGTTGTAATGATTGGTTCCTTATCCTGTCAGTGTTGTAATGATGGGTTTCCTATCCTGTCAGTGTTGTAACGATCGATTCCCTATCCTGTCAGTGTTGTAATGATGAATTCCCTCTCCTGTCAGTGTTGTAATGATCGGTTCCGTATCCTGTCAGTGTTGTAATGATCGGTTCCCTATCTTGTCAGTGTTGTAATGATCGGTTCCTTATCCTGTCAGTGTTGCAATGATCAGTTCCCCATCCTCCGAGTGTTGTAATGATCGATTCCCTATCCTGTCAGTGTTGTAATGATCGGTTCCCTATCCTGTCAGTGTTGTAATGATCGGTTTCCTATCCTTTCAGTGTTGTAATGATCGGTTTCCTATCCTGTCAGTGTTGTAATGAGCGGTTCTCTATCCCCTCAGTGTTGTAATGATAGGTTCCCTACCCTTTCAGTGTTGTAATGATCGGTTCCCTATCCTGTCAGTGTTGTAATGATCGATTCCCTTTCCTGTCAGTGTTACAATGATCGGTTCCCTATCCGTTCAGTGATTTAACGATCGATTCCCTATCCTGTCAGTAATGTAATGATCGGTTCCCTATCCTGTCAGTGTTGTAATGATTGGTCCCCTATTCTGTCAGTGTTGTAATGATCGGTCCCCTATTCTGTCAGTGTTGTAATGATAGGTCCCCTATTCTGTCAGTGTTGTAATGATCGGTCCCCTATTCTGTCAGTGTTGTAATGGTTATCGGTTCCCTATTCTGTCAGTGTTGTAATGATCGGTCCCCTATTCTGTCAGTGTTGTAATGATCGGTCCCCTATTCTGTAAGTGTTGTAATGATCGGTCCCCTATTCTGTCAGTGTTGTAATGGTTATCGGTTCCCTATTCTGTCAGTGTTGTAATGATCGGTCCCCTATCCTGTCAGTGTTGTAATGATTGGTTCCCTATCCTGTCAGTGTCAAAATGATCGATTCCCTATCCTCTCAGTGATTTAATGATCGATTCCCTATCCTGTCAGTGTTGTAATGATGGGTTCCCCATCCTGTCAGTGTTGTAATGATGAATTCCCTTTCCTGTCAGTTTTGTAATGATCGGTTTCCTATCCTGTCAGTGTTGTAATGATAGGTTCCCTACCCTTTCAGTGTTGTAATGATTGTTCCTTATCCTGTCAGTGTTGTAATGATGGTTTCTTCTATCCTGTCAGTGTTGTAACGATCGATTCCCTATCCTGTCAGTGTTGTAATGATGAATTCCCTATCCTGTCAGTGTTGTAATGATCGGTTCCGTATCCTGTCAGTGTTGTAATGATCGGTTCCCTATCTTGTCAGTGTTGTAATGATCGGTTCCTTATCCTGTCAGTGTTGTAATGATCGGTTCTCTATCCTGTCAGTGTTGTAATGATCGGTTCCTTATCTTGTCAGTGTTGTAATGATCGGTTCCTTATCCTGTCAGTGTTGTGTTCCTTATCCTGTCAGTGTTGTAATGATCGGTTCCTTATCTTGTCAGTTTTTTTATGATTGGTTCCCTATCCTGTCAGTGCTGTAATGATCGGTTCCCTATCCTATCAGTGATGTAATGATCGAATCCCTATCCTTTCAGTGTTGTAATGAGCGGCTCACTACCCTGTCAGTGTTGTAATTTAACGGTATGTTGTAATATGGCACTAAAACACGTTCAAACATTGTGTCAAGATTTACAATTTCATATTAAATAAATCATTCCATCACCAAGTAAAAAATTACTTTTTAAAACACATGACTTCTAAAACAAGCATTGAAGTTTATACAGCACGTTGATTTGTCATAAATGTCATAAAGTTATTGTTGTAGCTCATACACAGTTACAATATTGTCGCTGTGTGCTATGACGAATCTATCTCCAGTTTTGTTAAAAGCAATGGATTGTGGCTTTTCAACATTTGTAGGTAGCAGACTGATAAACTTCCCATCAGGGGTAAGCTGGTGTATTCTGTTTGAGGAGTAATCACAGCAATAGATTTTGCCTTCCTTGTCAATTGATATACCTTGTGCGCCGCTAATATTTGTGTAACTAAATATCTGGAATCCATACATATCCAAACAAACCAGTTGCTCGTCCGTTGTCAGGTATATCCTCTGCTCATTACAGGTAATGTACCAAGTGTCATAACCTGACGCAACAACAGTTTTATTAGTTCTTCCAGTCATATCAATTTTATAAATGTTACTGTTACAGCCTCCAACGATCAAGTCGGTACCGTTATACCCAATGGCTCCATATAAATTGGTATGAGCTGTCATAAGTTTCCCAAGTGTACGGTTCGCAATATCAATGTATTGTAATTTCGATGTTTCAGCAAGTCCTACTACAACTTCAGTTTCATTTTCTTGTACAATACTCCAGGGACTTCCAGGTACCGATAACACCTTTTGCACATCGCCTTCAACTGTACAAAAAATAACCTTACAATCTTTGCAATCTACAAACAGCATTTCACCATTTGGCAGAAATATTCCATCACTGAGGGCATTTCCTATAGTAAAACTACATATCTCAGAAGAACTCTGGCATCCTGAAGAAATTGTGTTCCATTCTTCACCGAATTTCCCAGATTCCCAATCAAGTGACGAAAAAGTGCTGGTAACTTTCCCAATTGTGGTCAAGTTCACCCAGCTGTTTTCCAATCTTAATTTAATCTTGTGGGCTGTAATTTCTCCTAAACGTTTCTTAAGTAATACTGAACGCTCTTTGTGTTGTTGTTTTATTTTGCTCATCTCAAGGAACAGGTGAATATCCGAGACATTTGTCAGGCTGGTATCTAACACTTTTTGATAATTCTTCATTACTTTCAGATGACTTTCTATTTCTGCAATATCATTGTTGATAAATGTCGAGGATTCTTCATATTTTCTATCTAAATCTTGGTTCACTTTCTCTTCCAACGAGTCAAGATGCTTGTTAATATTCAGCCTCATTCCTGTTAGTTCTTCTTGGTACTGCTGCTTATCTTTGTCAAGTAGTTGAAGATTTGATTTTCTGTCGCACAAGACTTTGGACAAGTTACCTGTCATTCTTTCAAGACATTCTGTTAGTTCCTTAATTTCTGGACTTTCATGGATCCCCTTGGCGGCATCGTTCAGGGTTTGGACGTGTTCACATTTACGGTGGTACACTGTCACACATATGGCACAACATGGCTGTTCATGGTCCATACAATACAGCTTTACTTTCTCCTCTTCGTGTTGCATACAGAATTCTAAAGTTGTTATTGATTTTTTTTTCATTTGTCATCTCTTCTAAAGGACATATCCTGTGTGTCTTTGACATCTTCATTGCTTTATGAAAATCAACGCAGTTTGTACATAAAGCTTCATTGCACACTGTACACCAGGAGACGGCTGCATTTTGTTTCTCAAGTTCTGAACAGGGGTCACAGGGTCTATCTTTTGATTTCATTTTCCTCTGATCCAGTAGAGTAACCATAAGATGATTCACTGGAATTGTGGCAGCAATATTCTCTGCTGGGGTACTTGCGTCTAAAACTGGTACATCCGATCTACAAATTGGACAAGGAAACGAAACGGGTTTGTTAATATCGATGTTAGATGGAGAGACTTTAAACCAGGAAGTAATGTACTGCCTTAGACATGTTTCACACAAGGTATGTAAACACGGAAGATATTTGGGTATGTTGTAAATCTCAAAACATATCGGACATTTTATAATTTCCTCAATATCGTCTGTCGAAGCAGTCGCCATCGTCACCGGTTGTAATTTTTTCTCTTCCTGATCTACCACTTTCGATTTGTAAAGGTTTTGTCCTGTTTGTTTTTATTACATTACGAAAGGTCCCTAAAACATAAAAATGAACAGATTATATAGTAATAATATAGATATAACGTTGAAAAATTCATCAATGTTATGTGCAAAATAACAATCTTAACAAATACAGTCCAGATTTACCTGGGTCACCTATCAATTACAAGTAGTTTGACAGCCATTTAGGACACATTTCTCTTCCACCCTCTTATCACATGACAAACTGTTCTATCGATTTAAAACGAGAGTTATATACCTTTGAAATGTACTTTATTGAAGTTTTTTTTAAAAATAGGATTGATAATTTATAGAATATTGAGTTTCGTATTCTACCACCCCATTTACATTTTTATCCAAATTTAGGTTAATTTACAGGTATGCCTGTATGGGGAGTTGAATGACATTCGACTGTCCAGATTTAAAAAGGTTCTTTTGTCATTTCTTTTATGCCATGTTGCACATCGCTGAAAAACAAAGCCAACTGAATACTTTTATGCTTCAAGGCATGGGTGAAATTCTTCAAATGTATTTCACCATACTTGTGGCAATTTGGTTACCATTTCCAATTCAAGAGAGCTCTTTGTATTCCGAAACGGCCGTCTAGTGCTGTAAATTTAAAACTGGTATAATATGTAATTTAAACCTTTGAACCGATATCTCTGCTGGTGGCTGGTGCCCCGAGGATATCACAAACTCAGTAGGCAATAATTTCGTATTATTGTCAGAAATATACTATAATTGTCTAAATTTCCTGCAAATTAAAATTTGAAATTTCTCAAAAACTTGGGTATACTCCCTCATGCAAAGTATTCCCTTAGCTTGATTTGGTTAAATATACTTTGGTCCTTTGGGTAGCTTTTCAACATTTCAAAATAATTTGGGTTTCATAATTTTGGTCCAAGCACTACTGATGAGGAATTGTATTCCGAAACGGCCGTCTAGTGCTGTAAAATTAAAACTGGTATAATATGTAATTTAAACCTCTGAGCCGATATCTCTGCTGGTGGCTGGTGCCCCGATGATATCACAAACTCAGTAGGCAATAATTTCGTATTATTGTCAGAAATATACTTTAATTGTCTAAAATTCCTGCAAGTTAAAATTTGAAATTTCTCAAAAACTAAGGTATACTCCCTCATGCAAAGTATTTCCTTAGCTTAATTTGGTTAAATATATTTTGGTCCTTTGGGTAGCTTTTTTAACATTTTCAAAATAATTTGGGTTTCATAATTTTGGTCCAAGCACTACTGATGAGGAACTGTATTCCGAAACGGCCGTCTAGTGTTGTAAAATTAAAATTCGTATAATATGTAATTTAAACCCCTGAGCCGATATCTCTGCTGGTGGCTGGTGCCCCGAGGATATCACAAACTCAGTAGGCAATAATTTCGTATTATTGTCAGAAATATACTATAATTGTCTAAATTTTCTGCAAGTTAAAATTTGAAAATTTCTCAAAAACTAAGGTATACTCCCTCATGCAAAGTATTCCCTTAGCTTAATTTGGTTAAATATATTTTGGTCCTTTGGGTAGATTTTCAACATTTTCAAAATGATTTGAGTTTCATAATTTTGGTCCAAGCACTACTGATGAGGAATTGTATTCCGAAACGGCCGTCTAGTGCTGTAAAATTAAAACTGGTATAATATGTAATTTAAATCCCTGAGCCGATATCTCTGCTGGTGGCTGGTGCCCCGATGATATCACAAACTCAGTAGGCAATAATTTCGTATTATTGTCAGAAATATACTATAATTGTCTAAATTTCCTACAAGTTAAAAATTGAAATTTCTCAAAAGCTAAGGTATACTACCTCATGCAAAGTATTTCCTTGGCTTAATTTGGTTAAATATATTTTGGTCCTTTTGGTAGCTTTTCAACATTTTCAAAATAATTTGGGTTTCATAATTTTGGTCCAAGCACTACTGATGAGGAATTGTATTCCGAAACGGCCGTCTAGTGCTGTAAAATTAAAACTGGTATAATATTTAATTTTCATTTGCAATCAGCAAGTTCCCCGTTTAGAATATGCAGCTTAAAAGTCTTACAGATGAAAAAGTAGTTTTACAAACGTCTTATAACAATCAGTTTGCACAGTAGACTCAATTATATTTTTCTCTGCAGCATTTACCTGCTTCTCCTGCTTATGATGTATTTGTTTCCCAATAAATACACTATGGTAGAGCTTGTACCCACTACGGGAACTTTGTACAACAAAGCACGCTGCTTGCAAATAAATTGTTGACTCGGGGATACTTAGTATTGCCAGCCTAGGCTTATCAAGGCCCTCACAAAGTTTTACAGCTGTCATCACAGCATTGTTGATAAATTTTATGTCTCTGTGTCCAGGATTGCCCTGGATATATTTGACGTCTCATAGTTCCATGTTCCTTTCACACAATTTTGATTACACACGTAGCAGGAGGTGCTTACCCTTCCGGAGGAACCGGTCTCACGTTCCTGGTGGAAGTTCACATGTCTAACCTGACTTATCGGTCTCAAAGTTTTTACTTTGCTCCTGGATTGTGATTCGGACATGGATTAGTATGTTTATTTTTGGATTTTTGGATATTTTTTGGTTCCAATGAATACCATTTATTTGATGGAAAGGAAGTTTACAATTTCAAGAAAAATAGGGAAATTCAGATTACACAACTGTTTAGAAGCAATATTAAAATATAGAAAAATACTGCATATTAAGCCTTCAATTGGTCTATAAAAATAAAAAATATATATTCAACTAGTTAAAACGATGTTGGTGATGGTTTTTAATGTTTGTGTAATAAAATAAAAAAAACCACATAAGAACTTACATTTGAATATTCATGACACAGTATAAAGAATTCCTTCTCTATTTTTCATATACACAATAACAATTTCCTTTGTAGCATAATGTTATTGTTATGCTACACTAGAAAAGTATTGGGTATATGTTTTTCTTTCAATATGCGTCTATAACGGTTACTTCTTTAACTGTTGTGGTTAAATTATTACAAATGACCAGTGTCTGTTTATAGTCAGCTTTTTACAGCATGTATTCTTCACTTTCAATGAGTAAAAGTGGTCTAAAGCGTGCTCACGGATTACGGCGCCTCTTGTACTCTAGGCTCCAATTCACCTAGGACGGGCCATATAGTAATATGACGTTTACGCTAGGACGTTTGACAGTTCGCTTGTCAAAGGTCGGTGGTTTTCTTGGGGATCTCCGGTTTTCTCAATCATATAAGAACTGGTCGCCTCGATACAAGTGAAAGAATCTTGACTGTGCCGTGAAACATAATTCAGCTCCACTTCTTAGTTCTTTATCTACTTTAGTTTTTAATGTCTCTGATATGTAGATATGTATTCAGAAGGCATATAAATTGACAATTACGTTTACGATTTGTCTTCATACATAATTTTTATTGGGTAAAAAAACTAAAATATTAATATGCCACAATGTTCCTGAATTTTAATGAACAATTTAATTTTATCAAAAAGCAGCTTAATTAGTAAGCCCTATGTAATGAAACATAAACAACTGTTGCTTAGTATTAGTTTGTGAAATTTTAAACAAAAAATATAGTTTATGTTCCGATTTAAGCTAGTTGGTAAAAAAAAAACAGTTTGTCAATTTTTATGATCATGTAAACTTCGAATAAATTGTAACATACAGATTCGATTTTTTAAACATATTACGAATAAGTAAGGAAAATACTTAAAATCTGCATCTATAGTTTAGTCCTTTATCCTGTGTCTTAAAAGAGGATAAATGGAAAAAGTTTGGATAGTTTCAATTTTCTTAAAGTTTTATTTTGTTTTCACCAAAGCCGACTCTATAAAGGATAACAAAACAGGTATGTATAAATAATAATAATAATAATAATAATATTAATAATAATAATAATCAAAAACAAACATACTAATCCATATCCGAATCACAATCTAGAAGCAAAGTAAAAACTTTGGAACTGACAAGTTAGATTAGACATGTGAATAATAGGAAAAGGGGAAGAAGGCTGTGTATTTAACGTGCTCCTATAATGTATTACATTTGTTCAATTTGAAACATAAAATTGATTGGATGAATATATCCAATCATGATATTGTCATTAAAGAATGCTGAGATGATTGGCTAAAATATAACCAATCATGTTATTTTTGTTTTCAGAATGTGAAACGGATTGGCTGAAATATAACCAATCGTGTTATTTCTTTAGTGATATTAAATGTGATTGGGTAACGGCAAATGTAAGTAAAAATCATTAACATCCAACTGAGTATTTATTACTGACATGTGTCCCTTCTTTATTTTTTCAAACACACAAGTCATTACTTCATTATTTTAATTTAAATACCAAGTTTTATCTGTAAATATTGTACTATATTTAAAACACTGTATTAGTATTAATATGAAATTAATGTATTTGAATTAAATATGCATCATAACTGACGGCAACTGATGTATGTAAAAAATTAAGAAACAAAATAGTGTGTACCTCATAATTAGATGAAATTTTACCGATTGATTTTATTCTGTCACAATTTAAGAATGTTTATATATATGTATATTACTGATATTGTAAATTCTGGAGGTGGAATACAAATATGAAACCCTCTGAATTGGATTTAATCTTAACTCACTGATTGTGACTGACCATTTTTTCCAAAGTCGGGAGTTTTATAACCCATGGTGGTCTCAGTTTACATATTATCAGCGTTATGTCTTGTTTCCTTATTTCACTCGTTTGTTTTGTTGTGTTCTGACGTGTTTGTCCAGTAAATATTCACGAAGCATTTGAGTATAACATATTTAACATTGTGCTTACATATATCGATGGTTATACATCTTAACATTGGCTCTATTACATGACATATGTATAATAAATATATATATATATATATATAAGATTTTATTTTTATGCCAGTATTTCTGAAACTCAACCCTACCTATACATGTATATTCCAAAAACACTCTAGGGAGGGGCAATTCCTTGTAGAATAAATAATTTAATATGTATGTCACAAGTGTAAGTGTTCGTTAAAATCTTGTAGGATATATGTAAAACTTCTGGAAGTAATTTAGTAAGTGTAGAAACGAAGGATGAACATAGCTGGCTGAAATCAAGACTTGACACCAGGCGTAAGTAATAATAATATATAATACAAGATTACTACCCACCGTGCGTAGATGTCGATTTGGGTTTAAAATTTCAAATATGACAACAATGCCATGAAAATGACAAAATATGACAAACTTCATTATAATTATTTTCTCAAGATCTATTTTTCACATTTCAGCAGTAATCCCATAAGACAATTTTGTATAAGCTCAGTAAAGCAATATTGCTATATCATTTGTGTATTTGAAGCTGGACTGACATGCTTGTATTGAAATCCGAGATGTGCATTTGGTACTAATATATAACTATAATGCATATATAAAATGTTGTGTGATAATTTAATTTTTAATGAAGTTACAAATGTAAATGTAATTATGTTAATAACAAGCACATGAATAATGTGCGACTTATAAATGTTTTGAAATTTCTACTTCAAATTCTCATCACTGATCTTTCTGTAGGTACATCCTTTGATGATGATCATTATATTGGTGGGTCAAGTTTAGCTGGAGATACACTTGACTGGTTATGGGAAGCCAATTCAAAACGGATATGTTTACCAACACAGATTGGGTGCTTTGGGATGTGGGGCGAGGCAGAGCCGGGACTAAATGATGAAGAGAGATGTCTACAAATGGGTGCTTATGATGAATGGAGATGGCATGATGGTAGATGTGATGAAATCAACTATTTTATATGTGAAAAATCAACCAATGATGAATAGAGACGGCATGACGGTACATGTGATGAACTCAACTAGTTTAGAAGTGCCTGGACGGACGGAAGTATGGATGTACGAATTTAATACCCCGTTTCTCCGATTCGTATTCAATAAAGAGATACAAATATTGTAATATTGTTCATTTTTAAATTTAACCAATTAGGCTAACACAATTTAAAATCCTGCTAAACGTTGTTTTTAAAAATGTTAGCAATCATCTAACATTATCAAATTTACTGAATATCCCTCTTGCTAGCAAACATTGTCAAAAATCCCTTAATATTCCTCTCTGCTCATTATCAACCCCCACCCCCAGCAAAAAAGTGAAAGCTTTGAAAAGTGGCAAATTTGGTTAACCATATGCATTTCCTCCAGGGAAGAGGGGCTGTGTGCTCCAGAAGGGCAAGTGTCTCGTGTTTAGGTAGCCACACGCCACGTGTTTAATTAAAATTGAGTGAAAGGAACGTGGAACTACGAGATAACAAATATATCCAGGATAATTTGGATACAAACATCAACAATATTGTGATGATGGCTATAAAGCATTTTGAGGGCCTTTATAAGTCTAGGTGTGCAATATCTCGAGTAAACTTCATTTGTAAGCAGCTTGCTTGTTGTATAAAGCTTCCGTAGTGTTAACAAGCTCTATCATAGCACGTGAGCTGAGAAACAAATACAATGTAAGGTCGTAAGCCGGTATATTGCTACATAGAAAAGAAAAGTTGGCAATAGACAAATTGAAGTCATGTTTTGTCATATTCCCTTAAATGTGGCCTTTCGTTGGAGGTATAATTGAGTGTACAAGTCTAAATATGAAGTAGAACTTGAAGAAGCAGATGTCGGTAGCATAATTGAGGGTATAAGTCTAAATATGAGGTAGAACTTTAGGAATTAGACGTTGGTGGCAAAATTGAGATATAATTCTAAATATGAGGTAGAACTTTAGGAATTAGTCGTTGGTGGCATAATTGAGATATAATTCTAAATATGAGGTAGAACTTGAGGAATCAGTCGTTGGTGGCATAATTGAGATATAATTCTAAATATGAGTTAGAACTTAAGGAATCAGTCGTTGGTGGCATAATTGAGATATAATTCTAAAGATGAAGTAGAACTTGAGGAATCAGTCGTATCTTTTGTTTCAAGCTCAATACGATAGATGACATTCAAAAGTAAAATTTAGGATTTTTAAGAGATAGAATGTCATCTTACTACCTGTTATGTAGTTGAAAGATTTGGCAATAGTCTTCTCTCCAGATTTAACAATTTGTTGATGGTATCTTCAGTATACTTTTCTCTGCTGTCCATATGGACCTTGATCAAACAACCAGAATCCCTGTTCAACCCTAGATATTTTTATTCAACCATTTAACAATGTTAACCATCCCTAATAAAATTTTTAAACATCTTTTTATACTTTATACTTACATATTCTAACCTAGCTAGTGTTGTTAGAAGATAGCATATATTGTTTGAACTTCTAGTCAGTCAAAATTATACACATGACCTTGACCCTCATCCATAAACCTTCAAAGTTGTACAACTTTCTCCAAGTGCCTTGATAAATGAAATGGCAAGTATGATGACAACCCAAAAGGAAGCCGGTTATGTCAAAATCTGGTTTAGTTTTTCATATGTATAAATGAATGCAAATGACCTTGACCTTTATAAATCAGTCTCTATAGCAACATGTTAAACATTTTTATGTCTTGGCTTAAATGGGAACTGAACAGATAAAACACAACGCTATGACAACAGAAGTTATCATCAAGTCTTCTATATTCTGTCTCATTATTACAGGATTACTGTACAAAACATGAAATTATGGGTTTTTTATTAAATAAAACATTAACACCTGCAAAGGGACTGAAAACCTTTATACTTTACTGCTTTATGCTGCTAGAACATGTAAATAACAACCATAAAAACATATCCAGAAATTATTCATTGTGTCTAAATATATGTCAGGTATATAAGCAGTGGTTGCCTAGCACCCAATTACCTGGTCACCTGGTTACCTGGTACAATTCAATCTTAATGAAAACTATGTACATACATATATTTATATATACATGTATATCTCAAACATAATCATGACAATCGTGTTCACTCATTAACCACATAATACACTGTTTTATTTTTGTAGAACTTTTATTTCTATTGGATATATGAAACTGCAGTATTTTATATTAAACCATAAAAACGGCATTATTCTTGGGAAATGAGGTTTCAACATTTTCCATAAGCAGCAGAAACGATATGGTTGAACCTGCTTTAAAGGACACCTCTTTATAAGAGCCACCTGCTTTTAAAGGCCAGTAAAATTTTATTCCAATTGTTGTTTATTCAATAATATTTGAACCTGTATATATAGGTCACTTTCCCATAAAGGCCACTTTTACTGGTTTCTCTTGGGTGGTCTTTATATACAGGTTTGACTGTTCTTCCAAAAGCTATATGGTACAAATATGGGTTAATCCTAATAAAGTAACATTTAAATCATAATCACAGAAAACAACATTAAAACATGTGTTTATAGACATGACAGGATACATATGGCCTTCATACAAAGGTTATAATAATTTTGATTAGGGCTGTCATTGATAGATTGACATATCATTGATAAAAGCCATTGATATGATATATTAATACATTTTTTATTATCGATATCAACAAAAATTTATTAAAGACTAAGATTGGAGTAGTCAATGACACAAAGATTAAACTGGTTGTAAATGTAATATAATTACAATCCATCATTTTAATGTATCTCAAAACAAAATACAATAAGCTGTTTTGTATGTCATTTGGTTTTGAGATACATTTAAATGGTTACACGGTGCAAATAATATTAGAATTTTTTATGACACCAGACATGCCAAATATTGGTGGAAAATAATCTGTTTATAAAGGATTCAACAAAAAAACTATTTTAATCAATTTTCGTATATTTTGACAAATGGATTTTCAATATTAAATTCTCATCAATGACAGCTTTAATTTTTGATAGTTAGTAAAGGGGTGTTAATTAACAGGGTTTACTTGTTACAATGGCAACAGTAAGGTGTCCATGGAGAGGAAACGGATCTGGTAGTAATAATCTAAAGATGGTTTCATACTAAAGTTATATTTAATTGTACCTTAATATATAACACAGGGAACTGTAAAATATTATTTGCTAGTTACAAAAGGTTTCCAGTGAAAAAAGTATTTGAAGGAAGAGATATGTTAAAACAGGGAATGATTCAGAATGAAACCCTAAGCAAGCAAAAAAATTACAATATAACGAAAATATAAAATCATAAAGTGTGACAAATTTCTTGCAAAATTATTCAAAACATGGTTAAAGGTATTAAGGAAGTTATATTTGTAACTCTATGACCATAACCTTGAAGCTTTGGAACTTAAAATAATATGATTTTATGTTACATTACAATTAGAAAACTATGGCACAAAACAGCTTAGACTGACAGATACAGGGATACTGAAAAAATACTAATTTTCTAGGGACAAAATATAAAAATAAAATGCAAACATGTATACAAGCCTTGTGCTATATAGGGATGTTAGTTACTGAAAAATAAGTGTCCCTCTCTTCTCAAGCAATCATGGGTGTCATCATCTTGATTATCATTAACACTTTTTATCATTAATTAGCCATTTTAAGGCCAGACTAGAGCAATCTACGGGTATAGGTCTGTTGTTGGCGGCTACCATAGGCATACTAAAAATATATAACTCTTGTTGTTGGCTACCACAGTCCACAGGCATACAAAAAATATATTATTCTTGGTGGTGGCTACCACAGGCATAGAAAAGCTTTAACAAGATTCAAATCTCTGTTTATCACATATATATTATAATACTACATAACATATAATTTAAACAGTAAAAACAAAAAATGTACCAGTATTTAACTTCTATTCACTAATGTGAAGAATTTATTATAAATAAATCTTATCAACAAATGAAAAAATCAACAAATAAATAACTCAAAGAAGGGAATTTTAAAACAAAAATTAATTCTTCATTTTGGATATATTCTAAAATATCATTTAAACTTGCTATATAATTTTCTTTTTAAAAAAATGCATAATAAGTTTGCTTCTTTCACTTAATATATTCATGCAATGATGTCCAGACACAATAATCTGTATACCCTATAATCAGGAATATTTGTCAACAAGCAAATTCAGTGAATTAGAGTCCCCCGCCAGCAGGATTTTTTTTTTTTTGTGATTTGCACTTATGTTCAAAGGGCAATAACTCCAAGGAAAATGAACAAACTAACTCGAGTTAACGATATGTGTACTTCCTACCTATGTTGATACTTTGCACCAAGTTTTGCAAATTAGTGCTACATAGTTTTGGAGAATTAGCGCAGACAAGAATTTAGGACAGATTGAAGAACGGAAGGAAGGACAGATGTAAACTCGAATTTAATATCCCCCTCTTTATTGAAAAGGCAGTGATAAAAATACTACTAGGGATATGACTGGATCTATAATCCAAAGCCCAGCAGGGAATCAAAATTGCATTACAAGTAATGGGGTTCACCACCGTACCACTTAATGCCATCTAATTTTTCATGGAATACTAATAGAAATAGAATTGTGCAAGATGAAGTTTTCCCCATAAAACACCGGTATTCAAGGAATTAGAGAAGTCAACGTTATCCAAAATGACAGCACAAACGTTAAAGAGGTATTGACCACATGGTACAGTGGTGGATCCCATTGAAATATTCTAAATTCTAAATATTGAATTCTAAATTATGTGTCTGTCTCTGAACCTGATGTTATAGTAATGACAGAATTTGAAAAATTCACATAAATAATCATATCAACAAAGCTGTCATATTTATGCAAAACTTAACACAATGGAAGCCCTATGTAAGGGATTAACACTGGCTGGAAAAAATAACATCAAGATCTCATTGTGATGAAAAACAAATAACTTGAAGAAGCTGTAAACATTTTCATCTAATAAAATTGTTCCAAAAAAATGCAAATAATCAATGTTTATACAGTACACAGATATACATGAATGCATCTGCCTGCTATAATTGTCACTATTTCTATCTTAATTTAATTTAGCATATATTTAAAGTCATAATAATCAACTACTATAGGGCATTCATATCTTAGCCTGCTGCTTTTGTTGTTCTTCCTCAGTTACAACTTCATGTATGCAGTTTGCTACAAACTCCACATTCCCGAGTGTTAAAGCACACATGTTTATTCTACCATTCTTCAGTAAATAAATATGGTGTTTCTTTATCAACCTGTCAACTTGTGAAGCTGAAAGAAGATAGATATAAGATACAATAACACAAAGTAAATACTATACATCAGAAAGAAAGCACATGTGATTGTATGATGTAATCAGAATCTTTACACTCGCTCATATTGACCAAGTTTTTTCCATTTTGGTCAAGTTTTTCTCCGACATACACGAGACATGGAAATCCCATGTTTAACCCATGTGAGATTTTTCTGTCTCACCCTAGAAATGAGATCACTTTTCTCGACCAACAATTTCTCAACTTCACAACCACTTTAATCATTTTACATAAGAACGTCAAAAAAAATCGATTATATCGCTTTTAGTAGGCACAGATGGTGACATGAAAACTGAACATTTTATGCAATTTTTTGTTTACAAATTGTGTTTTATGTTGCAAATGCGTGAGAAAAAGAATCCAACACCAGTAACAGTGTGAGACATTTCAAACTCGTATGAGTATTTTCAATGTCCAGAACTCGCTAAAGTTCATTCTAAACAGGAAAATATTAATCCTCATTTGAGTTATCTCTGTCTTATCCTGTTACCGGTGCATAATTTTATTAATCTCATATTAGCCCAGTTTTGTGAATTCATTAGTTGTAAATAAATTAGAACATTTCAGTACTTTGTATAGATGAGCAGAGAGAGGTGAAGTAATGTGTTTTACATCAGAGTCAAAAGTCTTCTAGGGTGGTCAGTTCTAGGATATTGGAGGAAACCAGAGTGAAGTGGAGTAATGGTGTTTTACATCAGAGTCAAAAGTCTTCTAGGGTGGTCAGTTCTAGGATATTGGAGGAAACCAGAGTGAAGTGGAGTAATGGTGTTTTACATCAGAGTCAAAAGTCTTCTAGGGTGGTCAGTTCTAGGATATTGGAGGAAACCAGAGTGAAGTGAAGTAATGGTGTTTTACATCAGAGTCAAAAGTCTTCTAGGGTGGTCAGTTCTAGGATATTGGAGGAAACCAGAGTGAAGTGGAGTAATGGTGTTTTACTCCCAGCTTTTTACTTCTTTCATGTACAATGTATATGACATGGTCAATTCTGGGATGGTAGAAGAAATCACAGACCAAGTGCAAGTAATCTGACTAACTTACTTAAATTTGGATGTGTCCAGAGTGGGATTCGAAACTATAGCCATTGAGATGCACTGTAATCCATAATCTCGCACTTTAAGCCGCTTGAGCTCCAGAAGGAAAAGAGAGTGCATGCTTGAAACCACAGACCTTCATCAAGCAAACTGAGAATCTTTCTCAGAGAGAGCCATCTATAAACAAACTTAAACTTGGGATAAAGTATTAATTAAAATAACAATACTTACGATTAAGACCAGTGAAGCTGAACATTCCTTTCTGCTTGATAATGTGTTTCCAATCGCCTGGTGTGTTTAAATCCTTCAATTTCTCATGCAACTTGGTTCTCATCAAAACAATTCTATCTGACATTGTTTTTACATTCTTTTTCCTTTAAAACAAAATACAATAAAGTCATTTGTATTAATTCAAGCTGTCAAGTGATTTTATTTTCAAAAATATAGTAAATGTATAGAATTATTTTTTTTCCAAATACAGGATATATATAGGCATTCTTCATCCAACCTACACAGGAAAATGTAAGGAATTTCTTAATTCATTCCATAAGTATCTTTCAGTTGTTGGTGACACAACATATAAAGCTTTAAATCATTATACCCCGGCAAACTAGTTTGAGGTGACAAGTTCAATAAGACAATTGCTAATTTTCAAATTTCAAATTCCCATCTTATACGATGTGACAATTATGTGACAAGCTAGTTGCAACAGCCAAGCCACTAGTGCTGTAACATTATCACATGACAATGTTTGAGTTGGTATGATGTGATTGCTTATGTAATTTATGCCAGTCGTATGCTGCATGGCAATTATGGTCTGATAATGCTGTAACGTTTTTAATACAGGATTGATTTTGCATGTAGTTTTAAAAACTACCTTCTGCTTTCAAGACTAAGAAAATTAATGTTCTGGAACAGAGCAAGCTGTATTATGATGTCCTTAAAATAAGTATCATGATTGAAAAGATCTTTAGACTGTGACCAAATCTGAAATTCTTTTGGAAAAGACAACTAGATTTTATTGCTAGTGTATAACTGTTTTGAAAAATATTAATGGTCAAATTGGGAATTTTTGTCATTTTCCTGAAGGGGGATCTACTTTTATCTAACATTAGACTAGTTTTTCTGTCCGATTTGACATAATACAAGTTTTATCGAACACGCATGATACAGAATCTTGTATCACCACACTGTGGTGATACAACATTGGTGGTAAAGTACATGTGCACTTTTAGTCAGATTTCTGATTGTGACGTCATTTGGGAATCTCAGACTCATCAAAAGTAAATAATGACATCATTACTACAGAACATATGGCATAACATAGTTCAGTATTTTTCTGTGATAAAATATGATTTTTTTTTATATAGTGTGTATACCCTCCACTTAAAAAGTGGGGGGTATTGAGTGATAGAGGTGTCCGTCCGTCCTTCCATTACACCTTAGGGTATCCTCGTGTGTCCTAAGTTCGTGGTACTAATAGTTTGTGTCAAAAATTTAATGGGCAATCCTCAGCAAACAATAACGATTTGAGTCTTACTTCAAATTTCTTGTCAAATCAGTTTCAAAATCAGAAATAACCTCGGTTATTTTCGTTACATACCGGTAAACATCGTTTGTAAACAATAACCTCAGATTATATGCTCTTTTGAAGAATGTGTGGAAAGTTCGTGGGAGGTCTCCCGGATCACGGATTTTACGTGATCAATTTCTAAAAACCTGATTTTTTCTAAAAGAAATATTTAAGTAGTCTAGTTTAGATTTACAATAGAATTTGTTAAAAAATAAAATTTATAAAAAGAAAAAACGACCATACACTTCCGGTATGACATGAGCAATTGACCTCGTTTTTACACCCGTTTTTACATCATATTATATAGTGAAAAATGCATAATATTTTACTGAAAATGGCGTAAGTGTCACACGTTTTTGATTTTATTACAAACTATATTTATCTGGTACTAAATGTTTCAAACCAGGATCGAATAAATAAGTCAGAGACTCTATTTACAGACGACATAGTTTACATCTTGATTTATTTTACATGTGACGAAAAAATAATGAGATAGTTTAAGAATAATTTGGGAATAGTAAAATTTCTCTAAAAATTAAAATTTCCGATATTTTTACATATTTTCGTAATTTTTAAACATATTTTAATTTTTTTCTAACAAAAATGGAAAGTTGAACACTTATGGCGCCTTTTTGACATTGAACATGTGCAGTGATGTGCTTCTTATGATTGATATCCGGTGTAAACAAAATGCCACCAACTTGACGCTACCACGAAGTTAGAACACTTGAGGATACCTATCTCTTATTCACAACTGCTCCTAAACCCTTCAATGGATTTTCATGAAACTTTTACACAATCTTTGTGATATAATGTAGATGTGCACCTCCTATTTAAAAATTTTATCCGATGGATTTTTTTTATGTGGGGGGGAGCGGGGGTATTTTTTGTGAGCTTGTGGATCACAGTTTTTCTAGTTTTTTATTAGTTTGAATAACCTAGTTCAAAATGTTAGATAAAAATATCATACACAGTGTGTATGTACAATCCTTTGTATCAGATCTCGTCCTTTTTTAGTAGCTGAATCACTTCTCGTGACTCGTAGTGATACGCTTCTAAAAAAAGGACTCAACCTGATACAGAGGTTGTACATACACACTGTGTATAAAATATGTATGTATTAGGTAGTTATTTTAAGTACATGTAGTAAATGTAAATATAATTGTTTAGATCAGACCCAGCTGTGTATGTACCATGTTATGTACCATCTGATGATATCTGTTACAACTGAAAAGGTTTAATTGAATTTCTATGGTACTGTTGCTTTACATTGGAGTAAAATTACTGTTTCCTGTTGAGAAATACAATTAAACTTTCCAATATTGACAATTAAAATTCCTAAAACACTTGTGGGGTGATTCACTAGCAAACTGAACCTTCTTGTTCTAACCCACAAATTTTTAGATATTGTCACAATATAACATCTATACAAGTATCCTAGCTGTTGCCACTATAATAACGTAAAATAAAAGGCAGGGTCCCTATGTGGGCAACATTTTTAACGTAAATTCTAGTTACAATGAAAAATTTCCCTTTCCCCTATGCCAGGAATTAAACCCAGGTGGCCCATTTGTAAAGAAAGCGCTCTACCGTTTTGCCTAAGAGGTACCCTATAGGTGAGACAGTAGTAACATCTCTCTAATCCTGCAGATAATACATACTTTACCATGTAGCTCTATCGCTACAGTTTGTCATAATGTAGTTTGTTATATTTCAGAGCTTCAATATTCCCAATCTTAAAGGCAAAAAGAAGTTTTAATTACCGGTATATAAAATCAAAGTACTGAAAGTACTGAAAGCAGACGGCTCATTGATTGCAAAGAACCTTATCACTGAAAAGAAATGATTGGTAATTGTGTATTCAATCCATTTTATTTAATATTGAACTGATTGGAAAATTAACATACACACAAAAAATAAATATATATATATTGTTTAACATCCTTGGGACAGTAAGGAAACAAAACTTTCAAGAGAGTCAAAATCCCTGGGTTTGAATTTCTAGTCAATACAGTGGAGAAGAAATGTCAATTAACGCCTTGCTATAAAAAATTCATATACTTTAAACAATTCAGTTTACAATACATCCAATTCCTCACATGCATTGTCTTATGTCGTCTGTCATTTTAATTAAATTTAAGTAACAAAGAAATCTGGTTTTGGTTCTAATGCAAACGATCTAGACTTCAATTTTCTGGTCTGATTTTTATTAACATCATCACAAATTCTCATGCCACATCACCATCACCATGAATCATCATTATCAGCTGCAGCAACAGTAGAACTCATTTCACCACCACTACCACCAGTCATCATAAATCTCCTTGCTGCATCATTAACTGGTTTCATCATCATCCTGTCTTATCATCATCATCATGTCACATAATAATCATCATCATCATCATCATGTCACATCATAATGAACATTGTGACATTGCCATAATCATCATCAGATGTCATCACCAGCATCATTGTCACCTTCATCACCATCATCATCATAACTTATCATGTCACATCATCAACATTGTGAAGTTATCCTCCTCATCATCATCACTCCTCATATCACAACATCATCATCACAACTCTTCATATCATATCATCACCATCAACATTGTGACATCATCATCATCATCATGAATTATCACCATCATCATAATCATCAGGAGCAGATGTTATCACCACCATCATTAACATCTTCATCATCGCCATTATCATCATCAGCAGCAGCAGCAGTAGAACATGTGTCACATTATTTACGTGGTTACTTCATCATCATCATCATCATCATGGGCAGGAACAGAACTCATGTCACCATAATCATCATCATAATCATCATCATCATCATAGCTTATGTCACATCGTCATCATCATCATCATTGGCAGTAGCAGAACTTAATGTCATCACCTCCACCATTGTCATCATCTTCATCATAATCATCATGATCGGCATCAACTGAACTAGTGTCACAACCACCATCATCATCAACATCATCATCATAGCTTCTAATGTCTTATCATCATCTGACATCATGGTGACATCATCAGCATCATCGTCACCATCATCATCATCAGCAGAACTGAATGTCAGCTCTATTATCATTATTTTCATCAGATCATCATGCCACATCATCATCAAGTGTCATCATCACATAAAAAACCTTCACCATGACCAGCTACTTCCCTTTATTTGCATTTGACACATAAACTTGTTTTCCTGTCCAATGTTTAAGTCATTTATTTAATTCACTATATTCACAATTAATTTGAAGAAAAAAATAAAACAAAATTTAAAACAATAAATCTTTGTTTTAGTGTAAATTTAAATGTAGTTAAAGTTATTGTGGAATTCATATCAATTGACCAAGTGAGCTTCAAAAGCCTGAATTGCTATAAACAATTCTGACACATCCTATCGCCCCTAAGCTAACAATTTGCATCTCCCAATAACAGAAGTTGTCCAGGTAACTGTCTTTCAGAAGTTTGTTGACAAGAATGGTGTACAAAAGGGGGCAATATTTCTTAATATGATTAATTGATAATGAAATTTATTATTATTTGGATAACTGAAATGTCCAACATTATCCTCTGCTGCAATAAAATTACTTTGAATTTAAATATTATTAGGTGGTTGGATAATTTTATTTTACTGATTTTAAATGTCCAGGTAATTTACTCCCGCTGTGGGCCCCACTAAAAGGTGAATAAAGTCAATACGTCTGAAGAACCAGACACTGTTCTATTTATAGTTGACAAAGTGTGTAAAAGTGTTGTTATTTATTCAGAGTGAGAATTTTATTAACATCAGGTTCTAATTCACGGATTAATTATTATTATCAAGTGACCACCGGGATTTTTAAGGTAAGAATACCACAATCTCGGACTTTCCATTTTGTCCGTGCAAGTTTATCATGACACACGTGGATTAAAACTATTTATGGATTGAAACTGTTTTTACACTTATTCAATAATTTTTGTGTTCCCGAGGATGGCATTTAAAAGTGACTGCATGTTGTCGACACAAGTGGTCGCTATATAAAATTTGCATTCAGAATGAACTGTAATTTACACTACAATATGATGAAGTTTCATTTTTATTCACTTTAACATGGCGTTATGAACGATTAATGCTGATACACGCTAATTTTGCTTCTCGTAAAGTGGTGAAAATTTTGTCCTGAATTTTCACACAATATCCCCGATTTTCCCGGATAAATTTTAAACTGAAATCCCGATTATGATGCTCAACTCGGCCGTAATTTTCAATTGATGTAAAAGGGGAAAAAACAAGAAACAACAGTTACATTTAAAGATCGCCGATGTAAAAATTACGGGCTAGTTTAACCATCCTACGATCTTCTAGATCTACTCAATATTTTATAAACGGACGACGTGAAATTAATTTTATTTAGCCTAACCACAAAAAAATTATTTTTATTTGTTACATTTATATGCTTCAGTAGCCAAAATATCGTTTGAAAGTGTCATTTTAATTTAACGTGAAATCTAATTTAATCTGAAAGTGAATGTTCCGCCCACTGACCAATCAAATCCATTGCCTAATTATATATGCATGTACAATGGGAATTCCCGGAACTTTGCGTCCTGTGATGTCTTTTATAATAATTGATTGTAAGACCTTAAAATTATTATTTATTTAAAAATGGTAGATGTATTTCAAAGATTCTATATGGAATTTACGTTATTATTATTTTTTTTTATTTTACCGAGTATCACGAACGTTAGTGTCGATGTCTTTCTGTGAAGTACAGTGCCGTGTGCAAACTTATGCACATTTTTGCCGATAGTGGAATATATGGCGCTGATGTTTTTCTTCCGGTCAAATCTTCCTGATCGCAATAAAGCTGACGCTGTTAGCGTCTGCTTTAAAAAAACAAAATTGCTGACATAACACATACATACCATATTGCAAAGTTGTCTGGATTTTTAGAACTGCAGCGACAAGTTTGGCACCATGACTTGGTGATTTGACCATGTTACTCTGACGATCAGCTCCATCTGTGATTTGATAGCTTCTTTCACTTTAACATCATTTGTAATGAATGCCAAGTTACCAACTCTCTCATCTAAAATAAAACACAGATTCTAAAATCAACACTATGTCAAAAACATTCTGTAATGAAAATATCAGTGTGCATTTTTTTTCAAAGGAACTCCTATTCTTCCTAGATAAACTTGGTCAATTTCTTCTTAAAATGTGTGAATTTTCAATAAACACATAGACTGATTTACAATGTAAATATACAAACCATGCCAGTATGCTAATCAAAGCACTGAAGGTGCCCAACGAACAGAGAGCGAGAACAAAATGCAAGCATCTTTTACAATTGCTAATTACCTATCATCATGAAGGATGTTATAACTGTGCCAGTTTTTAAGTACAAGTCAAGATTGCACCGAGTCTCATTTTTCCAATAAGTATTATTCTTCACAAGTTTTTTTCACAGAAGTGTTTTCAAAGTAGGCATATATTCTGCACTGCTGAAAACTTGTTGGATCACTCCAAAATGAGGATTCTTTGTAGCAAACATGCTACAAAGTTTCAAGCAACTTCATTTATCAGTTTCAGCGAAGATTTTTTGAGATTTTGAGAAGTTTACAGACAAACGGCAGACACATACAAAGTCATGATAAAAGCTCACCTGGCCATAGGCCAGGTGAGCTAATTCAGGCCATATGTTCAAAAAGTAAGAATACCTATGAATGTTACCACTGCAAACATGCTAACCCTCACGATATAAACAGCGACCTCGACGACATTCCCCACCTCGTTTCTCCCAATTTAAAACAAAGTCTTCTGAAATTGACCTTAGTAGCATATAAATATTTATTGTCGATATTATTTATCTCCTTTTGAATTTGTTCAGCTGATAGACGCTTAAATACAGCAACAAAACACTTAAACATGAATACAGGATCAACAATATATTTTTTTCAAAATACGTTTTTTTCCCCGCTTTTTTCAACATTCAAACACTTTATGTTTTCATAACTTGGTCATACAACACTAGATCGTTTTTCTTAGTAAAAACCCAATAAGATTATTCTCAGAAGTGTAGAGTATAGTTCCCTGATCTTTAATCAAGTTTCATAAAGATATACCACTTTATTTCAAGTAAATGTCACCTGTACAAGTGAGAAATCTGCACCTATTTTCATTATCGGAAATGCCGACAATAATAGTACTGTACAAAACGGCAATAAAATGCGGACCCGAAAAATTCCGGGGAAAATCGCAAAGTAGAATCCACTAAGTATGTTCGCTACCACGACCAAGCCCCAAAATGAAGGGTCGCTTAATTGGGGCGGTTCACTGCCAAACATTAAGATTTGCTATCTTTCTTTCAGCTTCAATCATTTAATACAAATATAGTGGCACTCCCCCTGTTTTTCACACTCAGTGACGTACGAAGTTATCTACCAAGACTGCGTGGATTATTAATTTTTCAGTTGGGTTGAGTTTATTCTTTATATCCTGCAGAGCAATTTATCGCAAGAAAAGCTTTGCCACGAATACATTTTATCCTAACATGTGGCTGCTGTCAAAGATTTCGGTATTGTGCGTGAGAGTAACGTATTGCGGCGCAAATCACCCTTCAAGCCAAACATTCACTATTAGACCAAAATGAAATTTTGAGGAAAAAAGAGAGACTGGAATAGAAAGCCTCACATAAATGTTTTACACCGATATACATGTAGTTATATTATAAGCACAAAGCCTTCTGGTATGGTACCATTCTAATTATGGACAACGAGCAGCCTTCAAGGCAAGCGACAATTCAACACCGCGGCTCACACAAAAAAGAAAAGTTGCAAAGAAAATTGCTTTTATGATTGCTGCTGCTTAAAAAGCAAATTTTATACATAATGAGCTTGCAAATACCAAATTAAAAGTTCAAATCTAGAAAATCACTTATGAGGTCACTCTGGGCAGTTACGATAGTTTTCATTATTTGCAATTCATTAACAAAAAAGATAGCAATCAAACGCATCTGACAAGTATCATGTCAATGATACCAAATTTGAAAGTTTAGCAATTTATCAAGATTTCTCCAAGATTCCAAGATTTGAAGCATTTCTCAACTGAAGAAAATCAAACAACGATCACTCACGGTTCGTTTTTAATATTAAAAAAACAAGAGGCCCATGGGCCTGATACGCTCACCTGATAACTAATGGCTAGCTGATAGATTTAAAGAAAACATAAATACTAAACCCCAATGACTTTTTATTTACATCATGATAACCGTTGTATTAATACCTACAACATTCTAGTATACATGCCTATACAAAAAGTTAATAGTTTTCAAGATAATTAACCATTTCAGTATTGTTTCACATCTGTGACCTTGACCTTTGAACCCATGACCTTTTTCTACACATAAAAATGATCGTTGTATCGATACCTACAACATTATTATATACATGCCTATACAAAATGTTTATAGTTTTCGAGATAATTAAACATTTTGGTATTGTTTCGCATCTGTGACCTTGACCTTTAAACCCATAACCTTTTTCTATACATCAAAATGATCATTGTATCAATACCTACAACATTCTAATATACATGCCTATACAAAAAATTTATAGTTTTCGAGATAATTAACCACTTCAGTATTGTTTCGCATCTGTGACCTTGACCTTTGAACCCATGACCTTTTTCTATACATCAAAATGATCGTTGTATCAATACCTACAACATTGTAATATACATGCCTATACAAAAAGTTTATAGTTTTCGAGATAATTAACCATTTCGGTATTGTTTCACATCTGTGACCTTGACCTTTAAACCCATGACCTTTTTCTATACATCAAAATGATCATTGTATCAATACCTACAACATTCTAATATACATGCCTATACAAAATGTTTATAATTTTCGAGATAATTAACCATTTCGGTATTGTTTCGCGTCTGTGACCTTGACCTTTGAACCTATGACCTTTTTCTATACATCAAAATGATCGATGTATCAATACCTACAACATTCTAATATATATGCCTATACAAAAAGTTTATAGTTTTCGAGATAATTAACCATTTCAGTATTGTTTCACATCTGTGACCTTGACCTTTGAACCCATGACCTTTTTCTACACATCAAAATGATCGTTGTATCGATACCTACAACATTATTATATACATGCCTATACAAAATGTTTATAGTTTTCGAGATAATTAAACATTTTGGTATTGTTTCGCATCTGTGACCTTGACCTTTAAACCCATAACCTTTTTCTATACATCAAAATGATCATTGTATCAATACCTACAACATTCTAATATACATGCCTATACAAAAAATTTATAGTTTTCGAGATAATTAACCATTTCAGTATTGTTTCGCATCTGTGACCTTGACCTTTGAACCCATGACCTTTTTCTATACATCAAAATGATCGTTGTATCAATACCTACAACATTCTAATATACATGCCTATACAAAAAGTTTATAGTTTTCGAGATAATTAACCATTTTGGTATTGTTTCACATCTGTGACCTTGACCTTTAAACCCATGACCTTTTTCTATACATCAAAATGATCATTGTATCAATACCTACAACATTCTAATATACATGCCTATACAAAATGTTTATAATTTTCGAGATAATTAACCATTTCGGTATTGTTTCGCGTCTGTGACCTTGACCTTTGAACCTATGACCTTTTTCTATACATCAAAATGATCGTTGTATCAATACCTACAACATTCTAATATATATGCCTATACAAAAAGTTTATAGTTTTCGAGATAATTAACCATTTCAGTATTGTTTCACATCTGTGACCTTGACCTTTGAACCCATGACCTTTTTCTATACAACAAAATGATCGTTGTATTGATACCTACAACATTCTAATATACATGCCTATACAAAAAGTTTATAGTTTTCGAGATAATTAACCATTTCGGTATTGTTTCACATCTGTGACCTTGACCTTTAAACCCATGACCTTTTTCTATACATCAAAATGATCATTGTATCAATACCTACAACATTCTAATATACATGCCTATACAAAATGTTTATAATTTTCGAGATAATTAACCATTTCGGTATTGTTTCGCGTCTGTGACCTTGACCTTTGAACCTATGACCTTTTTCTATACATCAAAATGATCGATGTATCAATACCTACAACATTCTAATATATATGCCTATACAAAAAGTTTATAGTTTTCGAGATAATTAACCATTTCAGTATTGTTTCACATCTGTGACCTTGACCTTTGAACCCATGACCTTTTTCTACACATCAAAATGATCGTTGTATCGATACCTACAACATTATTATATACATGCCTATACAAAATGTTTATAGTTTTCGAGATAATTAAACATTTTGGTATTGTTTCGCATCTGTGACCTTGACCTTTAAACCCATAACCTTTTTCTATACATCAAAATGATCATTGTATCAATACCTACAACATTCTAATATACATGCCTATACAAAAAATTTATAGTTTTCGAGATAATTAACCATTTCAGTATTGTTTCGCATCTGTGACCTTGACCTTTGAACCCATGACCTTTTTCTATACATCAAAATGATCGTTGTATCAATACCTACAACATTCTAATATACATGCCTATACAAAAAGTTTATAGTTTTCGAGATAATTAACCATTTTGGTATTGTTTCACATCTGTGACCTTGACCTTTAAACCCATGACCTTTTTCTATACATCAAAATGATCATTGTATCAATACCTACAACATTCTAATATACATGCCTATACAAAATGTTTATAATTTTCGAGATAATTAACCATTTCGGTATTGTTTCGCGTCTGTGACCTTGACCTTTGAACCTATGACCTTTTTCTATACATCAAAATGATCGTTGTATCAATACCTACAACATTCTAATATATATGCCTATACAAAAAGTTTATAGTTTTCGAGATAATTAACCATTTCAGTATTGTTTCACATCTGTGACCTTGACCTTTGAACCCATGACCTTTTTCTATACACAAAATGATCGTTGTATTGATACCTACAACATTCTAATATACATGCCTATACAAAAAGTTTATAGTTTTCGAGATAATTAACCATTTTGGTATTGTTTCACATCTGTGACCTTGACCTTTAAACCCATGACCTTTTTCTATACATCAAAATGATCATTGTATCAATACCTACAACATTCTAATATACATGCCTATACAAAAAGTTTATAGTTTTCGAGATAATTAACAATTTCGGTATTGTTTCGCATCTGTGACCTTGACCTTTGAACCCATGACCTTTTTCTATACATCAAAATGATCGTTGTATCAATACCTACAACATTCTAATATACATGCCTATACAAAAATTTTATAGTTTTCGAGATAATTAACCATTTCGGTATTGTTTCACATCTGCGACCTTGACCTTAGAACCCATGACCTTTTTCTATACATCAAAATGATCGTTGTATCAATACCTACAACATTCTAATATACATGCCTATACAAAAAGTTTATAGTTTTCGAGATAATAATTATAATCAGAGGTAAAAAAAATTAGGTCACGACCTTCACAATTGACCTTGACCTCATTTTGAAGATACTAACAAGAAGATGTCAAAACTGAAAACCCCATGTCATTATCTGGTCAAATAGTCAAGTTATAACAATTTGAAGCTATTTTACGATTTTTTCAAAATTAAACGCAAAAACGCGTAACCTATTTTTTATCCGATTTTTACAAAATGAACAAACTATAGGCTTAAGACCCTAGAGAAGCCAAATATCACATCAGATTTTTTCTCCAATCAGTACTTTCGGAGAAGAAGATTTTTTAAGATTTTTGCACCCCTAGGTCACTTTGACCTAGTTATGGTAGCCATGGCAACGCCACGAACAAATCTGAATTGCACCGGCCCATATATACTTCTGACAAAGTTTCATTAAAAACTGTCCAGTAGTTTCAGAGGAGAAGTCGAAAATAGGTGTTAACGACGCACACACGCACACACGCACATACACACGCTGCGCTATGCCATAAGCTCACATGACCTTCGGTCAGGTGAGCTAAAAACAAACCAATAACTTCAGGATTTTCCAACTACATGTACAGCTCAAGTGGATACGTGAATTTCAACCCGCCGCGGTGTCAAAAGGGATTAATTTTCCACTGCGGTTCACTGTGATCCATAGACATTCACCGCAACTGAATAAATAACGGATTAAAAATATTCCTGCCGCGGTGGGACAGTAAAATCGTCCGCTGGCAGGAAAAATTTCCACCGCGATGTTTATTGAAAATGAATTACACTTTAATCATTAATGGATTATCACGTAATCTAAGTACATGTACAGTTTAACTTAGTTTATTCAAACTTAGATTTTTCAAATGCCTACGGTTATTCGAAGTTCCCGTCATTCATTATAATTTTTATTAATTAAAAAAAATCGAATACCACAGATTATTCGAACCTGAATTCTAGACCCATTTATTTTTTTAATGATACTAAACCATCCACCCTTATAAAAAAATTAAAGTTGTTTTTTTTTCCACAATATGAAGTTTTAAAAAATTACCAGTGTGCACATTTTTTCGGCGTGTATGTTTTCATCACCTCATTAACCAAGTGTAACTGATTGTAATTTCACACAGAGTGGCATGTACTAGCCCTTCCAAGCTCTCGTTTTAAAACTTTTTTTTCAAAGCTTGCCGACAAAGACGATTAGACGGTTGAACGCACACTACCATTTTCAATAAACCACCCCCCGCAACTTGTCCATCATAATCTGAAACCTAAGCACGTGCACGCCGATACTGCAGTATTCAACAAAATGACGTGTATTAGCCTTTCAAGCTTTTGTTCAAAACTTGCCGACAAGGACGAGTAGACGGTTGCACGGACAATAAAGATACTTTCAATTAACCACCCCCGCAACAGACTTGTCTGTGTATTATATATGATGAGTACACATGTACTATCTTACCCCTATGAACTATATAAAAGACATGTCGTTGTTTTTGGGGGGTTTTTTTGTGGTTTTTTTTCAGAATGTCACATGTAATTAAACACCAGCTATTTGGAAATTCAATTAAAAGCGACATTAAAAACTGATGCTCCGTGTCGTGGTAAGCGCGGCGCTCTAAAAAACCATCCCAGTAATTACCGTGCACATTGCAAAGATAAATAATTCTGCCATTTCACCTATAGCTGGTTTTGTCTCGATAAATGTGATAGATTCTTGACTGAATGTAAAACCCCATTCAATCAACCAATCATCTCTGCTTGTCGAGGCCTCAGCTGCTCAGTGGCCGAATTTTCCAAAGTGATCCTGTACCTTTCGCCGCCAAGGTTTGAATTGACGGGAAGTTTGTCAGTTTATATTACTTGCCGCTGGCTAAGATTTTCCTTAAATGAAATCTGACAAATTTACTATAGGGGAAAATGTCCAATTTAAGAAGGAATCGTTGTGAAACTTGCGTCTTGTCACTGTTTGCCAGGAGTGATACCTTGTTCACGCGTGTGTGTGTGTCGTAGATCTTTAACTGTAAGGGTAACGTTTGGAAAACACAAATTATTATAATACACTTATATAATCCTTAAAACTGATGACCGCGGTGGACGATCCGGTGGGCTAGTCCTTACAATATTTTACCACCGGCAAAATCGTGCACCACAAATCGCAGTGGTCAGATAATTCCCACCTGAATCCACAAGAAATTTTGCGGTCACGGATTAAAAAACACCGCGGCGGATGGAAATTCACGTATTCACTTGAGCTGTACTGTACAGTGCAAAACCACTAAGTATTCTCGCACTTTGGTGTATATGCCGAAATGAAGTCTATGTACAGGTGCACAATTAAAGCTGGCTGAAAAGTCTTTTTTCAGGGCCGATTTTCATACAGGGATTTATCAAGGGCCTATTTAGGGCCGAAATTCGGCCCCATTCCCAATGAAAAAACATTGATTTTTTCCCAAAATGGGCTGAGAAAATTCCCAATTAGAAAATTGTACCAGATACATAGCTGAAGTCTGGCCATAAATGTGGCTGCTTTTCTCAATCTTCAATCGACTCAATACACTAAAAGCATAAGATTTAAACATTAATGGCATCAAAAATGATGTCTAAGTTTTTTCCCAAAATGAGCAAAAAGTCGATAGTTTTTCCCAATTTTTAGTTTAGGGCCTTTTCCCAAAAGACCCTGATAAATCCCTGTCATATGAAAAGGCTGAAAACGAGCATGAAATAAACAACGATATTCAGCTCTATGACTACACCTACGTCTGATGAACTTAAAGCTAACACTGCTTCATTAAGTTCGCCCTGTACGCTATCACCACGTGGAACATGGTTTTAATTGCGATTTTAAATTAGTAACTTTATTTTAAGTTTTAACACTATCAACAGAGAATCCATTTTATTTGCCTCGTGACAGCGGTTGGCCCATAGTGGTGGAAACTACAGAATGGTCAAAGCAAGCTAACGATCGGATTTACACAGAGGCGATTGGTTAAAATCAACTTTTTTTTAAAGATGCACATTTTATGAATAATTAAAGATTAAATATATAAATATGAAAAAAATTAATGTGGAAATTTTTTATCAAATGTTCATGACAGCAGAGTAAAACGAAATATTTAACCAATCAAATAACGGCTTATAAACGTGTCCGGTACTCGCTGTATGTTTAATGATCAGAGTTTATGAATGAATACCTCATTCATAAATCGGTTACGGTGTATTTTCAGAATTCTTACGCTAGTAATGGGAGAACTACTATTATGTAAACATTGCCAAATAGTTTTAAACAATGATGCATATTCATTTTCATATTCCATACAGCATAATGTATACATCGACTATTTGCACACTTATACAAATGTTCTCATAAATGACGCTCAATACCCGCACTACATTATTATAGTTTGCGCAAGGTTTGTCAATTAGCGGTTGTTCAGCCTGTCCAGATTTTACAAACGGCTCCCATGACAATACTCCCAGAGATTACTCTCTGTTCGTAAAAATGTATCTGGGACATCAATTTCAGTCCTAGAATACACTAGTGGAGATAACATAATTTTAACACAAACACACATGCACACTGTCCATCGGGGGTGGGAAGGCATGGGGTGGGGTGGGGTGGGGTGGGGTGCTAGGTTGCAGAGTGGTCTAACTCTTAGGCGATTGATTACAGATCACAGGGTCTTAGCAGCCAGTTACTGCCTAGTTTCAAATCTCCCTTCTGGCAGATCCTAGTCTGAGAATGTTTTGTCAGTTTGCTTGTTGAAGCTAGGTGGCTTTCTTTGGGAGCTCTGGTTTCTTCCATCATCTCAGAACTGACTGCCTCAATAAAAGTTTAAGAATTTAGACTGGAGTGTTTCTACATGCCACTTTACTCTGAGTATAACTATTGATGATAATCATAATAATAATGATATAATAACTTCACTACTTCTTCTAGGGTTACATGTTGTAAAACATCAAATATTCCTGGGCAAAAATTTGCATGATGAACAAGCCATCACAAGTGATACTAATCCCTTCACAATGGAGTATTGTGTAATACTTGCATACCGAGTTTGGGTTAAAACATGAACTAAAGTTGTTAGAGTGCTGACAGAAATATTGCACTCAAATAAATAAAGAAAATAACTCTGTCAAATCCTGTTTGCAAGTTACAAAACACAAACTAGTCTGAGATATTACTATGATATTGAAAAACTCTTGTATGAAGTTTTATAATATTCTGTTGAGAAATAAAGTTGTGAGAGCACTGACAGAAATAGTTCACTGAAATAAACAAAGGGCAATAACTCTGTCAATATTGGTGTGCCAATTACAAGACACAAACAAAAATTAATGGTACTTACTGTACAACCCAAAGTTTTTAGAGAATGACTGTGCTGCGAAAAATTCAAACCCCTTCTGGTCCAGAGTCCTGGGTAAATATGCATCCATATCCAAGTCCCCACTACAAAATCCCTGGTATGCAATGTCTACCAGTATGAAAATTTCTTTTTCCTAAAATTTAAAATAAAAACATGAGAATTTTGCAAACTCATTTTCTGAATACAGTGAGAGTCTTCAGTAGCCAAGTGATCTAAAACAATCACTTTCAGATCATGACGCTTCTTGCAAATCTCACAGGTGAAAGAGTTTTGTCAGTTTGCTTGGCTAAGGTCAGTGGTTTTCTCAGATTTCTTAAGTTTCCTCAACAATCCAAGAACTGACCACCTAATTGATATTAGTAAAAGAATATGAACGTGGGTATAATACATCATCTAACACACCACTCACTCCATGTACAATGTGGATAATGTGTTTTCCTTGGCATCACTTCAAACTTGATAGCTCAACACTAAATAAAACTTGAAATCAAAATCACCAAATAAAACGTGAAATCAAAACCAAACTACCCTGCACCTTGAGTTAAGTTATCAAAGTTTTTCTGTATTTAACATGTTCACTGATAGTACTTGATCTAACACCTGAACTCTATCAATTACAATAAAACCTTCTGTAGTGACTTCTTAACAAAGACCACCTGTCAATTATGTCCATTTGCTTCACATTTCAACCAAAAGAACTTCAATGTAAAGACCACTTGTATATAAAGTTCAGGTTCATTAGGTTCTATAGGTGGTCTTTATATACAGGTTTTACTGTATCACTTGGTTTGTACAAAATAACAGAGTGACAGTCAACAAATTATACCTCTTGTCTTGTGACTATGGTAGCACAGTTGGTAGAGTGTTCACTCTTTATGTAGAAGGTTAGGGTTCAAACTCTGGCAGGGTCTGACCAAGACTTGAAAACAGGTAATGAAGTCTCATTTCGCCAAGCACTCAGCATTTAGAAATGATAGTTACAGGGTCCTTCAGAAGAGACCTCACTTCAACCTAGATGCCCCATAGTACTTTAAAGAACCCACAAAATGTCACTTCACTTATAACTGTTGATGTCTCAATTTCTCAAAATAAGTGAAATATTCTTGACTGTGATATAAATCCCCAATAAATCAATCAACATACCAAATTCTAAGTTCTGAATCAAATTGATTTTGTAATCTTTTATATACATAAAAATCATTTTTGAACCTACAGTATAAAATGAATTATCAAATAAAATAAACTGAGCATATCTACTACAACTACCGTAATTAATTATTCTGCTAAGTGTTTAAGTTGCTTAGTGGCCATAGATGGCCCAGTAAAAGGTCCAATGGGCTTTAAACACTTGCCTAACACTTACCTATCTGTAAGCTAAATATCACTTAGTATAGCCTTTAACCATTTGCCATAATAATGTAGAAAAATAAAGTTGGTAAACAGGAAGTAGATGTCTGGCAGACTTTAAATCAGTACTTATGGCATGGGACCTCTGAACTTGCATACAAAATTTTGAAGTAGATGTTTTCAGTAGTTGCTGAGAAAACTTACGAAAAATTTTGTTTCAGACTGAAGGATAGACGTAAACCTTCGAAGCGGGGGTATAACAAATAATGACAGAATCAAATTATAAAATACTGTTTAAACAGCTGTTTAAAAGTATTGTGTACCAATTCATTGGGTTTATATTCTGGCAGTATTAATAACAATCAAAGGGAGATAAATCTTACCTTTCTTTGATTAACAATAGTGCTGACACAATGTCAAAATATCTTTTCTTACAAATTTAATATCAAAAATTAAATCTACATTAAATATCTTAAATTCAGTCAAGCAGGAGCTGGCAAAGTGGTGCAATTGGTTTTAATCAATAATCATGACTTATAAAGCTACAAGTATATGCATGCATAGTAAGTGCAACTACTTTATTGAATGAAAACCACTGACCCCAGACTGTATGATCCGCAAATCTAGATATTTTTAGGTGTGAAATTAACAAGAGTAGAAGATTTTTTCAACAAAAATTTAGCCGGAAAATCACCAGCGTAAATTACATGGGTTTTTAAGGTACTGCAATATTATATCATTCTTTTCAATAACAACCTACCTTTATTTTGTTCAGAATTGTGCCCCACTGTTCATGTGAAGGGTCCATACCTGTGGGGTTATGGGCACATGCATGTAGAATTATTACAGATTTTTCTGGTGCTTCCTGAAAAATATCAATATACCAACATTAATTTATACCTCAGATAGCTAGAATTTAATCCATGTATATATATTTCAATCCTTCACTGTATGATGTAATGATGTTTTTCATGGTTTATGCTGCTCAAGTCTGTTTCAGTTAACTGTAAGCATCCTTTGTAGTGGCCATAGGTGGCCTACTTTTTTTTAACTCTAAAGAGGTGTCTTTAGCATGCACCAAGACATGGGACCTCGGTTTTGAGTCTCATCCCAAATACTACTAAGTAACAAGCTTTTTACAGCTCTAGTATGGGCAGGAGATGAAAATCATCTCAGAAAATTCCCAAGTGTAACCCACAACCATTGACTTCGAATAACAGTGACAGTACCACTAAGCCATGTCCACACATACTCAGTACTTTAAATCATCAAATTACAGACTCTGGGGTATAGACTCGAGGGTGTTGATGGCCAAATGATCTAACGCATTCAGTTACAAAACACAGCACCTTCCTTTATCACACATAGTAAATACTAGTGTGAGAAAGTTTGTCAGTTAAAATAAAGAAAAGTATTGATAAAAACAAGGATCACATTTAAAAACCTATAGTAACTGAAATGATCATCTGCAGTTGTGACTGTTGGATAACTTATTAATACATTAAAACCTTGCTATAATGTCCCTTGATAACATGCCACCCCACTTAGTGCCATCATATTTTGGAATACCAAATTCTATTTGTCATTCGTTTTTTTTTTTTTCTCCTTTTTTATCTCCCTTGATTTATCACCAAACCCCTTTATAACACCAAACTTTGACAGGACAAATAATGACATTGAATCAAGGTTTCGATTTATAAATCAAAAGAAATAAACTAAAATATATCATCTCCTTCTTAGAGTTAATGTAGAGGTAACCATGGCAACAGTGAATATCGACAGACAAAGATACCAGGCCTGAAATATTGCATGAAAAGTGCGAGATTGATAAGAAATGTATATGGCAAACATACGTCTAAATCTTGAAGCATTCCTGTGAGATCGACATCTTTGTTGGCAGCATCCCAATATCTATAATCCTTTACATTCTGAAAACCTGCTGCTTTAAATATACCTCTATGATTACCTATAAATTATCAAATACAAAATACAGAAATTTATAGTTATATATAAGGATAATCATATGATAAAACCACACATTTACTATACAGGATAATACAAATGTACCAGGGATTTTTTGTTCACTACTGGTCAGTGGAATGGGACCTTATTATGAAATTGGGGAAAATCAATTGATGAAATCCACATTGGGGGGGGGGGGATATTCTGATTTACTCATTTGACATAATTTAATAAAATCGTACAGTATTGTGTGTATGGATTTGTTTCAAACATACATTGAAAACACATCACAGTATATGTAAATGCCAGTTATTACAATATTAATGATATACAAGCTAAGCCAAAATATAGGGGTTTTAGCAATTTTTTCTTGGGTTTTCCCCTTAATTTTTATGCAGAGTAAATTCAGGAATATTTACCCACAAACTGAGAAAAATGTATGCTTTTTGGCTTTAGGAATGGTTCCTTTTACTGGACCCTGTAAGCAGCCAAAAACCCAGAATACAGAGACTTCTGACTTACTTTGTACAGGGAATGTTTAGGAATATCTCCAAGATGGAACATTATTTTCTGAACTGATATTCTCCCCAAAAAATGACATTGTTTGTTTAATTACATGAATATCTACAAAATCTAGTTCAAAACTTCCAAACTTCTACAATCATTTACGTCTGTGCAATTTATGTGATGTAAAGTGATTTACTGTCCAGATAATCATAGTTAAAGGTGTACTTTTGTATAATCATGACCTTTTAATTCCTTCTACCAGTAAATACTTCTGCTTTAGAAATTGTATGTTTCCATGTCAAGCAGTGAATATTGGAATGTGTCATGACAATGCCAGTGATTTTGTTTGCTTAAAATTACTATTGAATAAAGGTAGTTTCTCCTAGGAAAAAATGACTGAAAATTTGTCCACTAAAATTTCCCCAAACAACAGTGATGTACTGAAAAATTAAATCTAGTTGTTCTTACCCACAAAATATCAGATACATGTAGTACCACTATATAGTGTTTGTGGAATGAAAATACTTACTATTGCCAGCATATCATAATGCAGTTTGCTAGATATCAGAACTTCAATTTTCCCAATCTTGAAGGCAGAAGGTAGTTTTTCAAAAATGTAACAAAATCACTGAATGCTGACTGGATATACAGACTGTTAGACTAGATGTAAATTGTTTAATGAAAAAGTGTTCCCTCTAGATTTTTTCAAGGGGGCATTTTCAAAAACTTTTGTCTAAAACACCATAAATATTTTTGCACTCTTGTTTTGTTAAATATAACCCACTAAGGCTTTAACAATGGGTTAATTTGGCAAAATAAGGGATCAATGGTACCAGGATTCCTTCTAGAATCAACACTGATGGCTAATGATAAGAAATTGATTGATAATGTCTTGAGAAATTATAACAAAGAAAATTAATCTATATCAAAATCACAGACTTACCCCATGTAGGATTTGAAACATAAACTGTATTATAACCTAACTGCTTCTTTAAGAACTCTGCTGCTACCCTTATTGCACCAGTTCCACCAATTGTCTGTACAGATTCAACCTAAAGAAATAACTCTAGTAAATTATACTTGTCTCAGAGAGAGAGAGAGAGAGAGAGAGAGAGAGAGAGAGAGAGAGAGAGAGAGAAGAGAGAGAGAGAGAGAGAGTAAAGCCAGATTTACATTCCAGTCAAGTTGTCTGATTATGTCAATGTTTTTGTGACAGCAAAAAAATTGGAAAATTTTCTTTAAAACTCTGAAGTAAAAACTTTTCCAGTCCTGATTGTACAATTTAACATCTGGGGATTAACACTTTTCGGATCAATTTTTAACCTGTTTTTCAGTACCTGAATTTTTTATCATATATGAACTTTCCCAGGGTTCCAAATTAAGCATGCATTTGTACTAAATTCACCCTAACTTTTAAAAATGGCAACCTAAAATTCTACCCAAGGTGATAAATTTAGCTACTAATCATTCTCTAGTGTGAAAATAAAAACATTGATTTGATATTGGTGTTGGTCCACTTAATCTCCACATATTCTGAGCAACAGAATCATCCAAAACAGAATTTAAATAACAAACATGAAATGTACCATGTTTTCTGTTTAATAGTTTGAACATAATCACCTGTGACAAATGTAAAATAGTTCATTGCTATAATAATTATGGTAAAAATGCACAGGTTCCAGTTCATTTAGCACCTAAGATTTCAAGGTCTGTGTAGTTTAAGCACCCACCAATAAGGAAAGGTGTAACCATTGTGTTATGAAGTTTTTGCCATTTGGTGCTCATTTGCAAGAAAAAGTAAGGATATTTAATAATTTACAGAACATACTCTGTTTTCTTTCAAGGCAGGACTCTCTGATCCCAGTAATAATGTATAGGCAGCTTCTCTATAATCTGGGAAACCAGCACCGGTAAATACTCGTGATTAAATGTTACATCATTTGTTATTCGGGCCTCCACTGCCCTCACTATTGGTAAAACCCATGGTTTTCCTTCCTCACTTCTGTAAGCTGTAAATACACAATAGGTCTATTTAAAAAACAAATCAGTTTAATACCAAACTCCTACAAAGTGAAAAAACATTCAGTAGTAATTTCTTCTAATATCCATGTTTCACATAAGAAAACATGTGACAGGGTCATTAAGCCCAGGCTGATCAATTCGATGAATTTATCCATTTTCTATCCATAAAAACGGAGAAATGGACGGATAAAATGAAATAGTCAAATTAGACAGATTTTTCGCATTTTCGTAAGGATTATTTTTATTAAAAATTCAGACTTATTGTATGGAAATTGTACCAAAAACCAAACACTTAATGATAAAAAAAGTACCTAAATGACAACCTTGCGTACTAAAAATGTACCGATCTGGACAAATGAATAAATTTGATTGGTCAGTCTGTATGCCAATTGATGCTTGTTTTCTGCTAATTAGAATACTTATGAACTAGTGAACTAGTAAACTATCAAACAACCAGCATTTATTGACCCTAGGGTTTTATTTTGGTTTGTTTTATAATTAAAGCATTTTAAAATGAAATGGTAATTTATATACACAGTTTATGCTTTTTACATGCTCAGTCACAGGTGTTAAAATTGATAGCCACGGTTGATGTACCAGTAATCCAGTCAATATTATTTTTTATTGGCATCTAATTGGTGATACAGTATATCAGTATTGTCGTCAATACTGTTTGGGGATAAACTTTTTTTTTTTTGCTGTAACTTAATGTTCCATGCTAAACAGTATTGTCCATTGAAAATATAGATAATTTCATAACTTTTAATGTTTTTAAAAGCAACTAGGTAAGAATTATAAGAAATTATTTTAGTGAAAGATCATCCATGTTTTGATGATTTCAAATTAAGTGAGTTCATTATCCAGTTATCCACCATAGTTTCATTCTGAAAGCCTGCCAAAAAAACCTAGAACTGTCTTGTGAGATCCCCCAACATCAACAAAGTTTTCCCTTGACCTTGACCTTTCCGATATGACCTTGGTTCAAGGTCATGGCACACCTTTGGACCATGACGGTTACCGGTATTCATGTTAAGTTTTATGACAGTTGTCCTAAGCAATTATGAGATATGGCCCGGACACGATTTTACAATGACAGACAGACGGATGGACCGACAGACAGACATACAGTGGCAGTTCCAGGTTCCAGGATTCTATGTTGGGGGGGGGGGGGGGGGGGGGGGGGGGGGGGCACACTGACAAATTTTTAACTTTGTGTTTGGGGACAAAAGCTATAAAATTTCAAGTATATGAAATTTATTGCAATTTTTTTTTTTATGCATCTTTTTTTTGTATGTATGTTACTGTTGTATGTATATCTATTTGTCATTTGCCATAACCTGTACTGTGTTTGAGCAATTAAGTTATTATTATTATTATTATAGAGACAAAGTACAGTCAGATACTGAGTCACGAAGATACTCAGCGTTTTTTTTATCACTTTGGTGCAGTCAAACACTGACCACCAAGGGGCGTATGATCAATTCATCCAAACGAACGCTTACGAGACACATTCTAACATAAGTTAGCCAGCAGATTACAAGATGAATCAAACACTCGCTCGAGATGTATTATAAATAAGTTGTGACGCAGATCCATTCTTATAATCGGTGCTGGTTTATTTTTATTTTATAAACAAAAATGCATTTATGGACTGGTAAAATATTTCTTGTTATGAATACCCGAAAATTTTAGGGGGGGGGGGGGGGGCACACCTGGCCTGCTCCCGTCTGGATCCGTGCCCGGTACATAGTGATTTTTTAATATATACATATACCCCTCTTAAACTAGATTGTGGAGTTTGTGAGGGGTATAAATAATTACATTTACAAATCAAATCCCTTATTTTATCCCTTATTGTGTGGAGCAGTAGAGTTGGGTAACCTTGACTGTCAGAGGGTACCATTAAGATTTAATTCAAAAGGCAAGAAATCTATACTGTAAAAATCTTTCGTAAAACAGAAAATTTGCTGAAACAAGGTTTTTCAATTATTTTTTGTCCGCAAATTTCAAATAAAAAATTCCTGTCAAATAGGGTGGCTTAGGCTATCCAAGGTGTGTACTTTAGTAGTATTTGTTAAAAAGCTAGCCAGAATTCCCAAATAACATGAACATGACAATCTTGTGTTAAAATAAATAACTGAGAATAATAAGCATCATTCTAGTAAGCATCAAATATATTATGTAATCTGTGAATGAGGTAACTAATCGATTATCTCCCTTAACAATAGAGAATAAATGTCACCTTCACGGCTTCAGCTAAAACTCAGAAAATACACGCGAGATCAGCATCATTTTTCGATTACCGTAATATCTATTTAATAATATAATCCAAAATAAAGTTTATATTAAAATAGTTACCATACAAAAATTAAGAAAACACGGCCATAGCATCACCTGTGAGTGTGATCAAAATTTTATACTTCCTTACCTCCTACACCAAGATTTATTTTTTGTTTGTTCTCGTCCGCCTTAAATTTGTCTGTCAAATTGAAAACCTCGATTGGAGCTGCCACTTCAATATCGGAAAACAATGTTTTTTCGCTTGCCATGCCTTGATTCAAGTTATTAAAATCCCGGTAGAATCTGTCAAGGGTAAGGTCATACGTTCAAGTGGTCGTTAAGACACAAAATAGTTACTTACGAGTTACCTCCCGTTGGAAGCACCTGCCAAAGTGATTAAATGGAAATGGGAAAAGGCAACCATAACGAACAAATTTAATTTTCTTCAATATAATATAATTTTAACGACACGGAATCGTTTTTTCTTTGTGAATACTAGCAACATATGTCTGCCGACTTTATATAAACTGTTATGCATTATAATGATAATTATTTATTGCCCCAAAACAAATTCCGCGTTGTACAGTCAGAGCTACATGTAACGCGAAATCAATTTCATGTTTTTGTCGGTTTTAAAAAAAGCCTAATAAACACTGATAATGGCATTCGGTAATAATAACCTTATTAAGTCTGGTCCTATTTTTAAAATTATTTCGTAACACTTGAAAGGTTTTCCTTAACTTAAATTTAGCAAATTTTGGCAATCTCAAGTTTTCCGAAATACAAATTAACCATGACGATTTTCGTACAAAAAATAAATACAAATGTTACAAGCTGAAGTGTTACCTTTGGAAGTGACCCAATAAATTCCCCATTACCATGGCAAAAATTAACAAAATTATTCAGATTTAATTTTTGCCAAATTAAGTTAAGGAAACCGGTCTTAGTTAAGGAATCATCGGTTTTGAAACCGGGGCCTGCCCAGTATCCAGTTTTTATTTAAAGGAAAAAATATATTATTATATTATTATATATTATTATTATTAATAATAATAATAATATAATAATCATCTTTATTGGCATCCTGGATTACAGTGTTTACCATACATATAATAAAATATATATAATGTACAGAGTAAATATTCATGATTGTTCGTGTAGCTTGTATCAGACCGAGGTCATTAATAAATATACTATGAACCTATTTGCTGTATGTATAAATAATTTTCGATGATTTATTATTATTATTCACCCAGCGTAAAGTAAAGTTTATCATATTAAACCCATTACTCAAGTGCTTCAGCTTCGGCATGTTGGAGGCAACACCAGGTGCACCGGAAATGTTTCATTTTAAGAGTTCCCAACGTTCGTTCCGTAGTAGGACGTCGGCAGTTCCAAAGTCATTTCCTAACTAAGATTTTCCTTGGCATACATATGGCAAATTTGAAATCTTAATGATATTGTTAAGTTTTAAGTATTAGGGAATACAAGACGTCATTTTGAAGATCATCTTAAGCCTAATTATATAACATTTGTGTTTATTTCTGTCAGTAAAATATGTTTATTCTTAGTTCTAAAAAGCTTGTTAAAATTGGATAAATTTAAGTTAAGGAAAATAGTGTTAAGAAATGATTGAGATTACCTGGTTAGGTGAGCAAAAGTTCGATTAAAGTAAATTAAAAACCTACACAAAAGTCCCTAGTCCGACTAATCAGTCCACTAAACCCCCATTTTAATTATTGAATTGTTGGGGCTATTAGTCGGACTAAAAAGTCCCCTCTTCAGAAAGATGCCTTGAAGTTAGAGGCCGAAAGCCGAAACAATAATAGGTCGAAACGTTCTTGGCGTCGACAAAGTAACATAGAACAAGTGCTTTGGACAAAGGATGACAATCGTGAATGGCCGGGTAAAGATATCGGAATCCGATAGTTGGTATCGACAAAGTAACATAGAACAAGTGCTTTGGACAAAGGATGACAATCGTGAATGGCCGGGTAAAGATATCGGAATCCGATAGTTGGTATCGACAAAGTAACAGAGAACAAGTGCATTGGACAAAGGATGACAATCGTGAATGGTCGGGTAAAGATATCGGAATCCGATAGTTGGTATCGACAAAGTAACATAGAACAAGTGCATTGGACAAAGGATGACAATCGTGAATGGCCGGGTAAAGATATCGGAATCCGATAGTTGGTATCGACAAAGTAACATAGAACAAGTGCATTGGACAAAGGATGACAATCGTGAATGGCCGGGTAAAGATATCGGAATCCGATAGTTGGTATCGACAAAGTAACAGAGAACAAGTGCATTGGACAAAGGGTGACAATCGTGAATGGCCGGGTAAAGATATCGGAATCCGATAGTTGGTATCGACAAAGTAACATAGAACAAGTGCATTGGACAAAGGATGACAATCGTGAATGGTCGGGTAAAGATATCGGAATCCGATAGTTGGTATCGACAAAGTAACATAGAACAAGTGCATTGGACAAAGGGTGACAATCGTGAATGGCCGGGTAAAGATATCGGAATCCGATAGTTGGTATCGACAAAGTAACAGAGAACAAGTGCATTGGACAAAGGATGACAATCGTGAATGGCGGGTAAAGATATCGGAATCCGATAGTTGGTATCGACAAAGTAACATAGAACAAGTGCATTGGACAAAGGATGACAATCGTGAATGGCGGGTAAAGATATCGGAATCCGATAGTTGGTATCGACAAAGTAACAGAGAACAAGTGCATTGGACAAAGGATGACAATCGTGAATGGTCGGGTAAAGATATCGGAATCCGATAGTTGGTATCGACAAAGTAACAGAGAACAAGTGCATTGGACAAAGGGTGACAATCGTGAATGGCCGGGTAAAGATATCGGAATCCGATAGTTGGTATCGACAAAGTAACAGAGAACAAGTGCATTGGACAAAGGATGACAATCGTGAATGGTCGGGTAAAGATATCGGAATCCGATAGTTGGTATCGACAAAGTAACAGAGAACAAGTGCATTGGACAAAGGGTGACAATCGTGAATGGTCGGGTAAAGATATCGGAATCCGATAGTTGGTATCGACAAAGTAACAGAGAACAAGTGCATTGGACAAAGGGTGACAATCGTGAATGGTCGGGTAAAGATATCGGAATCCGATAGTTGGTATCGACAAAGTAACAGAGAACAAGTGCATTGGACAAAGGATGACAATCGTGAATGGCGGGTAAAGATATCGGAATCCGATAGTTGGTATCGACAAAGTAACATAGAACAAGTGCATTGGACAAAGGGTGACAATCGTGAATGGCCGGGTAAAGATATCGGAATCCGATAGTTGGTATCGACAAAGTAACAGAGAACAAGTGCATTGGACAAAGGATGACAATCGTGAATGGCCGGGTAAAGATATCGGAATCCGATAGTTGGTATCGACAAAGTAACATAGAACAAGTGCATTGGACAAAGGGTGACAATCGTGAATGGCCGGGTAAAGATATCGGAATCCGATAGTTGGTATCGACAAAGTAACAGAGAACAAGTGCATTGGACAAAGGATTACAATCGTGAATGGTCGGGTAAAGATATCGGAATCCGATAGTTGGTATCGACAAAGTAACAGAGAACAAGTGCATTGGACAAAGGGTGACAATCGTGAATGGCCGGGTAAAGATATCGGAATCCGATAGTTGGTATCGACAAAGTAACAGAGAACAAGTGCATTGGACAAAGGATGACAATCGTGAATGGTCGGGTAAAGATATCGGAATCCGATAGTTGGTATCGACAAAGTAACATAGAACAAGTGCATTGAATGGCCGGGTAAAGATATCGGAATCCGATAGTTGGTATCGACAAAGTAACATAGAACAAGTGCATTGGACAAAGGATGACAATCGTGAATGGCCGGGTAAAGATATCGGAATCCGATAGTTGGTATCGACAAAGTAACAGAGAACAAGTGCATTGGACAAAGGGTGACAATAGTGAATGGCCGGATGAAGATATCGGAATCCGATAGTTGGTATACATTTCTTTAAGACTCTACGGGCCTCGCGGAGGGAAGGGAATCCCGATACATAAAAAATTGTTAAATTTCTCAAGGCAATATACATACAACGAGCTTGCTAAAAGAACTTTCCGTCCGATGATGCTTTTCCATCACGAAAACGACCCAAGAGAGAGATAGGTAAAGTTAGCTACTAGTAACTGGCTACTAGTAGCTGGCTACTTGTAGAAGAAAAGTTAGCTACTAGTAGCCAGTTACTTGTGGAAGAAAAGTTAGCTACTATAGTAGCCAGTTACTTGTTAGAAAAGCAGTTGATTACTTTGAAAAAATATCATCTATTTACTACACATCAGTACCTACTAACGAATCAGATTTTATGGATCAAAACTTCCGCAAAACTACGAACAATTTCTTGTACCACTAATGTAGTCCCGATATTTTTGAATGTAAAAAACATTCCAGACGAGTAGCTGGGTATTTATTTTTAAGATATTCAAAATTCAAGCATATCATGATGAAGTATATTCAATGCTGCATCCATTGATACCAAATATTCAAACATTCAAGCTTCAATACGCTCAAATACGCTTCAAAAAAGGAGGGGAGGGGGAGTGTACGGGTAGGTCCTAATGCAATTTCCATGATTTTTCACCGCGATGATTCAGGACGAGTAGCTGGGTATTTATTCTTAAGATATTCAACATTCAAGCATATCATGATAAAGTATATTCAATTCTGCATCCATTGATACCAAATATTCTAACATTCACGCTTCAATACGCTCAAATACGCTTCCACAAAGGAGGGGAGGGGGGAGTGTACGGGTAGGTTCTAATGCAATTTCCATGATTTTTCACACTCAGGACGAGTAGCTGGGTATTTATTTTTAAGATATTTAAAATTCAAGCATATCATGATGAAGTATATTCAATTCTGCATCCATTGATACCAAATATTCTAACATTCAAGCTTCAATACGCTCAAATACGCTTCCACAAAGGAGGGGAGGGGGAGTGTACGGGTAGGTTCTAATGCAATTTCCATGATTTTTCACATTCAGGACGAGTAGCTGGGTATTTATTTTTAAGATATTTAAAATTCAAGCATATCATGATGAAGTATATTCAATTCTGCATCCATTGATACCAAATATTCTAACATTCAAGCTTCAATACGCTTCCACAAAGGAGGGGAGGGGGGAGTGTACGGGTAGGTTCTAATGCAATTTCCATGATTTTTCACATTCAGGACGAGTAGCTGGGTATTTGTTTTTAAGATATTTAAAATTCAAGCATATCATGATGAAGTATATTCAATTCTGCATCCATTGATACCAAATATTCAAACAGTCAAGCTTCAATACACACAGATACGCTTCCACAAACGGGACGAGGGGATGCAAAAACGGGTAGGTTCAAGTGTAATTTCCATGATTTTTCACATTCAGGACGAGTAGCTGGGTATTTATTTTTAAGATATTCAACATTCAAGCATATCATGATGAAGTATATTCAATTCTGCATCCATTGATACCAAATATTCAAACATTCAAGCTACAATACGCTCAAATACGTTTCCACAAAGGAAGGGGGGGGTATACGGGTAGGTTCTAATGCAATTTCCATGATTTTTCACATTCAGGACGAGTAGCTGGGTATTTATTTTTAAGATATTTAAAATTCAAGCATATCATGATGAAGTATATTCAATTCTGCATCCATTGATACCAAATATTCCCAGGTTTTGATAGTAAATTGACTTTTGTCAGTTGATCTCTGTAATAGTTTTAAAGAGGCAAGATATTGAAATTAATAATTTAATATAGGGACTTGTGCAAGTCTACACCGTTACCATTCGTGACATGCCCTGATTACGACCGATCTCCGTCAGTCGAGCTTTATAATATGATAATTGTTTTTAAGCAATTTTAAATACGCCAGGTATTATTGATTAAACATCATTTATATAAAGGTGTGTGTTTATCTGACAAGTACCTCCAGGTCCAAGGTTGAGTTTTCTCTCTGTGTCTGCAGCGAATGCCTGCCGAAGTCGAGTGTTCTCCATGATTTCGACATCAGTATCAGACGTTGTGTACTGCATTCCATCAAAGATTGAAGCCATATTTACTGAGTTTCAAAACATTTGAGACAACAGATGTCGTTCTTGTTAAAACTAAATTGGGGCCTTAATGATCACCTGTTTCAATACAACATGTCAAAGGGTAAACCATCATTAAAGAACAAACATACGGCGGCACAGAGGGGACACGGAAAAAGTTATATTGCCGCTCACGCGAACGTTATTGCGTAAGATCACGCAAAACATTTTGTCGTCTTTATGTTAGTTTTTGGGTGCTCACACGTTGAAAAGCGATTGTGAGTACACGATTTAAAAACATGTTTCGTGTCACCTCTGTACCGTGTTACCACAAACTTAAAAAAAAAAATTAAACTCAGATTCGAAGTCAATCAGTGATCAATTTTAAAGAGCGATATTCACGTTATAAATCACCGCTGAAAATAATTGATAATTTGAAATATGAACCTTTTAGCGTTCATTGGAACAAACACAAAGAGCCTAACTTACACTTGCCATCGAAAATAACATGTCAATTAGCAAGGGGGTAAGAAGTTAATGACACACGAACAACTTTATGGTAAAATTCAGTCCAAATATTTATCTCATAGTTAAAACGTACATAAGCCAAGAATTAGATGGAATATTACATATTAGCACCCGCCATTTTTATATAATTATAAATTATATGTACAGTCAACCTGTCTTTAAAGACCACCTAAGGACACCAGTAAAAGTTACCTTTATGTGAAGGTGGCCCTTATTTTCAGGCTCAAATAACACGAATTAAGAGCAATTGTTATAAAATTTTACTGACCTTTAAAAGCAGGTGGTCCTTACACATAGGTAACCTTTAAGGCAGATTTGACTGTAATAATAGTTACCGACGGCAAATAAATACTGTTATATTTGAACGAACATTGACTTCTAAGTAAGTTGAAACAACGTGACTGATTTGATGATTTTTTTAACACTTTTAAAATCATGAGTGTATTTTTATATGTGTCATGTGTTGGATACAGTATATGGTTTTTTGTTTAGAGTCCATATACACATTATTACTCACGTACTTGAGTTGATAACTGCACGTACATAACTGATAATCTACGTCGTATTGCCATCTTTATTTGACCGTTTTATAATCTTATTATGACGGAATAGTTTGTCCTTGAACATTATTTAGATAATATTTAGTGTATAGAGCAAAGGATGTTCACGGAAAATATAAGGAAATGACCCATAGGAAAAAATCATGCATGTCAAAATTCACATTAATAAAATATTGGTTAAAATTATTTTTTATCTATAAAATAAAGTATGTTCTTAAGTGCCATTTCAATAAAGACATCTCTGGTAACGGAAAAGTACATGAAACTGTGATTCAAAACAAATATGGCTACGTGTATTACATATTTGACTGCATATATATATTGCGATTTCATAATAATGACAGGCCTGCCCGTGAACAAAACCGACATAAAAATGTGGGTATTTAGTTTTCACTGACTTAAAGATTATTCACGGACATGCCTGCCATCATGGTAAAAAATAGAAAAACGCTTAAAAATTAAACCACTATCCTTGTTCGTCACTTATACAAAGCGTTCGTAAGCTTCGGTAGGCTAGCTCAATGGTAGAGCATTGGGCTACTAAGATATTATTTTTATGTGTAGGTTCGAATCCTAAACATTGCACGGGATTTTGTTTTTAGATTTTTCCTTATTTTTTATCTTAATATACAATTATAGCACCAATTTGAGGTCAATATATGTTTTATTGACCACTGGATAGCAATATTGACCGAGGGCTTGCCCGAGGTCAATATTGCTATCCAGTGGTCAATTGGCCAATTAAACATATATTGACCTCAAATTTGTGCTATAATTGTTTTATTAGAAAATTGGGGGGAAAAAAAGGTAAAACTATAAAAAATGCTTTATAGCATGATAAGAAATTGAATATTAACAACTTTTCAACATACGGATATAATATCACTTCACTTTAAAAAAAAAGTAATTTATTGTAATATTTTGACAATTGAACAAAGCGTCTTTTTCTTCAGTTGACAATGACGCAAACCTTCCGCCGTTTGTTGTTACGTAGTGTTGTCCTTCCCAATCTTCTTCCTATTTTGGAAGCACCATTAACCCGAGTAATTCAATCAGCTTCTTTTTAGATCTTGCATAATCAAAATAGAATCCAAGGAAGATAAGCAATTCCGGTCAATAACACTTTTTCAATCAACTTTTTTGTTCATGCCAGGTCATTACATTTACTTTGATCACGTGACGACATTTAGCCCAATGAAATTGCATAAAAATATCAGTATCATTTGACGTAAAAACTCGCTTACCTACAGTTCAAAGACTTGACGTAAAAACTGGCTCACCTCCAGGTCCCAGACTATAACGTAAAAGCTCACACTCACCTCCTGACCCCAATACTAGGATGTAAAAACTCCTAAGACTATAACATAAAAACTCACTCATCTCCAAGTTTCAGTTTTTAACGTAAAAACTTCGGCATTTCCAGGTTCCAGGCTGGGACGTAAAATTTCACTGACCTCCATGTTCCAGACTGAGACGTAAAAATTCGTTCACTTCCTTGGTTCAGAGAGGAACGTAAAAACGGGTTTACTTCCAGGTTCCAGACTAAAGCCCCATTTATACGGCGAGAAATGCATACCTAAGTATTTTTTACTCATATGTAAATTTACTCACATATGTAAATTTTGTCGTATGAACAACTTTGCATATACGCAAATTTTACTCATGTAAGTAAATTTGCACCTAGTAGGGACCAAGTGCAAATTTGCTTTAGTATGTGAGTATTTTATACTAAGGTATGCAAATTTTGCTACAATGTCGTATGAACACACAGTAATATTTACTCACGTAAGTATATGGAATTTTTATATTGATGATGCCAGGTTACTTTTCTCTACAGGTTAATATTCATTCTGTTTCATGTGGTGCAGGAGTGAATGTGGATGTGTTTGTAGTCTGCCTTGTACAAGAGCAAACCTGATTTAATAGTACTAGTCCATTGATATGCAATGTCACAGATTAACATTACATACAATGTATTGACATAGAGCTAACCAACAGGTGCTAATTGTAAAGGAAACCCACTTTCCACATTTGGTGTTAGAATTGGGGGTAGAACTCATAGCAGATAAAGAACTCAACCACTATTAGCCACCGCGTCCCCGTTGATTTGTAATAAATGTCCCGAGTAAAGGAGAGATCAAGTGTTGAAAATGAAACAGCTTTATTTGGCGAAAGCACATAAACTATGACAAACTGTAGCCAAAATTTAACGTTTTACTAGTTTTCAGAGAGAAAGCGCTTGAGTAATGAAACCCAACGACAGAAAATAGGAAAAATTTACAAAATTTAACAATGAATTGTCCATGAAAGGGGATGCCATGTCGTACGAAGTGTTTTGGAAGAACAAATATTACAAGCACCATCATCTTCAACATCAAAATGGTTTTCACCATCAAGTTCAATAAAAATATTCCATCGATTGCTACAGAATGAGTTTGCAGTTCCGTATACAGGGATGAAGCTTACCTATTTTAAGTCACGGGGCCAGCTCACTTCAGAAAAGAAGTTTCAATGTAAAAAATAGCTAAAATATGTAAACATTTTGGGGCTCCAGACTGAGTTTTAGGATGATGAGCTACTGGACTAATTGTAATCCCTGGCATATGTTATGAGGAACAACACAAGCTCCTTTTAACAAAATGCATTTTTTAAAAAATGGTATAAGACTGTCATGTAACAATTTTTGAATGCATTTTATGATTAAATTAAAAATGGTATACGATTCTAGCTGACCGAGATAATTGCCCTTTTGTCTTTCCAATAGCCCAGCATCAAATCAGTGCTTAAATAGTAAGGAAACATTCTTCTTGTCTGATAATTAAGTCTTAACTGTTCAGTGTTCAGAATGATATTGATCCAAAATTGGTTGAAAATTTCAAATTTACTTATGGTACATAAATTATGTATGAACGCAAAGCAAAATATACTTTTGCTTACATAAGTAAATTTACATATGAGTAAAAATACTTAGGTGTGCAATTCTCGCCGTATAAATGGGGCTTTAGAAGAAAAATCTCATTCACCCACCGGTCCCAGAGTTAGACGTAAAAACTCGGTAACTTCCCGATTACTGACTGGGACGATAAAACTCCCACACCTCTAGGTCCCATATTTTAGCGTAAAAAGGTGGTCAATTCCAGGCTCCAGACTGGGACGTAAAAAAATCATGCACTCACCTCCTGGCCCCATGTTGATCTTCTTTACAAATGTATCGGCTTCGAATAATTTTCGCAGATCAAACGTTTCCATCATTTCAACAACAAGCTCAGATTTCGTGTCATTCTCCATTTCCATAAAAACCGACGTAGCCATGATGAGATACAAGCTATAGATTTAAACAGTCAAAATTTGGCTTTTTAAAGTCAGGTGTAGCAATAGACATAAATTGGGCATTTAAGCTCACTTGTCACCGGCCATGTTAGCATGTCCTCAATTTTGTTTGTAAAACAATTATTTGACCGAGATAACATGTACCTCATATAGTGACGGGTGAATGATATTATCTACCCACTTATAGAGTAGGTAGGCGAATGTAAGGACGTGATGGCATACTTCGGTCATCTCCAGTCAATAAAAAATAAATGGAAAACAACTGGAAAGTTAATTGATAATCGCCTTCTTTAAATGAGTGAAAGTTAGACAAATCACATTTAGGTCCACTTGGTTGAACCCGCGACGACTTTTTGTAATTGTATACCCAGATACCGTTGTAAATATCGCTGAGCTAGTGACTGATGTCCCGCACCGCCAATGTGTAACAAATGGAATGTTATCTCGCCAGTTATCTTATTCTGTAAATATTAGTATGTGTTACTGCTGAACTCAACACAGAGATAATGAAAAAAATTGGAAAAGTTATGTTTAGTTTTAAAAGTGATTAAATGGGGTTTTACGACACACTGTCCCAGTCGAGAATATTTCACTTAACATATCGAGACGTCACCTGCTATAGGTGAAATGACAATATGTAGTGAGAACTGTTTAGCGTGACCTTGATGTCATTCGGAAGAGACCTTAAAACTGATGACCCAATGTAACAATAGGCATGACTTTTACTGTAAACGCTTGGCGAAAGAACAGTCACTTAATTCTTACTAGTTTTCAAGTCTTGGTCGTCAAACCCGAAGTTCGAACACTCCCCGACATACGAAGCGAACACTCTATCAACTGAACTAGCGTACGTGGTCCTTAGTTATAACAACTTGAAACTGATAAAGCTCAGAAATTACTTGTTACTACATAATTCTTCAAATAGTTTCATGAACCACCATAATTCCGCATACATTCACTTTAAAAAATTCCTCCGGTATTTCGTATTTTTCGAACGAGATTTCAGCGAAACTGGGACATCAGAAAAGTAATCAGACCTAAAGAATACCCAAGGCAATGGCGTTATTTGCACCGTCTCATTTATACTTGCCCCGTTTTTCACATTGGTTCTTTGTCTAGATTTTTCTCATTTCACTCTGAAAAAAGACGATACATGTATTTTCAGTCATTTTGTATGCACTTATGAGTTAAAGGTATCACTTTGAAGAGGACTTCAAGTTTGACATAGATCTGTATTTTGATAATCTTAGTTAATGAGTGATTATGAAACTTAAATAATAAGTAATAAAGACTCACGCTATATATAATCTTTGGTCAGGTGAGCTAAAGATCCAAGCGTACTGAGCACATGGCAATGTTACCAATATACTACATACATTTTCAAATGCACATGTCCAACGTGTACTTATATTATTACCTTAAATCAATCACCGTTTGTATGTAAAACTTGTGATTGATGGGTGAAATTGGGTGCATCAGTATTTTATGATACATCTAAATTTAAACTGGGTTATATCATCAGTATCTGATGACTTTTTGTCGACGAGTCCAAAAACGTAAAAACCTATGCTTGCGCAATTACTGGGACTTTACTTTTATTGTAGCCGAGTTAAAAGAATGTGTGTTCTATCATCGGATAAGAATACGAACCACAGCCGAGTCTCACGTTTCTGGGTGGTACTATTTGTTTTGCATGGCCGTATCCTATAGCTATATAGCAGCTGGGATTGAATTTGACTAGGTGTTTTGACCAGAATTTGTTGAGATTGGATTTAATAGCATTGACAGAGGGAGTACTTTACAACAGAGTTAGTTAACTTGTGTTTCTATGACTCTAATACAACTGAATACTTCACTGGGAGGTTTAGTTCTGTGCATTTTTTGAGAAGTTTCATGTTGTTTCTTCTTGTTCGTGATGACTGGTGGTTCGCCAGCTGTTCGCTGACGCTATGTTAACATTTTTGTTAATATCTATTTCATCAACTGATATCAGTGGATATCAGGATTATATATACTTGGATCATGTCTGTTCTTCATCGCCTAGACAGTCAAGTGGCTATAATGATGGCACTATGTATTATTTGGGTCCAACTAAGACTGGCTATAAGTTATGAAGTAGTTTTGCCAGTAAACATTGTCTTTCCGATTGTACTCTGTCTCGGATGTTAACTAGCGTGGTGTAGTAGTTTAGGTATAGCCATTTTATTGGAGTTCTTCAAGTTATCTGCCATGACAAAGTTGTCATTGAAGCACTTGTATCCACCTTTTATCCACGATACTATATGACACTAAGTACTACCATAGATAGATAATTCAAAAGTATAAACCGTAATGATTGATCAATAGTGGATAATTTGGTCAGTAACACTGATTGACCATTGACGTGACAGCCGACTGATTGATTAGTCGCTGGTAAAGACTACTGTCAACTTGTCCAACACGGAAATAAATCAGGTTACTGTGATATATACCTATGTAATCTTACACCGGCCGCCAGCCCGCGACAGAATGACCCGTTTGTATTTAGTGATCATTTTCATGATTAGCAGGTTCTACTTGTCATTTAACGGTTTAATTTTTCTCTTTCTATATTATGTTTTATGTGTAAGACTTGAGTCATTTATTTATTTATTTATTTTTTAAAAAAAATAAACATTTATTTATTTCTTTATGATCAATCAAATAACCCCAATTTTTTTATTTTTATAAATAAATAATAAACAAATAAATAAATAAATAAATAAATAAATAAATAAATAAATAAATCATGGAAAGAAATCCCGGCGACCATCTGACCATAGGCTGAGAATCACAAACACACCCAACAAATAACTGAATAACGGGCAACATTAAAATCTAAATTAAAAAATATATTTTTCAGCATATACTTTTAATCAAATGAAAGTTGCAGACTGATTGATCTCTGTTCATCAAAAATAACTGTAATCTGTAAAGTAGAAAAATATATCTACTTTGTTATCTACAATATTTTTATATTTTTAAGGTACACAACTGTTTCATTTATCATGGTCAATAAAATGGTGATTCCATGGCTATTTTTAGACATATCACGTGATATCGTCAATCGGTTTGTGTCGGCAGAGTTGTCTTTTTGAAGACTTCGGAAATCCATAAACATCTTTGTTTTCCTAGGGGGTTGGGACATTTAAACTTAATCGGATAATCTAGGATATTGGATAAACAAGATGTGGAAAATCAAAGAGTTAACAGACACAGTGTAAGTGAAAATTTCGATATTTTATCAACTGTCAAAATTCACAACTGAACGGATGTTGTATATTTTACCTTGACCTTGTGGTATGTTACACGTAGTAACTGATTTCCGCTTTACAAAAATTAGATAAAAATTATTCCTGGTGCCAATTTTTATTAAAACCAATAATAAACTTTATTAAAAAGAGAAATTGCTATGAAATTGGATATTCCTTGTGAATTTGACTTGTGTGGTTGGTTTAAAAAGATGCGGTGGAAACACTGGCCTATGCCATGGGTGGGAGGGGCAAACTGACGCCGGCAGGGACCTGCTGATACCGTGTAAATAAATTTTCCACAAAACAGACCAAGGATGTGCATTTACTACACGACATCACCAAAAAATAAGACTATATACCTTACCAAAACCACCCTTAAAACTAGTTTAGGGGTTTTGTTTTGACAAGGTGGGAAGGGGGGGGGGTAATAGATGCAGCTCCTTGTGTATGGCTACTGTCTGTATAGGCCTATAGTAATACAAATGAGGAACAAGTTCTTGTGGTTATTGTGTGACTTGGAATATAGTTTACATAGTCGATCAAGGCTGTGTATTATACAATATGTGTAGCCTGAGAGTGTCTGCCTTGGTGTTTTATGATGTAGATCTAAACTGTTACTGTTAGTGTTAAGTATGCCATACGCAGAGCTGCGAACTGACTCGCAACCCGTGGGTCCAACCCGAAGTTACACATGAATTATCGCTGACCCGCCATGACAGGGACTGACCCGCAAATTACCATACAGTTTCAGTATTTTCAGTGTTTATTTATAACCACTCAAATCCACATGTTATTGCGGCGAATTTGAGTTATAACATGGATGGACTTGGGATGTAATCAGGATTAATTTTGTGATGGTAGCGGGTGAAAAATCACAGCACACATATACTGTATCTATTTCTCTGCGAAATTACACCACAATGCACCATTTTTAAACTACGGTAATTTTCATTTTTTTCGGAGTTGGTGCAACTCACTTGGCAGTGCCCAATGCACCTTATTTGGTTGGATCTCAGTCGGACCAGCAATTACACAAAATAGGGTTGGCAGCTCTGCATCATCAAGAAATATCTGCAGGTGTCATTCTCGAAGTCAACAAATACATTTACGGTACTGTGTCACTGCTGAATACCCATGTCATGGAAGGCATTGCACATTGCCCCGAGCATGCTGCCATAGCAATAATTTCTGCCACTTCACCTTTAGCTGGTGATGTCTCAATATAAATGAAATATTCTTGACTTGGAGTTGGACATTAAATCCCATTCAATCATTCAATATACATTTAACATATACAATGACCACACCTGTTTCACATACATATATATATGTGGCACTGTCATGTCTTAAATAATAATTCTGAAACGTTGCATTTATAGTGTTTAGAAACATTTACCACACTCTGGTCGTGTGTTGTTTCATGAACACATAAATCATAATTTTGTGTTCTTCAATCAATTGCTAAAATAGATTAGTATACAATACTTGTAAATCAAGTTAAATCTGTAAATGTTATTGGCTTAAATTTGAATATCATCTGATCATAATTTTATTTTTTTAGCACCAATGTGGTGATGAACTATTCAGAAGTGGAGAAAAAGGTCAGAGAAGCCACCAACGATGAAGCATGGGGACCACACGGTACTCTGATGCAGGAAATAGCTAAATACACATTTACCTATGAACATTTTCCTGAAGTGATGGGTATGCTGTGGAAAAGAATGTTGCATGATAATAAGAAGAACTGGAGAAGAGTTTACAAAGTTAGTAGTCTTTTAAAATGATTGTTAGTTATTGAAATACTTTCTTCACAGACAATATGGTAGATCTTGACCACTAGAGATAGTATATCTTAGGGGTTAAACCTGATGATTTCAGACATGGGTACATTAAGTGAAATCTCTAACCAGCCCTAGGCTTTTCTTTTGCCAAGACAAAGAATTTACAAATTACATATGAACTGAAAGTTGCTAGTAGGGATGGGATGAATCAGGATTTATTTATGATTTCTCCACATCAAGTATTATATTTTTTGATGGACATACTTGAAAATTGCTACACAATACAATGCACACAGATAGATACTTTCTCATAATCTCATTTAAACATAAGGTTAAAAAAAATAAAATCATTAATTAAAGTATAACAAAGCAAGAATAACAGAGAAAAAGTGTACATGTATCTATGTTGACAGATGTCGGTAACCAACTATGTTGACTTATCAATGTCAATAGACTCATTTGACGGTTTACTGAATTAACGTAAAATTTGCAAGTAGGTGAACTGTTTCATTTCCACTGAGTTAAATGCAATGGGTAGATATATTCAAATTAACGACTAGAATTAAACACTAACTTGATGTCTGTCATCCCAACAGAAAAAAAAGATATTTCAATACATATAACATTCATTGCAAAAAAAATGTCGATAACCTTGCCGTTTTATTTGTGCATGATCTTTGCTGTTGTGTGTATGAAGATCATTTCATGAAAAATTCATTAATTATTGTTGAAAAAAAATTTTTTAGCAATACATTGAAATGTAAAAGTTATATATGTATATGAATTGGCATTTTATAAATATTGTGTTTGATGCTGAATAGCATACCGGGTATGGAGAAATAATTCAAATTGACTAAATGTACTATATTTTAACTGTTAGCAGGGGTTCAAAATTATGTTTTGTAATGGAAGGTCCAGGACCTTTTGCCTTTATTTTTGGCAGGTCCCACATAAACTTTTGAAAGTCCAATATCAACATTGAAAGATCCATGTGCAATTATGTAATTATATTGAAAAAGTAGAATTATTCTCGTAAAAATGGCAGGTTCAGCGGACTTTTACAATTTAAATACATTGTATTAATGGTCCCAAGGTAAAATCAATAGGTCTCGGACCTCGGACCCAGGGAATTTTGAACCCCTGTGTTAGAAACATTTATGTTTAATTTGTTTGGCAGACCATGTGCCGTCATTTATAAATAATTATCAGTAAATTTGTTTATCAAATGTTTTAAAATTTTCTCTTTCAGTCATTGTTATTGTTGGCATATCTGGTAAGAAATGGATCTGAGAGGGTAGTGACAGCTTCTAGAGAACATTTATATGACATGAGAAGTTTAGAAAGTTATGCTTTTACAGATGAACATGGGAAAGACCAAGGCCTTAATGGTAATTTAATATCCTTCATCACAAGTTATATTCTTTATATCTATTTATGTCTCTTAAATGAATAATAATTGCTAGGTTCTTGTTTCATGAGGATCCTAATTTGTCAAGAAGTCATACCTAATTCCTGTGTATCTCATAAACCAAAAAAAAAAAAAAAATATGTTTAAGTTTTTGTTTCAAGATTTTTCTTATCTTGCTCAGTCTGTTTTAATCACTTCTAGCTCTAAATGTTCTCTGTAGTGATCACAGGTGGTTGTTGCTCAGTTTGTTTCAATCACTTCTAGCTCTAAATGTTCTCTGTAGTGATCACAGGTGGTTGTTGCTCAGTCTGTTTCAATCACTTCTAGCTCTAAATGTTCTCTGTAGTGACCACAGGTGGTTGTTGCTCAGTTTGTTTCAATCACTTCTAGCTCTAAATGTTCTCTGTCGTGAACTTAGGTGGTTGTTGCTCAGTCTGTTTCAATCACTTCTAGCTCTAAATGTTCTCTGTAGTGATCACAGGTGGTTGTTGCTCAGTCTGTTTCAATCACTTCTAGCTCTAAATGTTCTCTGTAGTGAACTTAGGTGGTTGTTGCTCAGTCTGTTTCAATCACTTCTAGCTCTAAATGTTCTCTGTAGTGACCACAGGTGGTTGTTGCTCAGTCTGTTTCAATCACTTCTAGCTCTAAATGTTCTCTGTAGTGAACTTATGTGGTTGTTGCTCAGTCTGTTTCAATCACTTCTAGCTCTAAATGTTCTCTGTAGTGACCTCAGGTGGTTGTTGCTCAGTTTGTTTCAATCACTTCTAGCTCTAAATGTTCTCTGTAGTGACCTCAGGTGGTTGTTGCTCAGTCTGTTTCAATCACTTCTAGCTCTAAATGTTCTCTGTAGTGAACTTAGGTGGTTGTTGCTCAGTCTGTTTCAATCACTTCTAGCTCTAAATGTTCTCTGTAGTGACCTCAGGTGGTTGTTGCTCAGTTTGTTTCAATCACTTCTAGCTCTAAATGTTCTCTGTAGTGAACTTAGGTGGTTGTTGCTCAGTTTGTTTCAATCACTTCTAGCTCTAAATGTTCTCTGTAGTGACCTCAGGTGGTTGTTGCTCAGTCTGTTTCAATCACTTCTAGCTCTAAATGTTCTCTGTAGTGACCACAGGTGGTTGTTGCTCAGTCTGTTTCAATCACTTCTAGCTCTAAATGTTCTCTGTAGTGACCACAGGTGGTTGTTGCTCAGTCTGTTTCAATCTCTCCTAGTTTTAAGCATACTTTGTAGCGGCCACATGTGGCCTACTCTTTTTCTAACATTACAGAGGTGTCTTTAACATGCACAGAGATGCCGGACCACAGTTTTGAGTCTCGTCCTAAAACTATTCTAGTGCGGTACATTGTAAATAGCTTTTTATAGCTGTAGTATGGGCAGGAGATGAAGAAGCCCCAAGTTAGGTTTTGAATACAAACCCTTGACTTTGAAAGACATTGACCATATCCATCGGCCACGTCTGCCCATTTTTATTAAGTTATTCACTTTGTAACATTGTTCAGTGATTTAGTTTGCGAATAAAGTTAGTTTCCCCTAGGGAAAAATGACTAAAATTTCCCAATTAGATCATTAGAATTTTCAAAACAACAGTAAATAACATGTAAATCTGTAAAAATAGATCAAGTATTTCCCATTTTAAAAGACAGAAGGTACCGGTAGTTTTTAAAAACCATAGCAAAATCACTGTTGTTGTGGAACTATAGATGACATTTATGTACACATTTTTCATTGTACATGTATGTCAATTGTACTGGATTTTCAGCTACACTAAAGTTTTGATTTTCCTTTTTAGTTCGTCAGAAATCTAAAGATCTGATAGCTCTGATACAGGATGATGACAAACTGAGAGATGAAAGGAAGAAAGCAAAGAAAAATAAAGATAAATTTGTAGGAATGGCTAGCTCAGATACCTGGGGTAACAGATACAGTGAGTATACCAATTAATAAGATGTAGAGTGAGTGAAAGGGTTTTATGTATTTGTTATATCAATTGATTCGGACATGTTTGTTTTAGATTATGTCCCAGCCTGGATTATTTCACTTGTTACAAGGTGTTGCCAAGTATGGATGAAGTTGTAGTCTTTGTGGTCTTAGGAAAATAAGTATTGAAATTTTTTTTTGCATGTGATGCCTAATGTGACATAGGGCATTGATTTTTGAGGTCGGTAGACTTTTTGGTGAAAAAGGTGACTATTCATTAATAATACCATAGGGACTTATTGGTGATTATTCATAATAAGTCCCATCGTGGGACTTATTGGATTCAAATCCTGGTCTTTCATTTATGGAAGTACTCCTCCAACTCGGATACCATAGTAGTTTGAAATTCTGGAATGATTGTTGTCACCCAGCATCTCACTGTGGCTACTGGCATATTGTCTTCTGACAATTCTTGTTTATAAGTCATTTTTCAGTTCAGTGCTAGATCTGCAATTGGATTAATTTCAGTTTTATCAAAGAGACTGTTTTAAACAATTTGGGTATACAGAGATGTTTGAAAAATAAAACTTGAAAAAAAATGAACTGAAATCTTGTAAGAATCATGATTCATCATAATGGCTATTTCACCACTACTTTAATGCTGACTTCTACAGTTATTAGTGTTAACAATAACCTTAAGCACTCGGCATTACGAATGAAAGTCACGGTTCTTTCAGATGGGAATTTAAAATAAACGAGGTTTGTTGTCACGGTGAATTTGGCACGATAAAGAACCCTGCTGTATAACTATAAGCCATCAGGGCAACACACAGGCAAGATTTCTGCACCTTCGCCTATAGCTGGCAATGTCTCGATTTAAGTGAAATATTCTTGACTGGGACGTTAAACACTTTTACTCAACTCAACTCAATAACCTCAAAAATTTTCAAATTCTTACAATCAATCAATCAACAGGGAAGCATGTTTGTTACAGCTAAGTATGGAATTAATTACCCTTCTGGAGCACCTGGCCTCACTTCCCTAGTGGAATCTCACGTGTCTAACCTGACTTGTCAGTTCCAAAGTTTTTACTTTGCTTCTGTATTGTGATTTGAACATGGATTAGTATGTTTGTTTCTTATTAAAACAGGTGATAGATATGAGGAAGAACCCAGCTATACACGAAAACCTAGTAGTGGAAACAAATTAGATGAAATTGAGGACTGGGATAATGGCAAAAAGACAATAGCAGGAGAGGCCGTAGATAAAGTCAAAGATCTGTGGAATCGAGTTCATGGGCGGCGGGGACCAGATGATATTGTCGACTACAGGTATTTAATTTTTGACATTTTTCTTCTTTTTTTCTGGGGCGATTTTCTATTTCATTTCTATATATACTGTGTATTCACACAATATTTATATTTTTTTTATTATTTTTTCATATTCCACATTTAGTTTTTTTTTTTTGGTGATGTTTTCCATAATGCTTAAAAAGAAAAGGTTTTAACACATATGCTGTTAACAGAGTTTGCATTGGTTTGGTAAAACAAAACTGAACATTAGATATTTCGTATCAATATCTCGAAAATTACTTTTCTGTTTTAATTTGATTTTATGGAATAATATTATTATTAATTTTTGGAGATATGAGCAGTCTGTTATTTGAAAAACCCCTTAATCAACAACTTGAAATTAATTCAAATCTTATAAGCTTCTGAACAGGTTTTAAAGCATTTATTCAACCATTTATCGCAGTTTAACAAAAACAAAAGTGCATAAATTGGTTAATAGCAATTATGGTTTTGGGTCCAAATTTATTATGCTTGACATTATCTTATTTCTGTAGTAAAAGAAAAATAGAAAGAAAGTTTTATCTGTTAAATATGCAATTTAATTAATTTATATTTTTTAATTTCTAAAATCTAATGTTTTGCAGTTTTATAAAATATGAATGACTTCTGCTACAATTTTGTGTAAAATAATTCCGTAACCAGTCTAAATCTTGTGTTTAAATATTTTATACTAGACATACTACAGGTATTGCTACACAGGGTTGCCATATAATATAACAGGTTTAATGGGAGTCTTCAAACAATGGGGTTCGCCACTGTACCACGTGACCAATACCTCTTAACATTTGCATGGAGCGTTTTGGAAAACAACAACATCACAAATTCCCGGAATAACATTGTTTTCACAGAAAGCAGCATCTTAAGCGATTCTATATCCATTGAAAATAAGTGTTCCTCACAAATGTTAGAGGGTATCACGTGGTACAGCAGCGAACCCCATTCTGAAAAATTGTCTTTTAGAAATTTTTATCTTTTATATAGACACTAGAGTAATAAAACTAAGTGTTTAAATTTGAATGAAGGACAGCCAGCCAGAAAAATTGTCTTTTAGAAATGTTTATCTATTATATAGACACTAGAATTAATAAAACTAAGTGTTTAAATTTGAATGAAGGGCAGCCAGCCAGAAAAATTGTCTTTTAGAAATGTTTATCTTTTATATAGACACTAGAATTAATAAAACTAAGTGTTTAAATTTGAATGAAGGACAGCCAGCCAGAAAAATTGTCTTTTAGAAATGTTTATCTTTTATATAGACACTAGAATTAATAAAACTAAGTGTTTAAATTTGAATGAAGGACAGCCAGCCGGAAAAATTGTCTTTTAGAAATGTTTATCTTTTATATAGACACTAGAATTAATAAAACTAAGTGTTTAAATTTGAATGAAGGACAACCAGCCAGTAATATCAGGACATTTTATTAGCTGAGCTTATTTGCATACAATCATGTTTCAACCAATAAAAATAGTGTCCAGTATTGTAATCATCATTGAATTGAGTTATACATATGGCAGCTCTGTGACCTGTTGGGATTTTAAAAAAGGGATTTTCCAAAATACAATGAGTAGATGTAACAAACATCAAATATGTTATCAAGTTTTTAAAAAATCGCTGAATATTATTATAACATGCATTTGTAAATAAATTGATTTTAAAATGGTTTTATAATTTTTCATTGTCATTGTATTTTGGAATTTTGAATGAAGATATTGCGGATTTGAGTATACCAGAAATGTTGCATATTGTTATGTATCAAAAAGATTGGGTGAATTACCTGTACATGTATGTGTATTTTCATAATGGTGATCATCAAAATACATTTCATTTAGGATCAGATATTTGTCTATTCTTAATTTGGTTCATGATATAGTTTCCTGAAGAACATATGGAAAACACAGCATTCTGTGTTAGTTTCTGCAATCAGTTTGTTTTAAGTTGGTGTTTGATAAAACCTGTGGCAACCCCCAACCTGGAAGACCAGAGATTTTTTTCATTCTGGGTGTCCACTGGGCCTAAACACTGTATCTCTAGGACTTTTGTTTCTTTGAGATCTCACACAAATTTAGCCTTGTGGGTTGTAGTTTTCCCAGTTCCCATATGCTGCCATGAGAAGGCACTTTGAAGAGTCTTGGTAGTGTAGAGGCTTTTTGTCAACAGACTTCTTTGTGATGCCACCATTTTGTCACAGCCAGTGCCATCAGCAGAAATCATACTGCAGGTTCCTGCTCTAGGTTGTGTATATCACTACCCTGTGGCATATAGCCATTAACATTCTGTGTTCTACATGGTCAAATTTGTTGCATATACATGGTCAAATTATGTTTTATGGTTCATGAATTCAGGAGTTCACTACATTCACTATGATCTGGACAGAAAAATCAGTCTTGTTTTTCAAAATTCATAGGATCTGGTTTACAGAGTGTACTTAAATAAGAAATAAAGAAGAAAATAATCAGGACTTGGGGACGTTGTCCGGTTTCCACAGGAATCCTGTGTTCTCAGGATCTGGTTTTCACTGTGTTATGTTTTATTCTGTTTCTATATGAAATGTATTTTGACTTTTCATTTTTTAAGGAGACTATCTGCTTACTTAACTTTGTAATATTTTATCTTTACATACATACTCATACTTAATTGTACATATTTTTCATGTTTAGCTCACCTGAGTCTTAGGCCCAGATGAGCTATTGTTTTACATTATTCATCATACCCGAGCTATATAAATGTATATTGAATTTTAGTTCTAACCGGCCACAAGGCAGAAAAAACAGTCTGACTGATTTTAGGTGAGAGTTGCTTGAATCATGATTTATTTTTAACATCCAGTACTAACAGACCATGTTTGTTATATATTATATATATGTATTGTATATTCAGGTTATGTTTTCATGCATGGTATTTGGTTTCCCATTCAAAAATTGGTCTATAAGTTAACCCAATTATGTCTGAAGTTTTTACATATGAAGTACAAAAGTAATAGTAACTATTAACAAAATCCCGTGATTTTTGAGAATTTCTCCAGATATATCTTCCTTTTCCTTTTTCAAATGGGTGGGGGGGGGGGGGGGATTAACTGATTACATTGGAAGGTTTTACACTTCCATATATATATTTTAGCTTTTTCAGTTTCTCAAAAATCTGAAAAATGAAGCTAAATCTAATGATTCAGTCAAGAATTTTTCAGATCTTTGGAAGTTCAAGGAGAAGTAATGCAATCTTAAAGTTGTAATAGTTTAGATATCATTATTGACTTTCTTTACACCCCCAGCTACCCCACCCCCCACTCCCCCCTCCAAAAACCACCTGTGTTACAGTCTAGAAAGAAAATAGAATGTGTCATCTCTAATTTAAGGATGAAAGTGTTATTTAGTTTAATAATGAACAAACAGTCAGATCATTTCACTTGTAATCAATTTGTTACCACTATCAGCACAGGTGAAGTTGTAGAAATTGTATCATTATACATTGATAATTGGAAAGGAATGGTTCTGTTCTTTATTTTGCGTTTTCTGTGAGTATAAAGCTCTTCTAAGTATAAAATTATTGATATCAAATTGAAAACTGTTAAGAAGAGATTAACTTTAGGTTCGTGACTATAGTTATGGTAAGTTATATGGTTAAGTAGAGATACATGCATGGTTAGATTGGTTTTGTGGGAATGATTCAGTAATGTTTATTTCTATTTCAGGCAATATACTGTTTGCAATGACCAAAAAACTCCAATTCTTTAGTTCATGTTTAAATATTAAAAACTGGTGAAATACTCGTGTTTAAAAATGATGATCTAATTTGCATATTGTTGTATTTTAATATCATTCCTAAATTGTCATGTTCTTAATTTTTTAAACCTTTTAAATAACAAATTAGCAATCTATTTTTTTACTTCCTTTTTTACCTCAGTATTTTTGTCATTCAATGCAACAGGTGTCAGTCTGTTACTTGAATGTTACAGTAAAAAATATAACTATTTTATATCAAAATCATAATCTGCATGTCCAAAATATCTTGGGTAAAAGGGGGGGAGTTTAAAAAACCCGTTGTTTTGTTCATTTTGAAGACAATAAGAAAATGTTTGGAGAACAATGCTATTTGAGAAGATATAAAAATACATAAAAATATATGCAGATTTAAGTCATCACTTGTTAAACATCTTTCAGGTAAAGTTAAACAGAGTTTAGAAGGATACATTATGTGTGAATAAATATTGATGATGGTTTACTATTTCCATTGGATTGGATATTGTCATTTTCTTGTAAAGTTGCCATTCTGGAAATCCATAGCCATTGAAAACAATTCTTCCGTACAAATGTCAGTAGGAGTATGTGTTATGTATTACAAAGACATATTTTTTTTCAGTCTTCACATATATGTATGTCACATCATTCATAGACTCCAAACATTTGATATACTGTAAACTGTGTAATTTTAGCAGCAGTTTTATTTAAACGCTTTTGACAGTTAGATCTTCCTGCTAAAATGAAACTGCGCTAAAATTACCTATAAGGGATTCTGAGTACAAACAAATAGTTGGTGTGGTAAAATAAAGATGCACCAATCACTTATATTGCGGAAAATCAATAAAATATTTCTGCGCTAATATAAAGTGGTATACAGTATATAAAACTGTCTATCAATATCTATAACTTTTAAATCGCAATCTACGATTCTGCAGTTGCTCCAATCCATAGACATACACACATCTCTGAATAGACTCGGCCGCTTTCTGTTCTTGTCTTAAATGTCAAGGATTATTTAGTGATTCAAAACATTATAATACATACATCCCATTATATCCTGCACTCCCTAGCTAATATGGTCACATTATGCAGCTTATTAATCAAATCTGGACTGATGTCAGGGCTATGACATTACATTTGTAATACATCAGTAAATCACAATACATGATGACGCCCATGTCTTTTATGTCTCCTGCATGATATTGTTCATTGTGTTTGTGTTTATGTTCTTGCATGTCAGTTGTTTGATCTGATGATTAAATGGCGACTTTTTTTGCATGTGACTTGCTTAGAGGTTGATTTTCAGTTGAGAATATGGTAACTTTGTCATGATGGTTGTTCTTGATTAAAGGACTAAAAAGTTAAAACATGATTCTCCAAAAATATATTGATTGATTTAATGGGGGTTTTACACCCCAGTCAAAAATATTTCATTCACTTATATCTAGATGTCACCAGCTATAAGTAAAGTGGTAGAATTTGTTATCTTTGCAATGTGTGCTCAGATCATTGTGCATGGAGGGCTTTTTAGTGTGCTATGTTTAATACATGTATAGGAAAAACTTGAGAAAAGATGTTTTAAAGTGTCCAGTACATTTACGTCCAGTATATGGATCCTAACTTATATGAATTAAATGTTGTATGTATTTTGGTTTAGGCATTTGTTAGCTTTAGTTTAGATTACAGTTTTATTAAAATGTTTGTTTGGTGTAAATAACTGGTACCCTAGACAGAATAATTACTGGGCTATTATATTTCTCTGGTCCCAGTTACTGGGCCAGTAAAAATTTAGTGCCAAAAATCAAATAAAAATGGTCAGTTAATGGATTATAAATGGTCCTAGACCACTGGAATTTTGTTTTGGACCAGTGAATTTGATCATAGACCACTGAAATTTTGTTTTGGACCAGTGAATATGATTGGTTGGAATGTTTGAATGCTTTATGTGGCTAGTGATTAATTTTTTTTGAGCAGCTTTGTAAAGTCATTGTATCGTTTGTAATGTTGTCATTGTACTTTGTGTTCTAGTTATGTTGTTTGTGTCTGTCTTTAAAATGTCTCTATTCTTATTGTATGTAAACAGTTTACTTTTAAAATACACATGTAATCAATTTTAAAAAATTGACATCGAAGCACAAACAGTGTTATTATTTATAGTATATAATTATTTTTAGTTGTTCTATAAGGTTCAAATACTAGTGGTTTACTATTTTTGTTATGATCTTGATTGTTATTGGACAAAAAATACCAAATTCATGTGGGTCCTAGTTCAAATGCAAAATGAAAACTTTAATAAGTCCTTTACTGACATACAGATTTAAGTATTCTGTCACTATCCTCTAAATCTATATTTTAGAGTCACAAAAGTTCCATGACCTTGCATTTGTATTTCCGTAACTGCATCAATTTGAAAACTGTCTATGGTAGTTTAACTTTAGATTTGTCTATTACATGTAAGAGCCTTGGCGGACAAGTGGTCTTTGCACACTTACAGCTGACCATCTAAGTTTTAATCCATCCTGGGCCATGTCATATGTAGGAGATAGTAAATGTTTACTAAAGCTTGGTATTTTCTTTAGGTATTCTGATTTCCTCCACAAACCCAGAGCTGATTCCTTCAGTATTGGGTAAAAAATTTTACTAAGGTGTAAAACATCATAATTCCATTCCACTCGCTATATATTTACTTGTCTGTTTCAAGTTACACTGTATTCACATTTAACTATTCATTCAAAATATAATGAATTCATTGAAAAATCATATCATATTTATCATTGCTTTCATGAATATCAAGTTCTTTCATCTAAGAATTTTTTTTTTCATTTTTCAGTGATGAACAAAATGACAAATACGAAGAGAATTTTAAAGATGATGAAGATAATAAGCATAATTCTAAAAATGATAATAAATATGGTTATAAAGATGATGATGAAGAATACACTTCAGTAGAGAGAACACACACAACAAGAACAGAGAAGATCACTACAAACAGAAGACGAACAGCTAAAAAACTGGATCTAGGGGCAGCGTCACAGCTAGGCAAAGATAAATCTGATTCCATAGTAGGTCTCTCTCTCTCTCTCTCTCTCTCTCTCTCTCTCTCTCTCTCTCTCTCTCTCTCTCTATATATATATATATATGGTATATATAGTGAAACCTGTCTACTGTCTATAAAGGCCACTCAAGGAAACCAGTAAAGGTGGCATTGAATGGCAAACAACTGTTATGTAGGGGTTCAAATAACATTAAATAAAGAGCAACTGAGATAAAAATGTATTGGCCTTAAAAAGCAAGTGGCTCTAATATACAGGTGGCATATGTGGCAAGTTTGTATGTATATCATTAGTCATTCAGGAGCCATGAATGTTACCTGGCATCTATATGGGTTTGTTAGATAGGTTTTAAATACCTATGTGTCGCAGCAAGATAAAGTACCCTTACCAGTCAATTTCATAGATACAATGCACAGATGTATTTCTGTAACTTACTAGTAACCTGTTGCTGGTGAGGTCTTGATATTAGTAAAGTGAAATGATGGACTTGTGGTTTTTCCTCTTTTACTGGTTGACCAAATGTGAGAAAGAGGTTTTCTCATGCAACTAATTGATTACTTTGTTTTAGAGCAATGTTAATATTAGTACATGAACAGCTAAACGTTTGAGGTTTGATGCAATTTGAGATATCCAATTTTGAGATAACAAGATTCAACTAATGTATTATGATACATATTGCAATACAGAACTAATTCACAATCTTTTTTATCAATTCTCTGAAAATGAAACAATATTTTTACCTGTACATGTACCGTGAGTTATCTTTGACATTATATTATGTATTAAGATACAACAAAACTATTTTGAAGTATGTGTATGTTCCAAGTTAATGTTCCAGTGTGATATCTTCAGAGATTTACTGATATAATTTTTCTTACATCTATTACAGTCCCAGACTAGTAGTACCAGTGCCACTGTTGATGCCGGTCCAAGTCTGATTGACATGGGTCTAACAACAAAGACACCAACATCTGATTCCTTTGCAGACTTCGCTGATTTCAGATCAGCCTCAGATTCCAGTGCTTTTGGAGATTTTAATAGTCCAAGATCTGCAGGTAGGAAATAAATGATGGATTTAAATTTAAAATTGGAACTTTTTGTATAAAATGAAATTCTGAAATATTCCCAATATCAATAAGAATTTGTTGATAATATTCTAGGTTTTTACAAATTTAAAATTATTTGATGCCATTTTTCCAAAAGTTGTTGAATTATAGTCTCTTTTAAGGTATTTTTTCACAAATTTTCTGAAATAGGTTACTTTTTGAAGAAATTTGTCAGAAATTAGTTACCAATATTAATTTTGGCTACCAGGAATGTAAACATAATATATGTATCTGTACATGGCTGAAACTATTATTTATATTGATAAAGGGACTAAAACAGACATGTCAGGTTTACTACATTGTGGGGGCGGCACCCAAATTGATTATTTCAAGTTAACAACAGTTTGATATTAATAGATTTTTTTTGAAATTTTATCTGTGTTTATGTTATCTAAGTAGCTTGGTAAGGTTAGATGAACGACAAAATTTATTCTAAATGGTCTTATATGCATGTTGTAACTGGCTATATGGAAGGAGCAGTACCACTCATATTCGATTCCTATCGCACATTTAAAATGTGAGCATGAAAATATTGTAATATACCAGTTTATCTGGTTCTATATTTCATGTATTTATTTTCATTTTCTTGTAGGTTCTGTAGCTAATAAAGATTTTGGTGATTTTGCACAGTTCCAGTCTGCTTCTTCACCCAATAGGTAAAAATTTTATTGACATTTGAAATTTTTTTTACAAGATTATCTTAAGTCTTTGGTTCAAATCCTGTTCTATGCATATCCTGGAGTGAAAAAAATTGTCAGTTCCATTGCTGAATGTTTCTGGTTTTTCTGGACACATTGGTTTCTTAAACCATTCCTGAAATGACCTACCAGGATTATAGATATACCTCACTCAGCAAATATGCTGGTGGGCTTACCTTTTGATAGACTACTGTTTTTAATCTTAGTAGGAAGGGGGGGGGGGTAGGAGGTTATTATGTATTATAGTCTGAGTCATTTCACATAAATGAAAGCTTGATAAGCACTGGGTTTATAAGCCTATAGGTTTGGACCAGACTTTAACTTTTTACGCATGAAAGTTGAAGACTTTTCAGAGTATTGTATCTATAGCACTTGCCTAATAAATTTGTTTATTATAGTATGTCAGGGATATTTTGGCAGTGTTTTTATAAACATTTGAAAGTCTATATAATGTAGTTCCCCTAAAATAGAGATACATGAACATACGAAAACAATAGCACTGCATTAATATACCTATTGTGAATGATAAACTGGCCCTAGTTTAAAAACACTCTGCCACGATATCGCTGACGGACTATACCATGTACTAGTACTTTGTTTTATTTCAGTGAACAAGGAGGTTTCGCTGACTTCAGTAATATCAGCACATCAAACACAGCTGCTGCTCCAGCATCATCAAGTACAGCTAACTCATCTAATGACTTATTTGATGTATTTAGTGGTGTATCAATGCAATCTACACCTTCAATGAATACAATGGGAACCATGAATACACAGCCTATGGGAACAATGAATGCTCAACCAATGGGTTCCATGAATACTCAACCCATGATGGGTGGACCATCCATGGGAATGACTGGTTCCTCACAGATGCCAGTTGGAAATATGGTATGATATAGATAATAAAAAAATCTTACTAACAGATCTCGTTCAAATTCTTTGGATAAAACATAATTCTGAATGATTAAGTGTGTATTTTCTGTCATGTGTAATGTCCACTGAATGGTCTGTTCTGTCTGTCCGAAACTAAATCAGTTTTATATCAGTTATTTTGCTATATTTTTTAAAAACTACCTTCTGCCTTAAAGATTGGGAAAATTTAGAGTTCTGAAATACAGCAAAATGCATTATAACATTCTTGCAATAGTTTGGTATCCTCAATACAAAGATGTTAAATTGTTGCAGTATCTTACATTTTGTGGGTAAGGACAACTAGATTTACTTTGCCAGTATATCACTGTTGTTTTGGGAATTTTAGCCATTTTTTCCCTAGGGAAACTACCTTTATTCGGTAGTAATTTTAGACCAAAGAAAATCACTGTATATGTATTGCTAGAAATATGGTGGTTTTAGTTTTAAGAAATTATTTGTGGAGATATGTTTTTACCAACTTAATAACAGCACAATTTAACTGGTTATGAATTGACAAATGTAATGTGGTGTAATTTGGTTTGATCAATCGGTCATACTCTAAAGAGAAAAAAACTTGATAAGAATATACTGATTACAACCCTTATTATAGTCCATGGCATGATATATTCGTAATTATCTAAGATGGATTCCGCTAATTTTAATCTATGTCATTTATATAAAGGTGATATTTTGGGCTAGGTTTAACTTTATTTACCAGAAGTAATTATTGGTAAAACTGATGAAAAGAGATGAAGCATGGGTGACCTTGTTAAATGATAGTTAAGATAATAAAATCTGAATAGGTCATTCATTGCATTAGATATTAGTTAAGATTTTGTCCATTATTTTGCTTTTTCATCTGTTACAGATGGGTATGAGTGGTATGGGTAATATGCAGCCAGTACAACCAAACATGGGGATGATGGGAATGCAACAGATGCCTAATATGGGAATGCAACAACAGGTACATGTATGGACGGACAGTCTTGGGATAACTGAAGATTTAAATAGTTATAGTGATGGTGATTTAGATCTTTGTCCAGATTATTTCACTTATATTAAGGTGGTCAGTACAAAAATGATTTAGGAAACTGGAGTTCCAAGAGTAAGCTACCAGCCTTTGCTAGTGTAACATGAATGCTGGTTACAATAAAAAATAAAAAATTATTATAAAATACCCTTCTACCTACACCGGGAATCGAACTTGGGTCGCCCATTTGTAAAGCGAGCGCTCTACTGTTTCGCCTAACAGGTACCCCATAAGTGAGACAGTAGTAATGTCTCTTAACCTGTACATAGTACATACTATACCATGTAGCCTAGGCAGTTAGCTTCTGATGAGTCTAAAATGTAGAAGTAATTGATTTTTATAGCATTTCGGTGCTATTTTAAAATATAAAGCAGCATTATACTAATTATTTTGCAGCATATTTTAATTATTCAGTGCAAAAATAATTTGCTTGAGTATGTTAAAAATTGGAAATGAATGCATGTGGATGCATGCTTGCATGTGCATATATAATTATATTTCATACATTTAAACATCTGCAGTAATAAATAAGATGAATAGTCTAATATTTCTGCAAGAACAAAAACAGATATATGACATGAATAGGTTTAAAAAACCCTTGATGTCTTGTAAAAATATTGTATGGCATACCGGTATAACAATTTTCAACTGCCTATGTAAATGTCCCGAATTAACGCTTTTATCATACCTACTGCAGATCTAGTTATTTTCGTTGGACTTTCATTTACATGAATTTATTGATGAGATTATTTACAAGATTTTGATGTCATGTTTCCATAATTTTTAAACTTTAATTGAAAGAAATTCAATTTGTTTTGTGGGGTCATATCAATCCAAAAATAAATTACACATAATCTAGATCTTCAGTATGTTTTAAAATGGAGCTTATTATTTATCTCCCCTTGATATATTATATCATTAGCCGGTAATGATGCAAGGAGGAATGATGATGCAGGGACCAGGAATGCAACAGCCAATGGGAATGGGTTTCTCTTCTGGAGGCATGCCAATGCAATCACCAATGTCAGCTGGAGGGGTAAGTGTATTTTGCATGAAGCATTGCATTATGTGATATCAGAATTATGCAATATCACAATACATGAATGAGTGCATTTTGGGATTTAGGAATGCATGAAGCAGTGCATTATGGGAAGTTCGGAAATCTAGTGATGGATTACATTTTGGTTTGACTTTGGGAATTTATGGTCTGTTGTTTTCTTGTGTTTTATTTGGTTTACCATCTTAAATGCAAATAAAAAACAACAACAACAAAACCAAGATTTTAGTAATGAATCAGCATTTGTTAGTTGTTAGAGAGTGGTGTTTCATTGTAAAAACAGATACAATGTAGTGTTTTTGTTTTCAGCTGATAACTATCAAGAGACTGAAATTATGACAATTTAGATCATAATATTTACAGTGTTATATGTCATATTTGTGCGGAATGTAATGGGAAAACTCTTATATTGCAAAGTTGCTGAATAGCATTGTGTATGTCATTCCATATACAGTGGAACCACTTCATCATAAAATGTTGTATCCCTGGCATGGACCATTTTATGAACAATGTCATGTCTCTGACAAGAGCCACTAAATCATTAATAACATATCCCTGACATAAGCAACACCATGAAAAATGTCATAAACCTAAAACAAACTATTTCACCGTCAATGTCCTATTCCAAAAATGTCATATCCATAGAGTTAGCTCTGTCATTGCCAATTAAGCCAATTGCTGATTTTTATAGTTTCTTGCTCCAAAAATAGCTTTTGGCTTACATTTTTGCTCCAGATTTATATCAATTTCACAAGTATGAAAAAGTATAACAATTGTTACAAACTGTTATATCAAGACCAATCTATACACTAGGTCAGAACTGTAAGTACATTTGACTTGAGACATTTGTTACTTTTACTTTGGAAATTTTAGTGTTTCTGTCTCGTCAACATATAAATTGGCTCCCTAAACTCCTAAAATTGGCTAATTTTGGCTCTAGCTTTTTGAGAGCCAGAGCTAACCCTGTATCCCTGGCATGAGTTACTTTATCGTCATCATCATCCAGTGTGAAAGTGACAGGTTTATGTAGATAAACATTCCAAGCAGATTGATGTATTGTTGCTTGCATCTGTTAGTATTGACATGCCAAGCACCTGCTAATTTTATACATGTAGCTTTGATCTTCTCCCTTGTTGTCAGTCAGATGCCTTGTTTATGTTCCAAGCCCAATATGCTAGATATGCAGGGCCCTACAATGTTCTTCTGATAGCTATTGGTATAGCTTCTATATCCTTATAACATTGTGTTTTTGTATGGTGATATCAATACTTAATTCTGTAATTTATAATTAAATGTACTGCATAAACTTTTAAGATGAGTATTGTATAGACAAGTTAGGTGGCCCTGGTTTAACAATCATTCCTTAACTACGATTGTCCTTAACTTAAATCTGTCAGAATTGAAATATTAATAATTACCTTTTTTTTTTTTAAGATATTCAGGATTGTAAGGTGTCATTTTGAAGATTGATTCGAACTTATAATATCTGTGTTCTATTTTTGTAGAAAATTGGTATTTTGAGTTCCATAAAAGATTGACAAAATCTGCCAGATTTAAGTTAAGGGAAACCTAGTTCTGGAATGATTGTAAAACCAGACCCCAGTTTCACAATCATTTCTTAACTATGATTGTCCTAAACTTATATCTGGCAAATATGAACTCTAATTTATTTTGCTAGATTTTAAGATATTAAGAAATTTAAGTTGTCGCTTTGTTTATCACTTAAAGCTTAATAACATCTGCATTTATTTTTTGTAAAAAATAAGTTAAATTGTGGTTCAGAAATCAATTGCCAGAATTTGCCAGATTTAGTTAAGAAAAATCTTAGTTAAAGAATGATTGTGAAACCAAGGTCAGGACCTGATATTATTATACATGTACAAGACTCGTTTTCTTTCAATTGCTGGCTGTAATTATCTATATCGCTCTTTGTTGCTATGGTGCATTACATTTATGATAATATGATTGTAATTGTAAACTATACCTGCTAGGAGAGAAAGAGATATTAATTATATGTCTTTACAGTTGAAAAAAACTCTTAAATATTGGTTACTGTAAACCAACTTTAACTCACAACTGTAACTTTAACTCACAGCTTGTAAAAAATCTCACCAAACCCTTTTGCTACTACTGGCATTAACTTTCACTATATAGACTATAGCTGAATATTTGATATAAATATTACCATTTACAGAAACAATGATTACTTTTCATGAAACTCTTTTCCTTGTGAAACATGTAAAAGTTAATTGCTTATGAACATTACAGTTTATTGAAAATGGTTTGAAAAATGAAAAGGTAGCATTCCTTTGACTATCAGTGGAGATAGGTGTCTGCGAGAACCAAGTTTATAGCAGCCATTTTGTTAATATGCTCTAAATCAGCACTGTTTGAATGATATACAGTTGATATACTTGTATGGTGGTTCATAAACCTGTTATATGTTCCAGCTGTAGAAAGTATGAAGATAGACATGTATAGTCAAAACACATTGACCTGTCAGCTTGACGTTTTATTTAAATATTTATCAGGCACCATCTTCTGTCCCAGTACATCTGTGTATAGGGAACACAGATGTTTATTTTGTATACATCCTGAGTTATACTAACCTCATAGTACTCACCTGTGTCTTATGTATGTATTAACTTGAATCTTAACACTGCCCATTTATTGGATGGACCCTCCTACATGAATATTCCTAATGAAAGGTCAAAGGGACAGGTCAATGTTGTTTACCTTTACTGGATTCTATCAAAACCATAAACATAAATAGAAGTGTAGGCCTTGCGCTTTTACCGCTCAGTCATGAATAATTCACTTATATTGCGACTGTCCGTTATGGGAGGATGGCAAAGAACCGGAATACTCAGAGAAAACACTAACCTTTAGACAATAAACTGATAAACTATCTCGCGTTAGGATCTGTGCAAGTAGGATTGGCACCTAGAAAATTAGAGAGGTTCTGTGATCTTACACTTTAGACCACTCTCGCTACGAGCCCAAAAGTAGCATTTTGAATGGAAGATAATAAATTTGACTTAGGGCTAGAATTTCATATCTTAGGTGGGTCAATAAGAGATGTCAGTTTCTCAGTACAGACAGAATTTATTGTAGACATGATAGAGATATTCATAAGTTTACTAATAATTCATTGAATTATGATTTCTTACTCATTTCTATCGAAACAAACTTCTTGTTTTTAATTTTTAAAAAATGTTCTTACTTTATTTTTTATTTTATTTTATTTTTCCTTTATTTTACATACAAATGACTTACATTTTTCTAAAATTTAATTTCAAGTTGCTTGTTGTTTAGCTTCTCTCCCTCCTTGCATGTTTAAATTGGTTGATGGGTTAATGCTATGTTAGTAGTAATTTTGTAATACGGGTATGTCATGTTGCCATGGTGATTACCCTGTTTAAAGTATGTAAGTAGTAATTTTGTAATATGTCATGTTGCCATAGTGATTATCCTGCTTAAAGTCACATGTATACACACCTTTTCATGCTAGATTTTAATTAGTTTGCATTGTTAAAGTTCAATCAACTTTAATTTGCACCATGGTTTTGTAAAATATGCTTTTTACCTAGTTTATTAAAGTTGTAACAAAAGTATATTGATGTAGTACATGTATATAAAACTTGTGTTGCATATTAAACTATCACTACTTGTCACTTGCATGCATTTATTTACTCTTTTTGTGGTAAAACTTTGAATAATTGAAGTTTTTAAGCAAAAGAGATTTTAAAAGAGTGTTTGATATAACTTCAGTTTTGATACAACTGATGTTGAGTTCTTTCTTAATTTAACTTTTATGTTCTGTAAATTCACTTTGACCTGAAGTTTATGTTAACCCTCTTGCTACCAGACATATTTGCAATATACTGATAGCCTGTTAGGCAGACATATGTCTTGTCAATTTGGCAGCAAGATCCTGTGTATAGAGTCTGTGAATCTTGTTTGAAATCTTTGATTATGTAAGCAGATTTGAAAGTGTTTCCTGCAATTTGATGTCCAAGAACAGATGTTGCCGTCACTGATGTCAAATAATCAATTGTTCCATGAAATCATTTAACATGATTTCTCACCGTTTGGATTGTTCTTGTACTTTAGAATTACAAATTCAATCTGGTTATATGACTAGACTACAGACTCTATCACTCATTCTTTATTTGATTCAACTTGGTAACACATCAGTTCATTTTGTAATTAACCTTCTTGCTGCCATGGAGACTTTGCACACATATAGGCCGTCTACAATCTGATGGCATAGTATACAACATATTTTAATATTAGGGTAACTTTAACGAATAAACCTTGATTCTTGATTGTACACATACAATGATATGCTACTTACATCTATATGCGCTATTTAAACTGTCCATGTTTATAAACACTCTGCCATCAGATTGTGGACGGACTATAGCATTATCACAAAACAAGAATAAATGCTTGTTTTTAATTGATGTGTTACCTAGTTGTAATGTTCTACTTTTTTGAAGTTTCATAATTTTTCATCATCAGTTTTGTGTATGGTATTATAATTGTATATAATCCGAGTTGGACTATTTTGTTATAATTTGATGACATCATCAGTTTTGGTATATGTTGTTGATGACCTATTAGTTTTGGTTTATTTTGTTTAATTTGATGACATCATCAGTTTTGGTGTATTTTGTTATAACAGGCCGTTGTAAGTTCTGTCTGTGAGCAGACATCATCTACAACTACATCTATCTCTGAAAAAACAACTACCAAGGTTGGTTTTATGCTCATTATTTATGATTTCTGTGTACAGTCAAACCTGTCTACAAAGACCAATCATTTTATAACAAGCACCTGCTTACTATAACACTTCATCCATTTAACCTGTAAACAAGGACATCTGATCATTCTGACAATATTGTTAAGTTCCATATAGTGGTCTTGATAGACAGGTTTCTCTGTATTTAAAATTCCCCTTGCATGCTTTCTTATTTTATTTTTATATTCTACTCAGCTAAATTTTGTTCACATGATGAATCTCACAAAAAAAATTCATGTGAATTGAAATTCATGTTTAGTTCACATCATATTTTTGTGAAAATAACATGAACAATTTCACATAAAATTCAAATTGGAATTTAAGTGAAATACATGTTAAATTTATATGAAATTTTGTGAAAATCATATGAAATTCACCTTGAATTCTGAAATTCATTTTGAACTACATTTAGCTGTGTAGTAATTATATGGTGTAGGTTTATATATTCCTAGCTCTACCATGTTCATTATTCCCTTATATCCAACAATATTGAACATGTATCGTAGATAGTCTTATACATGTATTTGTATTGGATGGAATGGTGTCGGTTTATCTATCTTAAAGGAATTATTTGTAAAATAAAAGACAATAAAGTGTTAAAGTTTTGAAATTTTTTTAGATAAAATATGGTGATTTGTTTAAACAAAGAAGCAGAGTTGTACTACCATTGTCACTTTCCAAGTCAACATTTATGTTACATTTTATACTATGGTTTCAAATGCTTTCTATATTTAATAAAAAACGTTGTCATGACACATACATGTATATCTTCAAGACAACGCCTAACTTTATGGTACTGATCAGGTTCAAGGCATTTTTAACACTGATCATCATTCATAGGAAGTACATCATTGCAGACTTAAAGTTAAAAAGGTGTTTGATTTGTGTTCAAAACCGTGTCACATACTCTGTTTATAGTAAAGTACATTAATGGTTTTCACTATATAATACTGTGTACAATGGCACCAAATTTTCATGTTTTATGCATTTACCATAAATGCATAATTGTTTTTTTCCTTTTGTCATAACTTTTATTATTTAAATTAATTGTGTTGTAAATCTACACCTGACTATTTAAAATGTGATTTTATAGTTATGTTTGCCTGTTTGCCTTTACCAGGCATGGTCACAAGATCTTTTAGGATCAAGACATTTTCAGGATGGCTTTTACTAGTGTGTATATAAATGAAAATAGCCAAATGTTTCTGTTTTTGTATAGGGAAGTCGGATATGAAATTTAAGAAGTTGAGATTAAATTTTGATTGTTTATTTATGATTACATATTCAGTTTTGCAAAACAAACAAACAATTAATAAGTACCACACATACAAACTTTAGTGATAAATATTGGTAGCTCTTGTTTTGGTAGACCTTTGTGTATCACAGTCGGTCAATAAATGAAGGCCTGAGTAATATTTGCAAGAGGCATAGAGTGTTTGGCCTGAATCTGAAATGCCTTAGGTTTCAGTTTATAAGTTATCTGAATTGCTATACTGCTAAAGTATCGTGCTGCTGTCCTGGTCAGCTGTTGTGTGTTTGCCAAGGGCATTCTTAGTTTGTACTTATCAAACGTCTGCATCAGATACAATATGGTGTATCTAAAGAGTACAATATTGTATCTCAGAAGGATTTTGAGTTAAGTGAGATTTCAAGGTTTAATTTTAGATATTTGACCACATAAATGTTTAATATTACTTATAGAAACAAAAATGTATAATTTACCAAGTATTTTCTAGATAGTAATGCATGTATGCATTTCTTCTTTTTCCCCAACCATAAAGTATTATCATGAATCTTATATAGAATTCAGTGTGTATTGAAGATGTTCTAATCACCAGCATAGATGAACACCATCCGTATAAGACTACTATATGATAAACTTAAACATTAGTGTAAAACTATGCATAATATGGTGTTGAACATAAAATGATGTTTTTTTCTGGACATTGTATCAATAACTTTTGAAGTAACTATTGGAAACAATAGTTTAACACAAATGTCATGGTAAATCAATAATATTTATCATTGCTTAGTCTTACTGCAAACAAATTTCAATTGTTTTCTATCAGTTAATTGTATCTTCAATCTCTTTAAGGTGGTGAATAGTGTTGTGTGTATAGGTCATGATTATTATACTGTTACTAAGGTGGTCAGGTCTAAAGTTGTGGAGGAAACCTTTAATTTTTGACATTCTGGCAAACATTTTGATAAACTGGCAAATTTGCTCCCACTAGGATCTTTCCACAATGGATATAAACCTAAGTAGTGAAAGACGATGTGATATGAAAGCCAACACTTAAAACACTCAACCACAAAGGCCTCAATTTGTTAAGGAGTTTGTCTATGTTTGACTATATCACATGATGGCTTCTTATATACCCTGGTGTATAGTTTGTTAGAAATACCTGACTTCAATTATCTAATGGAAACATTAGTTATTTATATGTTAGCAGTCAACATATCCACAGAGTAAGAATAGGAGTAGCTTCAAACCAAGTTTGGTTCAGTATATAGTAAGGTCAACATAGGCTTGTTTAGCATAAACTGTATCCAAAATAATTAATTGGACCAGTATCTTTCATAAGTTGCAAAGAAGTTTTTGAACTCGCAAATATGTCATTCATTTACCAGATTTCACCAAATACAATAACTGACTGGTGTTAGTTTGTTAACAATAATTGTCAATGGTTTATGGATGGCAGTTTAACTGTGGATGGTTTTTGGATATACATGTGTTGAAGTTGTTATTGAACTGATCATTTTATATATAAATTATTCTTTTATTTTGGTTACAGAAATCATCTGGAAATACATGGACAACTGATTCCAGTAAAGTTAATATAAGTATCGATGCTCTTAGTCCATCTAGTAAATATCAGAAACAACCTCAACCAAGTATGAACCAGCTACAACAGCAAGGAACCATGGGAACAGGTAAGGGGAGATAATCAACACATTCAGTACAACCTTTAGAAACAAAACTATCCTCTGAGCCAAAATGAAGTTTGTTATTATCTTACTTGAAAATGTGTATTGTCATAGTGCCATCACTTAAGACCTCTGATTTCAAGATTTCCTGGCAACCCAATCTGACTACCAATCAAATAACATTATTTGTGTCACACTTTGCAAAAGAATCTATTTTTTACAGTATATTGAATTAAATCACCACAATCTATGTGTTAAGTGATGTGATGCAAGCTGGCACTACATGTCCTTATAAATTTATTTGTGGCTATACAAACGTATCAAAAGCACATAATGTATGTACCATTACACATTAATTGGTATATTTGTCCCGAGTTGTACACGTCTATAATACTAGTAACACATGTTGAATGTCTTAATGTGCTCATTTGTTTATACACAAGAAAAACCATAAATATTAAAATTATATAAAGGGATAAAGGCTATATAGCCAAAATATTGACATTGAGCTGACATTATATTGTTATTTTGAAATGGATTTTCCCCTGGGGGAAAAATACGAAGAAAATTATAAATTAATAATTTTGATAATTTTAAACTATTTCTGCCTTTTGTGGATAAATGTGCGAGAAGAAAATAATTTTCAAAATTCCATTTACATTTTTAGCTCAGATGAGCTATTGCAATCTATCACCGTCCGTCGTCCGTCGTGTGTAAACTTTACATTTTAATCTTCTCCTCCAAAACTACTGGGCCATATTTGATGAAACTTAGTGATTATCATGCCTGGGTAGCAGCCTTTCAAAATTGTGTTCCGGGTTTGGCCACGCCCAACAAGATGGCCACTGTTACTAAAAATAGCAAAAAGACAAAAAAATCTTCTTCTCTGAAACCAAAAGGTGCAGGCAATTTTTGATTGGATATTTGGATTCAGCATACCTGGGAACATTAAAATTGTGTTTTTCATGAAAATTAGACGAAAAATAGGTTACGCGTTTTTTGCGTAAAATTACGTAATTTTTAAAATGAGACATTTATTGTTATAACTTCATAACGGCTGAAGATAATTGTATGGAGTTTTCACTGTTGATCTTGTCTTGCAATTTTCTTCCAATTGATGTCAAGGTCGAAGGTCAAGGTCATGTCCCAGTTTTTGACCTTTGATAAAAATGCTATTTTTAACATTTCTCGTGAAAATGGCGTAGGATTTTCAGTTATTTGTAGGTATTAACATGAGGATCATTTTGATACATAGATCAGGGTCATGGGTTCAAAGGTCAAGGTCACAGATGTCCAAGAATACCAAAATAGTTAATTATCTCAAAAACTATAAACTTTTTGTATAGGCATGTATATTGGAATATTGTAGGTATTGGCCTAACGATAATTTGATATATAGATAAAGGTCATAGGTTCAAAGGTCAAGGTCATAGACGCGAACGGATACTTAAATGGTTAATTATCTCAAAAACTATGAACTTTTTGTATAGGCATGTATATTGGAATATTGTAGGTATTGGCCTAACGATCATTTTGATATATGAATGAAGGTCATAGGTTCAAAGGTCAAGGTCATAGAATTGAATGAATACTTAAATGGTTAATTATCTCAAAAACTATAAACTTTTTGTATAGGCATGTATATTTGAATATTGTAGGTATTGGTCTAACGGTCATTTTGATATATGAATGAAGGTCATAGGTTCAAAGGTCAAGGTCATAGCTGCGAACGAATATTTAAATGGTTAATTATCTCAAAAACTATAAACTTTTTGTATAGGCATGTATATTAGAATATTGTAGGCATTTGCACAACAATCATTTTGATATATGAAGGTCATAGGTTCAAAGGTCAAGGTCATAGACGCAAACGAATACTTAAATGGTTAATTATCTCAAAAACTATAAACTTTTTGTATAGGCATGTACATTGGAATATTGTAGGCATTTGCACAACAATCATTTTGATATATGAATGAAGTTCATAGGTTCAAAGGTCAAGGTCATAGATGCAAACGAATACTTAAATGGTTAATTATCTCAAAAACTATAAACTCTTTGTATAGGCATGTATATTGGAATACTGTAGGTATTGGCCTAATGCACATTTTAATATACAGATGTTTTAGCTGTTTATAAATAATATATTGTAGCTAGACTTTAAATATGTTATATATAGCATACTTATATAATAATTATTATAATTAATTTGCAAAAATACTTGCATATTATTGGCCCTTACTGCTGAAAATTTCGATATTCTCTTTTATTAATGTCATTGACCATTGAACCTCTGCATAAGATATGTACTCTTCTTCAGGTGAGCGTTAAGGCCCATGGGCCTCTTGTTAATAAATGTTTTATTAGCTTATATATTACATAAAAACTCAGATAAGTAAAACTTCAATTCTATGTTAAAAAGTATTAATTTAATTTTAAAGATTTCATTGTAACATAAAGTAAAAACAACAGGAAATTGACTTAATAAGTATTGTTGTAATTTGAAGGCATGCCTCCACAGATGTGGAACCCAGACCAGATGAATTATAACCCAGGTCTGTACACTAACAACAACTGCACCAGACAACGTTTGATTCTTTTTTAAGTTTGTGTTTTTGTTCTTGATTATGATACCATGTTTTTTTGGTTTTGCACTTTTTATGTTAGACTATATACAATATACTAACCATTTCTTTAGTTTAGAAGCTATTTGTTTTATAAGTATGCGATATCAGAGCAGTGTTTTGATATATTGATATTTTTATTATTCTTTGTTTCTGACAATCATTTTACATTGCATCTAGTCTTAGGTAAAATTTCAAGAGGGAATTCAAATTTATATCCACCATATATGGAATAGGTACCTAATATGTTGCTATCATTTATTTTTCCATAGTGCAGTGGTTAGCATGTCAAATTTAAAATTATAAGGTCCAGATTAGATTCCCACCTTTTCTTTTTTATAATGATCAACACAAGCTGATATTGCGGACACATACTTGTGAGATACTTGCTCTTGAAAGTATGCTCTCTAGGTTTATAAATTGCATTTGATTGCAATTTCATTTTGTTTGTGCATTTAAGACTTAATTTTATTCTTTAAAAATTACATTTAAATAGGGTTTAATTTTTCTGGTACAGTGGTTATGGCAGTTGCATACTTGCAGCAATTGGTCTCTGTATTTTCAGTATCTTGCATTTTATTAAAGATTAACTACCCTTAGCTGTAGTGTATACATACACACACATATATATACACCGGTACACTATTTGTGACTAAATTTTATATTGAATAATTACTTTTGTAATCTATGTCCTAATTAGAGCTCTGTATAGGATAGAGTGGAGTAATAATGAGGCAAGAGTATTTAACTGATATTGATACAACCAGTTGTGAAATGATTGGGGGGGGGGGGGGGAATGGAGGAACTGGAGTTTCCATTCCATGATAGTAACAAATAAATATTCACTAGGTCCTTCGTTAGTTTGTCCATCTATACCTGGGGAAAGGGTCCATTTACACCTGGGGAAAAGGTATCTTATATCTAAAAGCGTATCTTTTATCCAAAATGTTTAGATACAATCCACAAAATGTAGTGAGTTGAGTATTGATATTTTACTCTCAGTTAGGATGCTTTCACTTTTATAGAGAGGGTCAGTTCTGGGATTTTTGGAAGAAATCACAGTGCCCAAGGAAAACTATGGACCTTTGACAAAAAGTCTCACATTAGGATCTGTCCCAAGTGAGATTTTAACATAAGCTTATAGATCAGATGGTCTCTCACTGCCTTAGACTCTTAGATACATTTTAGAAATGTTTGTCATTGATTGTATTAGTATGAAAACTTAACTGCATGAATATATTGCATTGCATTTGAAAAGTCAACTGCTTTTTCGATACAACACATCTATCCATTCAAATGAATATAGAATGTGGTCATTCTCTATTTTTTTTTAAATTATTTGCAGCATCATAATCAATTTGAATCTCAATTTTTCATGTATGAATACAGGAAAACTTGTATATAAAGACCACCCATTCATCTAAGATTTTTTTAATTATTATGAAGCAAAGGGGCCTTGAAACATTAGTCTTAGTGTACAGGTGGTCTTTATATAGAGGTGGATGTTATAGCAGATTTTACTGTATATACTTTTGTTACTTGTATAGCATAGCATGAGGAATGCACAAAAATGCATGGATTTATTCTTGACATGTACTATATACTTGATCTTGATTATTTTTATGAATGAGGTATCTTGTGACATTGACCAAGATAATAGGTGTGCATGTATCATAATCGTCTTTTAACATGCAAATGATTGACATTTCTTTAGTCTATGTAAATGTTACTATATCTACTTTATCACAAACATTATAAAGATAATTCAATAATAGAGATGCCATTAACTACATTATAGGTCGCGCACGATAACTTGGCACATCCGGGCTTATTCATTTTGTAAATAAATTGTAACTGGGACTCATGAAACACACACATTGAACAACTCGCCAATGTCCATGCTGCACCTTCATACATATTTTTGTTGAAATATAAATATTTATCATATTCCACTTATCTTGGACATTTTCATTTATGTTCTTTATTTGAAACTTTTTAAATATTCACATGAAATTATTTCATTTCTGCATAATTTTTGTGAAGTTCCACATAACTGTGGAACGAATTGTCTGAAGATATAACAAGGTATTTGTCCTTAACACCTTTAATTTGATAGGATAGGTTACTGTCGTCCTTGGCTCAGTGGTATGTAACATATCTTACAGTTAGTGGACAGCTATATAATTTTGTCACAAGTGAGTTCAAACAATACCGGTCCATACATATATATTTTTTTAATTTTATCTAATTTTGTTTTTAATTTTCATTATAAAAACTTTTCAATTAAAAAGTAAAAGAAATAAATGAATCTATACTAATTATTTAAATGTGCTATCAGGCTAATAATTAATAATTTCTATCTTGTAAATGTATGAACAACCTAAATTTTAAAATTCTTGTGGAAATTATTTCTACCAGAACTACATAACATTTAAAATTAGCACAGGGCAAAATTTTAACGTCTCGTTCATACAGAAATCAAAATATTAGCGCTATTTTCGGACTAATCACTATTATTAATCCGTACCTCACCGCCGCGTCATACGAAAAAATCAAACTGTAAACCTATATTAATTTGGAAAAGGATGCCAACATCAATAAATTTTATACTGTGTTTATTCATTATTTATTGTTTTTTTTAATTTATTTATTTTATTTATTCATATCTGGGAATAGACAGTTAATATTGTTGTCATGTGCATAATTTTAAATTTAATATTTTTCTCTGTTAAAATTCAAAATGCTCCACATGACGCTGTGCGAAATATAAAAATACAATTCCTCCTTACAAGTGAAATATTTTATGTCCAACACACAACTCATATTAATGCATTCATTTATAATTTTTATTAATAGATTCAAAATTAAAGTGAATCAAATGTACCAGTTTCCAATTTGTGATGCAAGAGATTACAGCAGGTGTTTGTTCTATTAATAATATAATACAATAGGATATGAATTCCAACATATCATGGCGTTGGGTGGATCTGAGAGTTAAAGGGACGAGATGTTAATTATTAAGTTAATTGGACCATTAATTAGAACATGCGAACGAGTTGAATGGTCACGCCCTCGTAAAAATGTAGAATATAGTATAATAGGTATAAGGCGAAACGAGGCAACCGTGTGATTTTCATAACCGAGAAGATGTCTGAAAATAAAAAGATTGTATTAAATTCACAGGCAAAACAAATTGCCATCAATGTTGTAAAACATTGCTTTGATGAGCAAAACAAAAATGTCTCATAAATCCCATCAGCTGTCCCTTGGAGAGAGCAAGTGCAATGACGGGTGTGCCGAGGAGAACATTATCAAGATTAAAATCGTTCGGAATAGACACCAAACAGGCTGATAGAAAACAGAGATCAGATAAAATTTTTTATTGATGATTTTGATATCTGCGTAATTAGAAGAACAATAATTAATATGTATTTAAATAAACGCGTTCTTCCAACTATAAATGCTATTCATTCGGAAATAATTAACAAAATTGACTTTAAGGGGGTAAAACAATTCTCAGAAAATTTCTTAAAGAAATGGGGTTAACTGGAAAAAATGCAGCACAAATAGAAAAATCCTTATGGAAAAACCAGATATCGTATCAAAAAGAATAAATTACCTTCGCGAAGTTAAAAAACTTAGAGAAACTGGACACAACATTATTTATATGGATGAAACGTATATAAACTCTTCACACACTGTACCCAAGTGTTGGCAGCTGGATGGGAACGGTTTAAGTGTTCCAATCGGAGCAGGTGACCGTCTGATTGTTGTTGATGCTGGTTCAGAAAAGGGTTTTGTTCCTAATGCAAGCCTTATATATAAAGCCAAGTCATCAACAGGGATTATCACCATGAAATGAATGCTAAGAATTTCACTAAATGCTTTGCGAAAATTAATTCCAAACCTTGAACCAAATTCTGTCTTGGTATCGATAATGCATCTTATCATAACGTCCAAGAAGACAAAAACCAACAACATCGTGGAAGAAAAAAGACATTCAGGAATGGCTCACAAAACACAACATTAAATTTACAGAAGACATGGTTCGCGCACAGTTACTTACAATATGCAAACAACAAATTATTCCACCTTCCTACAGAATTGATTATATATTAAGAGAACATGGACATAAAATTTTAAGATTACCACCTTATCATGCAGACTTAAATCCTATAGAATTAATTTGGGCTGATCTAAAATCATATGTTGCTTCACAAATTTAAAATTTAAACTTTCGGACGTGCAACAACTTGCAGAAAAACAATTGAAGACATATCGGCAGAAAAATGGAAAAGGTGTGTTGAAACGTAAAGAAAATAGAAACCGATTACTGGAAAAATGACATCGCAGTCGATGAAGAAATAGAGAAATTTGTAATAACTTGGACGATACCGATTCCAGCGACGAAGACACAGACACAGCAACAGAAGAAGAAGAGGATGAGGAAGAAGAAACATCTACAGTGACGGCCGAAGAAGAATCGACCATTTCAGAAGAAGATACGACTGATACAGCTGACGAAATTTTTACTGTTACCAACTTGCATGGAGCTGCACAATTATAAATTCCAGACACAAAATAAAAACAAAAACAGAATAAGACTAAGTACATAAGATTAATAAATAAATAGTTTTGAATTAAAATTTTTTCGCAAAGCTATTCAGTAACTTGTTTTAAATATATTCAGCATACATTTCATGTGAAGAATTTATTATTTGATACAGCAAATAATAAGAAATTATATTATTATTTTCTATTTTGACTTTTTATTAAATAATATAGAGTCAAAATAGCACACGACAATATATTGACGATATTATTATTAATGACATTATTGTTATTAAAATTACTATTATTAATGGGCTTATCAAACTTTTTTGTTAAAAAAAAAAATGTATTATAGCAGGATAGAACTCTCAACACTTGTCCCCGTTATACACTATGGGCCAAAACATAACATTTATCGAACGAGCTGCAATGTTTATTTACAACTGAAAACCCCGGATGTGCCAAGTTATCGTGCGCGACCTATAATTAATTATAAAAACAACATTTTCATTGTACTGCATTATGTATCTATCAACAGCAACCTGTAAACATACAATAAACATACTGTAATATAGTGCATGTATAATATATATAAGTCAAGTAAGTGATTTAGCTTCCAAAGCTATATAATAATGCTACTTACAAGATATTTTTGACAGAAGGTTTCTTTGTCATGATACACAGCATGATGTGCTTTGTGGTTAACACAGAATAATTAATTATAAACATAACCAATCTAAGTCTTCTAAGGTTCATGTATATGCAGGTGTTCTAAGGTTCATTTAATGCAGGATTTTTGTTTAGGCCCAAGTCTCTGGTAGCTTCATGTTACAGAGAGGTTTTCAATATTTGTTAACAGTGGGTCTGTGCAATATGAATTTGACTGTTCATCTAAAAATAACATAGTAACCCATGTTGTAACGAACTGGTTAGGTTACCAAAAACTTGCTGAATTCTAGCCTGTTAAACTTGGACAAACCCCTCTGTATGTAAATAATTTGCTAATATAGCCTGGAAATGAATAAACAAATGGTGTCAAAAGACTCTGTCTATATGGTGTATCTGATCTTGATACTGAGTTTATTGTCATCAATTATAAACACTTGTTTCGATTGTTACAGGTATGTCTATGATGGGTACCCCAGGTATGACAGGTGTAACACAAGGCATGGGAGGTATGAGCTTAAATCAACCCCAATCCAACATGATGGGACAACCTGGCATGATGTCATCATCAATGGGTAAGTGATGAAAAAACAGAAGGACGATAACAACTCAACCCTCATTATACTCCTAACTGCCAACACAACCCCACACCTCGCTGCCAACATTTATTGTACCACCCATATGTGTCTCAAGAAACTGCTCTTGTCTCTTGATAAGTTACAAGTATACCTGTGATAATTAGTCCAGGTAAGTGAGGAATGACTCAATGTATCAGTGGTATAGACTGCTCTTGTCTCTTGATAAGTTACAAGTATACCTATGATAATTAGCCCAGGTAAGTGAGGAATGACTCAATGTATCGGTGGTATGGATTTAAATCAATCCCAGCCCCACACAATTAGGTCAACTCAATATGATGCCACTCACACTCAGTTCATGACAAAAATGATAAGTAACAGTAACATCCTTCCTTTTTAAAATCATAAATATTCCTGTTATGGGTAGCCAAGATCGATGTTGGTCAATGGTTATGAGATGAGTGAAACTTACATAAACACACACACACACACATAACCTCTACTTCATGGTCATGGAATTCACAGACATGTGCATCTGGAATTTATTGAGTTTTTCAGGCATACATATTTACATATTTGTGATATTTCACATCTGATTGTTGTTTCTATGTAACTTTATAGTAAAACCATTATTTGTTCAAGCTACAAAATTTAAATTTGAATAACAACTTATACAGTACAGTAATCAATAGCAGCCGTTCAAATCTACATTGCTCTGTCTTATATTTAAGGTATGGCAGTTGGAATGCAAACCAACATGGGAATGTCAGGAGGTATGATGGGAAGTATGCCATCAGGAAATATGGGTATGCATTCAACGATGGTCGGCGCTGCTAGTTTCCAGAAGAGAACTGATGATGCATTCGGATCTTTTGGAAATTTAAAGAAATGATAATAAGACACTGTTTTGTTACTTATATTGACTGTGATATCGTGATATATGTTGATGCTAAGTCACTGTATAGGTAAACAACATTGACCTGTCTGCTTGACCTTTGATTTAAATATTCATTATGGACGAGTAAATTTAAGTAATAGGGATCATGCATGTATATTTCGTCTACCTGATATGAACTCTAATCATAGGCAATGTATATATGTATTAACTAACCTAACGCTACCTGTGTATTGGGTGGACCCTCTGATATGAATATTCCCAATGAAAGGTCAAATTGACAGGTCAATGTTGTTTGCCTGTAACTCCTAATCAAGTCATTTGTTGGTATTTGTTGTTTTATATAAAAAACATTCCAGTTGTTATAAATGTGTATTGTACACAGAACAATTTAGTGATCACCTTGCCAAAAATGACACTTTAAAAATAGTTTTAAAAAATAGGGTAGCCGTGAGTAACTGGTTACTTGAAATGCTATTACATTACAAAGGGTGACTTTTGTCTCCAAAATTAAAAAGTTTTAAAAAGTAAAACAATTTCTTCATATTAAAGTGAAAAAATTCTCTTGATCAGAAGGCATTAAATGTAGAAGTAAGATTTGCTTTTGGTTGTTATTGATTTTAAGATAATATTTTACACTACAATGAAAGCATTTCAGTGAACAGTTACATGTCAGTGGGCCCTAGTCAAAATGCCAAGACTCTAGTGTGATGGAGATAATTTGACATGATTTGAATATGAGCTTAAAGCATGTTAAGGGAGTGGTGAATTATAGTATTTTGAATCTTTAATTGTTACAAAAAAGTTTTTTAAAATGTGGTAATTTTGTTAAGATGTGAAAAATAAATTAAAATAAAAATTAAGGTACTTAAAATTGTATTAAATATAAAGAGTTATATGATGTTGTCAAGAGCTGAGTAATTTATATGTGTACCGTACCTAACATTTGAGTGACAACTTGTTTCTGTATTGGGTAAAAATAAAAGTGATTGTATTGGAGAAGAGAAAACAACAAAGATCAGTCTAATTGTGTATCACAAACATGTTGAAAACACGGTTTTCACTCACACAGTCCATATTTAATTTGCAGTCTGGGTTTTAGTCCATATTTAATTTGCAGTCTGGGTTTTATCAAAAACATTTTATAAAGATTATCATACACAAGATTTCATAGAAACTAGTATATTTTGAGATTATTCATATATAACATATATTTTCAATCAAGTTCGTGTGTTTTTTGTAAAAGAAAAGCTTTCTTATATGTACTTTTGAAACTTCGGACATAAAAAATGTAGAATAACCACACATTTTTGTGTTTTAAGATAAAATAAAAGAAATATATATATACATACCCGGTACTTCTTTTTGTGAGCGTGATTATGTGGGAGTTGCCATTCTTGATATTGCTGGAAGATTGACTTTTTGTCTTATTTTTTAGGGGATTAAATGCCATTCATTAAGTCATTCTTATTGTAATGAATTGTAATGATCTGCTTATGTGTCAAATTTGAATTTGAGTTGATTTACAAGCAATGATTCTTTTTAAGGAAAATTGGACCAAGTCTGAATTAACATTTTAAAAAAATAAAAACAAAATGGTTTTCTTGGTTTTTTTTCACTATAATCTGTATATCTGACACAATTTGAATTTATTTCTGTAAAACAATGAATTTATTATCATAAAACTGTTTGATGTTGTGTTAACTGTGCAATATATTTCATTTTCATTTTGTTGGGGTTTTTTTTTGTTTTTTTTTTAATCTGTTTAAGTTTGAAATGTGACCCTATCTTTAAAGTTGCTTTCTTGTAATTCAGATGTACTATGCATTGCAATTTCTATGAAAATGCAATTTTATCATAAATTCATCAAACGTGGAATAATCATTCCAAAATTATAGTTCTCAGGTGACAGAAAATAATTGCTTAAATCTGAATTACAATAAACCATGATAATATTTTTTTATCAGTCCTTATTTGAAGTTTGGCATGGTTTACATCTTACAATTTTGAAACATTTTGATGGTGATAATTGGATTTTTGGTTCAAGTCGGGTTTACTTTCTGACGTGAAGTTTAATATTAGAGTCTCTTTCATTACTTGTGTTCTGTTTTATTCATTCTAAAGTTACAGTCAAACCTGTCTATAAAGGTAATTTAAGGGAACCAGTAAAAATGGCCTTTATGGGCAGATGGTCCTTATATAAAGATTCAAATAAAACGGAGAAAGAAGAATTGGGATCAAAGTTTTCTGGCTTTTAAAAGCAAGTGGCTTTTATATGCAGATGACCTTAAAGGCAGGTATGACTGTATCTTGTATTGACGTCTTCAGTATTTAATGCGTGTCTGTGGGTGTGGGTGTGTGCGTATGTGATATTTTTTGTGCAATGCAGGATTTTATAAATGGAATAAGCATGGTAAATTGTTTTCGCCAAAAGTATTTACAAGTGTTTTATTTGACAATACTCGGTATAATACAGATAACATTCCTGTCAGTCATTAAAATGTAAAAATCAAAAGTTAAAATCCTCTGATGTTGATCATAAGTGTTACTTTCAGCAATGGAGTGCTGTTCATAAGATATGATTCACATCTTTTATAGAAATATTTTTATTTATATATATATACAGATATGTATGCATATTTGGATAAATTCATGATGTATAAAATGTAAAATCATTTTGGTGCATTTGATTGAACAAATATTTATGAATGGTGTTGTTAACAAAATTTCATTTTTAGTCCTGTCTATCTGATGGAATGACCCATAAGTAAACCTTTAATATCATATATAGAAACAAAAGTTAATAAAATACATTAAAGTGCTTTCTAGCTTGCTTGTACCATGAAGTGCTCAGTGTGTGAGAAGCATGACATGGCCATTAGGGTTCTGTGTGTAAGTTTTTACATAAATTACCTGTAACAAACATACAAGAGCTTAACCCATACAACCCCCATCCTTCTTAGTGAATGTCTTAACCCCTCCATCCCCTCACCATCAAATTGTTAAAAGTTATGGTTCAGTCGTTTTCATGAACAAGATGTGCAGGTGTTTCTAAATGTGTATCTAGTTTCTTCTGTTCAAATTTTGCAGAACACAATCATATGTTAAGGTGCAAGAATACTACATCACATCATCATCTTCAGGTTACCATGGTAACAGTCAAACTGTTAATTCGTATTTGTACAAGTTTTGTTGTGATACTGATTGTAGTAATAAGATTATTTTGATAACATTTTCATAATGAAAATGATATTATATGTGTATATAAAATTAATTTGTACATAGATACTACATTAAAGGGTATAAATAAATACATGTATAACCTATTTGTAAGTGTTTTTCATGACGTCATAATTTGTTGCCAAAATTTATGTCGTAAAACTATGTTGCTTGTCATTTCAGTGTCAGATTTTCAAACCCTGTCGGAGTAAAATGATAAAATGAAAGAAAAATATATATGTATATATTTTAAAATACATATGTATTTCAATTTATTGTAAAGCACTACAGTCCAACCTGCCTTAAAGGCCAACTCTATATAAGGGCTGCATGCTTATAAAGGCCAGTAGAATTGTATACCAATCGTTCTTTATTCATATAATTTGAACCTGTATATAAAGACCTTTTTAGCTCACCTGGCCAAAGGCCATGTGAGCTTTTGCCATCACTTGGCGTCCGTCGTTGTCGTTGTCGTCATCGTCCGTAAACTTTTCACATTTTGACTATCTCCTCTGACACCACTAGAGCAATTTTAACCAAACTTTACAGGAATGATGTATGTAAGGTCCTTTACTTAGATTGCCGAAATTTTTTTTGATCCGCCAAAAAACATGGCTGCCAGCGCAGAAGATAGTTTAACATTGGACCCTATGGGAAAAATGCATTTTTGACTATTTCCTCAGAAATGACTGAAGCAAATTTAACCAAACTTTACAGGAATGGTGTAAGGAAGGTCCTTTACTTAGATTGCCAAAATTTTTCTGATCCGCCAAAAAACATGGCCGCCAGCGCAGAAGATAGTTTAACATTGGACCCTATGGGAAAAGCATATATATGCTATCTCTTCTGGAGCTAGTAAAGCAAATTGAACCAAACTTTACAGGAATGATGTATAGAAGGTCCTTTACATAGATTGCCAAAATTTTTCTGATTGGCCAAAAAACATGGCTGCCAGCACAAAAAAAGATAGTTTAACATTGGACCCTATGGGAAAAATGCATTTTTGACTATGTCCTCAGAAATGACTGAAGCAAATTTAACAAAACTTCACAGGAATGATGTATAGAAGGTCCTTAGATTGCCAAAATTTTTCTGATCTGCTGAAAAACATGGCCGCCAGGGCAGAAGATAGTTTAACATTGGACCCTATGGGAAAAACGCATTTTTGACTATGTCCTCAGAAATGACTGAAGCAAATTGAATTAAACTTTACAGGAATGATGTATAGAAGGTCCTTTACATAGATTGCCAAAATTCTTCTGATCTGTCAAAAAACATGGCTGCCAGATTGGACCCTATTGGAAAAGCATATATACAAATTTGCTTTAAAAGCATTTTAGTCAGGTGAGCGATACAGGCTCAGCCACACTGAGCCTCTGGTTTACCAGTTACCTTTGGTGGTCTTTACAGACAGGTTTGACTGTATTTTAGCTGCGCAGTGGAATAAGTGAAAAGGGAATCGGAGTATGCTGAAAACCTGTCTTAACTGTTGATGTACTACTTCACAAGGGAATACCATGATATTGTTTGTTAAAGTAACCTGGATATAAAAAGGCATGTCTTAAATAAACAAATAGGCCAGTCAATAAGTTTGCAGTTGAGTGGAGGGTTGGTGTTTAATGCTCCAGTCAGGATTCTTGCACATTTATCAAGGTAGCTAGTTCATGAATTAAGCAAAACCTATCAAGATGTCAAAGCCTTTTGGTTTAGAGAGGTTATAAAAAAGCTTGTTACCAGGTAGTCTTTCAGGTGATATTTAAAACTGAGGTTTTGTGTCTCGGTCCAGGCTTAAGACACCTCTGAAGTTAAAAAAAAAAAGAACAGCCCGCTACAGAGGACGCTTACAATTAGAAGCAATTGAAACAGACTAAGCATCATAAACTAAATATATTATTAGAAGCGGATGTGAAATAGTTGAAAAAGAAGATGGGGTCCATGACACCATATCTCTATATTTGTGTAAAGAATTTGTAATGAACTATGTCAAACATATAAACTCAGCAGAACACTTACGGAAAATATCAATCGAACCTTTATCATCCATTTCTGGTTTGATTGGAGGTGATCATCTAGTCAATCTTGGTAAGGTCATCATTATGGCACAGAATATGTCTATAACTGACTAGATACAACTAACACATTAACAAGTAGTTTTGTGACTCTTCATCAAGTGCTTCTCAATAATAAAGTCCTTTGTATTTTGAGAGTGCAACACTAACAAATTCACTAAACAATGGTGTTTTTTTTCAATACAAAATAAAGATAGAACCAATTAATCTCCAAAGTTTATGAACAATTCATGGATCAATTAATTTAGTAAAAGGGAAAAAAAACAGCTGAATCAATTTAATGAGGATTGTAAAGAAAAATGGGGTTTGATAATTTACAATAGGAAAATAGGCTTGATAATTTACAATAGGAAAATCGGCTTGATAATTTACGATAGGAAAATAGGCTTGATAATTTACAATAGGAAAATCGGCTTGATAATTTACAATAGGAAAATCGGCTTGATAATTTACGATAGGAAAATAGGCTTGATAATTTACAATAGGAAAATCGGCTTGATAATTTAAAATAGGAAAATAGGCTTGATAATTTAAAACAGGAAAATCGGCTTGATAATTTACAATAGGAAAATAGGCTTGATAATTTACAATAGGAAAATACATGTAGGCTTGATAATTTACAATAGGAAAATAGGCTTGATAATTTACAATGGGAAAATAGGCTAGATAATTTACAACAGGAAAATCGGCTTGATAATTTACAATAGGAAAATCGGCTTGATAATTTACAATAGGAAAATCGGCTTGATAATTTACAATGGGAAAATAGGCTTGATAATTTACAACAGGAAAATAGGCTTGATAATTTACAACAGGAAAATCGGCTTGATAATTTACAATAGGAAAATAGGCTTGATAATTTACAATAGGAAAATGGGCTTGATAATTTACAATAGGAAAATGGGCTTGATAATTTACAATAGGAAAATAGGCTTGATAATTTACAATAGGAAAATAGTCTTGATAATTTACAATGTTTTAACAGAACCTCTCGATAGCTTGATATTGTAAGTTTGTATCCCCGACTGTAAACTTTCCTTGGCTTGATGGCGATGTTTCTATGGTATCCATATTTCTCAATCTGTACATTTGTTCTGCTATTGCAGAAATCTACTAACAATTTCTAAGTTGTTTTCCAAAGGATCACAAAATATGAAATTTATTTTGTTTTCTTTTTAATGACTATATAAAGACTTTATCGTTGGGCCCTGAATGTTGTGCATCAGTCAGGCTTATTTTAACAAGTTTACCTGAAAAACTTATTATTCTGCAGTATTATACATATACAGTATATATTAGTAAACAATAATTATACAAATGAAAAATATGTTTCTTAATTTCTTGTGGATGAAAAACAATGCAACAATTGTTAGTTCATTATTTTTAATGTCTACTATTTTAAATATTTTACAAATTAGTGGCTCGTCATTTATACGTGATATTACTTAGTGATTTGACTTGTGTCGTTTTAGTCTGTGGGCTAGGTGGACCCACCGTGCCCTCCCCCCCCCCAGGATCCACCGACACCACTTTTTTCTGGTACCTTAAGGTGTCTAGTAATGGAATCAGGATGTTTCCCAGAAATAAGTTGGGATGCTCTTCATGAAAAACTTTATCTTTCTTTTCAATAATATTATGCAGATACAGATCATATTTGGTATCATTGTAAAGGGAACATGTTCAGCTTTAATAAAATACAAAGTCGGTTGATATAGCAGCTACTATGTTGTCACCATGACGTCATAAACACAAGTTTTGGGGAAAAACGCTATAAAATCGTGTCAATTTATCCTTTATAAAATTATTTCTGTACAACATAATAAAACACATTAAGACAAAGTATGTTTTGCATTTACTTGATGAATTGTAGTTATAAATGATCATATATTCTCATCTTCCAAACAAGACACCACTCTATTAGAAAAAATATATTAAAGATACCCATTTTTAAAAAAATGATCGAAACGGGGTAGGGGAACGTTTTTATCTTTGTTGGCGATGTTTTTATGTAAATATAGATCATATTTGGTATCATTGTAAAGGGAACAGGTTCAGCTTTAATAAAATACAAACTTGATTGGTGTAGCTATTACTGTGACGTTTCTATGACGTCATAAACACAATTTTTGAAGAAAAAAGCTATAGAATCATTTAAAATTATACTATATGAAATTATTTCTGTACAACCTAATAAAACACAAGGAGACACTGTATGCTTTATATTTACTTCATAAATTGTTGTTATGAATGATCATAATTCTCATTTTAAAGAAAAGACGCCACTCTGTTAGGAAAAATATATTAACTTAAAGATGCCCTTTTATTTAAAATTGATCGAATTTTAAGATTAATAGTTTTCACGATAAAAGTATCCCAGTATGTTTCTTTGCATAAATAATATCATCATCATCATCATCATCATCATGGCATCATCATCATCATCATCATCATCATCATCATCATTCTATAGCTAAAAAAAGCTTAATTAATAATCTTAGTTTGAGAATGACGTTAGTTCTAATCATTGCAAATGGTAACTTAGCAGTTGTTTTAATGGTGGAGATATGCCACAGGGTTGTTATATGCATCTAGAGCAGTGGATTCTTCCGTAGGCTAGTTGTAGTGAAAAGGAAACATATAGAATAAATCTCTTTTGCCTCACTATCAAGATTCTTGCAGTGCCTCCTCTTAGCAACATTCAGAAAATGTACAGGTGAATTTGTGGGAGATTTCCCAGCAGCTACAGTCCCAGAGATGCAGTTCCGTCATGTTTTCAAACATTCATAAGCAAAATCATAGAAATTTTCTAACATTATCATCCATTATCCTTATAACATATGCTTCATCAGTACAATGCATTATAAGACAACAAGCTGTGCCATTAATTACTTTACTTTGAAATAGTTCAAATAGTTCCTTGAACAACATATGGCTACCACAGTATTTTTCCAAGCGATTTTGTTCCATCTCTTTTATTTCTCACCAAGATATTTGGTCTTCTACTCTAACACTTGTCCTGTGGTGGTTTTCTAAGCGTATGTCTAATCCAGTTCCACCGTTTCTACACCATATAAGAGGGACAACTTTAAATTTGAATTGAATATTGGGTTCTGTTTCTTCTTCAGCACCAATCGTGCTCCCCAAGTAACAGAGCTCAATTATCTCTTTATAACTACTTTAATTTATGCTTTCTGTTGTATTGTTGTTCAACATTTTGTTTTGTTTGAGTTGATCTTCAGTCCAGTTTTTAAAACTGTTTTGTTCAGTAGTGTGGTCTTTATCCACATTTGATTTAATGTGAGGGTCAATAGGCAGATATCGGCAAAGCCCACATATTCTATCTGGGGTGTTAGTGTCTATTGTATTCCATTTATTGCAATTAAAGATGATTTGTGATTTGTATACAGCTTTGACATCCTCATGTATTCACATGAAAGCTTGGGGATAGTTTTCTCTATTGAGACCTTAACAAATGTACACTTAGTATTTATAATGGTATAATGCAGATTGTCATTCTACTGACTGTATGGCAATTTGGTCTGTGTAAGATTTTCTTTCCTAAAACCAGCTTGTTTTGTTCAGAGCACCTAGTACCTCTTCTATTCCATCTTTTAGTCTTTGTAGGATGATCTTTGACAGTATTTTTTCAGCTACATTGGGTGGCATGGTGCCTCTCCAGTTCTTACATCGCCATGATCTACCCTCTTTAGTAGTTTAATGAGATAGTCCATCCCCCATAGTGTTGGAATAATTTCTCTTATCCAGATGTTGCACAGTAATTTAGATATTTATTTAGGTTCTATAGCTTTTCCTTTTTCAAGTTGATTTTTACTTTTATATTTCTTCTTTTGTTGGCACCCTTCCTTATTTTATTATCAAATGTATGTGATGTTATGTCCAATATTTCTTATGGAGGTAGTCATTTTGGTATATCGTTAAAATGTTCAGCCCATCTTTCCTCTGTTGTGATCTTTTTTTCATCCTTTCCTTACACCGGTCTGTCTGTGTTTGCTGGTTTACCTGTGTGGTTTTTGTTGTTGTTAGGTATAGATCTTCTAAGTTTCTCCCATTAGCTACTATTTCTTGTGCGGTTACAATATTTTCCATCTTTCATATATTTTCGTTCATCACTTTTTTGTGTTCCTTTATATTTCTTCCTTTGCCTCCTCCTACTCCCTTCATACTAATTTTTTGCTAATCTGGTTCTGCTATTTGTTATTTTCTCTTGCATTTCCTTGTGATATTTTGTCCCGTGTTTCCTCTGACAACCAAATTCTGTGTTTATACGGTATGCCCTTTTTATCCCAGCTCTCATTATTATCACCCATAGCTGTTAAAGCATAAAACCTGTTCTTCAGACTTATCTTAATTCTTCTTTCTTTTACAGTTGTTTCAATTTTCTAACATTAAACTCATGTTCTTTTGTTTGGCTGCTTTTATTTTTATCTTTGTCGTGATAAATTGGTGGTTCGTTGTAGTGATAAAGCATAAAGATAATAAATTATATCTTTAGAAAATTTCTATGATTTTGCTCATAACTGTTTGAAAAATGATGGAACTGCATCTCTAGGACTGTAACTGCTCCGAAATCTAGCATAAATTCACCCTGGGTTAGTAGGATGGACAGTTGGTAGTGAAGTAAAAAAGATTAATTTATTCTTGAAGTTCCTATTCACTACAACTAGTCAACGGCAGAAATTGCATGTTAGGTTTCCACTGCTCTAGATGCATATAACAAACCTGTGGCATATGACTACCATTAAAACACCTGCTAAATCACCATCGGTAGTACTTTGAACTAAAAGTCATTCTCAAACTAAGATTATTAATTAAGCTTTTTATTAGCTTTAGGATAATTGGTGATGATGTGCGGCATTTTTGTTATGAATGTATGAAAAATTGATGATGATGATGATGATATTATTAATGCAAAGAAACATACTGGGATACTTTTATCGTGAAAACTATTAATCTTAAAATTCGATCAATTTTAAATAAAAGGGCATCTTTAAGTTAATATATTTTTCCTAACAGAGTGGCGTCTTTTCTTTAAAATGAGAATTATGATCATTCATAACAACAATTTATGAAGTAAATATAAAGCATACAGTGTCTCCTTGTGTTTTATTAGGTTGTACAGAAATAATTTCATATAGTATAATTTTAAATGATTCTATAGATTTTTCTTCAAAAATTGTGTTTATGACGTCATAGAAACGTCACAGTAATAGCTACACCAATCAAGTTTGTATTTTATTAAAGCTGAACCTGTTCCCTTTACAATGATACCAAATATGATCTATATTTACATAAAAACATCGACAACAAAGATAAAAACGTTCCCCTACCCCGTTTCGATCATTTTTTAAAAATGGGTATCTTTAATATATTTTTTCTAATAGAGTGGTGTCTTGTTTGGAAGATGAGAATATATGATCATTTATAACTACAATTCATCAAGTAAATGCAAAACATACTTTGTCTTAATGTGTTTTATGTTGTACAGAAATAATTTTATAAAGGATAAATTGACACGATTTTATAGCGTTTTTCCCCAAAACTTGTGTTTATGACGTCATGGTGACAACATAGTAGCTGCTATATCAACCGACTTTGTATTTTATTAAAGCTGAACATGTTCCCTTTACAATGATACCAAATATGATCTGTATGCATAATATTTTTGAAAGAAAGATAAAAAACGTTCCCCTACCCCTAATAGAGAAATTTACTGAAAACTTCAGGCACTCCTAAATATTGAAGTTTTTCATGAAGAGCATTCCAACTTATTTCTGGGAAACATCCTGATTCTAGGACTTAATCCACGGAACCCAAATTGCAACTGGAAGTCCCTGTTTAAACGGATCTATTCCTGTTGTTACAGATGAATTGCTAATCTGACACTTCCGAATTTCTGAACACCATACATGTATAATGTTTTGTTTCTGACTGAGTTTCTTCCGCTTTTACTTTTTGTCATCATTCTTCACATTGGTACCATCTTTTGGTTCCTTCAGTATATGTGTCTACAAAAACCACAAGAAATCGTAAGATAGTAGCAGTAGCAATGATGTTCAACGGCCCAGTCAAGAATACCTCACCTATATCGAGACGTCGGCAGCTGTGGGCGAAGGTACAGCATTTTTGCCCTTGTGTTGTGCTGATTACATTGTACAGCAGGATTCTTTACCCTTTTATGCTTACCTCAAGTACTTTAAGTTCCCACCCGAAAGAAACACGACTTTCAGTTCGTAATGATGAGTGCTTCGTGAAAGAACAGTCATTATCCACTTTCAAGTCTTGGATCAGACCCGTTAGGGATTCGAACCCACGAACTCTTGCTTACGGAGTGAGCACTCCAATTGAGCTACCGCAGTGGTCGTAAGATGTTTTATGGTGTTCTTGGCTTTAGCTTTAGCTCAGCTTTAATTTGATATGTTTCAATAACGTACGAGTATAATATACAACCAAATTAACAATAGAATGACTAAAATTTTAATCTTTCAAAAGCTGAAATCACTCTACTGGATATGACATCAAAGTCTTAGTTTTTGTAGGTTACCCTAAAGGTGAGATCAGAAGTAGAAGGAAAGAGAAGAAGAGAGCAGCCGAAGGAGACCGGGCGCAGGACTGTTGAAAGGGAAAGATCAGATCTTGGACTTAGGACATGGAGTGAAGCTGCTATAATAGCTGCCAACAGAGATTCTTGGAGGAGAAAGATATCTGTCCCAATTCTCCACAAGGAGAGATGGACATAAGTCAAGTAAGTCAATAGGTGAGATCACTGTAGATATAGCACAAAACTCTAAATCTAGTCTTGAAGTGTTCGGGTTTTGCCTGCAGTTTACTGTATGGGAGTTTAAGCTTATTCATTTCTGTGGTGCAAAATACCGAGTTGTCGATACGAAACTTTCAATTATTATTATTTTATTTTGGCGTTTACAGTACTGCTTCACTTGTAAGACAAGCAGTTTTCTAGGGTTTTTTTAATCTGTATTGAAGATTTTGTTGTGACTGACTAGGTGAACATTGCTAATCAAACCAGACTGGATAAACTATTTGATTAAGATTTTTATCCACCAAACACTCCGAACCTGTTTTTTTTAATTACGTGTATCGGTCTTTCAGATGACATAGTCTTTTTTTACTCCAAGAGGTTTATGTTATTCTTAGACAAATCTTGTGTTTACTTGTATTTAAATATACCTTTTCGTCTGTCTTTGGGGGAGGATCGCGAACAAATATAACCATAGGAGCATACAGGATAGCTAATATAGCAAATATCCACATCAACCTAAAATAGAACAAATGCACTGACTTTAATTATTGCTAAAATTCAACATTTAATAAACCATAAATATATACATTTACTTTAACTTGTGCTTCTGTGTAAATATAATTACATCATACATGAATATTTATTCATAATTTTAGCAATACAGGCCTGGTCATTGATTCATTGTAAGATTTTTGCAATGCATATTTTATAACATGAGGTATGATTGATGGTTGTTATAGTAAATGCCCCTTTTTACTTTACTTTAATACTTTTTGTCAAAAAGTCTAATGCCACTAAAAACTAGACAGTTTTATATTCATTGAGGGTCCAGCTGTGTGCTTTTGGCTGTATTGGCAATGCACATTTACATAGTTTTCAGCTTATTTTTTTTAATGATTGGTCTCGGTGTACATTAAGTTTTGTCTCTTGTCTTTTATTTGGTTTGGATTCAGTTCTTTTTGATTTGTTCTGTTCTTGGTTGCTATGGCTATTGGTATTGTAAAATACACTGACTACTCTGATGTCTATTATCGTCATTTGTACTTCAAGTAATTGTGAAACTATGAAGCAAAGTATTCTACAGCAGTCAAATACATGTGATTGCCTCAATGATAAACCTTAGTAAAGAATTATTTTACCAGTTAAATCCTATTTGCTCAACGATAAACCCGCTCACTGCTGGTCCTGAAATAGTGTGAAACATTGTATATTAAATGTATATAAATGATAACAATTATGATGAGTGGTTTAATTCAATTGCTTTGGGTTCAAGACCTGGTTGAATTGATATTTCATTGAGAAAGACATTTAATTCGACATTGCCATGCAATCTGATAATTCCACACTGTTGGACCTGAAATAACCGTGAAACTTCGTTTTATATAGAAAAACCTTCAATCGCCGTGGGTTCAAGCCCCAGTCGAACTGATATGTCATTTAGACAACTAATTCCACATTGTGTACCTAACTGATAATGGTCATAGTGGATGCTAACACTGTGATGGACAGGTGTCAATCATTCAGTAAAGAGTCTTTTACATGAAAACATTGATAATCACGGCTTAAATGAACAAATAGACTTTACATGTTACTAAGAAAATGACGGTGGTAAATTTGAAGTTATGTGAACTAAACTTGTATTTCTATAAAGCTAACGATACAAATGTGTCTTATTTCATAATGTGTTGGTGACTCTGGCTAAATTCAGAACAAAAATGAACATTATTAATTCACAACTCTTCCGTTGATATGAGATGTATGAAATTATTGGACTTGTGTACAATTATTATTTGAAATCTGAAACAGCAGTATTAAAGTTGAATGTAATGAATGTTACCTATACAAAATCCCAATGCTAGGGACATGTCAGCTATAGCAAAAACGCTGCCATAAACAGAAACATGGCGGATATCCACTATATAACCAAGTTGTGGTAGTAAAGCCGCATCTACTGAAGCTAAAATATAAACTAGAATTGTCTCTTGAGAGCCAAATACCCCCTCCCCCAACATTTTATGTTTTTCCGTGACTTTGACCTTTCCTATATGACCTTGCTTCAAGGTCATGGCACACCTTTTTGGACATGAAGAGTATTCATGTCAAGTTTTATCCAAATGAACTCTTAAAATGTTGCCCGGACACGATTGTACACAGACAGACAAGCGGAGAGACATGGTGATTCCTATATACCCCCCTCAAACTAGTTTACAGGGGTATAAATAGTATCAACAAACGTTTTCTGCAAGCACTTAAATCAAATTGCTAATCACAATGCTTCCCCGCTCTAAAGAACTACTAGTTAAGTTAACTTTCATATTAAAATTGCCGGTAAGATAAATTAGACAATTTTTGATTGAGTGATGGAATTAAATTTATGTCTCCATGAGAGTACCTATGCAACATCACTTGATAGTTATACTTTTATCGTTATTTTCAGTTTTGGTCCAAAGTCGGGAGTATTTCGCTTGTGTCTATTTTTTTATTTCTTATATACTTTTCTTCAGCTATTGCCAATTGCATTCCATCTGCTATATTTTAATATACTATTACAGTAGGTAAGTGCAACGTACGAAGTTTAGAATGAACGCATCGAATGTCTGTTATTTGCTTTGAGATGGAAACCAGGAGACAAAAGTCCATGGGAACTAACATGACGGAAAGCTGCTGCGAAGGAAAGAAACACATCAATGGGACGGAACAGCAGGAAATTACCCAAAGGGCAAGAAAATACAACCGTTTAGGTAGCTTTATATATAGACGTTAGTCGGACTAATTTAGCCCACTAATTAGTCTGACTAGATAGACGTTTTTACCCTCTATCGTAGAGAGCCTTAGGGTTAAGGCAATGTCCTTCCGACTTTATAAAATACAGTCAAATATTATTGTTCCTTCAAACTTACCAGACGCTATCCCTAATATTGCAATGCATATTGCAATGTGCCAAAAACTAGTCGAAAACGGAATCTGTAGAGAACATAAAACATAAAGCTCTTAAATGGCATGACACAAAAAGATATTTTTGATGATTTTAGATAAAACTGAAACTACACCTGCTTTTAAAGGCCAGTAAAATTTATCCCAACTAATCTTTTTCATGTTTATTGAACCTGTATATAAGGGTCACCTATCCATAAAGGACACTTTTACTGGTTCCCTTGAGTGACCTTTATAGACAGGTTTGTCCGGCTGTATTTATATAGTCGACAAACTATATATAATACGATAGGAAATAACAAACGTATAGAGAGATACAGTGTGACCAAAACACTGGCTATAAAGCTACATTCTTTTGACAGGCACTATAGTATTGGTCATAATGACGAAAACGTCATGGCATTTTGTAGTGCTCTAAAATATAAATCCATTCTCTTACCTTAAAGCCTTGTTGTATTGACTCATTAATTTGCCATGAACAGTGTATATTTTATCAGAGCGTTACAATCATGCTCTGTGCACCTCCAGGAATTGCAACCGTTAGTAAGTTTTTTGCGTTATAAGGGACTCGTTGATATAGAGAGACTTGCGAAGAAAACATTAAAGAAATATACTTTGGGAATCAAAATTCTGCAGCGATAAGCGATGTGCATGGCTATCGGGGACATTATGACGACGTTTTACTGTATATAACTCACCGGGAATATACACAGTCCTGTTAATAACATCCCAACAAAGGCCACCTTCCATCTAAAACAAAAAATAGACATTTACATAATAATGCAAGAACAGACATAATATGGAAGGCTGTAAAATGAAATTAAATAGCCATGTGTCATGCATCAAATGAAGCAAGAACATCAAACTAAGGACAAAGTTAACAAGCTATAACTGAAATGGGTTGTTATTTCAAAAGTGTCCCGAAACGAACAACATCCGGACATCACAAACCATGCGCAATATCAAAATACATGTATGAATAGCCAGTGGCACAATCTACTCCATCTAATTGTTCCTGCGAAGTTTCATAAAGGTCTGCTAAATAGTTTTCGAAAATGTTTTCACCAACAATTTGGCGGACGAAAGTGAGAAAACACTATACTGTATATGGATGGCAAAATGGACCCACCAAGTAAATACAACGATGTAATAATATTAATTCTTAATGATAAAAAATAAGTTTTATATCAGTTTATGGAAAGTTTCAGATGCGAAACGAAAAAAATACAATGAGCTTACCTGCCTAACTTCTGGCCATATCGCCCAATAAGTTTTGAAAATATAAAATACATTACAACAGACGGCAAAAAGATGAGACCTACAAAAGAAAAATATATATGATTGACATGAAAATCGAAATATTTGTAAAATAAAACGAGTACTCTCTCTCTCTCTCTCTCTCTCTCTTTCTCGTTTTCTAAATTTCCTTTACACTAGTTAAAAGCGCCCTTTTCACCTCTCGAAACCATTTATTCAAAGCTAAACCTTAACCAATTTGTTAGCCAAAATTTGCATTTTAGGCAGTTTTAATTTTCACTAACCATTTGGTAAGGATAATTGATTTTTGAATGTAAACTAAGTTGTTAGCTAAAATGACACTGCACTGCTGACAGTTTTGCGACTATTTGTCTGTGACAATCAGAAAAGGAGATTATAATCAGGTTCTGCCATGTGTGTATATTTACAGACCAACCAGTCTTAAAGGCCACCTCTATATAAGGTCCACCTGCGTATAAAGGTCAGTTGTATCCCAATTGTTCTTTATTCAAATATTTGAACCTGCACATAAAGGCCACCTGACCATAAAGGTCACTTTTATTGGCTCCCTTGCTTGGGTGGCCTGTCAACCTGCTTGAAAAAATATCAGCATTTTTTTAAAATGTCCATAAGCATTATGATCAACACCAAGACGTACCTTGTTGCCAAACAGGACTGTCAAACGTTTTATCCATCCACTTGGGTACTGTTGGTTCTGATATGGCCAAGGGAAAGTTTTGTATGACCAAACAACCTGTGTGTCAATGGATATATATGTATAATTGTTATGTAATATAAAAAAGACTTTACTTGGAAAAAATGCCACCTTTTTATTCACAATTTCAAACTATAAAAGGTATGGTGAAATCACGTTTACTTATGTTTATAAAAACTGTAGAATTTTTGTTTATAACCTGTTGATAATTAGTCATTTAACACAACTTTTTTATCTGACATGGCATATTATATTAAATTCAAATTTTATTGTCACATAAGTCCAATGTACCTTGTGACTAACAGGTAAAAAGTTGGGTTTTTTTCGAAAAGCAACAATCTTAGACACAATATTAAGAAATATAATACAAGAATAAATAGCTAAGCGTCCCTTGTCGCTATCCTCAGATCTAGCGATATTTTTATATACTCGTTGACGTAAATTGACCACTCTTATGTGTTTCCATTAATTTTCAAGGTAGAAAGACAAAAATGTCATTTAGTGTAGGTTTTTATCTATGATGACCTTCTTGAATGGTTTAATGCATATACCTGCTATGATGGCGATATAAGGATCTTTGAACAGTTCAAACACACTAACACCTTTTTGTTGATCACCAGGTTTAAATGGATACAATATCACTACCTGTAATACTGAATGTGACCATAAGTCATACAATATCAAATATGCAAATAAATAGAAATGACCAAATACATGTATCAAAAATACCAAAAAAATCTGAAGTAAATTAAAGTTAATTGTGCGGATGGAAAATAGAATATTTGTCCAGAACGATAGCTTCTGAAATATTGCAACTTCCATCATAACGAACGACTTGTGTTTCAATGATTGAAATAACTGCTTATCGTTCCATTTTCTTGTTTTTTTTTCTCTCCCTTTTTATTCTATCTATGTGATGATGAATCACAAAATAAGTACGGATGGATCAATCGGATTAATTACGAAACCACAGTAACTACTCATTAGGTATATTTTACGAGAACTCAGTTGCTCTAAGTATTCCCATGCATAGGTTAAAAAGTACATGTCTATACTGGACTTTTATTAAATATTAATTTATGATTTGACGACAGGAGAGAAAAATTATATACCATGTGATGACAAAGTATCTACTTACTTCCATTAAAGAGTGCTATACTAACTATTACTATAAAGGGAACTGACTTCCCAAACAGTTCGTACATCATTCCACCAAATGGAGGTCCAACTAAATATAATTATGGAAAATCATGTTAAAAAACTGAGAATGATTAATGCACTAGAACAACTGTGTATGTTCATAGTAAATTTTACTTTTAAAACTATCAAATTGTACATGTGTACATGTATATCATGGTACCAAACTTCTGATAGTACACTAAAGGTACAAGGAAACCAGAATATGTAATCGAAAAATAAATGTGATTATACTTATTTAGATATTTTGTTTCCATTGAGTTCAATTTGTTCTAAAAAAACAGACATGAGGACGAAAGCATTCAAATACACAACTTCATTGTGGCCAAGATCTTTGACTTTTTACTAGTATTTTAAAATCGGTGGTTATCATTTGAAGACGCTTCATTACATAAAAAAATAACAAGGGTTTTAGGCAGAGACATATAAAACTGTCTCTGGTTTTAGGCACATTTGTTTTTACATTTGGCAGATTAAGTATGCAGTGTTTCCTTAAAACAACTTATGCCAAGCTGTATTACTTTTTATATTGTGGATATTGCTATATACTGTATATATATATATATATATATATATTATATATATATATTATATATATATATATATAATATATATATATATATATATATATATATAATATATAGGCTGATTTGTGCCATTTCCTTTTTTCGCCTTAAAAACGCGAAGAAACGCCAAAGCAAGCGACAAAGAGAAATTCAAAAGCGAAAAAGCACCAAATCGAAACTGTACGCGCAAGCAAAATTTTCATTCAACATCGCACCAAAGGATGTTATGTTACGTTTTCGGTTTTATTTGTTTGTTTTCGTGTTTACATTTCTGGGGTTTTTGCGCCATGAAGGCGAAATGGCACAATCAGCCACCATAAATATGACTAAGTCTATAATAATGAAGGACATGCTGGCCATTGATGTGCAAGAGAAAGCATATTTTGATATATGAAGAATACTCAGGAATCCTAAAGCAAGTCCACAAAGTGCAGTTCCTATGGCATCTCCACGTTCTTGATCATCTCTTACTTTGTCTGAAACCATACTTAATGCTGAAATAGAATAATATTTGTGTTATGGATATTTATGGAATACAGTATTTGTTCTCACAATGGTAATGCCAGGTCGTTGAGTTGATTTAACAGTTTTTATGTTCTTACAACTTCCTAGGGATGGTTCAGAGACCTATTGCAAGTTACAGACGTAGATGTAACGTTGGATGTTACCGATCACAGCAACATTTAATGCCTGTTTCGAATCCAAATTAGAAAAATTGTGAAACGCATACCAAAAGTCTGTGGTTTTTACCATTATTCCACTCTTTCAATCAATTGAGACACGGTACATTAGGTAGTTACACTATCAAAACTTGGATCAAAGTTTTGATCTAAGAATAAAATGCCATTCTATTTTTCTTTATACATACTTTAATCAAAGTTGATGGGAGTTAACCAATATCATTTCATTGTCATTTTAAAAGGTGTTTAAGCTATCATGAACTTGGATAAAAAATGGATAAAATAAAATGTTTCTGAAGTTTGATCAATCACAATTCGTGTAAACTATATCAAACTTTTAAGTAACAAACTTCATGCGAGAAGCATACTTATGTTAAATAGATCAGATATCTAAATGAAAGAAACGTAATGTTGATTTAAAGGAAAGTTTACTGCTATCAGATTGCTATTTATTTCAATAGGTTCGTCTCCCTGTGTTACAGAAAACATGGGACAGATAGCGCAAACACCTAAACATGATCAAATGTACCTCGATTAAATTCTTTGATCAAATATTTTTACCAAAGTTTTTGATAGTGTAAATCAACCTTTGGCCATGAAAAATTTCTATATTTAAAGTGTTTGAAAAAAGTTCTTTTTTTTGTCAGACTTTTGTTAACTTCCATTAAAACTATATTTTAACCTCGATATAAAGTCATCATTAGTTTTTCTTTTGCTGTATAAGCTGGCTTTTAATATACAGTCGTTTGGCTAAACAAATGTTAAGTTACTAACAAACTCTGTGTTTTTCTCAAATTCACGTATAGTGGAAACAGTTTAACTGGATACCGAGATTGACAGTAGCTTTCATTATCTGTAACTTACCTCCAACACTTGAACAGGAAGAACCTATACCTTGAATGGATCGAGCTATTAATAGTACTAAGTATGTCTCACCGTAGGCAAATGCTACAAAATCACAAGTTAAAATTTCAAAGTTTAAATTTTGCCATTGACAATTTAATGATTGAACACCTTGACACAAAATGGCACAATGACAATGTTATTACATGAAACTAAGCTATGCTTAACCGTTAGCTAAGCATTGCCTTAGCTAAGTATTGCCTTAGGTGGATTTCGTAAAAAACATTTTGGTCTTTCTATTATATCATTTCCACATATTAAATATTTGGATTTCCACAATTTTGGTCCAATCACTACTGATGAAATTTATTCCGAAACGGCTGTCTAGTGCTGCAAAATTAAAATTATTTTACCTTTAGTGAACGTGAACTTTGCGTTTTTAATTTAGCAGCAAAAACCTTTTTATTTTTTTTACATTTCACGAAAAAACCTCTACGTCATTTTTTTTTCATTTTTACATTTAACGTAATTTTTGCATCTGAAGGTCTTACAGATTTTCACGTGTCAACTGAACATTTTTAGATTTTCGGTTCAGCTTTTGTTTTAGAGAACGCTGTTGATAACATTTAAAGTGTTAGAACACTGACGACAGAAAGTTATCCTGGTAGTACAACGGACCAACTTCGGGCCGGTGAAAGCATGCCAAGGAAACACGATGCCCTCTCCACACAGTGATACTATCGGCAATGAAATTACTTTACCCATCAGCGGCTGTGGCGTTTGATATTAAAGCTGAAACAAGCAGGTCACAATTTCTTCTTCTTATTATTATCATATTATTACTACTACTATTATTATGTAATTAATTATACACCTTTATTAGATGTTTAAGTTCTCTAAGATATAGGAGACTGGTTAATATTAGAGATATTCTCTAGTTCCAGAATCCTATTAATTAATTATTTATAATGTTATATGTATTACATTTAATTTATCAAATAAATATGTTTAAACTATAAACTAGGCCGGTCAGTGTCCAATAAAACAATGGGCACTTGTTGTAAAGTCCGTATGATAACACCTGTTACAGTTTATGTAGTATTATTGTCATTCTTACTTAGAGTAGATACTGTTGTAACGACCGTACCAATAAGCATAGGGACAGCATATCCAATCCTGAAACAATAGAAGGGAAATTTTATAAATTCCAATATTAAAAATATATTCAAATTTGTCAAGAAATATTAAAGATAGAGAAAAACGGTGTCTACCTTCAGGATTGGCAAACCCATATAAGTACCGGATTGAATAAACATAGCCCAAATTGTGAATTTTCTGCACGCATGCACGCATGCACGCACCTGTCTGTGTGCATGTGTGGGCAAACTTGTATATAAATACCCATGGGACCTCGGTTGAACTACACTCAAACCTGCCTTAAAGGCCACTTTAGATTATAAGGGCCACCTGCATAAAAAGGCCAGTTGAATGGAATCCCAGTTGTTCTTTATTCATATTATTTAAACCTGTATATAAAGGCCACCTGTCCATAAAGGCCACTTTAACTGGTTCCCTTAGGTGGCCTTTATAGACAGGTTTGACTGTATATTGACAGGTGTTCTTGATATATAGATCCCTTTGACTGAAATATGCCGCAAGCAAATGGACTTTAAACCACTGGTCATTATTGACAGGTGGTCTTTGTAAAGAATTACTGGTTATCAAAAGTTTCACACACACACACACACACACACACACACCACAACAACAACAACAACTGCCTTTGGGAGTATTGGATCATCTGACAGTCTAGATCAGTTTGATTGTAGAGACAGATGTGAAATCACTAAACATCAGATAGAAATGAAATAATTCACATCAATTGATATTATGATTATTTCTATAATAACTCCGGGCATTATGAGTTATGGAGTGTGTTTATAAACAAACATAAAGTACTTAATTACATAGGATGGTTCCGGTTTTGAATTTTTTACAAATGCGGCATGAATTTTAAAAACGCCTCCTCACTCTGGCTTTCAACTAACGAAGAGCTCTAAAAAATAAATTTATCTACTGTTGTTAATCAGTTGATTTTATTTAATATTTATTTCTGAAAAATCTCTTGTATTATTGTATATCTTGTAAGGCTAGTGACTTTATGAAATGTACGAATGATTAGTACGCCTTATTGAAGCTTTCATAATGAACATTACAAATCAAACCACATGTTCTAAGGTTTTTGTTAATGAAAATAAACGTGATTCTGGTCATTGAAACCCCTTTTTTCAGACACCGTGGTTTGAACTAAAAAGCATTTGAAGCTGTGAGGGTAAAAAGTTTTTATCGTGTGTTTTTTAAATACAGTCAATCCTGTCTGTAAGGACCACTCACTGAAACCACTAAAAGTGGACTTTATGAGCAGGTGGCCTTTGTGTACAGGCTCAAATCACATGATTAAAGAACGATTGGGATAAAACTTCACTAGCCTTTAAAACCAGATGGTCCATATATAGAGATGGCCTTTAAGGCAGGTCTGCCTATAAAAATCACTTACGGAAGAAATTATTAAACTGATATCCATACTGAAATCATTCAGTCTTCCAAAAATACTTTTGAGCAATCTGTAAACTCAAATGTGTATGTTCGATATTGAGTCCGGTGATGCCGAGCCAAATGCATGGTTTGACCCCCCATAGTTCATAAGTCAATTAACCCTGGAACCAGTTGTTCGAAGCTTGATAAGTTTAATCAATGATTAACAAAAATTCAAAAACTCATTAAAACTCAAAATAACACTGATTTATAATGATATGGTTAAGTTTGATAGAATTATATTCACTTTCAATATTTTCAACATTAATTTCTCAACGGATCTGAAATTATGCGAAATTCCAATTTTGACTAATCAATTGATTAAACTAATCACACTTTGAACAACTGGTTCCTGATATCAAACAGAACAAATCTAATTCTTACCTGTTAATTACTGATCCAATTATAGGATTGGTGCAGACTTGAACTATAGCTTTTGATGCAAATAAAAGTCCTATTTCGATTTCATCTTTCGGGAACGTCTTTAATGATTGTCTATAAGAACAATTTCTGTTTGTTGTTTTATTTGATACCGCGCTATTTGACGGAATTAATTCTTTTCTGTCCATGTTTACTTTTTGTGTATTATTATAGTTGTTAAAATTTGTAAAGTTAGATTCTGTCATGTTGCAGATTTCTTTTTGTTCGATACTGTTGTAGTAGTTTTCCTTTAGAACGGTTGGTACTATTGGTACTAAAATTATAATAAAACAAAGTTTATGGTAATAAAAAGGTCTATCAATTAGCCTAGATCTTTCAGAATATATCTGCGTTTTCATAAGCAAGATCACTTGATACATTTTCACAAGACAAGGCGCTAAATGCCGCAATCAGACAGTACCGCAATACAGCTAGTAACCAAAATGACAAATTAAATAATAGTGCAAACGTTTTAATGTGACAATCATATGTTAAATCATTTAGAGATATCATAGTCTCACTCTGGGATCGAAGTCTTGGGACGCCAATTCAAGTCTCCTGGTCGGATTCCCCAGACTATCCAATCGCTTTAAGACGTCTAGTGGTTCAAGTAATCTGCCCGGCGTCGTCATTTCTGTGGATATATATCATCCCGAGGTCAGACAGTCTGTTATCTGGCATACTGTTTCTCTGCCATGTTTTCAGTCTGTGTAGTGCTGAGAAGGATCGTTCGCAGCTGCACGATCCAACGGACAAAGTCGCTAAAAGCCTCAATAATCGTTCGGGTAATACTTGGTTAATTTTTTACAACTGACTCGGTTGCCTCATAGGAAGTTACTACAAATTTCTAGTCTATAATGACACACTAAATAGTATATTTCATATTCTAACATGACCTGTGTTTTCCTTCATATGGACGATATACCACGGGTAAATGTTGATTATTTCTTAATTTTATTGTGTACGTCTAAGGTGAGCTAAGCCAGCCTTCTTGTATGTGTAAATTATTGCGAGTTAAGTCGTCCTCTTTTCGTGAGCATGGTAAGTACGCCTTAAAAAGCGAATTAAGGCAGTCTTATCGCAACTGTACGTCTTAGACCAGTTAAGCCAGCTTTGTGTATATAGGTTTTGGTTATAGAACACAACCTATTATTACAATGAAATAAACGAATACTAAATATAACTTACCGACAACAGTAATCAGTAGTTTATCAACAAAGAAAGAAAAAATGCTACCAATATCACAAGAATATGAGATTCACGAAATTTCATTATTGAGCCACTCATGTTTGTAGTCAATTAATACAAACGTTAAAACTAATCAGGATCTATATAGGTCCATGAACATTAAACATCAGATGCTGAAACATAATGATTCAACCAGCACCTGTTCTGTATGATGACTGACAGGTGTCGCGGCTGTTAGCGTCAGACTTGTATGAGTGTGTTTATCAGTTTGTCAGTTCCAATATTGAAATGCAATATAAAACTTTTATAACGAATTTATAGCTAATTTGTAGCTCACCTCGACCTCAATCTACATCTCGACAACCGAGTCAAACAGCCTTGAAGGCCACATCAATATTAGGACCACTTGCTTATAAAGGTCAGTTAAATTGTTTCCCAATTGTTTTTTTATATAGCCTGTATATAAATGCCACCACTTTTACTTGCTCCCTTGGGTGTCCTTTATAGACAGGTTTGACATTGTATAGCTTTGGCAGTTGTTTCTGGACAGTTAAATGGCCAATCAAGAACTAGTTTGAAGACGTTTGTAACCCCCACCCAAGAACAAGCCCACTTAACATTCATCTATTCATTTTAAGGGGGGAAATTGATATGTAATTGTTTATGCTATATTAAAAAAATTGCGAATGATGAATTTGTAAGAAAATCAGAATGATCCGAGGACAGCAAAATAAGAAATATTAGTTGGGACTATTTGTTGAGTCTTTGTTTTATAACTTCTCATACGTCATTGCAGAACTATTACGTCATCACGACAGTCGAAGAAAGGACATCCATGTAGTTAAGAGGAGTGATAATAAAATTATCAAATATTTAGGAATGTTTCTCATCTTAACTTTAAGAACTTGTGTTTTAAACATTTTAGGTGAACTGTACTAATGACATATTAGACTAGGAACAAATTCAGAAAATGTGACTTGAAGCGGCATTTTTTAGTAAAAGTTGGTAACATGCTTTTCTAACATAATTCGAGGGTGCTAAATTCAAAAATGGCGGAAACCAAGCTCAATTTTGAGTTTTTGAACCCATAATTCCAAAAACAAAATGGCGGCTAAAATGAATGGTGTACCAATGCAAAAATTGTTACTTGGTTGACAAATTTTGGTAAAAGTTAGTAACATGATTTATTTAACATTATTAGAGGATGGCAAATTAAAAAAATGCAGATACCAAGCTCAATTTTGAGTTTTTGAACCCATAATTCCAAAAACAAAATGGCGGCTAAAATTAATGGTGTACCAATGCAAAAATGTTAGTTGGGGTTTCAATTTTTAGTAAAAGTTGGTAACATGATTTATTTAACATAATTCGAGGGTGCTGAATTCAAAAATGGCGGATGCCAAGCTCAATTTTGAGTTTTTGAACCCATAATTCCAAAACAAAATGGCGGCTTAAATGAATGGTGTACCAATGCAAAAATTTTTACTTGGGTTGACAAATTTTGGTAAAAGTTAGTAACATGATTTATTTAACATTATTAGAGGATGGCAAATTAAAAAAATGCAGATACCAAGCTCAATATTGAGTTTTTGAACCCATAATTCCAAAAACAAAATGGCGGCTTAAATTAATGTTGTACCAATGCAAAAATGTTAGTTGGGGTTTCAAATTTTAGTAAAAGTTGGTAACATGATTTATTTAATATAATTTAAGGATCCCGAATTCACATATGGCGGATACCAAGCTCAATATTGAGTTTTTGAACCTATAATTACAAACAACAAAATGGCGACGTATAATGTACTAATGCAAAAATGTTACTTGGGGTTTCAAATTTTAGTAAAAGTTTGCTTATTTGGCATAATTCGAGTTTGCTGTATTTCAAAAATGACGGATACCAAGTAAAATTTTGAGCTTTTGAACACATAATTCCGAAAACAAAATGACGACTGTTTAAATTTATTGGCATATAATTTCTCAGTGTTATTTAAGTTCCATGTGTTAGCAAAAGATGGTACTTTGTGACATTTTAGCATGACTTGCAGTCTTGGGGTTGTTACATTAAAATGAAAAAGGCTAATAAACTAAGGTATAAATGTTTAAACCAAATTTAAAACAATTTCTAAAAATAAAGTGGTGGCTATAGTTAAGTGTTTGTTCATTATGTGTGCCTTTTGCATTGTACACTGATAAATCTACATGACTAATAAATTGATTTCATAACCAAAACCATACTGAAATACTGCTCATGGTGTGGAATTACCAGTCAAAATCGAAACTTGTGTTTGAAATGCAAAAGAGCACATGTTCTTGCAAAATAGTATGTAGAACCCGTCGTTGTCAATGTCAAAATACCAAATTACTATGCGTGTCGTCGTGCGTTAAACTTTTAAGAATGATGATATTGCTTTAATAGGTAGAATCACAACCATTATTTAAAAAAACATATATAGATTGATACCTTGTGAACCTCATAATATGTAGTGGTTTGAAATTTGACGGTAATATTGCATTATTTTACAACTTCTATACAGTTTTGCCAGCGATGTTTAAGGCGCTCAATGCAACTTTTAAATAATTCATTTTCTTGAAAATTCAGAAAGTCCTCCAATGAATATATAACATCATCATATCACTATAAAACTGGGTAATGTAAACAGCAAGACTGGTGTGCAAGCTTAAGCAAAAAGCTGGCCACTCAATTTAAAAGCCACAATCATTAATTGCAGTCAAGGCAATGGTAGAATTGTGTCAGTGGAGTAAGACACCTTTACTGAGTTTTCCACAACACTTGAGTTGGATATTTTTCTGTAACAGCCTGAAAAGTAATACAAATTATGTGCCATTTATTTTTTGTCCCTTTTGGAAATAATCTACATGTACCATCGGTATCTAAGTTAACTGTGGTGATGGAACAGTCTTTCTCTGCCTTCTTTGGCGGAGATGAACTAGGTGATTCCATTGTTTAGACTGTTATTTGGGCTCAAGGATGTAATATGTACCATAGAAACAAAGCTCTTATGGGAGCTAGCAGGATACCGCTAAAATGTTTTGATTAACACGCGACAAAGTGCATCTTGTGTGCTTCTGATTAATTGTCAGAAGCGCAACAGACCCAAAGCTTTTTTATTGCAAGATGTCAGAATAGAAAGTACTGTTCTCTGTAAAATGTCAACTCACTGCCCTTATATTTCTGTAACTCAACTGTCAGTCATAACAATACCATGGTTTTTATCTACGTTTCCACAATTTTAAAATTATTAGTGGCCAAACTTTCATAATTTGTGGATATGTCTAGAGTATTTTTGTTTTTACAGATTTGCAAAAACAATTTTTTTTGCTTTTTGAAAGAAAATGGTTTCTCAAAAATGAGCAACCAATGGTGATTTCGGCTACCATGAATGGAATGAAAACAAAGCTCTATTGACCATTTCTGGGGTTGCAGCTGTGGCATACCTTCTATGACTGGGGTCATCATTAATGTTCTGCTTGTCCTGTTCATAATCCGCCACCCACCTTTTTACTCTTGCCTATGTAGGAACATGTTGATATCATATCAGTATGGATAGCCTTAGGTGCCTAACCGTTTTTGTGCAAATATTGGATCCTGCTCTTTCAAATTTTTTACATTTGCCAAGTCACTAGTCCTATTTATTTTAGAGTAATACCTTGTTGATATTAACTCACAAAATTACACTGGTCTTCGGATACACGGATTTAAATAGTTAGGGGATAGAAGGGTTGAAAAGGGACATCGACGCCAATATCCTTAAACAGAAGGTTCACGGTATATCATTCAGCCCTCTTACTTCTTACAAGTTTTAATAAAATAAAATGTAGTATTACTTATGCTATAGTTGAAAATCAAACTTTACATCAATATTTTGTAGTGCAAGTTCACCTTTTAGCAAATAGTCAGCTTAGAGCTGCTCGTTGATGACTTATCACCCCTAAATAGGTTTGGAAGGCTAGTGTAGTTACATTAACTTTGCTCTTCCAATGCAAAAAAAGAAAAATTCTTAAGCATTTGGTGCAAACACAGGCTTCAATTTTGTAAGCCATTATATTCACATTCTAGAATACATATATCAGTGTTTCAGCATGTTATGTGTCATACTTAATTCATTGAATTAAACAGAAACATACAGTCCTATGTTTAAATTACAATCCAAAACCAAAAGCGAAAACCTTTAAAACTGGCTTAAATTAAACATTTGAACTTCGTTCATGAGTCAAATATATACATTTTTTCATAATGACCTTTGTCGCCAGGCCACCTGAGACGAAGGCTTACCGGCATGCCAGATCGTTTGATTTCATAAATATCAAACCCCTTTTTACAGAGTTATTGCCCCTGAAAAATACTTGATTTTTTCGCAAATTGTGCTGGTTTTGTGGCTATTTACTAGAAAACTATTAGTGTTATATAAAGAAGACATTAAAAAATAATGAACATGACAAACTAAGTAGCAATGTTTGTAAGAATACGATGATCCATAGAGGAGTTGTTACCCCTGGAGTATAATTTTTTGCGAATTTGTGTTTTTGGCCATATTTTTTAAAGAGTATTATAAATAGATAACAACACCAACTTCCAAAAATAATCAACATGCCAATATCTAACTTCGTAGCAAATTTTGTGTGTGATAATCAACGAAGGTCTTGTGGCCCTTAAAATTTCAGTATCTTTTAAATGTTTTCAGGTGAGCAATAAGGCCCATAGGTATTTTGTTTAAATTTTCTGTTCATTAACACCCAAGTAAGCCTTGAATTATTACAATCTTTAATTAATAGCTATTTGTTGCTACCAAATCAACTTCTATATCAACTATATCAACTTTCATGCAAAAATGCATTTTGATTTTGGCGGCCATTTTGTATTTAAATTTTGACCTACTTAGAGCAATTTTTCAGCTTGGTATCCGCCATTTTCTGACTCAGCACACCCAAATTAGGTAAGAATGATATATGGTTTGCTTTTACTAAAAAATGCCTCTTCCTCTTTAAAACGAAGTCTTTCTGAAAATGTGCCTAGTCTATATCATACCAGTGTTATTTACATGTGTAGAAGGCCGTTTTGGAATACAATTCCTTACCAGTAGTGCTTGGACTAAAATTGTGAAACCAAATTTGTTTACCATAGGGTTGACAAAAAATATTCAAAGGACCAAAATTTATTTAACCAAAAGATAGGAAATACTTTGTATGGGGGCTATACCTGAGTTTTTGAGGATTTTCATATTTAACCAGCAGAATGTTTTAGTGTTTTTCAGTACGTGCAGGTGAGACCAACTGTTACAATTTTCAGCATCTGTCTCGAAAAACACATAAAACAAAACGATCTCTTATTGTCATTCGGAGTCAATAATCTATCAAGAAATAAGAAATATAGAATTGGTCTATTGTACTACAGAATCAACAGCTCCGTTGTTTTCAACACCAAACATTAAATTGACAATGCGCAATTATTTTCATTTGTTTGTTAATTTTTTCCCTCCCTGGTAACAGTTGCTTTTGCACAGTGGCTGAATGAGACCATGCATAAAAATATTTCCCACGTGCGCACATAGAACTATTACGTGCGTATGTGGAAAATATTTTTATGCATGGCCTCATTCAGCCACCGTACTTTTGTTTAACTTCCAAGTTGAACAAAATTAATAATATTGTATTAACGTATGTGTTTTCTTTAAAAAATATTACCGTTAACAATTACATTGAATATGAAAGACAAACCCGAATCATGAATCTCTCAAAACACTATAGGTGTCCGAGTTTTGATTGATTGAATTGGGTTTTGCGTCCAGGTCAAGAATATTTAACTTATATCGAGACGTCACCATCTGCCATGTGTTATTTTTAGTGCATTATTTCATAAAAAGGCAAGAGTAGCTCATGACACATCTATAGGTGAAGTGTCAGAAAGTTATACCTTTGCAGTGCGCCCAAGGCAATGGACAGGGGGCCTTTTCTGTTCAACGCCTATCGTGACACGGGGAATCGGTCTTTAATGTGTCTTCCGAAGGACCTCGTAACTTTAATTTCTACATGTAATTGCCGAGTGCTTAGAGAAAGAACACTGACTATATTCAAGTCTTGGTCAAACCCAGCGGTGGTTCGAACCCACAACTTCCTACATACGGTGTCCCGATAGGCTTTATAGGTATAATGCCAATGAGGTTCATATCATCGCAATATCAATGGTATCAAGTTCTTAATTTTCATATTTAGCTGGTGACATCTCGATGTCATGATATGTCATAAACTTATACTCTGAACAATCATAATCGTTTATCAGACATCCGATATGAGAATGTTAATCTTTTCTCTAGTTTTTCTTTGCACACTGATAATAAAATTGTTATCTTTAGACTGTACATGAGTGTTAATAATTTTATCAAAGTTCAGCAATGATTTATACATACCCATCCCAGATATACACAATTTATATTTATAACTGTAAATATCTTAAGGTTTGGATTATATAAAATGTTAAAAATATGCAGATATCACCCAAAATAATAACAGGTGCTTTACATGCACAAAATAAGGGAGCTTTTGATTGGTAAGTAAAGAGTGTTTTGCTTATTTATAGTTCTTTCCAAAAGTATTAACACCACATTATCATGTGCCAGTTGTGTAAATGGCTTTCTTGACGTTCCAAAGCGTTGCTGCATAAAGAGGGTAGGTAACCCATATTTTTCCGACATATACATGAATGTGGACAGAACCCTTCTTTCAATGCTGCGTTGTTTTTCTTTCCTAGACCTGAACACATACACTCCCTTCTAAAGAAGCCAGAATTTTCCACGGACAGTTTAAAAAAAATTAAAATCTCCAACTTGTTTCTGCAATTACAGGGTAATCCCATCCAAATTTTACGGGAATTCGCAAATAATCTATTCCAAAATTTACTGAAATTCCGGGATAACCCATTCCCACTGGAATTCTTAAGTTTTCTTGCTAATATTTTAGAAATAAAGTGTATTTTGTAAGAAACGGCAATAGGCGGCGCGTTTGTTTTTAATACATTTAAAAATTGTATTTTTAAAAAAATTACACAGAAAGCACTTAACAGTCACTTTTAGGCTTTTTCGGTCACTGCTAATAGCGGGTGAACTCTTTCCCAATGGATTTGGTATTTTGTCAACAGTTCGTGTAATCAGGTATTCGTGAAACTGAATGAAGCATTCGAAACTATTTTGCTTAATAATGGCTTTGTCCAATCAAAACTTTGAAGACGCAACTTTCAAAGGGAGACAACTATGTGCCAAAATGAATGACTGACAGGTTGTAACTTCGGATAACTATAAGCTAATTAATGGTGTTCAGTCTTTGAGCTTACTCACTTTTGAATGGTGACTGGTATTTTAATTTCGTCTTTTTGCGTGGAGCGTTCAATAAGAAAACGAAGACCTGCTGTAGTATGTCGATTTGAATAGAACTCTTTCCGACTGACTTATTTTAATGCAGTGAGTTATGCGCAATGAGATTATAGGACTTCAGTTAAAAAAAACTTCCCTTGCTGTGTACGACGTCACAAGTAGCACCATTTTAGTTTAGGCTGTTTACGATCTGATTACAGAATGTTTATAAAAAGGCAAATCTAAACCCATGTACAAACATACAATCACGCCTACACACGCGTTGTTTGTTATAACAGCCCTGATACTGAACTAAGCATACCCTGTTGTTCTTTGTAAGATATATTTGATAAAGCATGCGTTGAAAAGCTACTTTGTGTTAAATTATTGTAGGGGTTGGCAAGGTCTTCTAGCTTATGGCTGTCAACAGTATGTAGTTGTCATTGACCCAGACACCTCGCAGGTAAGAATCCACAAATCATGGTTGATATCAACATGGATAACCAAAAATCAAATGTAATTTGTAGAACAATGCCATAATTTCCTGCAGTGTTTATGGCCAAGTCAAAATTCTTTCACAAGTTACATTGAGGTAGTCAGTTGATGGATGCTGGATTGCCCAGAGGAAAACCTGCAAACAAACTTGGCAACTTGTTTCACATTAAATCTGCTTGAGTGGGATTTGGACCTAGGCATTATGATCAATTTAGCTGGATCTTTTTTCTTGCATTAGGATCAGCCTGAGAGGGATCTGAACATAGGTAGGTGGTGGTAGCCATTGCGATCAATTGACCAAATTTTTACACTGTTCAGCCACATGAAAAAATGAGGATATTTTAGGCTCTTGGTTGATTCTTGAATTATATTGTCTTGTAGAGTCAAGTTACAATATACTGGGTCGTCTTGGCACTATGGCACCATATAGAGTCAAGTTACAATATACTCAGCCGTCTTGGCACTATGGCACCATATAGAGTCAAGTTACAATATACTCAGTTGTCTTGGCACTATGGTACTATATAGAGTCAAGTTACAATATACTCAGTTGTCTTGGCACTATGGTACTATATAGAGTCAAGTTACAATGTACTCAGTTGTCTTGGCACTATGGCACTATATAGAGTCAAGTTACAATATACTCGGTCTTCTTGGCACTATGGCACTATATAGAGTCAAGTTACAATATACTCAGTTGTCTTGGCACTATAGCACTATATAGAGTCAAGTTACAATATACTGGGTCGTCTTGGCACTATGGCACTATATAGAGTCAAGTTACAATATACTCAGTTGTCTTGGCACTATAGCACTATATAGAGTCAAGTTACAATATACTCAGTTGTCTTGGCACTATGGCACTATATAGAGTCAAGTTACAATATACTCAGTTGTCTTGGCACTATAGCACTATATAGAGTCAAGTTACAATATACTCAGTTGTCTTGGCACTATGGCACTATATAGAGTCAAGTTACAATATACTGGGTCGTCTTGGCACTATGGCACTATATAGAGTCAAGTTACAATATACTCAGTTGTCATGGCACTATGTAGAGTCAAGTTACAATATACTGGGTCGTCTTGGCACTATGGCACTATATAGAGTCAAGTTAAACTATACTGGGTCGTCTTGGCACTATAGCACTATATAGAGTCAAGTTACAATATACTCGGTCGTCTTGGCACTATGGCACTATATAGAGTCAAGTTACAATATACTCGGCCGTCTTGGCACTATGGCACTATATAGAGTCAAGTTACAATATACTGGGTCGTCTTGGCACTATGCACTATATAGAGTCAAGTTACAATATACTCAGTTGTCATGGCACTATATAGTGTCAAGTTACAATATACTGGGCCGTCTTGGCACTATGGCACTATATAGAGTCAAGTTACAATATACTCAGTTGTCATGGCACTATATAGTGTCAAGTTACAATATACTGGGCCGTCTTGGCACTATGGCACTATATAGAGTCAAGTTACAATATACTCAGTTGTCTTGGCACTATGGCACTATATAGAGTCAAGTTACAATATACTCGGCCGTCTTGGCACTATGGCACTATATAGAGTCAAGTTACAATATACTGGGTCGTCTTGGCACTATGGCACTATATAGAGTCAAGTTACAATATACTGGGTCGTCTTGGCACTATGGCACTATATAGAGTCAAGTTACAATGTACTCAGTTGTCTTGGCACTATGGCACTATATAGAGTCAAGTTACAATATACTGGGTCGTCTTGGCACGATGGCACTATATAGAGTCAAGTTACAATATACTCAGTTGTCTTGGCACTATGGCACTATATAGAGTCAAGTTACAATATACTGGGTCGGCTTGGCACTATGGCACTATATAGAGTCAAGTTACAATATACTGGGTCGTCTTGGCACTATGGTACTATATAGAGTCAAGTTACAATATACTCAGCCGTCTTGGCACTATGGCACTATATAGAGTCAAGTTACAATATACTCAGTTGTCTTGGCACTATGGCACTATATAGAGTCAAGTTACAATATACTGGGTCGTCTTGGCACTATGGCACTATATAGAGTCAAGTTACAATATACTCAGTTGTCTTGGCACTATGGCACTATATAGAGTCAAGTTACAATATACTCAGTTGTCTTGGCACTATGGCACTATATAGAGTCAAGTTACAATATACTGGGTCGTCTTGGCACTATGGCACTATATAGAGTCAAGTTACAATGTACTCAGTTGTCTTGGCACTATGGCACTATATAGAGTCAAGTTACAATATACTGGGTCGTCTTGGCACTATGGCACTATATAGAGTCAAGTTACAATATACTCAGTTGTCTTGGCACTATGGCACTATATAGAGTCAAGTTACAATATACTCAGTTGTCTTGGCACTATGGCACTATATAGAGTCAAGTTACAATATACTCAGTTGTCTTGGCACTATGGCACTATATAGAGTCAAGTTACAATATACTGGGTCGTCTTGGCACTATGGTACTATATAGAGTCAAGTTACAATGTACTCAGTTGTCTTGGCACTATGGCACTATATAGAGTCAAGTTACAATATACTGGGTCGTCTTGGCACTATGGCACTATATAGAGTCAAGTTACAATATACTGGGTCGTCTTGGCACTATAGCACTATATAGAGTCAAGTTACAATGTACTCAGTTGTCTTGGCACTATGGCACTATATAGAGTCAAGTTACAATATACTGGGTCGTCTTGGCACTATGGCACTATATAGAGTCAAGTTACAATATACTCAGTTGTCATGGCACTATATAGTGTCAAGTTACAATATAGGGCCGTCTTGGCACTATGGCACTATATAGAGTCAAGTTACAATATACTCAGTTGTCATGGCACTATATAGTGTCAAGTTACAATATACTGGGCCGTCTTGGCACTATGGCACTATATAGAGTCAAGTTACAATATACTCAGTTGTCTTGGCACTATGGCACTATATAGAGTCAAGTTACAATATACTCGGCCGTCTTGGCACTATGGCACTATATAGAGTCAAGTTACAATATACTGGGTCGTCTTGGCACTATGGCACTATATAGAGTCAAGTTACAATATACTGGGTCGTCTTGGCACTATGGCACTATATAGAGTCAAGTTACAATGTACTCAGTTGTCTTGGCACTATGGCACTATATAGAGTCAAGTTACAATATACTGGGTCGTCTTGGCACTATGGCACTATATAGAGTCAAGTTACAATATACTGGGTCGTCTTGGCACTATGGTACTATATAGAGTCAAGTTACAATATACTGGGTCGTCTTGGCACTATGGCACTATATAGAGTCAAGTTACAATATACTCAGTTGTCTTGGCACTATGGCACTATATAGAGTCAAGTTACAATATACTGGGTCGTCTTGGCACTATGGCACTATATAGAGTCAAGTTACAATATACTCAGTTGTCTTGGCACTATGGCACTATATAGAGTCAAGTTACAATATACTCAGTTGTCTTGGCACTATGGCACTATATAGAGTCAAGTTACAATATACTGGGTCGTCTTGGCACTATGGCACTATATAGAGTCAAGTTACAATATACTGGGTCGTCTTGGCACTATGGTACTATATAGAGTCAAGTTACAATGTACTCAGTTGTCTTGGCACTATGGCACTATATAGAGTCAAGTTACAATATACTGGGTCGTCTTGGCACTATGGCACTATATAGAGTCAAGTTACAATATACTGGGTCGTCTTGGCACTATAGCACTATATAGAGTCAAGTTACAATATACTGGGTCGTCTTGGCACTATGGCACTATATAGAGTCAAGTTACAATGTACTCAGTTGTCTTGGCACTATGGTACTATATAGAGTCAAGTTACAATATACTGGGTCGTCTTGGCACTATAGCACTATATAGAGTCAAGTTACAATATACTGGGTCGTCTTGGCACTACGGCACTATATAGAGTCAAGTTACAATATACTCAGTTGTCTTGGCACTATGGCACTATATAGAGTCAAGTTACAATATACTGGGTCGTCTTGGCACTATGGCACTATATAGAGTCAAGTTACAATATACTCAGTTGTCTTGGCACTATGGCACTATATAGAGTCAAGTTACAATATACTCAGTTGTCTTGGCACTATGGCACTATATAGAGTCAAGTTACAATATACTGGGTTGTCTTGGCACTATGGCACTATATAGAGTCAAGTTACAATATACTGTGTCGTCTTGGCACTATATAGAGTCAAGTTACAATGTACTCAGTTGTCTTGGCACTATGGCACTATATAGAGTCAAGTTACAATATACTGGGTCGTCTTGGCACTATGGCACTATATAGAGTCAAGTTACAATATACTGGGTCGTCTTGGCACTATAGCACTATATAGAGTCAAGTTACAATATACTGGGTCGTCTTGGCACTATGGCACTATATAGAGTCAAGTTACAATGTACTCAGTTGTCTTGGCACTATGGCACTATATAGAGTCAAGTTACAATATACTGGGTCGTCTTGGCACTATAGCACTATATAGAGTCAAGTTACAATATACTGGGTCGTCTTGGCACTATGGTACTATATAGAGTCAAGTTACAATGTACTCAGTTGTCTTGGCACTATGGCACTATATAGAGTCAAGTTACAATATACTCGGCCGTCTTGGCACTATTGCACTACAAAGCATGTTTTGTTCTAATTTTAAGTGCTGGTATACTTCTAAATCCCCCTAATGGCCACTTTAAATTAATGATCAGTGTGTTTTGCGGGGCTTTTTCTTTCAATGATTTTTGGCCAAAATTGGGTACCCTCCCAAATCATTAATACATTAACATTTTCCCAATTTTTGAGTTGTCTTTCCAATTATCTACAATTTAACTTTTTCCAACATGTCTCGCTTAAAGACTGAAGTATTAGTCCATATACATAGTATCTGCTTCATCCTTTAAATTCACTCTTTTTAGTTATTTTTAAGACTATTCAAATATGGATTTCTGTAGATAAAATAGCTTTATTTTTAATTCTAATTTTCATGGACATTTTTGTCGTAAATTCCCAAAGTCATATCCACTTTTCAAAAAGTAAAATTAAACCAGTTATAAGTATCCTTAATTTAACAAAATACATGTATGCATTTTTTACAGAATGTACAAACACTGTGGGAACACAAGGAAAATGTTACAGTGGTATGTATTAAGTTTTGAATTCAAGACACAAGTGTATTTTCCTGGTATACTTGTCTCCCTTTTTGGAATTCTTTTGTTTGGAAGATGTTATAGAAGAGATTGTGGGTACAAATTTCAAATCATTATAATTAAGCTTATATTTTGTATTTATGTTGATCTGATAAAGGGCTGAGTAATTTTAATATTTTTACTGGGTCATGCTATTAAAACTTAAGTTAAGAAAAGAAAAAAAAACAAATATTACTTGCCACATTTCAGTGATGTGTTAATATTCATACGACTTGACCACTGATCATTGTATATAAATAAGTGGGATGGACCTGTAAAAGTGGTTAAAGCCACCACTAGTCAGTGTTTTACCATTATATATGGTGGCCACCCGAAGTTTAGAGGTTCTTATATGTTAATTGTATTGCCTTACTATTCATCTCTTGCTTCCTGTGGTAAAGAAAATAATATTAAAATCTATTATATACAGCATAGAACTTTAAACATATGTACATATCACAAAAAAATATCTACTGGAAGGCCTGAGGGGGTGGTGTGGGGTGATGTGGGCTGAGGTGGGGTGGGGGAATAATTAACTAAATTTACATGTTTTGTTACCTTTAAGTTTATGATTTCACTAGGTAAAGTGGAGACGAGAAGCTTATCACCATGACGTAGCTAACCCTTATAAATTATGCCTAGCCTCCGGGGACACCAGCGGTGTGGTGGTGATTTGGAATGTCACTCAAGGTGTTATGAAGTTCAGATTCCAACATGGAAACAAATCAGTGATAGGTATCTATGTATAAAATGCTATTTTAGACATAATACATGTAATGACATACCAGTAGTGATTTTCTGTGTTTGCAGCTGAATTGCAATTGGCAATAGCCAGAGTAATTATGTATCATTATGAATGAATGAATGAATGAAGGAAGGAAGGAAGGAAGGAAGGAATGAATGATTGAACACATAATGAGGCTCTGGTTTAAAAATTTCCAATCAAAAGTCTAACTGAAGTGGCAAAATATCTGGAAAATGATCTACTCCTGTAATTTAGGCCCCTTAAACTTTATTTTTACTTAAAAAACTGCATAAATTACATTCGTTTTTTTACAGTAGTGATGGGGGCATGTGTGGATGGGGGTGGGTGTGTTTAGCCAATGAACCTAAAAAATTTACCATCCTACAAGATGCACATACTTTGCATCATATATTCAATGTTAATTTACAAATAGTAAATAATATAATCCCAAGTCTTGGTAAAATTATTTTTCATGGAATTGTTCTAATTTTCTCAAATCCCAAGTCTTATTTTTTAACACCTTATTCTCCATATATGGTATGATTAACAATGTTACCCCAGATTTACCTAAAGTGTTACTTAATATACAAACAGTTAAATTGCCAATGAATAGAAATTGACAACATAATTGCTTCTTCCATAGGCAGTGTTGTTATAAGTTAATCCTCTTATTTATGAATTTAATTGACAGATGAATTGTTAGTCAGAGTCAATTGACCAGTTGAATTATCAGTTAAATTATAAACTTGTTTTCTAAATTATTTTTGAAACTACATCTAAACTTTTTGTATAGGCATGTATATTAGAATATTGTAGGTATTGGCCTATCGATCATTTTGATATATGAATGAAGGTCATAGGTTCAAAGGTCAAGGTCATTGATGCAAATGAATACTTAAATGGTTAATTATCTCAAAAACTATAAACTTTTTGTATAGGCATGTATATTGGAATATTGTAGGCATTTGCACAACAATCATTTTGATATATGAATGAAGGTCATAGGTTCAAAGGTCAAGGTCATAGATGCAAACAAATACTTAAATGGTTAATTATCTCAAAAACTATAAACTCTTTGTATAGGCATGTATATTGGAATATTGTAGGTATTGGCCTAATGCACATTTTTATATACAGATGTTTTAGCTGTTTATAAATAATATTGTAGCTAGACTTTAAATATGTTATATATAGCATACTTATATAATTATTATTATAATTAATTTGCAAAAATACTTGCATATTATTGGCCCTTACTGCTGAAAATTTTGATATTCTCTTTTATTAATGTCATTGACCATTGAACCTCTGCATAAGATATGTACTCTTCTTCAGGTGAGCGTTAAGGCCCATGGGCCTCTTGTTATTATTAAAATTTGCAAATTATTTATGTGAGGCAACTTCCAATTCTTGAGTATCACACTTGTAATGTGATAAAATAAACATTGTGATGTAATAAGTAAAGAAAACATAAAGCAAACTAAAATTGTGGGTCAAGATTGATGGGGAAAACATTTAAGAATTCTATTCAGGTGTACAGTACAAAATGTGTTTCCCTAAATCTTAGTTATTACAGGTTGTTCTTTTATTTTTGAAAAATCAGCAAAATTCGTTTTAAGGAAAGCATTTTTTATAAACATAATAGAGATTTTTAACTGTTTGGATTACACTTTATTGCACAAATAATTTCATCACCCAACATATATTTATTCAGATGGTATTGTCAACAAATAAATAATGACATTGATTTGTCATTAGTTGTAATAATATTGGAGGCTTTGTTCAAACTAATATTTATATTTTATTCTGGATACATACATGTGTACATCTATACAGTATCATGGCCGCACTCCAACTGTGCTAACCACATGGTTGTGACGTCTAAGTGACGTCAGACTCAAGGGAGGTAATTTACATTTAACCCCGTGCCAATCATACAATCATAACATAATCAATTAATGTAACATCTCCCTCCTTGTGAAATGTTAAAGAACACAAATGTCTATTCTTTAAATGTCCATATAAAACTTGACAACTGTCATTAAGCTGTAAACGAAACAATAAGAACATTCAATGCTGAAGAAAATTATATAACAACATATCAACAAACAGTAACTACATTGAGGGGATAATTTTAGGTTTAACAGTGCGCCCTGATTTGGTAACATATGGTTTTGGAGTAGAAGGTGAAGTAGGTGCACAAAGTGGCGGTAAATCAGGAGAGCTTTCTTCCAATGAATTCGACGGCGAAGATGATATATCACACCTATCAGTTGGTGTTACATTGTACTCGAATTTCTCATTTGTTTTTAGTAAATCTTTGCGATTTCTGCAGTAAATTCCCCCTTCAGGTGTTTGTACGGAGAATGATCTGTAATCGTGTTCTTGTACACATTGTGCTGGTTGCCATTTGCCGTTTTGCCTTATGCGAACCGTGTTCACCTTCTGCGATTTCGGGCGATGGTTTAGAACCTTGATCGTAATAGGATTTTCCCTTTTCCTTGGCATTTAACATACGGTCACGCGCTATTTCCTGTTGTATACTTTGCGGTCGCAAACTTGCATTTGAAACTGGTAGTAATGACCGTAATGAGCGACCTATTAGTAATTGTGATGGAGAATACCCAATGTTAAGGGCAGTAGTGCGATACTCTAATAAGCTAATGTACGGATCTTTATTATCTGATTTGGCTTTGCTGAGAATGCGCTTAACCGTTTGAACAGCTCGTTCTGCTAAGCCATTTGATTGTGCGTAAGTAGGGCTAGAAGTGATATGCTCAAAATTCCAAGTTTCTGCGAATTTGTTAAATTCGATCGAGTCATATTGCGGACCGTTATCCGACATTAACTTTTGCGGAATACTGTGACGTGCAAATATTGTTTTGAGCTTATTTATTACGGCTGTGCTTGTGGTACTTGAGAGTAATTCTACCTCAAGAAATCGGCTATAGTAATCGACTACCAATACATAATCGCGATTATTCCACGTAAAAAGATCTGGTGCGACTGTTTGCCACGGTAAATGTGGAGTTTCGTGTGATATCATCCGTTCTTTCTGATTATTGTTACGCATTTCCAAACAAATTTTACAATTCGTTACGTGACTAATTATATCGGTGGTAATTCCGGGCCAATATATAACTTCGCGAGCTCGTTTTACACATTTGTCTACACCCATATGTCCATAGTGAATTTTTTTGATCATATTTGACCTCAGAGAACTGGGAATTACGATACGTGTGCCTTTGAGAATGACCTCGTTCTCGACTGATAGCTCGTCTCGAAAATTGTAGTATTCTTTCAGCACTTTAGGACATTCTTTGTAACTTTTCGGCCATCCATTTAAAATGGTTTGTTTAAGCACACATAATTGTGGATCAGACGTAGTTGCGGCTTGAATGTTTTTAAACTGAGTGTTACTTATCGGGATCGATTCCATAACCGCATGAACATAAACGTCCATGTTTTTCGGTAAGACTTTCGTCAGTGTTTGGCAAGAATTTTCTCGAGAGCATATCGGCAAGTGGAATGTCTTTGCCTGGCATGTGATATACGTTAAGATCGTATCTTTGTAATTGGAGAAGCATGCGCTGTAATCTTGGTGGTCGGCGCGGCTGAGCAATTTCTTAAATATGGATTCCAATGGTTTATGATCCGTTTGTACATTTACTCGTTTACCATACACGTAATGGTGATACCGCTTACATCCGAATACTATCGCCAACATTTCTTTTTCGATTTGCGCATATTGGATTTCGGACGCGGTAAGCGACTTGGACGCATAAGCTACCGGTTTATCGTGTTGTAAAATAGTAGCGCCTATTCCATATTTTGAAGCATCTACTTGGAGCGTGATTTCCACTTCTGGGTTATAATAAGCTAATACTGGATCAGTAGTAAGTATCTCTTTCACTTTCGCGAAGGCTTTCTTTTGCGGCGCATCCCATGAAAACAGTACTTCCTTCGCCAGAAGTTCTGGTAATGGACTTGTCACCTCCGCGAGGTTTGGTGCAAATCTTGATAGATAGTTGATCGTGCCTAACATGGTCTGTAGCTCAGTTTGGTTCTCTGGCGCTTTCATATCGCGTATTGCCGAAATTTTTGAAGGATCGGGCTTAAGTCCGTCTGCGCTGAGAATATGACCAAAGTATCTGACTTCTGTAACTCCGACCTCTAGTTTCTCGTGATTTAACTTAACACCTTTTTGTCGAGCGCGTTCAAGAACATTGCGCAGGTTTCTATCATGTTCGTCTCTCATACGTCCGTAAACTAGTATATCGTCGACAATAACTTCAACACCGTCGAGATTTTCAAAACTTTCATCTATGTAACGCTGAAACTCGTTTTGTGAAGACTTCAGTCCAAAAGGTAGTCTAAGAAACCGATGTCGACCAACTGGTGAGTTGAATGTAGTAAGATAAGATGACTCTTCGGATAATTTAATCGCCCCATATCCGGAACGTGTGTCTAACTTTGTAAAGAATTTCGCATTCGATAAGCGCGGTAGAATGTCTTCGAAATTTCGCATAGGATAATGCGGACGTTGAATTGCCTTATTAAGATTCCGAGGGTCAAGACATACTCGTAGTTGTTTCGTTTGCGGTTTCTCGACGATAACGATTGAACTAACCCATGGCGTCGGCTTGGTTACTTTTGCGATAACTCCTAGAGATTCCATCCGGTCAAGTTCGGCCTTTAATCGGTCGCATAATCGATCGGTATCCGACGCGGTGGATTTACCACAGGCGGAACAGAAGGGTCAAGTACAATATTACATTCAGTTTTAAATAGACCTATACCTTGAAAAACATCATTATATTCTGCTAATATCATACTCCTATCTAATGGTGCTACAATTGTATCTTGTACTGAGTGCACAAACTGGATGAGTGAAAATTCTAGACACGACTTAAGTCCTAAAATTGGTGCGATTCTGTTTCTACCACATAAAATTCAGAGATTGACTTTTGTTACCGAAACAACAGATAATCTTACAAACACCAAGTGTGTTGAGTTTGTGACCATTGTAAGTTGTCAGTTTGCTAGTAGCTTGTTCCAGTGGGGCATTGGTCTTGAGAGTGAAAAATACATTAGCAGGTAAAATATTTACTTGGGAACCTGTGTCTATCTTAAAGTTTACACGGGTGTTATTGGGTTTACATGATAATTCAACAAATGCCCGGTCATTGCTAATTACATTCACACCATTGTCAATATGCATAACATCTATACTGTCAATAAACAAATCATTAAAACCAAAATCGTCTATATCATTGTCATTCACTACATTAAGTTCATTAACATTATGCTCTTTCTTTTTACAAACTTTCTCAAAATGGTTCCATTTATTGCAAAAGTTACATCTTTGTCCTTTAGCTGGACATTTTGCTTTTTTCGCGTGCGCAGATCCACAGTAATCACATTTTGTTGTTGGTCTCGTAGCTGCACTGAATGAATTAGATTTGTCCCTATGACCTCTCGCGTTGTTATAACTCTGTCGTTGTTGAAATGCCTTGCGTTGGAATCGGCTTCTACCACGTGGCGCGTTTCCCGCCATTGGATTCTGATATGAGACTGCATGGACAGGAGTGTCCGTCTGACCTTGGGCCATCGACTTTAACTGGGCCTGTGAATATTCATATTGTTGAGATATTTGGATTGCCTTATCCAAGTTTAACTTGTCGCCGACGTTTAACAGTTTCTCTCTAATTTGTGCTGAATTTACACCGAAAACAATTCTGTCCCTGATCATATTTTCAGTTTGATCATTATAGTCACAGTCTTTTGCTAAAATCCGCAGACGAGTGACAAAGTTTTCAAAGGAATTGCTGCCTTGTATTTCTTGATTGAACTTATATCTTGCAAATATGGGGTTTAATTTTGGCTGGACGTATGTTTGAAATCGTTCATAGAAAACACTTAGCTTCTTTCTGTCTGTTGCGGACAAACCCCAGGTATCATAGATTTCACGTCCCTTTTCCCCTATCCAGAGAAGCAAATACGTACATTTATCTTCTCTTCTTTTTCTTTGAGTGGGCCTGCAAAGATGAGCTCCACGTGAGCTTTGAATCTTTTCCATGCGTCCGGAAGATTGTTTGAATTCCAGTCCATAGATGGTGTAGGTATTCCAGTGAGATCCATTCTTCTGACACCATGTAATAATATTGAAGGCTTTGTTCAAACTAATATTTATATTTTATTCTGGATACATACATGTGTACATCTATACAGTATCATGGCCACACTCAAACTGTGCTAACCACATGGTTGTGACGTCTAAGTGACGTCAGACTCAAGGGAGGTAATTTACATTTAACCTCGTGCCAATCATACAATCATAACATAATCAATTATACATGTATATGTATTCATAAATTGAACCACTAAATAATGTGACCAAAATGAATTGCAAGTCCCAGTTAAGAATGGGGGACTTTTGATTTACAAAAATGTAGAATATAAATCATATTCAATTATTCATGCATGCTCTGTTTTAACAGTTTTTTGGTGTTAGCACACATAAATACCACATATCCTACTGCCAAACCAGTCTCATTCAGTTTGTTATGGTAACAAAGTAATCAGCATGACCTTCCCCTGCTATTGCTGAGCACATGTTTTGAGTTGACCCGAGAGATAAAATACAGCAGGATCCAGTTGTTCAAAGCTTGATTAGTTTAATCAAAGATTAGCAGAAATTAAAAGCATAAATAAAATCAAAATATCATTATTGAATCAGTAGTTTTATTATCATTTTCTTTAGTTTGGTGGAATCTTTATTCATTTTCAACATTAAGTTCACATTATATCTGCAAATATGATTAAATTGATCAGGCTTCGAACAACTGACCCCAGATTAGAAACTCAAAATAAAGTTGTATCTGAAATTAAATGTATCTGAAAACAACCAGATTAACCACTTTAAATAAAGTAAAAAATGGTGTCCAATAGCCAATAGTATGGTTAAAGTAGTTTTGTAGGACTTTCTGTTGTTTTATGATAATATTTCCATGCTCCATGCCAAATACATAAACATCAAAAATTTTAACCAAATTTCTCAACAGAGTTTAATAGGACCCAGTGGTAGGGATGATTGCAGGACCTGAATATTCAAATGATTCTACTAAACATTCCAATAAGAAAACACACACATACCCATCCCCCCTTATTAATTCAGTGCATGTGTATTTGCAGACCAGTATGCAGCATAAGTGAAAAATCAAAATCACAATCCGAGATGTAGTTTCAAAAATAATTTAGAAAACAAGTTTATAATTTAACTGATAATTCAACTGGTCAATTGACTCTCTGGCTAACAATTCATCTGTCAATTAAATTCATAAATAAGAGGATTAACTTATAACAACACTGCCTAAGGAAGAAGCAATTATGTTGTCAATTTCTATTCATTGGCAATTCAATTGCTTGTATATTAAGTAACACTTTGGGTAAATCTGGGGTAAAACTCAAGCCAGGTCCTTCGCTAATTTTTAATCCAAACACTTAACCAACAATTCCTTGCTGTATAAGTATGTCATCCATAAAATAAAAAACAAATATACATTTGTTCTCTAAAAAGGTAAAATGGGTTTCTGTAGCTGAGTGTATTACAGCGCCAGCTTACACAGTGCCTTTCACAACTTGGGATCAAATCCCATTTGGGCAGATCCTAAGATTTTTGGTTTTCTCCTCCACTCTGGTTTCCTTTTCCATCCCAGAACTGACTACTTTGATATCATTGAAAGAATCTCGACTTAGACTTTAAATATCATCATTCAACTCATGATATTTAATTTGATATTATGCCACCCCTTCCAATAATTTCGGAACCCATACTTATAGAATTTGTTTCAAATAATTTCAGATATGAGTTGGTTGTACGAAATTGGGAAGCAAGATATGCTGCTAGCTCTGTATTCAGGAAGTTGTGTTGTATTATGGGATTGTTTGACTGGTTCCCAGCTCTGGAACATAGTGTTCCCAGAATCACTGGTATCTATAACACTGGATCCATTTAACAGCCATAATGCTATGTGTAAGTTAAAATGGAGTGCCCTATCAGTTTGTACATTTCACTTGGTCATAAACAATTTGTGTTAGCATACAACCTTTTCTCGAATCATTTTTCATCTTGCAAGCATTCAATGATTAGTAGCTAGGTTGTCAGGGAGAGCTTCATGTCTTGCTTACAATCCAACTTAACTTGCCAGGCTAGGAACATCTACTTAGTAACTGTGAATTGTGCTTATGTACACTGAGTGTTTCATAGTGATTGAATTTCTCCAATGAAGCCAGATGTGAAGCCTTTTCATTTTGGATACAGTAAATAGCTGCATGGCTTTGCTCCATTAATCATTTTTCGAACCCTCTTTGCTTTCAATGTTAACAAAATTAAAATTTCTAAAACTGTAAAACTTTGATGTTTTTTTATTACATGTAATTGGAGTTGAACATCCTAGTCATAATTACTCTCCTTATAATGAAACAAATTCAGCTACCGCTATATTTTTGTGAGAAGATAAAGAAATTTTAACATTTTTCAAGGTCAAATTCAGCGGATTTTCCTGAATACATCAAGTGTATCATGATGAAGATGTCACAAGAAATTTACCCATCTGGTTTTAAAGTCTCACACCCACTCAAAAGACCATTACCATACTTAACGCAAAATTTGGATTTTTAAAAAAAAAAAAACATTTTGAAACATTTTTCTGAAAATGTGAAATAATGATAATGATATTCATATTCATTGTATATATAATTGATATATAGTTTTAGGAGATGATTGTGCACTTCTGATAGCAGACCTGGATACTGAGAAACCACCATCAAAATCTGCATATAAAATAGGTACTTCATTACAGAGAGATACTGGTGAGGGGAATTTTTTTATTTTTATTTGTTATCAGAAAATTCAACTGATATGTCTCAAGAATATTCTCTGTTTTACTGCAACATTGTAAAAAATATAATAAGCCTACATGCAATTTTATATGAAATTATAATGAAATCAAGAAAATTGTAGTTGAAATTTATGAACTTGAAAATGACCAAAGACATGAAACAATGAGCAAATGAAATGTATAAAAAGAGAAAGTGAGAGAAAGAGAGAGAGAGATATTCCTTGATAACTATGCAGAGATAGAGAGAGAGAGAAAGGGTCAACGGGGATGAGAAAGAGAAAGGGGATTAGAGAGAGAGATTCCTTGATAACTAAACAGAGAGAGAGAGAGAGAGAGAGAGAGAGAGAGAAAGGGTCAAAGGGGATGAGAAAGAGAGAAAGGGGATTAGAGAGAGAGGGGGAATAAGAGACAAAAATATATTGAGGCAACTTAAATAATAAAACGCCATATAATTGTTTAATGTGTTATACATACAGTGAACTAAATTATGTCATATTTTAATGTTTTCAGGAACTGGAAGCTCTCCAGCTACACCAGTCACTCCTACAAGTCCCATAACTCTGGATAGCTCTGGAGTACGGAGAAATCCATCCTCATGGAACAAACTTGTTTCATTCACATCCAACTCGATACAAAATATTCTAACAGGAGAAATCAAACTTAGGGATTCCAAACAAAGGTTAGAATATGAAACTACATTAGAATGTACCCAAATATCTTAAATTGTTTTTGTTTTGTCTTTGTCATCATTTTAAATTTAAAACTTTTACTTTCTGAAAAATGGAATTTTACAACTCAAAACACCCTGAAAATTGGAACTTTACCACTCTTACTCCGTGAAAAGTCTTACTATTAGAAAATGAGAAAATTGGAAGTTGAAAACTCTTACTTCTAGAAAACTCCTGCTGCTATCTGAAAATTGACGGATCGCCGGCCATGCCCACAATGTTCCGACAAAGGCCCAGCATGCTTGAAATACATGCAAAAAGAATGAAATCTTGACCTGAATTGTGATATTTAGCCCTCTTGCTGCCAAATTAATTTTCAACGCAACGCTGGCAGTGCCAAATTGAAGTTCACAATGCGAAATGATATGACGTCAACAATAGAATATGACGTCAGACGCATTTGTAGTCATATGACGTCATTTAAGTTAATTGTAGATTATAATCTCAATAGTCAACATTTTGCATTTTTTTTTATTCAACAAAAAGAATATAAGTACATCTTCATCTTTTATCTAAAAGTTGTCAATTCCATTGAAAGGACATATGGCAGGCTGTCGGTAGAGGTCACATATGTCCGTGTGGCAGCAAGAGGGTTAATGATGTCACTGACAATAGAATGCCATTAGTTGCCATGGAGCTGCTTTGGTACCGTGATGGCGTCCAGTGTTGGAACAAAAAAGGCGTAGCTGGGGATACATCAATTGGATAACTTTCACAATTGATTGTTTGATTATTTCAGGAAGAGTATATCAGAATTAGAGGATACCATTAATTGTATACAAGTGACCTACCACCCTGGAGTCAAACACAACCTACTTCTAGTTTATCCATATCAGATATTAATATTTGATGTAGATATACATATTATTATATGTACCATACAGCTGGGTAGAGCTGCATCCCCATTTGTTAAGGTAATTCTTACTTTGTTCAGTCTCTTTCGATCACTTTTTAGTTGTAAGTGTTCTCTGTAGTGGTCACAGAGGCTTACTCTTTTCAAACTCTACAGAGGTGTCTTTAGTGTGCATTGAGAAATGGGACCTCTGGTGAGAGTCTCATCTTTACAGCTTTAGCATGGACAGGAGATGAAAATCATCTCAGAAAATTTCCAAGTTCCTAAGTAAGGTTTAAACCCACAACTCATGACTTGGAAAGCCTGTGACAGTACCATTCCGCCATGTCTGCCCATTAATATTTATGACATGTAATTTCTTCATTAAAAATCTAACAAAGTTCAAAACTTTTCAGTGAAGCTGTCATATAAAGACCATTCACAGGACCTAAGACATATCACCTTTAAGTTAAAAACTTTTTAGTTAAGCTGTCATATAAAGACCATCCACAGGACCTAAGACATATCACCTTCTAAGTTAAAAACTTTTTAGTTAAGCTGTCATATAAAGACCATCCACAGGACCTAAGACATATCACCTTCTAAGTTAAAAACTTTTTAGTTAAGCTGTCATATAAAGACCATCCACAGGACCTAAGACATATCACCTTCTAAGTTAAAAACTTTTTAGTTAAGCTGTCATATAAAGACCATCCACAGGACCTAAGAAATGTTATCTTTATAGAGACAGTTGATCTTCATACAAATTAGTGATTGTTTTAGTTGAAATGTGAAACAAGGAGATATTGAATCCACTGGTCTTAATAGACAGGTGGTCTTTATATAAAGGTGATCACAGATATAACAGTATCTGTTAGTGTATTGAGGGTCAGTTTAGGTATGTTGGAATCCCCAGAGAAAACCACCAACCATCAGCGAATTGTCAAACTATTTAAAAATAGGTGAGAATTGATGTACAGTAAAACATGTTTATAACGGAATCCTTTTTTATAAAGGGACTTAATTATATTGTTATAAAAAGACTTCTATAGAGAAGTGGTTGGGCCAAGTTATTGACTTCATTCTATCCATGTATTCCTTTTAAGCGTGTTTATTATATTCGTGTTTTACTGTAATTTGTAAGCTGGAGTTTAAGACCGCTCAACCAACAAGGCAGTGAAGGAATCGTCCATCATACACAGTGCATCTTTACCAATGTAGATTCATTCCTAACTGACCTTGCATTTTGTAATGTGAATTTATTTTGCCTTTAGTCTTTACTGGTTTGCTCTTGAGTTATAATTATTAGCACTGATAAAACATGGACTGGCAGTGTATTTTAATGCATGCTCAACAGTGCTCTTATTTTTGTACTTTTTCTAGGTAATCCCTTGTCAGAATAAAGATATTTTGTTCTGTTTACATGAGAACGGCAGCATTAGTTTACGCTGCAGAAGAGTAGATGGCTCTTTTTGTCCTCCGAATCATAAAGGTAAGGTTTAAAATTGTCTGAATTATGCACATTACGATAATGGGTAATTTATTCATCTGTCTGTCCTGACACACTTACCTGCTATAAATATGCAGATTCTGCCAAACTTTTCTATCATTCTTATACATGTATAATCAGTTTGATATCTGAGATAAAGTTTGTTTTTGTCCAGATTTGCACATAACATAAGTAATCTAGTGGTGGTTTTATGGACAAACGAACAGATACTGGCAAATGTTACTTAGAATGGTCATAATTTGGACTTTACAGAACATTTATGTCAGAATGTCACAGATATTCATTGGTCTTATTTTGTTTGACTTTTTGTTGTGCTTATATAACAGTGAGAGTGTCAGTTCATAGAGAAGTTGATTCACTGATAACTGTTTGATGTATAGAAGTATAATCAAAAAGTAATAATAAAAAAAAATCATAGATAAAGAAGTTAAATTCTCTTGTTTTTGGAAAACACATTTGTAATTCTTGTCTCTTTGACTTCAGCTACAATAGAGTGTAACAACATGCCCCTGTCAGGGTTTGAACTCACATCCCTTGAATCTTGTGTCTGAAGCTTTGGCAATATGAGTTACATCTTATTTTTTTGACTGCATCTACACTTGAATTTTATTTGTATTTTAATAGATAGTGGGACAGACATGGTATATGATTTAATGTATGATCCTGTGTGTCAGTCGGACGCTGTAAGAATGACCAATACTTCACGGCTAGTTGGATTCACATATAATCCTGTTACAGAGAAAACACTGTGTCTGATACTTGGTGATGGAAGAGTCTTATTTTGGGATGTTATCCTTGGACCAGGGGAGGTAAATCTGTTTGTGGGAGTACATTATTTGTGTGTCACTGTGGGTGTGTTTATCAGCGGGACCCCATTAGAATGACAAATACTTCATGGCTAGTGGGAATCACATACAATCCAGTTACAGAGAAAGCACTATCTGTTAGTTTTTCTGATGGCAGAGTCTTATTTTGGGATGTAATCCTTGGACCAGGGGAGGTAAATTTGTTAGTGAACGTATATTTGTTTCGGTTGGTAGAGTTTGTGTGTTTGTCAATCAGAAACTGTAAAATTCCAATACTTCATGCCTGTTGGTGCATGCTCATTTGTGGGTGGGTGGATAGGTGTTTAGGTAGTGTGTGTTTGTTTTGTGGCTGTGGTGATCATACACACTAGCTTAGAAGGTAAGTTGACCTTAGTTTTATATGATAGTGCATGAACTTGAAACTAATATATAGTCTATTGAAGATGCTTATTTTCATGAAGTTTACTTGCCAAAGAACAATATTAAAGGCCCAGTAGTTTCTACAAACACTTCAATAATGTTTTAATCATGTTGGAATCAACAGTAGTTCAACTTGATCATGTTGATAAAAACATTGTCAAAATGTTTGCAGAAACTACAGGGAGTTGAATGTTATCTTTTGGCAATGAATCTTAATTGTCACTCTTTCCAATGGATGTCACTTGAGGGCATTGTCCAAGAGCAACATTCATTCAGAAGGGTGACATTTGCACATATAGGCAAACAACATTGACCTGTCCACTTGAACTTTAATTAGGAATATTCATATAGAAGGATCTTCCCAATACATATTTCCAATTAATTATAATACATGTATATGCACAAGGTATGTGATTAGTGTGATGCATGAAATAAGCATGCATGATCCCTATAAGTAAATGCACCTGTCCATGATAAACTTTTAAATAAAACGTCATGCAGATGGGTCAATGTTTTTGCCAATACCTAGAAGGAAATTATTTTTTATGTTTATTATTATTATTATTATTATTGTTATTATTTTATTATTTTTATTATTATTATTATTATCATTATTATTATTATTATTATTGTAGAGGAAACTTGTAAACAAATGCCATCAAGCACACATGAGCAAAAGTGAAATGTCCATCTCAACCATATCAGATCTGATAGGACCAACTGTAACAAATTTGAAACACAAACCAAACGTACGGTTTTTGTTAACAGGAGTTGTTTATGGACTAGTATCACCAATAACGGTCATCAAAACGTGTCCACCAGTTCACAACAATAAACAACACAATATGTCATCAAAGGACAATGTTACACCTATTGTAGCTGTTGGTAAGATCTTTGTTCCTGGTAGAACTACAGGGCTTCAGATTGTTATGGCTGAGGCCATTTTTCATAAGATAATTATAAAATGGCCTAGGTTTTTTTACTATAGAAATGAAGTCCGTCAGTTTACCACCTGATCAATACCCCTTAACATTTGTGTGGAAAATTTTGGAAAATGTTTACGTCGAAATTTCCTGGAGTAACATAATTTTTACAGGAAAACATGAACTAAAGCGATTCCATCTCCACTGGAAATAATTGTTCCATAGAAATGTATAGGGTAACATGTGGTACACTGGCGAACCCCAGTGGTCATTTTGGCCAATGAGTGTTGTCTTTTGATGTTTATTTCACTTAAATTATTTGAAAGATTTGATTGGTGAATTATCAATTTTAATTTGTGTAAATATTTAAAATATTCCACAAATATATGAAACTTTTATTATGCTCCCATAGATGTTATTCTTATATAGTTTCAAAAAAAGACCCAATAATTTGTATTTGACTGGACCAACATACTCCTATGAAACACAAACAATATGAAGTAAAAAAATAGAGTTATGTGCCTTGTGAAGATAATTCGTTCACTTATATTGAGTTTCATGTTCAGGTATGGCAGAGGAAACAAGAGTGCCAAGAGAAAACAGATCATCTGCAAGAGAAGTGACAAACTTTCTCATGGTAGGATCTTTTTCAAGTGGAGTTCAAACTTGGGCAGTGAGAGGCAATTTTGGTCTGTAAGTGCATGCCTCTGATGACTTTACTATTGAGGCCCCCACTACAGTAATGAAAATACTTATTTGCAGAGACACTTCAATAAATCAAATTACATGGGATTTTCAATTTGAATTACCCTGAAACAAATGGGTGGGGGTGGGGGGGGGGAGATTCTAAAACCTATCAGACTTTAGCTTATTTTCCATGCAATATTGCCAATTTCACTTCTAGGCTTTAGTATTTTGGATCAGTTAACAAATTATACACATATTAATTTTTTTATTAATTCATTAATCAATTTATATATTTATTTATTTATTTATTTATTTATTTTTTATTTTTTAGGGTCAGATAGTGGGATGATACAGATAGTAGATTTGGACAGTGGTCAGATTGTTAAAGAATTTGATGTTTTCTTTAATAGTAATGTTGGGTAGGTCTTACTTGTATTGACATCACCATTAATAATACTGTTTTAATCACTTCCATTTTTTATCTCCCACCTTTCAAAGAAAAAGTAGGATATTAAATTCCAATTTCTGTCAGGGGATCCTAATTTACTGCATGTCCCATGTGCAGACCAGTAGAGATGTTATTATATATTGACATCGCAATAATCATCACGAAGGATTTTCCAATGGCGATTTCATGGAATAAAGCTTACATCTGATAGCATGAACAATATTCTTAACAAAAAACATCTTTGAAATCATTTCATAACTTGTGTATTGATCATGGTGGAGCAAATTAAACATGTGGATTTTGCTGTCAACCACAAACAAATCACTGCTTACAAATTTAATTCAGGTAATCTTCAAATAACTTTAACAAAATTTGTAATTTTATATCTTATTATTTTTTTAGTATATTTCAATTTATTGAAGTCTGTTAAATTTTGAGCATTAACATCTGGAAATATTGCGACAATATCATACATTTTTGGTGATATCATGATATTTTTTGTGCACAATAATATCTCTACAGACCAGCCAAATGCTCTGTTCTTATTTTATTTATGAAAATAACTGCATATTCTGAAGTATGAAAATATTTTTGAAAATTATAACAGTTTGGTTCTGACATATTTTGATTGATCAGAACCATAGCTAATAATGTTAACAAAATAGTTTACTGTCTCCAGTGACTAGAGATGTTCAATAATAATTATAAACATATTATTTCATGTTTTTTTAGTGGTATAGAATGGTTAAGTCCAAATGATATCATAACATGGTCATCACCTAGTGTTTATAGTGCTACTGTACCAGGGCAAGTCAGAAATGTCATATATCAGTTATCACTCAAATCAGGCAAGTTATAGCTTACTTCATCACTACTAATAGCCACTACCACTGCCATTACCACCACAATCACCAACACTGCCAATACTAGAGACCTCTACTGTGACCGCTACCACCACCATCACCACCACTAGTGACCACTGCCAGCCATCACCACCACTAGTGACCACTACCAGCCATCACCACCACTAGTGACCACTGCCAGCCATCACCACCACTAATGGCCACTGCTAGCCATCACCACCACTAGTGACCACTGCCAGCCACCATCACCACCACTATTGACCACTACCAGCCATCACCACCACTATGACCACTACCAGCCATCACCACCACTAGTGACCACTGCCAGCCATCACCACCACTAATGCCACTGCTAGCCATCACCACCACTAGTGACCACTACCAGCCATCACCACCACTAGTGACCACTGCCAGCCATCACCACCACTAATGGCCACTGCTAGCCATCACCACCACTAGTGACCACTACCAGCCATCACCACCACCAGTGACCACTGCCACCCATCACCACAACTTCTAGAGACCACTGCCAGCCATCACCACCACTAGTGAAAACTACCTTCACCGCCACTAGTGACCACTGCCAGCTATCACCACCACTAGTGACCTCTACCACCACCATCACCACCACTAGTGACCACTGCCAGCCATCACCACCACTAGTGACCACTGCCAGCCATCACCACCACTAATGACCACTGCCAACTCACAGCACCACTATTGACCACTACCAGCCATCACCACCACTAGTGACCACTACCACCCATTACTACAACTTTAGAGACCACTGCCATTCATCACTACCACCACCAGTGACCACTGCCAACACACAACACCACTATTGACCACTACCAGCCATTACCACAACCACAAGTGACCACATGTATCGGCTATCACTCAAATTAGGCAAGTTATAGGTTATTTTTATCTGTCTTTTAGCAGTGATAGAGCATCTAAGGCCTATCCAACTCCACCACACTTCCACCACCACCACCAGCAAACTGGCACTGCTGATATAATCACCACCACTACCACCTTTTGGACTAAAATATGCACTGTTGCCAAAAATGTGTAGGGGTGTGATACTGAACACTTATCATAATCAGAAGATATCAAGAACATTTAATAGAAGTTTATATATAAAGGTGGTAGACATAGAGAGCTTTCAGCACCATATTTAGAACTTGAATCCAGTGATGATAGAGATGTCTTTACAACATGATTTTATAATTCTTTAATGTAAATCAAGTAAAATTGAATAGAAATAATTAAGACATTCTAAATGTGAGCTACCCTGTTTTCATTGGAATTGCAATGGGAAAGTGTTTTGTTACTCAAAACAGTCTAACTAAACTTACAATGATTATTGGTTCTAATGTTGATTAATGTCACATCAGCAATTTTTCAGCTACTCATGATGATGAAACTTATATTGAGATTATAACTTCCTTTTCAGTAAATTTTATTTAAAGTGGGAGACAACAAGTTTAGAGTGTTGCAAAGGATATTCACAAAATGTAAACTTAGTGCAGTAGGCGGCAAACTTTATTCAAACCCAAACAAGTACCAGAGACCTTTTGTAGCCTTGCTGGCTTTATAGAATTTACTGTTATAATCAAGTTGATATTCTATATTCATTTGATCCTTTATATTTCCCTTTAAGGTCAGACATCCCCAATTAGGGTGAAGAAGGATCCTGAATCAATGATAACATCAATAAAAGTCTCCCCTCATAGGTTAGTGACAGAGTTTACATTAGGGGGTCACCAGTGTATAAGCAAACAACATTGACCTGTTGGCTTGACAGTTTGTGTGTGGGGGGGGGGGGTATATAGGAATCACCATGTCTGTCTGTCTGTCTGTCAATCTGTTATCCATGTAAAATCGTGTCTGGGCTATATCTCATAGCTGCTTTGGACAACTGTCATGAAATTCACATGAATAAACTTTATGGTCCATGAACCAAGGTCATATTGAAAAGGTCAAGGTCACTGGAAAACATTAAATTTTGGGTGGGTATTTTGCTCTCAAGAGATAGTTCTAGTTAAAATATTTATTATGGACCAGTACATTTATGTACAATGAACACATATGTTTATTTCACCTACATCATGGGAAGCATACATTTTTATGTATTAACAGCAAATCCTAACACTACTTTTTATAGGGTGAATCATCATAAATGAATATTCCTAATTATAGGTCGAGTGGAAAGGTCAATGTTGTTTGGCTATACCAGTTTGATCAATACTCCTTAACCTGTGTTTCCATTCCTGATAGCCAAAATGCCATTGGCTACTTTTTTGAGAAATTCTTTCAAAAAGAAACCTATTTTATCAAATTTGTGAAAAAATATTTTAAAAAGGACTATATATATTTTTTACACATTTGGAAATTTGGCTACTAATAATTTTAAACTGTTGATATAACCTTTGTTCAAAATGTAAATTTTAATTTTTTTTAAGAAAAACTTTGTTTTTATAAGAAAATGGCAATATTTGCATTTCCATATCCAATGCAAATACATGAAGTTGTTTTATACAAATGTTAAGGCATATTTTAAGTTTACTGTTGCACAGCATTTATTGAAATTCCTTCCAAGTAGACCTTAAATACTAACCACCACACACCCCCCCCACCCCCCACCCCCCCGTGTCATGGTAGGTGTGCCAAATAAAAACCGCTCCTCCTATAGATGTTGGTGTCCTGATATAAGTGAAATAATTTTTTGAGGTGGTGGGTGGAAGGGATGTGCATGTTTTATCCTTTGATACTTTCCTCCTTTTAAGGATGTTTTAAGGGAAATAGTCAGTTACATGATTGTCCCAATAGTTTTGAGTTTTAAGTATTTTGAGAGATTTAGAGATTCCTAATTTAAAATTGCTCATAATTTTTTATACTTTTGCAGAAAACATTTTTTGATTGCATTTGAAAAGCAGGCATTAGAAATATGGAGTTTAAAAACCAGACGCCTACTCAGAGAGTTGCCTCCCTTTTTACCTTTGCCTGTAGAAATGGTAGGTTTGATTTTATAGATTTCATTAAATTAGATTTAATTAATTTAAAATTTTATCTAATTTAACAACATTTCAGAGAATTGAGCTGCTTGTAAATTAATACTTAGATTTCATCCCTACCTGTCTGGATTTATATTTTATTATTTGCATTGTGTATGCCAATTTGCACTGCCAATGTTGCATTGAAATTCATTCGACACTGTCAACCCTATTTTGAAATTTAATTTGGCAGCAATAGGGTTTAAATTCATTCGACACTGTCAACCCTATTTTGAAATTTAATTTGGCAGCAATAGGGTTTAAAAGTTGGTTTAAAGGTTATGAATGTTTATATTTATTGGCATTCTTATTCTTTCTTTATTTACAGAAGTCTGTGAGAATTGTAAAAAATAAAATAATATTTAAAAATTAAAATCCGTCTTCTCCGCCATTTTGAAATAAAATAGGATGAAAATCTAGATATTGATTTATTTTGGCCTAAGTTGTATATCATACATGTATAATTATGATTGCATAGGATATCAGCTTCAACCAAACAAAATTTTCAATTATAGATGTGTTTTTTATTGATTGATTGATTGATTGATTGATTGATTGATTGATTGATTGATTGATTGATTGATTGATTGATATTTAACTCACATCAAGACATCACCAGGTATAGGTGAAGTGGCAGAATTTATATCCTTTGCAGTGTGCTAAGGGCAATGTGCAAGGAGGATTCTAGAAAGTGTCGCAACTGCAGTGACATGCGACATCAGCTTTTAAAGTCTCTTTCAAAGGACCCTGTGACTTTCATTTCTAAATGTGGAGTGCTTGGCGAAAGAACAGTCAACATCTATTTTCAAGTCTTGGTCAGACACCAACCAGGGTTCAAACCCACGACCTCCCACATACACTGAGGTTACTGTAGTGGTTTGTTTGTTTTGGCTATGTACTCTACACATTTTAGTTGACTTTTGTACAGGTTTGGTCACCCACCGTTAGTTGGATAACTGTACAGAGAAAATTTGATATAAAAACACCAAAATTAGAGACAACAGCCGAGTTAAAGACTACAGCCAGCCTACAGATGACAAGTGAAACGTAATATAAACATAGTGATTATTATAACCCCCGCAAAAGAAGTTGGGGGGGGTATATAGGGATCCCCTTGTCCGTCCATCTGTCTGTCTGTCTGTCTGTCCATCCGTCTGTCCCGCTTCGTGTCCGGAACAGAACTTTTGTACCGTAGCACCTAGGATTATCAAACATGGTATGTGGATGCATCATGGAAAAGCAATATGTCATGTACTAAATTTAGGTCACTGTGACCTTGACCTTGACTTTGACCTTTGACCTCTATGATAGTAAAACCTTGTGCATCTTCGTGTCCGGAACAGAACTTTTGTATCGTAGCACCTAGGATTATCAAACTTGGTATGTGGATGCATCATGGGAAGGTGATGTGTCATGTACCAAATTTAGGCACTGTGACCTTGGCTTTGACCTTTGACTTCTATGATATGAGAGGTACCCATTTTGTGTAATCAACTCCTCTTACAGCTTTTAACCAAGAAGTCTGAAACTTTGCAGGATGTTTCCATATACATTGAACATGTGCACCTCCTATTTTGGTTGGATTATATTATTTTGTTCATATTTTATGGGTAGTTTAACTTATTCATTTTTCAACAATATTCCATATGAGGGATACCCATTTTGTGTAATCAACTCCTCTTACAGCTTTTAACAAAAAAGTCTGAAACTTTACAGGATGTTTCTATATACATTGAACATGTGCACCTCCTTGTTTGGCTGGATTATATAGTTACTTAATTATATATGATCCAATTCTTTAAAAACTATGCATAGATATTGAGCGTCATAAGAACATGTGCACCTGCCATTATTGGTTTCATCACATGTATTTTGCCAAATTATTAACATTTCCATACACAGAATTTTTCACATTACAATTTGGCCATACATACAATTTGTCCCCAGATCAAAAGTTGGGATCGGGGGTATAAGCCTTTTCAGAGATAGTTCTAGTTAGCTACAGCCTTATTAAGAACTAATATTTCCAGGTAATCAAGCATTCTTATTTTTCCATTTTATTTCTATTTATTGACCCCTTTTTGTGCTTAACACACTGTATATCATATCTTTGAAATGCGAAGTAACAATCTTTTTTTGGTATTGGTATTTTTATTTCATCTTCCACATAATTTCACAAAAATATTTCACATTTAAATGCTACATAGTATTGTTTATGACATACAAATACACATATTAAAAATAAGAGAATCTCAAAATAATTATACATGTCTTCAAAACAACAGTTTTATATCGTCCTAATTCTTTTTAATTTTGTTTATTTTCTTGGGGCTATAATTATGAATTATGGTATACTTTTATCTTTTGCACTGCAACATCATAGTTTGGCAGCGTTTTTTTTTATTTTACACAAGTAAATATAACTTTTAACAATATAAAAACAGAGATTAATTATGTCTTTTTGTTCATGGTTGTGTATACCAAAAACAAAATGTTCTGCATTCTTATTAACTTTTATGTTACATTTTGTGTTTAGATCATCTAAAAAACGGTACCAAACCGATCTTACAGTGTAACATTCGAAGAATAAATGGATGAGCGTTTCTTTCATTTCAAAACAAAATGTACATAATTCTGTATTCGATAATTTACACCTATAAAGCTTGTCATTTGTAAAAATAATATTATGGTTGCTTTTGAATTGTAAAGACTGTAATTTTGTATCATCGGTATTTTGAAAAAGGGGACAAGTAAATTTCTCTCCATTCAGTTTTATCTATGTTGGTATTTAGTTTTGTATTGATTTTTTCTTGAGTTTTTGACGCATGTTCTACTCCCAATTTCCTAATTTTGTTGTAAAATACTTTTGTTACTTTTTCAGATCTCTTCAAAGTCAATATATTTTCATTTTCTATTTGTCTATTATTGGGTAATCCTAAAAATTCTGTTTTAAATTTGTTTGGAATAGCATGAATTAAACTTAAATATCGTAGAGGGTTGGTATTAATTCTGTATTTCGCATTACAGTCGTTACAATTCATAATTCTACTAATTTCGTCTATGATATCACCTATAAAGAAAATCCCCTTATCACAAGTGAAGTAACAATCTATCGTCATATTTTTTTGATTGAAAAATTTTTGGCTGGACTAGATTTTCAAAGAGTATGTTGTTCTTTTCACAGCACTTATTTATTCATTTCTTTTATGGTCACGGACATTACTGACACTCAATTACAATTGATGACTCCTTTATAGTTGCAGTAATAAAAGAGTATATATAAACATTTCCAGTTTCTATTTTTGATGTTTTATTAAAAAAACTTGGAACACCAGTTAGGATTTTGATAATTTTTTTAGACCAGAATCAGGAAACAAACATCCCAGTCAAGAATATTTCACTTATATCTAGACATCGCCAACTACAGGCAAAGGTGCCAAGCCCACCGTGACACAGGACCTTGTTTATTTAAAGTTCCCATCTAAAAAAAACATGACTTTCATTTAGTGATGCCAAGAGCTTGGCGAAAGAAGTCACTACCTACTTTCAAGTCTTGGGTCAGACCTGGCCAGGGATCAAACCCATGTCCTCCCACTTATGTGGCAGGAATGAAAACTTAGGAATTAATTCATTAGGGCATTATCAGTAGCATATAAAGTGCTAGATTATAGAGGTTTGGCTCCTTTCATTTTTACTTTACTCATTTTTCATAGTTTTATCACTTTTGGTTATTTTTAGCTGGCTTCAGCCTTGCAAAATTTCACTATTATATGTGTGTCAGGCTTGAATATTTTACAAATTTTCTCCTTGGTAACTGCTTGGCTAAAATTGGAAAATCTTGCAAAAAATCATGTATAGATAAGGGTTTTGTATTTAGCAAAAATGAAGGGATTCTGTGAATGTATTTTAGCTGGCTTGAACCTTGCAATGTTGAACTGTCATTTGTGTGTCAGGATTGAATATTTTACCAATTTTCTCCTCAGAAACTGGTTGGCTAGAATTGGTGAGACTTTACAAAAATTTTGTTTGGGTGATTCTGTAAACAGCTATTGCATTTACAGAAATTAACAAGTTATTTTAATGTATAAGTTATCTTTTAAAACTATTTTATTCCAGAGAAATAAGAGACATTGGTCCAAAGCTTGTTAGTGAAGAAACAATGATTTATACAGATAAAGATGGCGGATTTCTTCGTTTGATATTGGAAGAGTCAATAATAACTGATATGACAGTTTTTCCACCAGCGGTACATGTATACATTTATATATGACAGCTTTCTCTGTCATTTATTTGTATTTGTTATGTTTGGAGAATAATTTGGCAGTCTAGGGGAATTGTGAACCATCTTTTCCTGTATGTTGCACTTTTTCATTCATAATTAAAACAAGAAAATTCAGTGAATTAGGATCCCCACCAGCAGGTCCTTTTTTGTGATTTGCTCTTATGTTAAAAGGGCAATTACCCCCAGAAAAAAGAGCAAACCAACTCAGGTTAACAATATTTGCATCTCCTATCAATGTTGATGCGTTGCACCAAATTTCATGAAATAGTGCCTCATAGTTTTAAAGAATTTGCACAGACAAGAATTTCAGACAGACGGAAACTTCAATTTAATATCCCCCCTCGGTCTTCAAAAGATGTAGGATAATAAATCAATCAATTTGCCAGAAGAAATGTTCTAAATTACACCTCTACAAAATATTTTAGACACAGTTTTTACAATTATCTCACAGACCCTTCATGTATAGTGAAATATTAACTTCTTTCAAATTAATTGAGCGATGGGCAATGTATTAGTACTGTCGAAGAGCACAAGACAAGGATCCAGTGTTGCACATTTGTTTACAAATGGCTTCTCAACATTGAGGTCATGAAAGTAGTGATAAGCAGGATCTCCAGCTGCCCGAAAGAAGTGTGGAAAAGACAATAGGAAAAAAATTCAAATCCTTACTATGAATCATGTTAAACTTAAGAATTTACCTAGTCTGGAAGACGGGTAGGCAAGTATGCAGAGGTAATTGATGTCTGTCTTAATTGGGATTCAGATAGCCCCCCCCCCCCCAGTTATGGTACACCCTATTGAAATATAAAAAGATCATGTATGTGCCCTAAGGAATCAGAGCTTTATAGACAAGTGGTTTTTAAGTAGTTTCTTTTTGGTTAAAATATGAAGCAAGGTTATATATTACCTAATGGAGAGATGCATGGTCATTGTAGCATATTTATTTTACAGCCAGGTGGTCACCTAGAGGAACCAATAAAAGAGACTTTTATGGACAGGTTGCCCTTTATATAGAGGTTCAAATATCATGAATAAAGAACAACTGGAATGAAAATTTACCGGCTTTAAAAAGCAGATAGCCTTTATTTAGAGGTACCGTCAAGGCAGATTTGACTGTATATAGCATTTTTGTTTTTCTATTTTTTCCATTTAGGCTAGTAAATTGTCTATGATAACACAAATAGCATGGAAGGGTAGCAACGTTGTTATGGGTGATTTGTATGGTTATATCAGGGTGTTTAGTCTTAAAATTAAAGAATCAAGGTATTGCTATACATCATCTTCAAAACGCTTAGTTGAAGCTTGTAAATCAGCTCATTGAGAAATTTGTAAATCAGCTCACTGGGAAACTTGTAAATCAGCTCATTGGGAAACTTGTAAATCATCTCATTGGGAAACTTGTAAATCGGCTTATTGGGAAACTTGTAAATCATCTCATTGGGAAACTTGTAAATCAGCTCATTGGGAAACTTGTAAATCGGCTTATTGGGAAACTTTTAAATCATCTCATTGGGAAACTTGTAAATCAGCTCATTGGGAAACTTGTAAATCAGCTTATTGGGAAACTTGTAAATCATCTCATAGGGAAACTTGTAAATCAGCTCATTGGGAAACTTGTAAATCGGCTTATTGGGAAACTTGTATATCATCTCATTGGGAAACTTGTAAACCAGCTTATTGAGAAACTTGTAAATCATCTCATAGGGAAACTTGTAAATCAGCTCATTGGGAAACTTGTAAATCGGCTTATTGGGAAACTTGTAAATCAGCTCATGGGAAACTTGTAAATCAGCTCATTGGGAAACTTGTAAATCGGCTTATTGGGAAACTTGTAATATCTCTCATTGGGAAACTTGTAAATCAGCCTTATTGGGAAACTTGTAAAATCATCTCATTGGGAAACTTGTAAATCAGCTCACTGGGAAACTTGTAAATTAGCTCATTGGGAAATTTGTAAATCATCTCATTGGGAAACTTGTAAATCAGCTTATTGGGAAACATGTAAATCATCTCATTGGGAAACTTGTAAATCAGCTCATTGGGAAACTTGTAAATCGGCTTATTCGGAAACTTGTAAATCATCTCATTGGGAAACTTGTAAATCAGCTTATTGGGAAACTTGTAAATCATCTCATTGGGAAACTTGTAAATCAGCTCACTGGGAAACTTGTAAATTAGCTCATTGGGAAATTTGTAAATCAGCTTATTGGGAAACTTGTAAATCATCTCATTGGGAAACTTGTAAATCGGCTTATTGGGAAACTTGTAAATTATCTCATTGGGAAACTTGTAAATCATCTCATTGGGAAACTTGTAAATCGGCTTATTGGGAAACTTGTAAATCATCTCATTGGGAAACTTGTAAATCAGCTCACTGGGAAACTTGTAAATCAGTTTATTGGGAAATTTGTAAATTAGCTTATTGGGAAACTTATAAATCAGCTTATTGGGAAACTTGTAAATCATCTCATTGGGAAACTTGTAAATCAGCTTATTGGGAAACTTGTAAATAATCTCATTGGGAAATTTGTAAATCAGTTAATTGGGAAACTTGTAAATCAGTTTATTGGGAAACTTGTAAATCAGCTTATTGGGAAACTTGTAAATCATCTCATTGGGAAATTTGTAAATCAGTTTATTGGGAAACTTGTAAATCATCTCATTGGGAAATTTGTAAATCAGCTTATTGGGAAACTTGTAAATCATCTCATTGGGAAACTTGTAAATCATCCCATTGGGAAATTTGTAAATCAATTTATTGGGAAACTTGTAAATCAGCTTATTGGGAAACTTGTAAATCAGCTTATTGGGAAACTTGTAAATCATCTCATTGGGAAATTTGTAAATCATCTCATTGGGAAACTTGTAATTCAGCTTATTGGGAAACTTGTAAATCATCTCATTGGGAAATTTGTAAATCAGTTCATTGGGAAACTTGTAATTTAGCTTATTGGGAAACTTGTAAAATCAGCTTAATGGGAAAAAAATACTGAAATAGTTAATTATCTTCAAAACTATAAACTTTTTGTATAGCTATGTATATTAGAATACTGTAGGTATTGGCCTAATGATCATTTTGAATACTAAAATGGTTAATTATCTTGAAAATTATAAACATTTTGTATAGGCATATATATGAGAATATTAAAGGTATTGATATAAAGATCTTTTGATATATAAAGGTCATTAGTTCAAAGATCAAAGTCGCAGATGCTAACGAATACTGAAATGGTTAAATATCTTGAAAACTATTACTTTTTGTATAGGATATTAGAATATTGTAGGTATTGACCTAACGATCATGTTAATATATGTATAGATGTAGATGAAGGTTATGGGTTCAAATGTGAAGGTCACAGATGCAAACAAATACTTAAAACGTTAATCATCTGGAAAACTATAAATTTTTTGTATAGACATTTTGGCATTGGGCTAACAGTGATTTTGATGTATAGATTGAGGTCATGGTTTCAAAGTTTAAGGTCACAGATGAAACAAATACTAAAACCGTTAATTATCTGGAAAACTACAGGTATAAACTATTTGTAAAGACATGTATATTAGAATATTTTGACATTGGACTAACAGTGATTTTGCTGTATACAGTCCAGTCAAGGGTTCAAAGGTCAAGGTCACAGATGCTAACAAATACTAAAATGGTTAATTATTTAGAAAACTATAAAAAAAAAATATCGGCATATATATTACAATATTGTAGGTATTGGCCTTAAAATCATTTTGATAGATAGATAGATAGATGGGTTCAAAAGTCACAGATGCATCTGTAAAGGCCTAGTTTTTTGCCCTTTTTACTTGCTGTCCATCCATACATTTACTTCAGCTAGACCTTAGATTTTTAGATGTTAAGATGTATGGTAGTATTTTTAAGACAAGTAATAATCAATTTGCAAATATCCTTGCATTAGGTCCTAACTGCTGAACATTTAATGTCCCTGTAATTCATGTAATTGTCCATTGAACTTCTGCATGAGATATGGCATGTCCTCAGGTGAGAATTAAGGCACAAGGGCCTCTTATTTTCTATTGTTATCATTATGGTTTCAGTTTTTTTGTTTTCTTAAAATTTTTAGCTAGCCATTATTTATCAGGTTAGCCTATCAGTCCCAATTGACCTCTTGTTTTTGTCTCATACAAAGGACCTGTTTCTATTTGTGATTCATTGTCTCTGAGTTGTTACAAAATACTATACTCTGTTATACATTATTTGCTTAGTTTATTTATAACATAACTGTTCTTCATTTTTACAGATATTTGAATGATAAAGTATTTCCAGGATTAAAGAAGATAGTAATTAGTCCAAGTATCTCTGAAAACACATTCCTAGTGTTCTATGAGAATTGTGTAGATACATGGTGTATTACTTCTGATAAGGTATGGTGAAGTGTTCTATGAGAATTGTGTAGATACATGATGTATTACTTCTGATAAGGTATGGTGAAGTGTTCTATGAGAATTGTGTAGATACATGGTGTATTACTTCTGACAAGGTATGGCGAAGTGTTCTATGAGAATAGTGTAGATACATGGTGTATTACTTCTGATAAGGTATGGTGAAGTGTTCTATGAGAATAGTGTAGATACACGGTGTATTACTTCTGATAAGGTATGGTGAAGTGTTCTATAAGAATAGTGTAGATACATGGTGTATTACTTCTGATAAGGTATGGTAAAGTGTTCTATGAGAATAGTGTAGATACATGGTGTATTACTTCTGACAAGGTAAAGTGAAGTGTTCTATGAGAATAGTGTAGATACATGGTGTATTACTTCTGATAAGGTATGGTGAAGTGTTCTATGAGAATAGTGTAGATACATGGTGTATTACTTTTGATAAAGTATGGTGAAGTGTTCTATGAGAATAGTGTAGATACATGGTGTATTACTTTTGATAAAGTATGGTGAAGTGTTCTATGAGAATAGTGTAGATACACGGTGTATTACTTCTGACAAGGTATAGTGGAGTGTTCTATGAGAATAGTGTAGATACATGGTGTATTACTTCTGATAAGGTATGGTGAAGTGTTCTATGAGAATAGTGTAGATACATGGTGTATTACTTTTGATAAAGTATGGTGAAGTGTTCTATGAGAATAGTGTAGATACATGGTGTATTACTTTTGATAAAGTATGGTGAAGTGTTCTATGAGAATAGTGTAGATACATGGTGTATTACTTCTGACAAGGTATAGTGGAGTGTTCTATGAGAATAGTGTAGATACATGGTGTATTACTTCTGATAAGGTATGGTGAAGTGTTCTATGAGAATAGTGTAGATACATGGTGTATTACTTCTGACAAGGTATGGTGAAGTGTTCTATGAGAATAGTGTAGATACATGGTGTATTACTTCTGACAAGGTATGGTGAAGTGTTCTATGAGAATAGTGTAGATACATGGTGTATTACTTCTGACAAGGTATGGTGAAGTGTTCTGTGAGAATAGTGTAGATACATGGTGTATTACTTCTGACAAGGTATGGTGAAGTGTTCTATGAGAATAGTGTAGATACATGGTGTATTACTTCTGACAAGGTATGGTGAAGTGTTCTATGAGAATAGTGTAGATACATGGTGTATTACTTCTGACAAGGTAGAGTAAAGTGTTCTATAAGAATAGTGTAGATACATGGTGTATTACTTCTGATAAGGTATGGTAAAGTGTTCTATGAGAATAGTGTAGATACATGGTGTATTACTTCTGACAAGGTAAAGTGAAGTGTTCTATGAGAATAGTGTAGATACATGGTGTATTACTTCTGATAAGGTATGGTGAAGTGTTCTATGAGAATAGTGTAGATACATGGTGTATTACTTTTGATAAAGTATGGTGAAGTGTTCTATGAGAATAGTGTAGATACATGGTGTATTACTTTTGATAAAGTATGGTGAAGTGTTCTATGAGAATAGTGTAGATACACGGTGTATTACTTCTGACAAGGTATAGTGGAGTGTTCTATGAGAATAGTGTAGATACATGGTGTATTACTTCTGATAAGGTATGGTGAAGTGTTCTATGAGAATAGTGTAGATACATGGTGTATTACTTTTGATAAAGTATGGTGAAGTGTTCTATGAGAATAGTGTAGATACATGGTGTATTACTTTTGATAAAGTATGGTGAAGTGTTCTATGAGAATAGTGTAGATACATGGTGTATTACTTCTGACAAGGTATAGTGGAGTGTTCTATGAGAATAGTGTAGATACATGGTGTATTACTTCTGATAAGGTATGGTGAAGTGTTCTATGAGAATAGTGTAGATACATGGTGTATTACTTCTGACAAGGTATGGTGAAGTGTTCTATGAGAATAGTGTAGATACATGGTGTATTACTTCTGACAAGGTATGGTGAAGTGTTCTATGAGAATAGTGTAGATACATGGTGTATTACTTCTGACAAGGTATGGTGAAGTGTTCTGTGAGAATAGTGTAGATACATGGTGTATTACTTCTGACAAGGTATGGTGAAGTGTTCTATGAGAATAGTGTAGATACATGGTGTATTACTTCTGACAAGGTATGGTGAAGTGTTCTATGAGAATAGTGTAGATACATGGTGTATTACTTCTGACAAGGTAGAGTAAAGTGTTCTATGAGAATAGTGTAGATACATGGTGTATTACTTCTGATAAGGTATGGTGAAGTGTTCTATGAGAATAGTGTAGATACATGGTGTATTACTTTTGATAAGGTATGGTGAAGTGTTCTATGAGAATAGTGTAGATACATGGTGTATTACTTCTGACAAGGTAAAGTGAAGTGTTCTATGAGAATAGTGTAGATACATGGTGTATTACTTCTGACAAGGTATGGTGAAGTGTTCTATGAGAATAGTGTAGATACATGGTGTATTACTTCTGATAAGGTATAGTGAAATGTTCTATGAGAATAGTGTAGATACATGGTGTATTACTTCTGACAAGGTAAAGTGAAGTGTTCTATGAGAATAGTGTAGATACATGGTGTATTACTTCTGATAAGGTATGGTGAAGTGTTCTATGAGAATAGTGTAGATACATGGTGTATTACTTTTGATAAGGTATGGTGAAGTGTTCTATGAGAATAGTGTAGATACATGGTGTATTACTTCTGATAAGGTATGGTGAAGTGTTCTATGAGAATAGTGTAGATACATGGTGTATTACTTCTGATAAGGTATGGTGAAGTGTTCTATGAGAATAGTGTAGATACATGGTGTATTACTTCTGACAAGGTATAGTGAAGTGTTCTATGAGAATAGTGTAGATACATGGTGTATTACTTCTGATAAGGTATAGTGAAGTGTTCTATGAGAATAGTGTAGATACATGGTGTATTACTTCTGATAAGGTATAGTGAAGTGTTCTATGAGAATAGTGTAGATACATGGTGTATTCTGACAAGGTACAGTGAAGTGTTCTATGAGAATAGTGTAGATACATGGTGTATTACTTCTGACAAGGTATGGTGAAGTGTTCTATGAGAATAGTGTAGATACATGGTGTATTACTTCTGACAAGGTACAGTGAAGTGTTCTATGAGAATAGTGTAGATACATGGTGTATTACTTCTGATAAGGTATGGTGAAGTGTTCTGTGAGAATAGTGTAGATACATGGTGTATTACTTCTGACAAGGTATGGTGAAGTGTTCTATGAGAATAGTGTAGATACATGGTGTATTACTTCTGATAAGGTATGGTGAAGTGTTCTATGAGAATAGTGTAGATACATGGTGTATTACTTCTGACAAGGTATGGTGAAGTGTTCTGTGAGAATAGTGTAGATACATGGTGTATTACTTCTGACAAGGTATGGTGAAGTGTTCTATGAGAATAGTGTAGATACATGGTGTATTACTTCTGATAAGGTATGGTGAAGTGTTCTATGAGAATAGTGTAGATACATGGTGTATTACTTCTGATAAGGTATGGTGAAGTGTTCTATGAGAATAGTGTAGATACATGGTGTATTACTTCTGATAAGGTACAGTGAAGTGTTCTATGAGAATAGTGTAGATACATGGTGTATTACTTCTGACAAGGTATGGTGAAGTGTTCTATGAGAATAGTGTAGATACATGGTGTATTACTTCTGATAAGGTATAGTGAAGTGTTCTATGAGAATAGTGTAGATACATGGTGTATTACTTCTGACAAGGTAAAGTGAAGTGTTCTATGAGAATAGTGTAGATACATGGTGTATTACTTCTGATAAGGTATGGTGAAGTGTTCTATGAGAAAAGTGTAAATACATGGTGTATTACTTCTGACAAGGTACAGTGAAGTGTTCTATGAGAATAGTGTAGATACATGGTGTATTCTGACAAGGTACAGTGAAGTGTTCTATGAGAATAGTGTAGATACATGGTGTATTACTTCTGACAAGGTATGGTGAAGTGTTCTATGAGAATAGTGTAGATACATGGTGTATTACTTCTGACAAGGTACAGTGAAGTGTTCTATGAGAATAGTGTAGATACATGGTGTATTACTTCTGATAAGGTATGGTGAAGTGTTCTGTGAGAATAGTGTAGATACATGGTGTATTACTTCTGACAAGGTATGGTGAAGTGTTCTATGAGAATAGTGTAGATACATGGTGTATTACTTCTGACAAGGTAAAGTGAAGTGTTCTATGAGAATAGTGTAGATACATGGTGTATTACTTCTGATAAGGTATGGTGAAGTGTTCTATGAGAATAGTGTAGATACATGGTGTATTACTTTTGATAAGGTATGGTGAAGTGTTCTATGAGAATAGTGTAGATACATGGTGTATTACTTCTGATAAGGTATGGTGAAGTGTTCTATGAGAATAGTGTAGATACATGGTGTATTACTTCTGATAAGGTATGGTGAAGTGTTCTATGAGAATAGTGTAGATACATGGTGTATTACTTCTGACAAGGTATAGTGAAGTGTTCTATGAGAATAGTGTAGATACATGGTGTATTACTTCTGATAAGGTATAGTGAAGTGTTCTATGAGAATAGTGTAGATACATGGTGTATTCTGACAAGGTACAGTGAAGTGTTCTATGAGAATAGTGTAGATACATGGTGTATTACTTCTGACAAGGTATGGTGAAGTGTTCTATGAGAATAGTGTAGATACATGGTGTATTACTTCTGACAAGGTACAGTGAAGTGTTCTATGAGAATAGTGTAGATACATGGTGTATTACTTCTGATAAGGTATGGTGAAGTGTTCTGTGAGAATAGTGTAGATACATGGTGTATTACTTCTGACAAGGTATGGTGAAGTGTTCTATGAGAATAGTGTAGATACATGGTGTATTACTTCTGATAAGGTATGGTGAAGTGTTCTATGAGAATAGTGTAGATACATGGTGTATTACTTCTGACAAGGTATGGTGAAGTGTTCTGTGAGAATAGTGTAGATACATGGTGTATTACTTCTGACAAGGTATGGTGAAGTGTTCTATGAGAATAGTGTAGATACATGGTGTATTACTTCTGATAAGGTATGGTGAAGTGTTCTATGAGAATAGTGTAGATACATGGTGTATTACTTCTGATAAGGTATGGTGAAGTGTTCTATGAGAATAGTGTAGATACATGGTGTATTACTTCTGATAAGGTACAGTGAAGTGTTCTATGAGAATAGTGTAGATACATGGTGTATTACTTCTGACAAGGTATGGTGAAGTGTTCTATGAGAATAGTGTAGATACATGGTGTATTACTTCTGATAAGGTATAGTGAAGTGTTCTATGAGAATAGTGTAGATACATGGTGTATTACTTCTGACAAGGTAAAGTTAAGTGTTCTATGAGAATAGTGTAGATACATGGTGTATTACTTCTGATAAGGTATGGTGAAGTGTTCTATGAGAATAGTGTAGATACATGGTGTATTACTTCTGACAAGGTATGGTGAAGTGTTCTGTGAGAATAGTGTAGATACATGGTGTATTACTTCTGACAAGGTATGGTGAAGTGTTCTATGAGAATAGTGTAGATACATGGTGTATTACTTCTGATAAGGTATGGTGAAGTGTTCTATGAGAATAGTGTAGATACATGGTGTATTACTTCTGATAAGGTATGGTGAAGTGTTCTATGAGAATAGTGTAGATACATGGTGTATTACTTCTGATAAGGTACAGTGAAGTGTTCTATGAGAATAGTGTAGATACATGGTGTATTACTTCTGACAAGGTATGGTGAAGTGTTCTATGAGAATAGTGTAGATACATGGTGTATTACTTCTGATAAGGTATGGTGAAGTGTTCTATGAGAATAGTGTAGATACATGGTGTATTACTTCTGACAAGGTAAAGTGAAGTGTTCTATGAGAATAGTGTAGATACATGGTGTATTACTTCTGATAAGGTATGGTGAAGTGTTCTATGAGAAAAGTGTAAATACATGGTGTATTACTTCTGACAAGGTACAGTGAAGTGTTCTATGAGAATAGAGTAGATACATGGTGTCAGTTGCACAAAGTTTGATTAGTTTAATCAATTGATTAGTCAAAATTTGAATTTTGTATAATTTCAGATTTGTTTTAAAATTAAAGTTGAAAATGTTGAAAGTAACTAGAATTCCATCAAATCTAACTATATGACTTTAAAACTTTTCAATTTGATAATGTTATTTTGGTCTTTATTGCCTTTTTAAATTTTTGTTAATCATTGATTAAACTAATCAGGCTTCGAACAACTAGGTCATGGTGTATTACTTCTGACAAGGTATATTGAAGACAATATATAACAAGACTGATTGAATCTTTATGTCCCAGCCAAGAACATTTAACAAGAATCTTTTACTTATATTGAGACATCACTTGCTAAAGATGAAGTGGCAGAAATTTTTTACCTTTGTAGTGTACTCAGGGTAATGTGCAGGGAGGGTTCTTTTATGTGCCACACCTGCCATGACAATGAGCATCAGTTTTAAAGATTTCTTCAGAAGGACCATATACATATACCTTTCATTTCAAATGTGTTTGACGACAGAGGAGTTATTACCTATTTTCAAATTTCTAAATTATATTTAGCCCAAGTGTATTGATATATTTTATGAAATAACTCCCTTTTTATTATTTTCCTTATTCCTTAGTGTACATTTTTACTTATATAACCTAAGTCAATATCATTATAATGGGGTTCTCCGCTATACCATGTGATACCTTCTAACGTTTGTGCAGAACACTTATTTCCAATGGATATGAAATCGCAGAAGATGATGTTTTCCCGTAAAAACGACATCATTCTGGAAATATGTGATGTTGACACTTTTTAAAGTGTTCCGCACAAACGTTAAGAGGTTTTGATCATGTGGTACAGCCCCATTGTTCCAGTCAAGATGTGATACATTTCTTAAGGACATGACTTATTTACATCTCTTGGTCTCTTTCTCTTAGGAATGCAGTTTCATTTCTGCTCCAATGTAAATTTGTTAAAAAATGTACAGTTATACTTAGTAAAAAGCAGACCCCAAGTTCAACATGTGATTGACTCTGATGAAGGATAAGTTATGTAAAACAGAGAATGCTTGTCACATGACTAGTAGTAACTGGTGGACAAAAATTTGTCTTTGTGTCCAGGGTTGCCCTGGATATATTTGACATCCCATAGTTCCATGTTCCTTTCACGCAATTTTGATAACACATGTGGTGGATGTAGCTAGCTAAACAGGAGGTGCTTACCCTTCTGGAGAGCCTGGTCTCACTTCCCTGGTGGAAGTTCACATGTCTAACCTGACTTGTCAGTTCCAAAGTTTTTACTTTGCTTCTGGATTGTAATTCAGACATGGATTATTACCGGGTATGTTTGTTTTTGATTGGTAGCATCTCATGTATTTATTTATTATGTACCATTAAATACTACTATGCATGAATTCTAAAATTAGAATTCCCAAACTACAAGAATTAATGACATACTCTCTGTGAGGTGGCTTGATCTTATTACTTTTAATACATTTTCTTTTACAGCTTGAAATAGTGAGCTCATTAAAGTGTCCACAAGACATTGACAAAATAACAGATGTAGAATGGGCCAGTAGTAATCAGCTGTTACTACTAACACAAAATGGCTGCCTACATGTGTTTGATAAATCTCTGTCATACTCTAGAAGTCTACTAAAAGGAAGAAAACTGGAAGGTATAAGTTGTTTCAGTGTAACTTACAGTTATTTAATGGTATACTGATTAACAGTAAAGATCACAGCATCTCTCACTGCCTGGGTTGAAATCCTACTCGGGGACAGATCATAGCATCTCTCACTGCCTGGGTTGAAATCCTACTCAGGGACAGATCATAGCATCTCTCACTGCCTGGGTTGAAATCCTACTCGGGTACAGATCATAGCATCTCTCACTGCCTGGGTTGAAATCCTACTCGGGGACAGATCATAGCATCTCTCACTGCCTAGGTTGAAATCCTACTCGGGGACAGATCATAGCATCTCTCACTGCCTGGGTTGAAATCCTACTTGGGGACAGATCATAGCATCTCTCACTGCCTGGGTTGAAATCCTACTCGGGGACAGATCATAGCATCTCTCACTGCCTGGGTTGAAATCCTACTCGGGGACAGATCATAGATCTCTCACTGCTTGGGTTGAAATCTTACTCTGGGACAGATCATAGCATCTCTCACTGCCTGGGTTGAAATCCTACTTGGGGACAGATCATAGCATCTCTCACTGCCTGGGTTGAAATCCTACTCTGGGACAGATCATAGCATCTCTCACTGCCTGGGTTGAAATCCTACTCGGGTACAGATCATAGCATCTCTCACTGCCTGGGTTGAAATCCTACTCGGGGACAGATCATAGCATCTCTCACTGCCTAGGTTGAAATCCTACTCGGGGACAGATCATAGCATCTCTCACTGCCTGGGTTGAAATCCTACTTGGGGACAGATCATAGCATCTCTCACTGCCTGGGTTGAAATCCTACTCGGGGACAGATCATAGCATCTCTCACTGCCTGGGTTGAAATCCTACTCGGGGACAGATCATAGCATCTCTCACTGCCTGGGTTGAAATTCTACTCGGGGACAGATCATAGCATCTCTCACTGCCTGGGTTGAAATCCTACTCGGGGACAGATCATAATGTGAGAAAGGTTGTGAATTCATTTGTCAAAAGTTGGTGGTATTCTCTAGGAACTCTGATTTCCTCCATCATTCCAGAACTGACTGCCTAAATATAAGCGAAAAAATCATGACTGGGGCATTAAACATTTACTACCCTCCACTAGTCTATAAAGACATGGAAGATGTGTAACTGCAAAGCAATGGACAGACACTCAAACATGAGTTCCCCTCCTATTCTAGGTTAATTCTCTACTGAGCTATCCTCACTCTGCATAACTTGTTTAGAATTTATTAATTTATAGACATCTTGAATTTAAACCAGTGTACTTCTTCTCTGTACTAGCTGTTGCTCAGCCTCTTACAAAAATCAAACACCAAAAGAGCAAACAAAAATGGAAAAATTCAAGAGGGTTTATGAATACAATTGAAATGATACCATACTGAAAAGAAATGGTCTGCCAACTGAGCAACTGTTACAGAAGGTATTGAGAGTACATCAAAATAAGGCACCCCCTTACTCCAAGCTCAAGTTGAGCAGTAGATTGCAGCTAGCTGGTGTGTTAAGTGAGGATAATAACTAGTTGTAGTAGATTACAGTGAAACCTGTCTATAAAGGCCACCCAATGGAAAAGGTAAATCTGGCCTTTATAGGCAGGTGGTAATAATATACAGTCAAACCTGTCTATAAAGGCCACCCAATGGAACCAGTGAATCTGGCCTTTATGGGCAGGTGGTCTTTACATACAACCACACCTGTCTATAAAGGCCACCCAATGGAACCAGTGAATCTGACCTTTATGGGCAGGTGGTAATAATATACAGTCAAACCTGTCTATAAAGGCCACCCAACAGAACCAGTGAATCTGGCCTTTATGGACAGGTGGTCTTTACATACAACCACAACTGTCTGTAAAGGCCACCCAATGGAACCAGTAAATCTGACCTTTATGGGCAGGTGGTAATAATATACAGTCAAACCTGTCTATAAAGGCCACCCAACAGAACCAGTGAATCTGGCCTTTATGGACAGGTGGTCTTTACATACAACCACAACTGTCTGTAAAGGCCACCCAACAGAACCAGTGAATCTGACCTTTATGGGCAGGTGGTAATAATATACAGTCAAACCTGTCTATAAAGGCCACCCAACAGAACCAGTGAATCTGGCCTTTATGGACAGGTGGTCTTTACATACAACCACAACTGTCTGTAAAGGCCACCCAATGGAACCAGTAAATCTGACCTTTATGGGCAGGTGGTAATAATATACAGTCAAACCTGTCTATAAAGGCCACCCAACAGAACCAGTGAATCTGGCCTTTATGGACAGGTGGTCTTTACATACAACCACAACTGTCTGTAAAGGCCACCCAACAGAACCAGTGAATCTGACCTTTATGGGGGGTGGTAATAATATACAGTCAAACCTGTCTATAAAGGCCACCCAATGGAACCAGTGAATCTGGTCTTTATCGGCAGGTGGTCTTTACATACAACCACACCTGTCTATAAAGGCCACCCAATGGAACCAGTAAATCTGACCTTTATGGGCAGGTGGTAATAATATACAGTCAAACCTGTCTATAAAGGCCACCCAACAGAACCAGTAAATCTGGCCTTTATGGGCAGGTGGTAATAATATACAGTCAAACCTGTCTATAAAGGCCACCCAATGGAACCAGTGAATCTGGTCTTTATCGGCAGGTGGTCTTTACATACAACCACACCTGTCTGTAAAGGCCACCCAATGGAACCAGTAAATCTGGCCTTTATGGGCAGGTGGTAATAATATACAGTCAAACCTGTCTATAAAGGCCACCCAATGGAACCAGTGAATCTGGCCTTTATGGGCAGGTGGTCTTTACATACAACCACACCTGTCTATAAAGGCCACCCAATGGAACCAGTGAATCTGACCTTTATGGGCAGGTGGTAATAATATACAGTCAAACCTGTCTATAAAGGCCACCCAACAGAACCAGTGAATCTGGCCTTTATGGACAGGTGGTCTTTACATACAACCACACCTGTCTGTAAAGGCCACCCAATGGAACCAGTAAATCTGACCTTTATGGGCAGGTGGTAATAATATACAGTCAAACCTGTCTATAAAGGCCACCCAACAGAACCAGTGAATCTGACCTTTATGGGCAGGTGGTAATAATATACAGTCAAACCTGTCTATAAAGGCCACCCAATGGAACCAGTGAATCTGGTCTTTATCGGCAGGTGGTCTTTACATACAACCACACCTGTCTGTAAAGGCCACCCAATGGAACCAGTAAATCTGGCCTTTATGGGCAGGTGGTAATAATATACAGTCAAACCTGTCTATAAAGGCCACCCAATGGAACCAGTGAATCTGGCCTTTATGGGCAGGTGGTCTTTACATACAACCACACCTATCTATAAAGGCCACCCAATGGAACCAGTGAATCTGACCTTTATGGGCAGGTGGTAATAATATACAGTCAAACCTGTCTATAAAGGCCACCCAACAGAACCAGTGAATCTGGCCTTTATGGACAGGTGGTCTTTACATACAACCACACCTGTCTGTAAAGGCCACCCAATGGAACCAGTAAGTCTGACCTTTATGGGCAGGTGGTAATAATATACAGTCAAACCTGTCTATAAAGGCCACCCAATGGAACCAGTGAATCTGGCCTTTATGGACAGGTGGTCTTTACATACAACCACACCTGTCTGTAAAGGCCACCCAATGGAACCAGTAAATCTGACCTTTATGGGCAGGTGGTAATAATATACAGTCAAACCTGTCTATAAAGGCCACCCAATGGAACCAGTGAATCTGGCCTTTATGGGCAGGTGGTCTTTACATACAACCACACCTGTCTGTAAAGGCCACCCAACAAAACCAGTAAATCTGGCCTTTATGGGCAGGTGGTAATAATATACAGTCAAACCTGTCTATAAAGGCCACCCAATGGAACCAGTGAATCTGGCCTTTTATGGGCAGGTGGTAATTATATACAGCTTCAAATTACAGTCAAACCTGTCTATAAAGACAACCAAACAGAAACAGTAAATCTGGCCTTTATGGGCAGGTGATAATTATTTACAGTCAAATCTGTCTATAAAGACCACCCAATGGAACCAAAAAATGTGCAGATGGTAATTATACACCCTTCCGATAAATCGCGACACCTGGCGGGAGTGCCATGATTGATAGTAGAATGTGATGTCATACAGGGAGTTATGAAAAGGAAATACTAGCATTTCGTATTTTCCCATAATATAATATTGTTTTAAAATTAAATATTAAATTTCAATTTTAATTACATATCGCTGGTATTTTATTCCATGACTTTAAAAAATAATTTGAAATTAATATATTTTTCATAAAAAATTTTAAAAATTCATTTTAATTGTTACATGATAATAACTGTTCCATGACATATTTGTTGTTGTAATACCAAGTCATGGGCAGTCATTCGGAACTAATTAGGGCACTGATTTTGATTACCTGATTTACAGGAGAGAAAATGCTTCGGTCCAACCTAAGGACAATTTGCTTATGCATGAATGAATCCAGGTGTGTCAGAAGTAGTCTAAGCTTTTCGTTAATCTCAGAAGATTCTCAGTCGGTAGAATTATTTAAACGAGAGAGAGAGAGAGAGAGAGCTACAAACATTGCATTTTAAGTATTCTGTAACTCAGTGAATAATTATATAAACGAACAAATTATCTATCCGAAAAAATTATAACGAGTCATGGGATAATTATTTATCTGACATTTTGAAACTTAACATATTTGTGTTACAGTTTAAAGATGATAAATAATAATAAACACCGCATAATTAGTATTAAAAGTTATTTATTTATTTATTTTCATTTTTATACTTTTTGATTTTTTGACAAATAAGTATAATATAACCAAAGCAGTGATACGACACTACATGAGAATAAATCAGATATTTATCACTGTGTATTATAATCAGGTGTTGACTTGTTCATCTCGTAATCAGATAATCTAGAGACTTGTTAATTGCAAATTGGATTAATGAAACCAATTAAAAGTCCTATTTTTTAAGTCAACTTAGGTAAGGATGCCATCATTTCTACTTAGAATCAGTTGTTATTTATATAAATTTGACCGAAATTTTAACCATACAACCATAATTTCAATGTTGTTTTTTTTTTTTTTTGTTTTTGTTTGTTTTTTTTTTTTTAATATTTTTATTAATAATTTTGAAAATAAATTTTCAGAACCTTTAACATTTTTAGCAATAACGGATGTTTCTTTAATGAAAGTTTAATTCGTTGAACAATGATTTTTAAATACAACTTTAAGATGTCGCTAATTTGTAATCACAGGAAAATTTAAGTTTTCAAATTATTTTGACTATCAATTATGTATCTGAATTGTTTAATTTATATCAATATTTTGTAAAAAGTTTTATGAAAAATCCGATTTTATAAAAAAATAAAGATAGATAAGAAAAAAGTGGAAGGTGAACGTTTGTAGTAATTTGATTAAACAATTAAAATATTTCCAGTCGGATAAAAATATGAATTTCAAATGTCCTTGAGGGTAATTAAATGGTCCAAGATATTAATAAATATACGTACATGTATTTTATCTTTTTCAAATTTGAACATTTACAAATTGCAATTTTCTAGTAAAAATAAAACTTATTATTTTGTTGAAGAAATTACAACAAATTCTACACAATCCTTTACAATGTTAAGTGTCTTTTCGGATGATCATCTATGTGTTTAAAATTTGTTTAATTAGCCCATTCATAATTTGTAATTTGTAATTTATTTAAAGTAATATTCGCTTTGTCGGTTTATCATCTCACCTGTAGCTTATATATGACACCTAACATATACTCGAACTGAGTGAATATACACCCTTTAAAGTAATATTCGCTTTGTCGGTTCATCATCTCACCTGTAGCTTACATATGACACCTAATATATACTCGAACTGAGTGAATATACTGTACATAATGAGGGGATGGATAGATAGCCTTCCCGGTGTGACGTCATATCAAGAGCGATAACCAGTTTCCGGCTATTTCTGGAAGGGTGTATATGCAGGCTCAAATTATCTAAATGAAGACCATTTGGGATAAAATTTTACTGACCTTTAATAGCAGGTGCCCCTTGTAAAGATTTGGGCGACTGTATTTATATTTAGATATAAACCACTCTTTCTTACAGTTCATTTCTAAAAACCAGTAAAATTCAGATTTTTAGCTCACCTGAGCCAAAGGCTCAGATGAGCTATTGCAATCTATCACCGTCCGTCGTCCGTCGTCCGTCGTTCGTCGTCCGTCGTGCGTAAACTTTACATTTTAATCTTCTTCTCCAAAACTACTGGGCCAAATTTGATGTAACTTGGTGATTATCATGCCTGGGTAACGGCCTTTCAAAATTGTGTTCGGGGTTTGGCCACGCCCAACAAGATGGCCGCTGTTACTAAAAATAGCAAAAAGACAAAAAAATCTTCTTCTCTGAAACCAAAAGGTGCAGGCAAATTTTGATTGGATATTCAGATTCAGCATACCTGGGATGATATTAAAATTGTGTTTTTCATGAAAATTAGACGAAAAATAAGTTACGCGTTTTTTGCGTAAAATTACGTAAATTTTAAAATGAGACATTTATTGTTATAACTTCATAACGGCTGAAGATAATGGTATGGAGTTTTCACTGTTGATCTTGTCTTGCAATTTTCTTCCAATTAATGTCAAGGTCGAAGGTCAAGGTCATGTCCCAGTTTTTGACCTTTGATAAAAAATGCTATATTTTTAACATTTCTTGTGATAATGGCGTAGGATTTTCATTTATTTGTAGGTATTGACATGACGATCATTTTGATACATAGATCAGGGTCATGGGTTCAAAGGTCAAGGTCACAGATGTCCAAGAATACCAAAATAGTTAATTATCTGCAAAACTATGAATTTTTTGTATAGGCATGTATATCAGAATATTGTAGGTAATGACACAATGGTCATTTTGATATATGAATAAAGTTCATGGGTTCAAAGGTCAAGGTCATAGATGTAAACAAGTACTGAAATGGTTAATTATCTCAAAAACTATAATTTTTTTGTATAGGGATGTATATTGGAATATTGTAGGTATTGGCCTAACGATCATTTTGATATATGAATGAAGGTCATAGGTTTAAAGGTCAAGGTCATAGACGCGAACGAATACTTAAATGGTCAATTATCTCAAAAACTATAAACTTTTTGTATAGGCATGTATTTTTGAATATTGTAGGTATTGGCCTAACGATCATTTTGATATATGATTTATGGTCATAGGTTCAAAGGTCAAGGTCATAGCTGCAAACAAATATTTAAATGGTTAATTATCTCAAAAACTATAAACTTTTTGTATAGGCATGTATATTAGAATAGTGTAGGCATTTGCACAACAATCATTTTGATATATGAATGGAGTTCATAGGTTCAAAGGTCAAGGTCATAGATGCGAATGAATACTTAAATGGTTAATTATCTCAAAAACTATAAACTCTTTGTATAGGCATGTATATCAGAATATTGTAGGTATTGGCCTAATGCACATTTAAATAACATATTGTAGCTAGACTTTAGATATGTTATATATAGCATACTTATATAATAATTATTATAATTAATTTGCAAAAATACTTGCATATTATTGGCCCTTACTGCTGAAAATTTTGATATTCTCTTTTATTAATGTCATTGACCATTGAACCTCTGCATAAGATATGTACTCTTCCTCAGGTGAGCGTTAAGGCCCATGGGCCTCTTTTTTTGTATTCCTTTCTCATTTTAGATCCGATATTTTGTCCACACATGCTACCTCTAAGAGGCTCGTTTTTACTAAAACATTCGCTTCAGCATTGTCAGGACATCACTTTTACCAATAAAAATGATAGAGAACTAGAACTAGCGGTTAAAGAACAGAGTCAGATTGTAGACAGGTAAATACTGTAAACAAACGTATATTTGTGTGGGATTTAAACTTTCACATGCTTCTGGAGGACAATATAATCTCGAAACTTAATGAACTCGAACATGCTTTTAAAAATGGTATAATTCTTACCAAATATTCAGCTATAGCCAATATCTCTAAAGCTAATACACTTAGTCCCAAATGGCTTTGGCAAGAGAATCACAAAAGTTAATATCCCAGAATAAAAGTTGGTATATTGTATACAATCATAAATTGTTTTAAATTTGCAACACCCTTTTTTCACTAATTATTCCAAAATTTCTCAACAAAAATTTTTACAAGTTCTTTTTTTTATTGGCCTTGTTATTGCAATTAAAATATTTACCCAATAACCTTAATCCTTGAGATACTTTTGATAAATGATCTCTATGGTGGCATAGTATAGAGTATTTAGGCATGTGGATTTTTTTGTAATGAAGTAGGAATGTAATGATATTTTAGCTCTTGGCTTCTTGGTCATCATTTTTGGTTTTAAATTACTAATAATATTAACTTTGTATGACTGACCTCCTCATTTGTTTTTTGTTTTAGACATACATTGAATCGCTTGTATTCAGATTCCGTTCCTGCAGCTGAGCGTTTCCTTTATGTGGCAAGGTAAGGCTGAATCTGAATATTTTACTGCTAAACTATATTAACTTGAATTGCTTGATACTTCAATTTTAACATCAGTTTATCCATGAGTTTGCGTTTCTGAATTCTAAATAACAAAAAAAAAAAAAAAAAAAAAAAAACTTGTAACCAAATGTTATCAGATTCTGTATCCATGCTATTTTGTAAAAACATATTATTTACCAAAGTTTTATTTTATAACATTACTTTAGATCACTTAATTTTCACAAGTAGAAAATTTTGTGCCATGACCATTTAAAGTTTATTAAAAAATTTATGATCTTCAATTGGGTAAATAGATGATAAAGTATAACTTCATTGTTTCAAAAAACCTTAGGTTAATCAGATGTGGACTGCAGTGATTAACAGGGGTGTGCGGTATTACTGGTATATTGTAGTATGGCAGGATCGATACAATATACCGGTACGCATCTGAATCAAATAATGACCCGCAGGTGTTTGATCTGTAAAACACACTAGTCCACGCCGGATGATTGACTTTTTACTTGATCAGGTCATGCGGAATTCAAGATTATGTACTTTACATTTCACTGGAATGGGTATGGCAATATGTTTTGCCAGTATATCCGGTGATTATTAATGACCGGTATTATACGAGTGTGTTATGTAATATAAGGATAATAAAGTAAGTTTATCCACCAACATTATTTAATTCTTGAAAATGCACTGTCGAGATACCACCATGAATAAAGTATTTATTTAACTGTTTAAGGGACATTTAAGTTTCTTTGACATTTGTCAATTTCCAGGATCTTATGACTGTTGATTAAAATGGGAGCCTGAACCCTAGATCTAATGAAGATTGCCTCTCGATCAATTTTTGGTTGCTCGAATCCCCCAATAGCTCAAAGATTTGGCTGAAGTCCCATGGACTTTGAGCCGTCGAAGTTCTACTGTATAACAATGTACACTGTCTGTAACACAGACGTTAATATCACCCAAACTTAGATGGCAGTTACATGTATAAGTAAAATAGATACACTGTGAATTTTTATGCATTGAGTAATTTGGCAATATATTGCGATATGTATTGCAATATTTGAGAAAATATTGCAATCTATTGCAATATGTTTTTCTTCCCAAAACCCACCCCTAGTAATTAAGGTTTCTTAATACTCCATTATTACAGATAGTGGATAGTATTTACTATATAGTGACATTTAATTATCAGTACTTTCACATTGTTAAACCTGACATTGGACAGACATACAGGTACCAAGAGTTGTCAGGCGAGTTTCTGTTGCTCATGCCACCAGATACAGGGATGACCTTATGAGTCAGTCCACATCATTTGAATATTTCATTATATTGTCTCATATTTTTCAGATTATTTGGTGATGAATTTGAAATTCAATTCTGGACACTATGTCATCATTTTCTAAATAAAGCGCCAATATCAGTAAGTGTAGCTTATGTATCAAACTAAGCATGATTGATATACAGTTGTAAGTCAATCATATTATAACAATGTGGTTAGAGGAGCAGTGAATTGAATAATGTTCTTTCTCTTATTGAAAAAAAAGAATTTGATTATTTTGTACATGTAATACAATCACTATGCAAATTAAACTGTTTGCAAAATGTTTTATTCTTTTATTTTTCTATAACAAAAACAAATAATAATTTTTATAGTTTTTTAATCACAAAACAGCAAATTTAGTACTTTTACAAATAACATCACAATAGCAGAAGATTACAAATGTTTGTTTTGATGCCCATGATATCATGGCACCTAGAAGCATTTTTTTTCATGTAAAAATAACATCAAAAATGGTGTTACCAATCAAAATGCTCGAAACAAAGGAGAACTGAATAAAAGGACTTTCATTTGTACCCCCCCCCCCCCCCCCTTCCTTAAAATTTCCTTTTTGACCAAAAAGTCTAAACATGACAGAATTTAGCCATTTTGAACATTTTCATGAAACATAATTTTTCAAAACATTTACTTGGAATTTAATGGAGGATGGGAGGTGTGGTGGTACAAAAGGGAGTTCGAACCAATTGAATTATATATACCTGTAGTTAAATGTCACCAATCTTAGGTTACTAAGTTTTACAGTAATTAGAATACATAATTAATACCTAGTACATCAATCATAATGATTTATTTTTGTAGGATAGTAATGAGTTGATCAGTTTTGATGCTGAGACAGATCTAGTGAAGGAATTTAATAAAAACAAGTTGTGTGATTGTGATTGTTGTCTGGAAAAAAAGTTTGATGTTTTACAGCCTGACAGGTGCTTTAAAGTAAGATATACAAAATTGAACAATATAATTCAAACACAAACATATCGGCCCATGTCCAAATCACAATACGAAAGATGGACCTCAAACATCCTGATCCATATCAAAATCACCCAAAAGTGGACCTCAAACATCCTGATCCATGTCCAAATCACAATAACAAAAGTGGACCTCAAACATCCTGATCCATGTCCAAATCACAATAACAAAAGTGGACCTCAAACATCCTGATCCATGTCAAAATCACCCAAAAGTGGACCTCAAATATCCTGATCCATGTCCAAATCACCCAAAAGTGGACCTCAAACATCCTGATCCATGTCCAAATCACCCAAAAGTGGACCTCAAACATCCTGATCCATGTCCAAATCACCCAAAAGTGGACCTCAAACATCCTGATCCATGTCAAAAATCATTCAAAAGTGGACCTCAAACATCCTGATCCATGTCCAAATCGCATTAACAAAAGTGGACCTCAAACATCCTGATCCATGTCAAAAATCTGATCCATGTCCAAATCGCATTAACAAAAGTGGACCTCAAACATCCTGATCCATGTCAAAAATCATTCAAAAGTGAACCTCAAACATCCTGATCCATGTCCAAATCGCAATAACAAAAGTGAACCTCAAACATCCTGATCCATGTCCAAATCACAATAACAAAAGTGGACCTCAAACATCCTGATCCATGTCAAAATTACAATAACAAAAGTGGACCTCAAACATCCTGATCCATGTCAAAATCACAATAACAAAAGTGGACCTCAAACATCCTGATCCATGTCAAAATCACCCAAAAGTGGACCTCAAACATCCTGATCCATGTCCAAATCACCCAAAAGTGGACCTCAAACATCCTGATCCATGTCCAAATCACCCAAAAGTGGACTTCAAACATCCTGATCCATGTCAAAATCATTCAAAAGTGGACCTCAAACATCCTGATCCATGTCCAAATCACCCAAAAGTGGACCTCAAACATCCTGATCCATGTCAAAAATCATTCAAAAGTGGACCTCAAACATCCTGATCCATGTCCAAATCGCATCAACAAAAGTGGACCCCAAACATCCTGATCCATGTCAAAAATCATTCAAAAGTGGACCTCAAACATCCTGATCCATGTCCAAATCGCAATAACAAAAGTGAACCTCAAACATCCTGATCCATGTCAAAATCACAATAACAAAAGTGGACCTCAAACATCTTGATCCATGTCAAAATCACAATAACAAAAGTGGACCTCAAACATCCTGATCCATGTCAAAAATCATTCAAAAGTGGACCTCAAACATCCTGATCCATGTCCAAATCGCAATAACAAAAGTGAACCTCAAACATCCTGATCCATGTCCAAATCACAATAACAAAAGTGGACCTCAAACATCCTGATCCATGTCCAAATCACAATAACAAAAGTGGACCTCAAACATCCTGATCCATGTCCAAATCACAATAACAAAAGTGGACCTCAAACATCCTGATCCATGTCCAAATCACAATAACAAAAGTGGACCTCAAACATCCTGATCCATGTCCAAATCACAATAACAAAAGTGGACCTCAAACATCCTGATCCATGTCCAAATCACAATAACAAAAGTGGACCTCAAACATCCTGATCCGTGTCCAAATCGCAATAACAAAAGTGGACCTCAAACATCCTGATCCATGTCCAAATCACAATCCCATAAGTGGACCTCGAACAATTCACAATCACAAAAGTATGCCACAAAGAAACAGGTTCATGTCCAAATCGCAATCCCTAACTTAGATCACAAAGAAATGGGTCCATAACAATTCTAAAAGCAAAATAAATACTTTGAAAACTGGAAAATTAAGTTAAACATGAGAACTTCTGATTAATAAAAAACTTAAGTAATTTAATATTTGTGAAACTTGTAACAGAAATTATAACACATTTTTTCATGACATGGAATTTGCTGTCTGATCAGTGTTATAATGATTGCCATTTTTTCCCCTTTGCTCTTTTTTGTTTAACACACTTTATTTTAACAATTTGTTTGCATATTTTAAAATAAAGTTCTTGCAAAAGAGAGAGAGAGATCATTAATGGAAGTTGGTCCAGATGTTCTTTACATAGGGGTTGTTTTTGATTGGAATTTAAAGCAAAGGAACTTTAAAACTGGTATAAATGAAAAAGTGGTCTTTATATAGAGGTTACATTTGGTTAGAATTTAAAGCAAAGGAACTTTAAAACTGATATAAATAAAAAGGTGGTCTTTATATAGAGGTTACATTTGGTTAGAATTTAAAGCAAAGGGACTTTAAAACTCTGGTATAAATAGAAAGGGGTCTTTATATAGAGGTTATTTTTGATTGGAATTTAAAGCAAAGGAACTTTAAAACTCTGGTATAAATGGAAAGGTGGTCTTTATATAGAGGTTACATTTGGTTGGAATTTAAAGCAAAGGAACTTTAAAACTCTGGTATAAATAGAAAAGGTGGTCTTAATATAGAGGTTACATTTGGTTGGAATTTAAGGCAAAGGGACTTTAAAACTGGTATAAATGGAAAGGTGGTCTTAATATAGAGGTTACATTTGGTTGGAATTTAAAGCAAAGGAACTTTAAAACTGGTATAAATGGAAAGATGGTCTTAATATAGAGGTTACATTTGGTTAGAATTTAAAGCAAAGGAACTTTAAAACTCTGGTATAAATGGAAAGGTGGTCTTAATATAGAGGTTACATTTGGTTAGAATTTAAAGCAAAGGAACTTTAAAACTCTGGTATAAATAGAAAGGTGGTCTTTATATAGAGGTTATTTTTGATTGGAATTTAAAGCAAAGGAACTTTAAGTGCTGGTCTTAATGGAAAGGTGGTCTTTATATAGAGGCTATGTTTTTGATATTTAAAGCAAAGATGCTTTAAAACACTGGTGTTTATGAGCAGATAGTCATTATATAGAGTTGGTGGTTATGGTGGGTTTGGCTGTACAATAAAAGTTTATTTTATGATGTGATGAAGCCTGCACAATAGAATCCACGATAGTTTGTATAATTAACCCACAATATTTAAATATATTCACAGTGGTAATTTGAATTATCAAAAAGTTAAAAATTTACAGAGCATATTTCTGAGTGGCTAAGTGTGCATTATGGATCACAGCACTTCTCATCACCTAAATCTGAGCCCCACTCGGGCAGATACAAGCTTTAGAAAGTTTGTCAGTTTACTTGCCAAGGATTGGTGGTTTTCTCTACCATCCCTGAATTGACTGCCTCGATATAAGTTAAAGATTCTCCACTCCACTCTGAATCTGTGAATGAATAACTGACATGAGTGATATTTTATTTATCTTTACTTAGTGTCAGCAGTTATATAGAGTAGGTCTTCATGAGCGAAAGAGATTAACATACGAGGATGGACAGAAATGTGTAGAAAATTACATTTTACTGGATCAAATGGATGCAGCAGTCAGAATTTTACTGGAAACAGATTTTGAAAAAGATGGATACAAAACGGATTATCTCAGGTAAGTGGAATGTCGTGGGCTTAAACCTGGCTCTGGTTCCAGGTAAGTGGTAGGCCATCAGACTACTGTTTTTATGAGTCTGATCTTTTGTAGGTAACTGAGAGACTTGAGTTTTATCTTTTTCAGCTGGTCTGACACAAATGTCATCCAGTTGTTTGCCTAAAATTAGTAAAAAATGAAAGTACACAGCCAATTTTTGCTCACGTGAATCTCAATTCACGTGAGATTCACATGAAATTCACGTGATATTCACATGAATTTCATGTGAATTTCACATGAATTTCAGTTCACGTGAATTTCACGTTAATTTTTTCATGTGAATTTATTTCACGTTAATTTCACATGAAATTTTTCATGTGAATTTCACGTGAAAAAATATAATGGTATGCAAATTGAAAAAAAATATCACCATGCATAAACTTTTGTTATGAATTGATACCTTGCAATACAGATATTAGATTTTTTCTTGTAAATGCACACATTTTTGAAAAAAATATTTTTTCACGTGAAATTCACATGAAAAATTTAACGTGAAATTCACATGAAATATTTCACGTGAAATTTATGTGAAATAGTTCACGTTAAATTCACATAAAAAATCAAGTAGATATAATATGTAAAAAAAACATTGTTTGATGCCGTCTGAATTGTATGTCTATATCTGGAATTTCTATTAAAGGGGTAAAGAGGAAAGGCATTATGGTAAATTATGTAGCTTTACATTGCTGAAAATGAAAGTATTTGATTATTGGGCATTTTCCCAGTGGCATTTATGTATTATAATTAAAAAGTCAGTACAACAGGTTTGCTTGTAAAAGTAACTTTCAAAATTAATGGGGGATCATTACCATCATATTACCGCCATGACAGTTTAAATGGAATATCGTAAAAAATAAACCATACCGATCACTGTTTACTGAAGAACACTAGCAGCAGGAAAAAATTGTAGGAATATAATGTAGTAGTAAGTTTAATAGAGAAGGAAAATAAAACTGTGATCTTGCATAATTATACATAGCCTGAAAGCAGCTTCTAGCTGTTCAGTCATAATCTGCATTTTTTCACTCCTATAATAATTATAATAATAATAATGTTGTTATTATTATTATTATTTTAATAATGATAATAATAAAAATCTCTTATTCCAATAAAGTAGACAACACACAAAGTGTAAATGTCATACTTTAGTCAAGTAATTAAAGCATATACATTGGGTGCTCATGCTGTCTGCAGAAACTACTAATGATAACAGCAAATTCGCTCTTCAATTTTTGAGGAGAGGAAATTTCATCATTGCAAAATGATGCAGCAGTTTTAGGTTGCAGTGAATTTTCAGTTTGAAAAGGGAATTTGAATGAAAAATCAGAGGATATAATGTATCAATCTAAAGTAATATGCACTTGGAATTCCTATCAATAAAAGTTTGATATGATAGCTCAATTCGCGTGAAATTTACATGAAATTATTCACGTGAACCAACATTTCACGTGAGTTTCATGTGAAATTAACGTGAATTTCACGTGAAATTAACATTAATCGAGCTTATACGTTAAACTCACGTGAAAAAATTCATGTGAATTTCACGTGAGATTCACATGAAATTAACGTGAATTTCACGTGAGATTCACGTGAATTTTTTCACGTGAGTTTAACGTATAAGCTCGATTAACGTTAATTTCACGTGAAATTTTTCATGTGAAATTCACGTTAATTTCACGTGAATTTCACGTGAGCAAAAATTGGCTGTGTAGTTTATCCTGGGAGATAAATGACTAAAATTTCCCAATTTGACCACTATGATTCACAAAATGTAATACAAGAGCAAAATATTTGCACAAATTAAATCCAGGTGTTCAATATTGTCCAGACTTACAAAAAAAATTTGGATATTCTTATAATATAACATCTTAGCAATAAGGACCCCAGCAAGGATGTCATATAAATATAGTTTTTATTTATTTTAGACCATCATTCTCTCAGAATTTTTTTAAAAAAGCAAATTTTCTCAAAATTAAATTACTTAAGGTTATAATCAAAATGCAAAACAAAACCATCAGCTTATTTAAATGTCAGATAGGTTTGAATAGCCACAAGTTTCCTTTAGCTTGGTGTCAGACTGTCTGACTTTTATTTCCATGAAGTAACCGAGTCATGAGTTACGGGATATTATTTATTTATTAATTTATTTATTTATTTATTTATTTATTTATTTATTTATTTATTTTTTATTTATTTATTTATTTATTTATTTATTTTTCATTCTTTTCTATTTATTTTAAGGGCCTGTCTGTTAGCATGTGAAAGATCAACACCAAATGCACAAAGCATACTAAAACTAGTAGCTACACACCTTATTATTGGCTCCAAACTTACAGGTAAGAGTCAAGTAATTGACAGATTGCTGGCCATGTCCACAATGTTCCGACAAAGGACCAGCATGCTTGAATTACGAGCAAAAAGAATGAAAACTTGGCCTGAATTGTGTCACTGACACCAGTACGTCATTAGTTGCTATGAGGCTGCTTTTGTACCGTGATGGCTGCCAGTGTTGGAACATAATAGGCATGACCAGTGATATGTCAATTATGTTTAACATCTCAATCAAACTTGTATCATGTATATTGAGGCTGTCAGTTCTGGGTTGATGTAGGAAACTTTAGAAAACTACCAACTTTCAGCAAGCAGATTTACAAATTTTGTAGAGAGAGAATGACAGTGAGCCATCAAAGTGCTGACCACCTCAACATTGCTTAAGTTACGCCATAGAGTGAGTGCTTTACCAAATGAGCTAATGCTTTAACCTATAGACCCAGACAGAAGAAGCAGCCATATCTTTCTTATTACTATCACTGCATTAGCTCAGCTTGTAGAGTGCTTGCTCTGTAAGTGGGAGGTCTTGGGTTTGAACCCTGACTTGGTCTGATCTAAAACTTGAAAGTAGGCAGTGTCGACTGTTCTTTGGCCAACCACTCAGGATTACGAAATGAAAGTCATAGTTCTTTTGTATGGCAACTTAAAGTAAATAAGGCCCTGTGTCACAGTAGCCATTGCACATAACGAACTAAGCTGTATGATGCCATAGCTGGCAACATGTCTATATGAGTGAAATATTCTTGACTGGTACTTTAAACACCATTACTCAACTCAACTCTTTCTTATTTTTACAGTATGAATGAAAATCCTGATACAAAATCATTTGATGACTACAAAGTGAAATTGCAGAATAATATGAATAATAAAAAGACATTAACAATATTGCAAGCTAGATCTTAACAGTGGTACAGTCATGCATTATCTTTCAATAGTTTATTGTGTTCTGTCATATGAAGAAAATGACAGTGTAAATATTTATTATTTTATTTCAGAGGGTGTTGAGTTAATGTGTTTAATGGGTAAAACATTAGATGCCTGTAAATACCTACAGTCATATGGACAATGGGAGAAGGCTGCATGGTTGGCTAAGGTAATATATATATACAAGATTTTCAAATCCTATAGCTTCGTGGTTTATCACTGGCTTGGAAGTCATGAATATTGGGTTCAATTTAGATGAGTACTTAAATTGTGGCATTAGGGGTCTGGCAAATTTACAGTTACGCAGATGTGACACAAAATTGAGAAAGCATGTGCTTGATAGTGATTGGTTTAGACCAACCATACAAGGCATAGTATAAGGTAGTATGAAGTGACTTGCCTATGATCGCAACAGGATTGAATCCCCTACCATATTAGATTAAGAAGTGTTAAATGGTCTATTAATTCTACCTTCCTTTTTTATCATATGCATATTTATCAAATTAATTACAGGTCATTTTTACATTTTTTATTTAAGCTCACCTGAGGTGAGCTATTGCCATCTGTCTTCATTCATCATGCATCGTGTGTAAACTTTTCACATTTTAATCAACTCCTCCAAAATTACTAAGCCAAATTGGATGATATTTGGCAGTAATGATGTCTAGTGGATGGGCTTTCAGATTTTTTACAAATGAAGGGATTATGCCCCCTTGGGACCCCATAAAGGGGGGAATTGTGAAAATATTAATATAAGAAATATAGCTTAGATATTTCAAGTGCACCTAGTTTCAGATTTGCACAAATTGCAGTTGTAGGGATCAAAATAGGGAAATGGCAAGGTACATAAGAGGGCATGCTAAAATTACTGTATTTGTCAATATATCTCAAAAACTATAAACTTTGTATAAGCACACAGATGCAAACATATACTGAAATGGTTAATTATTTTGAAAACTATAAACTTTTAGTATAGGCATATATATTAGAATATTGTTTATAATGGCACAAGGATTATTTTGATATGTAAATGAAGATCATAGGGTCAAAGGTCAAGGTCACAGATGTAAATGAATACTGAAATGGTTAATTTTCTCAAAATCTATCAACTTTTTGTATTGGCATGTATATCAGAAAATTGTATACATTGGCCTATAACAATCATTTTGAAATATGAACAAAGGTCATGAGTTCAAAGGTCAAGGTCACTGAAGCAAACAAGTAGACAGATTATTTTCCACCAATATTTGGCATGTCAGGTACCATTTTAAATGTTTCTGATATTATATGCACTTTGTTTTTTATGTCAGTTAATGGTTTTGAGATGCATTAAAATGATGGGTTGAAATTACAATACATTATACAACCACTTTGATCTATGTGTCATTGACTACTCCAACCTTAGCCATGATTTGGCAGCCATTTTTGTTGATATCAATACTCAAAAAATGTTATATATCAATATATTGATCTATCAATGACAGCCCTGCCCTCAGGTGAGCATTAAGCCTAAGCCTTTTGAATCTTGATTCTTAATGATTATCCTTGCATTATTTTATGTTTGCAAAAGTTTTTTTTTACTTTTCAGGCAATACTTGTAACAGCAGAATGTCAAGATGTGTTCAATAAATGGATAGACCATCTAATACAGAATAAGAATTATGTAAGATAATAGAAACGTCCTTGTCTTTTTATTCATCTGTTTGTCATAATACATTGTAATTGTAATGTCATCTTTACAGGAAAATGATCAGTGTTTACCTAGAGTAGTTTCCCTTTAGCTGTACTGTTAGATTATCAAAGTCACAGTGAGAAAAAAAATCTGACACTGCTATTTATGAACCTCTGGTGGAATTGCTTTTTCTGAACAAAAGTATTGAAAAAAATTATCCTGAACTCAAAATTCCTTATCTGGAATCATTTTGTCATTTACACCCTTGTTCAGAAAAAAAAAACAATCTGACACTCATAGCGAAAATTGATAGAATCTTTTATGAGTATCCATATCCATGTAAGATAGGGAAATCAGGGGTTGAATATTTTAGTCAGAGTCAAACCATGCCGAGAGTGATATATTGTTTCAACTGAAAACCAGAGTCTCTGACAAACTTTCTGACACAAGATCTGTTGGAAGTTGGATTCAATCGTAGGTGTGTAGTGGTAATGTGATCTATAAGTGTGAGATATAGATCACTCTGCCACCGAGACCCCATGATGATAATGATGATGATAGTGGTGGTTGTGGTGGTGGTGATGATGATGATGATGATGATGAAATTGATGATGGTGGTTGCGGTGATGATGATGATGATGATGATGATGATGATGATGGTGGTTGTGGTGGTGATGATGATGATGATGATGGTGGTTGTGGTGGTGATGATGATGATGATGATGATGATGATGATGATGATGATGATGATGATGATGATGTGTGGTGGTGGTGGTGGTGGTGGTTGTGATGATGATAACACATTATCATGATGATTTGTTTCTTTGTCTTACTTTAGGATCAAGCTGTATTAATCATGGTTTCTCAAGGACAGTTTGTGAAAGCTATCAAGTTTTTGAATGACATTGGTTACATTGATATGGCATTTAACTTAATGACTTGTTATCAGAAAGATGGAAAATACACTGACAACGAAAACGGTAAGATTCAATATGTTAAAAAATTTGTTTTTTAGACTGATTAATTTGGTCACTTCAAATTATAATATGTGAGAGAAAAAACAGACTGTAAACCGTGAGAGATCCCAGGCCCGTTTAACAGTGTGTGTGTGTGTGTGTGTGTGTGCTTTTGACAAGTATGATATTTGTTTGGCATTTGTAAACCAGTCCGTGTTTGCATCCAAATATAAAGGAAAACTGGTAAAACTTCTAGATTATTAAGTTGACCAAGATACAATAGTTTTTTTTAAATTTTTTTAAGTATATATATATATATATATATATATATATTATTATATATATATATATATATATATATATATATATATATATATAATATTAAAAAAATACAATAGTATTATTCGTTGTCATTTAATATACACACGAAGCACTCGTGTTTAATTTTTTTTGAAAGATGAAGTATATTTGAACAAGCTTCAGTTTGATTGGACCTTATTACTCGTTATTAAAGTGTTTACTCCATAAGTGAGAGGTTGTGGTCAATTGACCATGCCTGTTAGGTTCGCACACTGGCCGACATCACGGTTCTAAAACAGCAACAAATGACATACTAATACTAGTGTCAGTGACGTCATTAAATGGCATAATTCATGCCAATTTTTTCATTCCTTTTGTTTGTAATTCAAGCATGCCGGGCCTTTGTCAGAACATTGTGGGTGTGGCTGGCAATCTGTCAATTATTTAATACCGGTAGATAAGACTATGTACAGTAACTATTTTTTGCAGAACATTTTACATTTAAATATTAACAAGGATACAATTTTATCTATTCCTCAAAAATTAGTCTATGGTCTACATACATCAAAGTTCAAGAGTTTGTCCAAGACAATTATGATTAAAAAAATATACAAGACAAACATTTTCAATCTTCTTTATAGTTATAACTTGTTTATTATTTGTTTTAGATACATTATTCCAGGAGGTTAAAGAGAAGTATTTAAAGTATCTAGATAGACTTGGGTGTTCTACTGCTGATACATAGGCTGATTGTCTCTGCTGGTATTCAGACTGATTGACTGCTGGTATTGAGGGGGATTGGCTGCTGGTATTCAGACTGATTGACTGCTGGTATTGAGGGGGATTGGCTGCTGGTATTCAGACTGATTGACTGCTGGTATTGAGGTGGATTGGCTGCTGACATTCAGGCTGATTGGTGCTCAGTTATGACTAAATGTAATCATTCTGGAATAGCTTACAGTGGAATGTCATGAAAAGTGGTCTAGAAAATTGTGAAAAATTAAAATTTGAAAGCTGTTTCAGCAAAAATTGAACCAACAATTTGAAAGACACGCTATTTTGTACTTTGCTCCTCACCTTAATGTTGAAATAAGGATGCAGATATCCTAAATTTTTCAAAATGCAAGCTAGTTTTGTTGTACTTTTCATTTTTTTCAAGATTTGTTGCATATTTTTCTTTCATAGCAGTGCAATTTGAACTTTGTTCTCCTATAAATATTGTTGACAGATTAATTTTTGTGTAAATTCTAAAATTGCCAGTTGTCCAAACAAATTATGTTTCATAAGTGGAATACCAGACATTTAACTGGAGCTACATCAAGAACAATTGACATATCGCTGACCATGCTTTTTATATTTCGACACTGGCCACCATCAAGGTACCAAAGCAGGGTCACAGCAACTCATGACATACTGGTGTTAGTGACATCATTAAATGGCACAATTCAGACTGTGTTTTCATTTTTTTATGTTTAATTCAAGCATGTCGAGCCTTTCTCGGAACATTGTGGGCGTGGACGGTGATCTGTAAATTGTTTGTTGTGTAGAGACTTAACCTCTATGATGTCATAGACAGAAAACCTGTTAAGTTTTCAAGGATTTAGATATTCTAACAATTTGTTTAACTGGCAAATGGTCTATTGAATGTTTAAGGTTTAATTTATAAGTTTGTTATGTTAAGATTAAAACTTCATGATGTTATGTCTGTATACTTGGACTATAATTATAACCACTAACTCAGTTGCTCTGAAAGTGGGAGGTTGTGGGTTCAAACCTCAACCAGGTCTGACCCAAGATTTGAAAGTGGGAAGTGACTGTTCTTTTGCAAAGCACTCAGCATTACGAAATGAAAGTCATGGTTCTTTCAGATGGGAACTTAAAATAAACAAGGTGTCGTGTCACTGTGGGCTTGGCATGCTAAAGAATCCTGCTGTATAATACCATCAGCGCAGCGCACAGGCAAAATTTCTGCACCTTTGCCTTTAGCTGGCGATGTCTCAATATAAGTGAAATATTTTTGACTGGGACATTTAATAAAACACCATTACTCAACTCAAACTTAACTTAGACTACAATTATGTCCTGAGCACCCAACCTCTCTTCCTTGGTTCTCATTTTCACCAAATTAATTTAAGTTTTCATTGTTTTTACTACGCTCTTCGGATTGTGACTTGAACATGGACTGGTATGTTTGTTTTTTATTTCATAATGAACTCCTTTCTAGCCCTATTGTAAATTTTTAATCCGATCACCTTTTTAATTTCAACACCTAATTTGATCATGTTGATTGCACTCGGACTCTGGTCTCACATTAACACCAACCCAACCAGTAACAGTCATTCTCTAAGCACAAGTGTTAGTTCTATGTGTGACAGTCTGTCAGCAGCTAGTTTGGTGGTCTCATTACTTAGTCACATCAACACCACCTCTATTGATGTTTGGAAAATAGAAGGAAACCAGTGTCCTCGTCTGTGTCATCGACAGAGAACACTTATTACTAGCAGAGGCAAGAATTTTTTTACCCCCATCCACCATGTTTAAAAGGAAATGCTTAAAATGGCTTGGTTAGGTCATTTTAAGGGTTTTTTATTCAAAATTTTAATGGAGGGTACGAATGGAAGTCTTTCCATAACTGAATATAAAAGACAAGATGGATTTATTCTTGAAACAGACTATAAACATGATAAGACAAAATGGATTTATTCTAATTTTTTTTATTACTTAAAACTACAACTACAATACTTTGTATAAATCTACACATATATTATATATTATATACATGTACATGTTTTCCAGTTAATCGGTCATTAATACAAAGATAAACTAATAATAAAAATAAACATACATCCCTCACCACCAGATATTTATAGCTTATTTTGTCTTTAACCCTGACATATATCACTGACATACATGTGTTTGTAGACTTAGATGGTTGATAATGACATCATATAAATAGGTGTGGTTTCTATAAGGTGTTGCGCGCTCTGACCAGAATTCATCATGTCTCCTGACAATGACATCATATAAATAGGTGTGGTTTCTATGAGGTGTCACACGCTCTGATAAAAAATCATTATGTCTGCTAACAATGACATCATATAAATGGGTGTGGTTTCTATGAGGCGTCACATGTTCCGACCAGAATTCGTCATGTCTGCTAACAATGACATCATAAATAAGTGTGGTTTCTATGAGGCGTCACATGTTCCGACCAGAATTCGTCATGTCTGCTAACAATGACATCATAAATAAGTGTGGTTTCTATGAGGTGTCCCATGCTCTGATCAGAATTCATCATGTCTGCTAATAATGACATCATTAATAAGTGTGATTTCTATGAGGTGTCGCATGCTCTGATCAGAATTCATCATGTCTGCTAATAATGACATCATTAATAAGTGTGATTTCTATGAGGTGTCGCATGCTCTGATCAGAATTCATCATGTCTGCTAATAATGACATCATTAATAAGTGTGATTTCTATGAGGTGTCGCATGCTCTGATCAGAATTCATCAAGCCACTTTTCATTATAAACATGAAGGAAATTTGTAATTTACATCTTCAATTTGGAGCTTTTCTGGTATTATGTCTAGAACACATTTAGATAAAGAATATATATAACTTCAATGAGATGTTTAAATTGTTATACATGTACCTCCAATCAAATTCCTGAAGCCACATCCGATAGACATGGGTGTCTCAATTACCGTAATGCTAATACTGAATGTCCAAACAAGGTCATATTTTGTGGCATAACTCATGTAACTATGGTCACTGATAAGGTTGATTTTTTATTGGTAAAACATGTTTATTTGGTTTGGTAAAGTATAAAATTATATATTTCTTAATGTTAAAAATTGAGCCATTAAAAATTAAAAATCAAGCACAACATTTGGAGCTAATCCAGTTTTACATCACACAAAGCAAAAATATCAATACAGTATCACACTTACGGTATATTTTTGTCCTTTGGATAAAAAACAGAATAATTTTTGTCTTCTTTGTCTCTGTGACCTCTCAATAATGTTAATACACGATTATAATTGTTTTTTAAATATTGTTCCAAAATATCTATTAACTTTAGAATGAACAAACAATTATCTGTGGGCTAGTTTATCCAAAAAAAAGAAAAAAAATTAATATTAAAACACATATGGTCTGTGCAAATGTCCAAATCAAATATAAGACAAACCAGTAAAATTATCAATAATTTAGTTATTAAGTTTTTCCAATTTAAACATGTTTATCTTCACTCAGATAACACTTTTAATAAAAGCACTTAAATGACAAATTTTACGATTAAATAAAGAACAAAAAATAAAACAATAAGTTTAAAAAAATAAACAAAAATAACTTATAAATGCAAAGCACTAAGAAGGTCGAACTGCTCACCTGGTCAATAAAATTGGACATGCTCAGTTTCTTAATCAAAACAGCATGGTTACATCTAGGAGTAATTACGAGAGAATATTATGCATATGACTTTAAAAATTTCTCTGTCTCATAACAGTTTATTATACTGAATAAATCAGTGAAATATTGCATAGATTTTGATTAAATATTTCTTTTTTTAGAGCCCTAGTCTAAATAGAAGTTTATGTTTCATTGCACTAACCCATACATGCTGCCAAATAAATTTGCCAAATTTTGCACAATAACATTTTTGAAAAATGGATGGAAGAATAAAGTTTACATGGAGTAGGTGAGCTAAAGTAAAATGCTTCATAATAATAATAATTAAAATATATAATAATAAACCAACAACAAAAAACAAACAAAAACAAAAAGCATATTAAAGCACTAGGTATTGTTTACTTTTACAAAGTGTACCATTGGCTTGACTAAAAATTTCTAAAAAATAATATAATTCAACTATTTTTATAGTCTAAGATTTCCAAAAAAATATATACATCTACCAGACAACATAGACTCTGGGGAGTCTATCTTTTTCAAAGAAATTTTACAAACTCGAATAAAAATAAGAGGAACAAAATGAGTGGTAGGAATGTAAAGAGAAATGACCCAGTGTATGGTATTTTAAAAATCTTGCGTACCTTGAAATATTATTAGTGTTGTTTATGCAGAGTAAAATATAAGTAAAGCTTTGGTTTCTGCTGAAATCAAAATAAAGAAAACAAAAGTATGTGTGACAATAAATAATAATAATAATAAAACCCAATAAAACTTGTTAATGCGTAGGTTTTCAAACAGTCTTGCAACTAAAAATGAGGATGTAAAAATATCCTATATACACATATAAAAAGTTTTGCATGTCATGATAAATAATGGCACTATTTGTATATAATTAATCTACCTAGAAAACATATTCAAAGTGGGGTTGATATATTTTCAGTATTTACATTGCTGTTAAAAAGGTATATTTGGAGTAGTTTTCAAATAAACTAAACTATCACAAAAGATACAAATCTCCTTACAATTGAAATGTTTGCTAAAAAATAACCATAGTCCAATAACCCAGGGTAGGATATGAAAAAGAAACTTGTCAGAAATATTACCATACTGAATCCTTGTATCAATTTTCATGAAATTCTGTTCAGAAATAAAATTATCAAGAGAAGAAAAAAAATATTACCATGAAAATCCTTTTACAAAGTTTCTTGGAATCTAACTCAAAAATAGTGTTGTTTATTAGTTGTCATCTAAGAGTCAAGACAATGACTGCAAAAAGGGGAATGCATCTTATGATACAAACTCATAAGAGATATTACCATATTTAACTCTTTTATCAAGTTATCAACATATTTTCCTTGAAACTTTATGAACAGATAAGTAAGAATTAAAATATTTCATAAATTTTTGCATGTCAAAGATAAAAGGGAGTTTGACTCTTGGAACCAGACAAAACTGACTTCATCAAAAACTTCACCAAATAAAAAAATAAAGAAAAAGAGTTTCAGCAATAGCACCTACTAACAAGAAATGTTTTGAAATAATACTGTAAGCAAAAAAATTTTTTTTAAAATAAAAACTAGCCATTATAATATTTTACAGATAACCTTGCTTAAAAGTGTTATTATGTCTTACTGCAAAATAAAAATAATATCAACTATTCAATATAATACTGGTTTAATTTTCTTCCATTAAATTTCATGTATATAAATAACTTTTTTCTTTAAAAATCTTTATTTTAAATTCTCTATCTCTAATACTGGATATCAACCATGCAAGTATCAAGAAATGTAACGCCCTAATAAAAGATACATAAAGAAATATATATATATTTTTTGAAACATTTTAACTTTTAAACCTTGAGAAAAATTTATTTCCCTTTCCTAGGTTTGAGAAAACAAAACAATGAATTTTGTATACAACATATTGTTGTCACAGAATCTCGGTAGAAAATTTACGCATGGATGAAAGATCTAGTTCTAACACATATCCAACTCTACATTTATCCTGTATTATTAGTCAAACAGCCAAACTTGTGCAAAACAAAAATAAATTACAAATAATAGGAAAATAAAAACTCCAGGTAAAGATAATACCCACCCACCAAAAGAAAATGTAAACCTAAACCATGCTAAATAAGCCATAACAAGCAAAAAAAAAAAAAAGATTTATTAAAATTACTTTTAAAAGTCAATGAAACTAAAAGTTTCAAAAAACAAAGACAAAATGCTAGAAACAGATGATCAAACCAAGGAAATGTACTTAAGTGCTTAACAATAAAAGACTGGTATTGAATTACCTTTGAAGGACAAAAACACACACATATTACCCTATCAACTAGTCATTCATCATTTGAGCTACATACACACTGATAAGTAGTGTCATTAAGTAGAAACATTTTGATGTTGTTGTTTCTGTATCTCCCTCAACTGTCAGGAGAACTGCAGGCAAGTTGTTATAATTTATGTTAAGTCGGTTTATGTGTACAGTAAGGCAACGGCATAGAAAATTTAGGGTTAAAAAAATTATGAAATATGATTATTATCCAAGCTACAGGTAAAAGTGTGATATTCATTACATACAGTAATCTAAGCTATACGCATCGATACCAGCAACACACAGAACCTCTGTGATAAGAGTGCAATAAAGTCTCCATGATAGAGTGCAATAAAGAATCTTGAATATTGTTAAAAACTGTAAATATGCAACCTGTCTCCAGTTTATAAAATACTCTGAATTCAACTGAAATAGTAATTTTTACAAAAATGTCTTTCTTTCAAGGTCTTTCTTTTTGAAAAAAAAGAAAATCCTTATAAGCTGAAAAAAGTTTCTTCTAGTCAACTGAAATAAGCATCAACATGAAATGAGTACCGTATATAGGTTTTGGAGACTTTCCAATTTATCTGTAAAATATACCTGACCATTTCCATTCTATCAAACTGAGTATTTCTACAAAAAACTTTTAAGTTACATGGTTTCTACTTTTTTTTCAATTTTTTAATGTTGTTTTGCCTATGCGAGTTAAAATATTTCAAAACTAATGGTTTACATGTTCTCGCTGAAATTATTTATTATTATTAAACTGACAAATTACCACCACCCTCATATGACTTATGATTATACAGCATACGCTATAATACTCTATTAAACTGTCCCGTAATACCTGTATGCTGAAGTCTTGAGTTAGACTGTTACCTCTGTGTTGGTTTTTTGTACTATTGTTTTGCAGTATCTGGAAATAACAGTCTGGCAAAAATTTAGAATCGAAAAATAAATATATAACAATATTCTTGATTTTGTGACCACATATGAAATATTAACTGGTTTAAAAAAAAGTTTATAATTCTGAGACCATTAGATGTTAATGAACAACTTCACTGCATTTTTAAATATAAAATACATCAAGTTTTATAGTTTTAGACAATAGACTAGAAAATTTAATCGAACTAAATATTGAATACAAATGTGTCTCAAGCTGACAAAGAGAGTAGGAGTACTGATTCATAATATTCACAGAAAAATATACTGTATTCACACATTTTAAAACAATTAACTATGAATGACATTTTCAAATACATGTAATTTATTATTACTAAGTTGTAAAAAAAGATAAAATCCTTAACTCCATTTGCAAAACTTGACAGCAGACTGTGGTAATAAGTACTGGGGGTAATACATAATAAAACTGAAAAAATGAGGGAAAAAATGCTTGCTGATATTTTTCAAAATTTTCAGTTTTTCTTTTACTAAGTTAAAAATTTTTACACTAAAAATATACTTTTTATACTAATATATATTTTCTTTAAAATAAAAAGAATTAGAAATATTAAATATGGTATATTTGGTTTTTTTTTTGTGTTTTTTGTTTGTTTTGTCTTTTTTTTTTTGGTTATTTTTTTTTTTAAATCATTTGACTTGTTTCATGTTTTATTAAAAATAAAATTAACAAGTGACAAAAACGCAAATAGGGTACCAAAACAGAGAGTACTATCTCTAAATGAGTAATCCTACATATCAGGCTAGACAGCTATTTAGCACACAAACATATCAGATATCCCATATCAGACTGTGCAGTGATACAACTCAGACAAAACAACTGTGTGAAAAAGTGGAATAAAAAAATAATAATGATAAATGAACAATCATAAACATAAACAATTAAAATGAACAATCAAACAACATTCATCACAAAAAAAACCTGGTTAATTCTCAACATGTTGTAGAAATGTTTTTTATTAACGAAACAACTCTGCAAAATATATATAATGTTGGTATCTAAGTTATACAAGGTTCCATAACTCTGGACTCCAGACTTTTCAAAATTATTATTTGACCTCAAATCACCCTTTTAACACTAATTAAATCTCTTCAATCCTTTAACTCAATCTTTTCTTGTGTAGTCGTATCAACATATTTTATTGCCATAATGTACAAAAGGCTGGTTAATTAGTTTTTAGGTGGGCTAGTTGACATTGGACTAGTTTTCCCTGGACTAGTTGACATGGCTATGTTGCTGCTCTTTGCTGGACTCCCAAATCTTGTTGGGCTAGTAGAATAAATTCCTTTAGGCATATCTGCTTCTTCCATGGACATACTCCTTTGACGTAGCTTAATTTCTCCATCATGACTTCCTGACTGTTGTACACGAGGCATAGGCACTCCTCCAACTAAAATATATGTTTTAAAATTTTTAACAAGGTGTTTAAACAACTATATTTCCCTGTCATAGCAAGCAGAAATAAAATAATTACAAAGAAATTGTGCTCTAAATTTACTGTCATAGAGGATATCTTAAATTGGAGAAAAATGATTGTTTTAATTTATGTCAGATACCTTATCTTTCTTTATGAACAATGATCTTCTTCATTGATATTTAACAGAATACATTCTATGTTATATCCTCTCTGTGGTCATCTTGGATATGCAACAGGGCCATCAAGCAACCCTTAGTGAGTTGAGTAATGGTGTTTAATGTCCCATTCAATAATTTTTTACTTATAATGAGACATTGCCAGCTTTAGGCAAAGGTGTAGAAATTTTGCCTGCACGGTGTGCTATGGCATAATAAGGGTTCTTTATTGTGCCACGCTTACCATAACATGGGATCTTGTTTATTGTAAGTTCCCATCCGAAAGAACTTGACTTTCATTTCGTAATGCCAAGTGCTTGGCCAAAGAAAAGTCACTACCCACTTTCGTTCAAGTCTCGGGTCAGACCCCGTCGGGTGTTTACCTTTGATCTCCCACTTACTGAGCAAACACTCTACCAACTGAGCTACCAAAGTGGTTTCAATCCTTAGTGAACTATTGTTATAGGACTTACATTCTGATCAAGCTGTGAGCATCACGAGATATATCTGATAAGTGGTTTCAATCCTTAGTGAACTATTGTTATAGGACTTACATTCTGATCAAGCTGTGAGCATCACGAGATATATCTGATAAGTGGTTTCAATCCTTAGTGAACTATTGTTATAGGACTTACATTCTGATCAAGCTGTGAGCATCATGAGATATATCTGATAAGTGGTTTCTTTTTGCATAGAAATCAAGTTTCAATGTTCTATTTTTAGTAACAGTTGCAACCTTGATATGGGACAAGGCTAATCATCTGACCAAGTTTGCTTGGAGTGAAGTAATAGTTTCATGACCCAGTGAAGATTCTGTCACTTTGATCTATGTGGTCAATGCAGGGGTTGTGGAGTAGTACCTAGAGAAAACCACCAAACTTTGGCAAGTGAATTAATATTGACAAACCTTTCATACTAGGATGTGTCCTGAGGGGAAATTGAACCTGGGTAGAGTTGCCATTTATTTAGTACTTCATAAGATACCAACTGGCCTAAATGGTGAACTGAAAATACTGGTCTAAGCAAAATGGATTTTTGGAAAGAGAATGCTCTTGATTAAGATAATTTATCTTGCCTTTCATGCTCCAATGTTACATAAAATAGAGTTTGCATATTTTAAGGAAAAGATGTTTAATTTTTTTTGTTTTTATGTAGTATGTGGACTTAAAAACCTTTGTCAACTTTGCTAGATGTACCAGTATGTATACCTACCTACACCAATACCCTGACATAGGTACAAAAATCCTTCTGCTAGTCTCTCAGGCTGAAAAAAACCCCAAATAACAAGCTTAATCAGAAATGCATCAGTATGATTAAAGAAGAGTGAAAATGTTGTTGTAACATATCAGATTTTATTAACTTTTAACATTGTTTGCATTTATTCTAAATAGTACAACACAAGTTTCAAAATTTCTCTATCATCATATCATAGGTTTAATTCTAGTTTGAAAAACTGAAATGACAATAAATTTTAAGTTTCATATAATACATTTTCTCCACATCAACGAATCATGGAGATGATTTGCATCAAAATCCATAAAATTCCATCTATACAATCGTAAGTTATGCCATGGACATAAATTATCAGATAGACAGACAGGGAGATTCCTATACATCACTTCCAACAGGATCACAATTTTTTTCACTTATGCAGTTTTTGCATCTATTCTAAATCTGACTGGGATAAAATTTCAATTTTCATGATCATCAAAGTAAACTTTTTTAGTCAAAAAGGACTGAAATGACACTTCAATGTTAAGTTTTATCCAATACAACTTCAACAGAATCACAAACAGTAGGAAGTGGTATAATTACTTCATCTAAAGTATACTAACCTTTTCTTCAATGACATTGGCTACATCTTCTATTTCTAAGAACTCCACATTTTTCTTAAATGATGGGTTCATCTGTTTTAACAATTTATCATGGAAGGTATGAACTGTATGGTTGAAGGAGGCTTTAGCACCGGTAACCACCAGGAGTGGACAGCTGTGAAACATATGTAAAATTGATCATAATCAGACAAATACAACACAACTCCAACAGAGTTGAGTAATGGTGTTTAATGACCCAGTCAAGAATATTTCACTTATATTGAGATGTTGCCAACTATAGACAAAGGTGCAGAAATTTTGCCTATTTATAGCACTAATGGTACTATACAGCAGGGTTCTTAAGCTTGCCACACCTACTGTGACACAAAACCTCATTTACTTTAAGTTCCCATCCAAAAGAACTTTGACTTTCATATCCTAATGACAAATGCTTTGCCAAAGAACAGACACTACCCACTTTCAGGTCTTGGGTCAGACCCTGTCAGGTTTGAACCCATGACCTCCCACTTACTGAGCAAACACTCTTAACAACTGAGCTACCACAGCTCTAATAGAATGAATACTATGGATAACTTAATGTAACTTTTTGGTTGTCTCAACAAATTTTGAATTTATTGCAACGTGTCTGATGCACTCACCTGATGAATAACGAAGAGGAAATTTTTTTAACATGACCAAGTTGTGGTAGCCAGCCATGGCAATGACAGGAACAAATGTATATTGTACTGCCCTATATATATACTACTGACTTAAGTTTCAATGAAACCTGTCCAAGAGTTTTAGAGGAGTAAAAAATGGTAACAATATACAAACTTCAACATACAAAGCACACACTGCAATTTGCCATTAGGTCACATAACCTTTGGTCAGACAAGCTAAAATTATTTAAGTTTTTATGTTTCTTCTACATGTTCATCCAATGAAATAAGTCTCCTGTCATCAGTTTCATGTTTTTAACTCCCTTCAATGTCATTAAGACTTCAAAAGATAAATCTTTTTAAACTTAAATAATTATGAGAATAACGTATACATGTACAAACTAGATAATGCATGTTTGGGGAATATTAATTATACTTACGTAATCTTTGCAAGATTGTCCGTTATGTTGGTACGTCTGAAATTGATAAAATATTTATATATTTATTTAACAAATGAATATACAACATAACAAGAGGCCCATGGGCCTTATACGCTCACCTGATAACTAATGGCTTACTGATAGATTTAAAGAAAACATTAATACTAAACCCCAATGACGTTTTTCTTTACATCAAAATGATCATTGTATCAATACCTACAACATTCTAATATACATGCCTATACAAAACGTTTATAGTTTTCAAGATAATTAACCATTTCAGTATTGTTTTGCATCTGTGACCTTGACCTTTAAACCCATGACCTTTTTCTATACATCAAAATGATTGTTGTGTCAATACCTACAACATTCTAATATACATGCCTATACAAAAAGTTTATAGTTTTCGAGATAATTAACTATTTCGGTATTGATTCGCATCTGTGACCTTGACCTTTGAACCCATGACCCTTTTCTATACATCAAAATGATGGTTGTGTCAATACCTACAACATTCTAATATACATGCCTATACAAAAAGATTATAGTTTTCGAGATAATTAACCATTTCGGTATTGATTTGCATCTGTGACCTTGACCTTTGAACCCATGACCTTTTTCTATACATCAAAATGATTGTTGTATCAATACCTACAACATTCTAATATACATGTCTATACAAAAAGTTTATAGTTTTCGAGATAATTAACCATTTCGGTATTGATTCGCATCTGTGACCTTGACCTTTGAACCCATGACCTTTTTGTATACATCAAAATGATCATTGTATCAATACCTACAATATTGTAATATACTTGCAAATACAAAAAGTTTATAGTTTTCGAGATAATTAACCATTTCGGTATTGATTCGCATCTGTAACCTTGACCTTTGAACCCATGACCTTTTTGTATACATCAAAATGATCATTGTATCAATACCTACAACATTGTAATATACATGCAAATACAAAAAGTTTATAGTTTTCGAGATAATTAACCATTTCGGTATTGATTCGCATCTGTGACCTTGACCTTTGAACCCATGACCTTTTTTTATACATCAAAATGATCATTGTATCAATACCTACAACATTGTAATATACATGCAAATACAAAAAGTTTATAGTTTTTGAGATAATTAACCATTTCGGTATTGTCTCGCATCTGTGACCTTGACCTTTGAACCCATGACCTTTTTCTATACATCAAAATGATCGTTGTGTCAATACCTACAACATTCTAATATACATGCCTATACAAAAAGTTTATAGTTTTCCAGATAATAATTATAATCAGAGGTAAAAAAAATTAGGTCACGACCTTTACAATTGTCCTTGACCTCAATTTGAGGATACTAACGAGAAGATGTCAAAACTGAAAACCCCATGTCATTATCTGGCCAAATAGTCAAGTTATAACAATTTGAAGCTATTTTACGATTTTTTCAAAATTAAACGCAAAAACGCGTAACCTATTTTTTGTCCAAATTTCACAAAATGAACAAACTATAGGCTTAAGACCCTAGAGAAGCCAAATATCACATCAGATTTTTTCTCCAATCAATACTTTCGGAGAAGAAGATTTTTTAAGATTTTTGCACCCCTAGGTCACCTTGACCTAGTTATGGTAGCCATGGCAACACCACGAACAAATCTGAATTGCACCGACCCAGACATGCTTCTGACCAAGTCTCGTTGAAATCTGCCAAGTACTTTCAGAGGAGAAGTCGAAAATGTGTGTTAACGACGCACGCACGCACACACACACGCACATACACACGCTGCACCATACCATAAGCTCACATGACCTTTGGTCAGGTGAGCTAAAAACTTAAAGATATATTGACAGAGGGTTAAACCCACAACTGTGAGACATCTTGACAGAGGGTTGAACCCACAACTGTGAGACATCTTGACAGAGGGTTGAACCCACAACTGTGAGACATCTTGACAGAGGGTTGAACCCACAACTGTGAGACATCTTGACAGAATTGAACCCACAACTGTGAGACATCTTGACAGAGGGTTGAACCCACAACTGTGAGACATCTTGACAGAATTGAACCCACAACTGTGAGACATCTTGACAGAGGGTTGAACCCACAACTGTGAGACATCTTGACAGAGGATTGAACCCACAACTGTGAGCCATCTTGACAGAGGATTGGACCCACAACTGTGAGACATCTTGACAGAGGATTGAACCCACAACTGTGAGACACATTGACAGAGGGTTGAACCCACAACTGTGAGACATCTTGACAGAGGGTTGAACACACAACTGAGACATCTTGACAGAGGGTTGAACCCACAACTGTGAGACATCTTGACAGAGGGTTGAACCCACTAAGCAATATTGAGATTCCTTGACAGTGGGTTAAACTTGCAACTGTGAGGCACCCTGACAGTGGGTTGAACCTGCAACCATGAGACATCTTAACAGTGGAGTAAACCAGCAACCATGAGACACCCTGACAGTGGGCTGAACCAGCAAGCATCAGACATCTTAACAGTGGAGTAAACCAACAACCATGAGACACCTTGACAGTGGGTTGAACCAGCAATGGTGAGACATCTTAACAGTGGAGTAAACCAGCAACCATGAGACACCTTGACAGTGGGTTGAACCAGCAATGGTGAGACATCTTAACAGTGGAGTAAACCAGCAACCATGAGACACCTTGACAGTGGGTTGAACCAGCAATGGTGAGACATCTTAACAGTGGAGTAAACCAGCAACCATGAGACACCCTGACAGTGGGTTGAACCAGCAATGGTGAGACATCTTAACAGTGGAGTAAACCAGCAACCATGAGACACCTTGACAGTGGGCTGAACCAGCAAGCATCAGACATCTTAACAGTGGAGTAACCAGCAACCATGAGACACCCTGACAGTGGGTTGAACCAGCAATGGTGAGACATCTTAACAGTGGAGTAAACCAGCAACCATGAGACACCCTGACAGTGGGTTGAACCAGCAATGGTGAGACATCTTAACAGTGGAGTAAACCAGCAACCATGAGACACCCTGACAGTGGGTTGAACCAGCAAGCATCAGACATCTTAACAGTGGAGTAAACCAGCAACCATGAGACACCCTGACAGTGGGTTGAACCAGCAAGCATCAGACATCTTAACAGTGGAGTAAACCAGCAACCATGAGACACCTTGACAGTGGGTTGAAGTAGCAATGGTGAGACATCTTAACAGTGGAGTAAACCAGCAACCATGAGACACCCTGACAGTGGGTTGAACCAGCAATGGTGAGACATCTTAACAGTGGAGTAAACCAGCAACCATGAGACACCCTGACAGTGGGTTGAACCAGCAATGGTGAGACATCTTAACAGTGGAGTAAACCAGCAACCATGAGACACCCTGACAGTGGGTTGAACCAGCAAGCATCAGACATCTTAACAGTGGAGTAAACCAGCAACCATGAGACACCCTGACAGTGGGTTGAACCAGCAAGCATCAGACATCTTAACAGTGGAGTAAACCAGCAACCATGAGACACCTTGACAGTGGGTTGAACCAGCAATGGTGAGACATCTTAACAGTGGAGTAAACCAGCAACCATGAGACACCTTGACAGTGGGTTGAACCAGCAATGGTGAGACATCTTAACAGTGGAGTAAACCAGCAACCATGAGACACCCTGACAGTGGGTTGAACCAGCAATGGTGAGACATCTTAACAGTGGAGTAAACCAGCAACCATGAGACACCTTGACAGTGGGTTGAACCAGCAAGCATCAGACATCTTAACAGTGGAGTAAACCAGCAACCATGAGACACCTTGACAGTGGGTTGAACCAGCAATGGTGAGACATCTTAACAGTGGAGTAAACCAGCAACCATGAGACACCCTGACAGTGGGTTGAACCAGCAATGGTGAGACATCTTAACAGTAGAGTAAACCAGCAACCATGAGACACCCTGTCATTTGACAAGGACATTGAAAACATCAAGATTTCAAAAAGAAAATTATTTACTTACTTCATGAATGCATTTACAAATCTGTTAAGGTTCTGTGGGTTAATTTTAGACTTAAGTTGATCTTGGAATGCAGTAATTGTTCTCATTAATTCTTCTTTATTCTGAGCTTTCTCAAACTGAAAATAGGAAAAATGAAAATAAATGACATAATCATAATGAAATGTAACAAGAAACATGAATGACCTAGTTGCATTGTGTTACCAATATCTTAGTAAAGTGTATTTAGTATCATTCTGTGTCTTCTACAACATCAATATACCGGTAAATATTTTTATGTTTATTTTTTTTTAAAACTAGATATTTTCCCTTTTTTTAAGGGTGTTTTATGCCCCTGTCAAGATTTTTCACTTATATCGAGGCAGTCGGTACTTAAATGGTGGAAGAAAACCTTCAGCAAGCAATCTGCTTTCTTGCACTAGGATTCAAACCTAGGCGGTGAGCGGAGCTGTGATCCGTAAATGCCTAATTTAGACCACTTGGCCACAAAGGTCCCTTTAAAACTAGATGGGTATATGCCCCTACAGGCACACCACTAGATACACAATCAGTAAAACGTGGTGTTACATTCGGAATATTGGCTATAACAAATAATGTGCCTGCAATGTCAGATTAAAGTTTAAAACATTTTATATTTCATTGGAACTTTGAGAAGTAATTATAACAATATACTGCCTTAAAGTATGTAGGCATACATATGGCTGAACAAAGTCTCAAGTTTACAAGATGATATTTTTCATAAAAAACCGTTAGAGTCCTGAACTTCTGATAATATATACATCCTCAATATATGAACAATCATGCTGGGAAATGAAGAGTTGTAGGTTGAAAACCACACCAGAAGTTATGTGGACAAATCATTGTCCTTGTATGGGGGACGGACAGAAGCACAAAATGAGACTGTTAGATGGATGGACAGGGAAGCACTATATGCCCTCAGTATTTGTCATGGGTCATACAAATGGCTAAACAAACCAAATATTATCAATTGAAAGTGTGTGTGTGTGTGTGTGTGTGTGTGTGTGTGTGTGTGTGTGTGTGAGAGAGAGAGAGAGAGAGAGAGAGAAGAGAGAGAGAGAGAGAGAGAGGAATTTTAATCCTAGTATGGCAAGAAAAGAAAATACTACTAATTGATAATTTCAGTGTAAAATGTCTCCCTTTAATATAAAGAATATAAATGTCCCATGTACTATTAATTAGTTTAGTTCTGTTAGCATTAAATCTTGTGTAATAACAGTATTATAATACATGGTTAAATCAAACAAAATTTTATGTAAAACAATAAAAGTATTACTTATCACAGTTTGTTTTGTTGTGATTAATGAAAACCAAAACTGTTAAGGCTAATTATTTTCATTACAGTTTACATCAAACAAACAGTATATGTTGGCCGGATTGTATGAAAGTGTGACAGACCAGGTTCAATAGGTAGCCAGGTAGCTCAGCAGGTACAGCATCCCACTAGTACTGGGTAAAGTCCAGGATTTCAGGTCTGGTTTGGCTACTACATTTTGCCCTCTCCTGTTACAGAAGTAGTACTAGACCACCTCATGTTGGTAGCAATATTCTTGATAATTTTAACATTAAAACAAATAAAAACATTTTGTTAAATTTTCTTTTTAAACCGGAGTTCAAAATTAAGCCTGTTTCAAAGGTCAAAGACTTCTGCTCCTGTAACATGTGGTGAATAATCTTAAATGTTCTTATAGAAATGCTGAAAATTTTAAGATTTGGACTCTATAATTTCAAACAATGATTTCTTTCAATCAACAGACAAAAAAAAAAAAGAAAAGAAAAGAAAGACTCTCAAATTAAGTTGTTTTGTAGAAGAAGTGATTATATAGACATTTATGGATAATAGAGGACGGACTAGTAAATCATAAAATCATAATACTTCACCTTAATAACCCTTATAACTTAAAGCTGGTCTAAAAATCAATATAACATGAATTACAATCTAGGACATCAGATTTAAGATAATACAATGAATGGTGTTAAGAAATTCATATTGAAGTGTTTGTATGATGTAAAGAAGAAGAAAAAGTGCAGCAACTATTAAAATCAATATAGTAACCAGCAAGCTATACATGTATAAAAGATTGTCAAGTAGAAATGCAATCAAATAAAACATGCTCTAGAAGTAAAATATATAATTCCTGAATAAATGCATATGTTAGTAAATTCATGTGATGTACTATAAATAAATCCTGTTTATTGTTAGGATGTATTAAATCCTGAATAATACAATTCATTGACTCTTCTATTTGTAAAATATGAAGTCATACCCTCATAACACTTTTTATGATAAAAAAGTTCCCTTTCCCCCAATGTCTAAAATTAAACCTGGGTCCTCATACATGCCATTTGTCCTGGATTGTCCGGGACATCCCAGATTTGCAATTTGTCCTGGATTGTCCGGGACGTCCCAGATTTTGACCCTTTTAACCACCACCCCCCCCCACCCCCCCCCCCCCCAGACATACAAAATCCTGTTGCCCATATGTAAAGTGAGAGCTCTAGTGTTTCGCCTGAAGGTACCTCATAGGAGAGATGGTGGTTGTGTCTCATAACTGTACATGGTACATACTATACCATGTAACTATATCACAATGTCACTCAACACCCACCTCACCCCTTCCTCAGGAACTTGTAAAACCTCCAGTGGTGGACTTTTAGACATATTCTGCTGCAGCTTTACTATATATAGATAATTTATTTCCACAAACTTTGAACAAAATAATATTTCTTGACATTTAATCCTCATGTTTTGCGACCCAGGATTCAATGACAAGCTATTTATAACCTATGAATTAAAATTTTTCATGATTCATAAATAAATTGGAAATATCATCAATTTTAAATAAATGTGATTAATAATATCTTACAAAGGGTAACCTTCAGCGATTTTGTAACATTTTCGAAAAAAAATGCCTTCTGTCTTTAAAATTAGGGAAAATGATATTTATGAAATATAGCAAACTGCAATATAACATGCTAATGAATGCAATAGATCTTAAATGCCAAAATGTCTAATTGTGAAAATACCTCAAGTTGATTTTGTGGATAAGGACAGTTACATTTAATCTGCTCCTGCATTACTGTTGTTATGGGAATTTTAATGTTCAAATTGGGAAATTTCCTTCAGGGGAAACTACCTACATTTGGTAGTAAATTTAGCCAAACAAAATCAAAACCTTCCTATGAATTAACTGTCATTTAAACAAAGGGATCATAAAATGTCAAGATTGAATAATTAATTAAATATTTTAGAAAGAGAGAGAGAGATGGATAGAGATGGAAATAGATATAGAGATGGAGAGAGCAGGGTTGTAACTGTACTAAAATCAATATTGTTTTTATAAACATACATTCTGGCAAGCCTCTATCAAATACATCAAGGTTACATATAATTTGCAGATGTATAATTTACATAAAAATAATCAGCCAAGCTACTAGGACCACTTAAAGGGTAGTTACGGAGGCTACTACTGCAATTATAAACTGCAGTTACATAGGCTACTGTGGCCACTTAAAAGAAAGTTCTGGAGACTGCTACAGACATTTATAGATCTATAATAGTTTGACTACATTGTACTGTATATGTCTAGCTTTGTTATTGTTTTTTATATATAAAAATTATCAAAATAACTAAGCAATTCTATAATCGAGCTAAAATATAAATAAAATAATAAAATGGCACAAAACAATGTAACTGGGTTCTTTCTGTGCAGTACGTTGATTAATCACATTCTTGCAGGATTTCTCTTTTAAGAAACTTAACAAACAACAGCTTTTTGAAGAATTTTTATCAAAATTAGTTATTTTGGGACCAGGTCCATCTGTGTATCTTGTACAAGTAATTGACAAATCGTCGGCCACGCCCACAATGTTCTGACAAAGGCTCAGCATGCTTGAATTACACACAAAAAATGAAAACTCCGCCTGAATTGTGTCATCTAATTACGTCACTAACACTAGTATGTCATTAGTTGCTGTGACACTGCTTTGGTACTGTGATGGCGGCCTGTGTCGGAACATAAAAAGCGTGACTGGCGATACATCAATTGCCTTAATCTTTGTGTAAAATAAGTTTCAAGAAACCACCTCTCATATTCAGATTTCACTGCACAAAGGGTGGCGGGATGGCAAAATAAGGAAGTAGCCATAGGTAGTTACATAATCCATACACAGGTATAAAAGTTTGTTTTTTCCGCTTGTGCAAGTTTTTTCTTTTCAAATGACCCTTGTAACTTATACCATAAGTGTTTTCTCAGAAACTGTGCAGATTTGCAATGGCAATCAACTGTTTTTTGAAAATAAAGATTCTGTGGTACCATGCTAAACATTTGTAATTTTCATGCTTCTAATGTACAAATTGATTATTTAACAAACAACCAGAAACAACCCTTTTATTCTCCACATCAAACAAACATGAGCATAACAGTTCATGTTTAAATCACAATCCCAAAATCAAAGTAAACACTTTGCAAATTAAGTTAAACAAACATGTGAACTTCCACTAGGGAAGTGAGGCTTAGTGATCACAATATTTCACACAATAATTTTGTAACTACAAGACAAATCAAAAGACATAAAAGTTTCTTCTATGATGTTATATCTGACTCAAAATTAATGTGTTGGTGACAATTTTCTCCTCATAAGCCTAGAATAATATTGATCAAAGTTTGGAACTCTAGACTTCTAGCTACAATACAATATCAAAGGTATTCCTGGATAGAGCTAGATCTAGTTCTGTATATATAATATAATCCTGGCCCCTTATTCACAAAATAATGTCAACACATCACAAGTCATAAAGCAAGACTGATCGTACAATCAGGCATACCTTACAAAATGACATTTGTGAATACAGGGCCTTATGTTTTTTGTATTCTTCTATAAACACAGACTTTCTTTTATCTAGATATATATGGTATGACCTTTTGCAGGTACACAAGAAAAATTTCAATGTATGGAAAATATACCTCTATGGCACCATGGAAAACATGGAACATGGTAAAGATACAATATTTACTGTAAATCAGGAAATTTTGCATCAGTTAATTTTCGAAGAATCGTCATTTAAAGATATTACCATACTAAATTTCAAATGGTTAGTACATATGCAAGTGAATTAATACTAGTAATCAAATTAAAATATTTGCCAAAATTTCATTTTCCCCATCTTATAACTTGCAAATTAAGGCAAATATAAAACAAATGTGAAAATTTTCCAATTAATAGCATATTCCTCTATATGGATAAAATGCACGTTGACAATTCTATGGTTTTGAATACAACTCAAAATGGCTAAAAATACATATATTTCCTCGTGTGAGGTAACCTAAACATATTTGTTTCCATACATTTACCATGAAGTTTCCAAATAGTGTCCTAAGTGTACAATTTCCATACATTTCTAGTATATTAAAATGCATGTTTTCCATAAGGACACCACTCATCACATGTTTTGCCTATGGAAAACATACAATGAAATTTATCCTGTGTAAGACCAATATCTAATCAAATCTAGACTAGACATGTCTATATGAGAAATCTGGCTAATACATATATGACAAAAGTTTTAAATCTAAAATAGAAGAGAAAAAAATAACTAGTTAAATTAATGTGTTAGTGAATTAAAACAAGGCAAGATTACAAAATAACAAAAATTCCACAAACGTAAGACTCACCGAGGCCTCAACCTGTAATCAATCCAGGCATAGTTCAAGTCACATGACAATAATATACAGCCAAAACATGAAGCATAATATCATAACAATAACCTTTACCCTTCCTTCCTGTGAGGCTAGTCTATAGAGGATACAATACTGACCCCAGAGAACCATCATTTCCCAACTTTGAAAGTGCTTGAAATATCCAGGATTTCAGATACAACCTTAAGGCCTTATTATAAATCTACCTCATTCATTTAACAACCTACCAGTATTCAGGATGATGTTGTATATCTTTGACAGAAAGGATGCCCATACGGGAAGGGGTTACTATTGAAAGAAATGGTGCCCACAAAGGTTGACAGAAAGAGTGCCCACAAAGGATACTGTTACTTTTGACAGGTAGGGGTTCCCGAATAGAAAGAAAGAGTACATGCATTGGAGGGGGTTACTAACAACAGAAAGGGCTCCCACAAAGAAGGGATTACTATCCACAGAAAGGGTGCCCACATAGGAAGGGTTACTTTCCACAGAAAGGGTGCCCACATAGAAGAGGGTTACTATCCACAGAAAGGGTGCCCACATAGAAGGGGGTTACTATCCACAGAAAGGGTGCCCACATAGGAGGGGTACTATCCACAGAAAGGGTGCCCACATAGGAGGGGTACTATCCAAAGAATGGGTGCCCACATAAGAGCGGTTACTTTTACAGAAAGGGTGCCCAAAAAAAGAGGGTTACTGTAATTATTAACACATACTGTAGAAAGGTAATTTCACTAAGGGGTAAATATACTACGCTTAAAATCTTCAAACATTTTATAAAAGGTGCATTAAAACAATGGGTGGTCAACTCTAGAAAACTCAAAACAACTGCTTTTATTTTCCATTTTTCACACCATTTTCTTCCATTTTTGTACATTTTATTACCTGTGATTTATTTGTTTAAATGATAAATTCAGCAAAATTTAAACTTGCAATTGAAAATAATGATTTGACCATATTTTCTATGTAAAATCTGCCAAAATCTAGTCCTTAAATTTTAAATAAAATAACAAAAAACTATCCATATAAAAAACCCTTCTACAGTACATGGACATCATACAAATAATCTACAACTAAATATTTGTCAATTTTTTCCGTCCCTTTTAGTTATTTAACTACTTTGACATACCAATTAAGTCATATTTAACACATTCTCTATTATACAGCATGATTTAGTATTTCATGCAGATATATACCTCTATTGCTAACTATTCATTCACATTCATTATGTTGGTTTCATGTATTTTCTTTTTCCTTTCTGTTTTTTAACACAACTGGCACCTTATATGATTCAAATTAATTTGTCTAGAAATACTTGTCCAGTAGAACCATTTTACATTGTAATTGTAAAATACAGAGTAAATAACACAAAATTTTACGGAACTGGCAAATAAGAAGATATAAGCATATACATGGCCATGCCATAAGCTCAGGCAGTATTACCAACAGTCAGTTGAGTTTAAAAATCTAATGGCATTTTAGGTGTTCTGCATGGCCCTTAAAGTCACCATTCTTTGACCAAAGACAAGAAAAAGTTGCAGATTCTGAAGAATTTTGCAAGCAAATGCCAGTACAGCTGTTTTCCAAGATTATCAAACAAAAGCCAAAACTAGTTGAATTATTCAACCTTAATGTTTTAGAAAGCATAGAAATGTGCATTTCTTTTTCAGTAAGAACTAAATTTTCAGACAGCTTCAAGCTTTCTTTTTCTTTTTTAAAAAAAGAATAAATTTGAAGATGTGAAAATTTAGAAAAATCTGTGGGATTATGTAAAATTGAAAACTATTATTCAGGACCAAGAATATTTAAAAATTAAATAAAGAAAAGAGAAGATTTTATTGCACAAGAAGAAAAACAACATTGAAATCATTATAACTAAAAGCAAGAACAATTAAAATTGACTTTAAGCGACAGGGTATACACAAATCTTTTAACTTTTTGTTTATTTATTGCAATATTTATCAGATAAAATTGTTATAAATACACACCGATCCAAATCTGTGAAGCACTAGGTAGTGTTCAGTTGTTGGATTCATTCCTATGTGTTCTAGCTTCCAGCCAATAATCTACAAAAAAAATATAGTACACACATTTTATGAACTGAATTATTTTTCCATCATAAGCACTAACTATAGTGAATCAATATAAATAAGAATAGCTGAAGAATAGTTGGGCAATTTATATCAATCTTTCAATACCCAGCACATTCAACAGTAGAATATAGATCAAATACATATGATTTTAATGACACATGAAAAGGGAGTCACTTAATACCAATTGCCAAAACAAGCCGTGTGTCTGCTTAATTGTTTATTATGCTCAACTTTATCTGAACCTAAATTAACCCTTAGGTTCAGAGACAATGCTTTTAATCCCATGGGAGCCATGGTCCCTAGGTACCCTAGGTGAAAATAAAACATGGCATAATAAGTACAGTCAAACCTGTCTATAAAGACCACCTTAGGAAACCAGTAAAAGTAGCCTTTATGGACAAGCAGCCTTTATATACAGGTTCAAATAATATTAAGACAGAACAATTAGAATAGATTTCTACTGGCCTTTATAAGCAGGTGGTCCTTATATAGAGGTGGCTTTTAAGGCAGGTTTGACCGAAGATAGAATTAATGGTTGATACTGATTATTTACTTTGCCCTTCATCGTGTCTAGACTTAAAACAATCCTATTGTCTTGAATGTGACAGCAGATTAAAATTCTGTACAGGTTTTACCAAATCTACTGACATACTTATATGTACCTTGTCTTTAATAGCTTCCATAAATCCTGCTGTTGTTGCTGTACAGTGAATCAAACAGGCACCCAACACTCTATCTGGATGTGCTATCTGAATAAATAAATAAATAAATAAATAAATAAATAAATAAATAAATAAATAAATGGAATTTATATTTTTCAAAGCATGAGGTCTAATATTTTATTTTCTAGGGGTTCATTTACTGTAATTTTAATTCTGTGCATTGGTTTTCAACATGGTTCTATTTGCATTGCTTCTGTATAAAGGATATAGATATATATTTATCTTATCACATGTATATATTTTTATACTACCGGTACCTGAGTATTTAACAGATGAATATATGTCTTATCACATGTATATAGTTAAAAGAGTCTCATAAGTCTTTTAAGGCTGGATGTCATATATTTTATACTGATTGTACACATTGTATTTATTTTATGTTTATATGACTTTTGACACTATAATAAAATATATATAATATATATATATATATATATATATATATATGCAATATCAATATAGGTAATGTTCCCTCCCTCTAAAACGGATTTGAAATTAAGCTTGCTTGTTTACATTTTGCATTTAGGTCCACAGCTAACTTTATACTCTAATCCAATACTTACTGCAAATCTTGCCAATATATTAGCCCCTGCTCCTTCACCAAGACATACTACCTGGCTTACACTGAAAAATGTCATAGATAAACAGTATTAATGAAATTATTTAGCTCTAAATTCAGGTACAACATATACAGTTCTAAGGCTTCCATGTTTACAAAAATCTGTAAATGTTTACAAGGAAGCTATTAAACAAAACGATTCCGTTTACAGGAAACATTGTACAATCTGGTACTATAACCAACCAATAAATGGAAAATATTATTTATTGTATACTGCTACCAATGATCGACTTGCTATTTCGTTTAATAGAGTAAGATGATAAGATTTTGTCTTCCTATATTTCATTGCTAAAAAGTACATCTTATGTATTTTTATTAAACTACATGTACTGTAATCTAAAATACCACACAATGTGCTCATTTACATTTATACAGATTTTGTAAACGTTTACTAGCTAAACACGAAGTGTAAACGTGTACACTTGGAAGCCTTATACAGATTATCAAATTAGATGTCAGAGAGTCGTTATATTTCATTATTACCTAACTTAAGTGAAGAGAAGATTCTTTTTCTTACCTGCATAATACAATCAAATCAAGATGAGAAAATATTGTAAAATTAAAGTTGGATGCGGGCAAGGCAGAGTTAGTTGAATAGAGGTTGAAGTACAGGTTGTTATACTGTATTTATCTATCATCATTATCTTACAGAGTAAACTGATTAAAGGTTCACTGAATGATTGATTTAAGCATCAAGCATTCAAAATCGGCACTGGTTTAACACCAGTCTACTACATAAAGGTGACATTTTCTTACTCTGGACCTTTATTCAAGCATTGAAACCAATTTTTATTCAAATCATTGAGAAATAACTGTAATAGACACTGTTGCACTGTGCAACTTGTGAAATCAATTATACAAAATTTTGCACAGCATTCAAGCTGGAGGTGTGAAGATCACATCTAGCTCATTTCCAAACTCGTCTCAAAATATAAATTAAAAAACTTACTTCAGGTTTTCAAGGACACATAGAAGGTCTTCTCCCAACATCTGCATTGTAGGGAATGCATAACTGAAAAATAGAAATACATACTATAGACAGTACAAACATCAATTTCCAGTACTGGTAGTTAATTTTATATCAGTATCCTCCTCCAGTAACAAAGATTAAGAGAATATTAAACCAGGGACCAGTTGCACAAAGGTTTATTAAAGTTAATCATTGAATTAATCTCAATTAGTAAATCTATTAGTGTTGTGCTAATTGATAATTTAATCTAACTTTTGTGCAACTGGGCCCTGTTCATGTTTGACTGTAAGCAGTTAACATTGTGTTGAAGAGGTTGTAGCAATGCACTATGGAAAGTCTGTAAACTTCCTGTCACTAATTTCTATAGTTGCTCAACCTTAGCCCATGTGTAGAAGAACATAAATTCCCTTAAACAGTTCTAAAACTTGTTTGCATAACTGTCAATACATTGTACAATATATCTATAACAGTTATCATAATATGTAAGTAAACTTTAATGCAAAAATTACAGGGTGTTTTATTAGTATAATATACACCCACAAACAACTGGACTTCTAACTCAACATCATATCATCTAGTTTTATACTTCAGAACTAAATTCATAAATAGTTGTCAAAAGCTTATGTACCAAAAGCTCATTGGACTCTAGGCTCATGATATGCCCCCAAACACTTTTGACATTGTGCATACAGGATAGTCTGGATTACAACAGCTCTTCTGGCTTCCCTTTCGTGTCCAGTGAGCTAAAAATACTTTTTATTTAGTTTGGCTGTACATGTACATGCAATGCAATACAAGATATCTGATGACCAACAAAATTCAGAATCTTTAGATGTGGAATAACTGATTTTTATGACAAAAAATTGCCTCAAAAAACTAGATGTAAAATTTTCCAAAGAGGAATTCCAATTGACATTGTTAACCATGGAAATACTTAATAACAATATGACAATAGGCACTCACACAGATGAATAAGGCCCTGACATTGTGTAAAATTACCAATAAAAGGGTTTTCTTTTTCAAATGCAAAACAAGACATGACATTAATATCAAAATCATAGGTTATAAATATTAAACACAAAATAATTAATAAATACAGTAATTGTCCTTTTAGGCATTAACAGCAGGCCACCAAAAATAATTAGGTAGAGGCACATCTGGAGGTTTTACTGTTCTCCATTGGGGATATATTGTACAAATTGTCTTCCTTTAGTCACTACTTTGGTACAGTTACAAAGTCTTTTTAACCTTTATTTAATTTTGTGTGGTTTTAAAGCAGAAATTTGAAATTACAGAAAATGTCTCCTATGAACTATCCAGATTCAAAAGATCATATAACTGAATGACCACATTTAGATAATGTGAAATTGACTTGATTATTGACCAAACAGCCAAACCAAGGCCACGTTTTCTCCTATGCCATGATTCTGATTCTATTACAAGAAAATTAACTAGAGTTCAATAAGGTTTACCCTGATAAACTCTGGTGTCCACATTTTGTTTTAATTATGGCAGTAAAATAATCAAAATAGATGTTAAAATGGACAGACTGATGAAAATGCTCATTATTTATCCATAACACATGAATCCAGCTTCCTTAACGAGATCTAATATTGATAAATCCATCACTATGTACATTTTGAGTGTACCATAAGTAACTACTACATAGACCACATATCGATCTATAATTTACCAATCAAGAATCTCTTAAACTAAATTCCAAAACAACAACAACAATAATATACCATCTACAAGTACTGGTACATATCATTTATACTATAAGGAGTTTTAATTAACCATAGACTGTTGGATTTTTATCAATGGACCGTGGATACATATTTTTTTTACACCATAAGGAGTTTAAATAAACCATGGACTGTTGGATTTTTACCAATGGTTTGTCAGATGGTTCTGACCATCAATGTCTATTTACCAGTTGTGAATGAGAAAACACTTTGTATTGAATTTTTCCCATAGCATTGCCTATGTTTAACAACATAATCCATTCCATTGTCGGGGCCTCTGCATCAAAGCGTGTCTAAAGTACCAAAATACAGGCCCCAGTGTTTCTCACTATCTAAAATCAAATCCCACTCCTAGTATTAGAAAGTTTGTCTTTTCTCTTGCTAAGGATGAGTGTTTATCTAAAGGCACTCCAGTTTTTTCCACCATCCCAGAACTGACCACTTTGAAATACGTGAGATAATCTAGACTGGTGTTCAAAACATTCAATTCTACTGTATTGATGATTTCTTCTATAATGCAAATATCGTCTCAAGCAATATGACATGCTCAATCATATGAAGTTGCATAAAACAACGATTTCAAATGATCAATCTTATTCACAAAAATGATTACTACTGCATCAAAAAGATGAATAATAGTAATTTTCCAATATTGGAAAGCTCAAAGAATTTATTTTTCCTTTCCCTTTTCATATTTTCTGTGTGTATAAAATATTTTGATTAAACTGTCTTCCTAATGTAACACTAAACAGAAACTTTAGGTTTATCACACTATACATGTAGCTATGTTTGACTCTGGATATATTTTGTAAGCTCCTGTGAATTAATAATGCCAATTTGATCGTAATCCATCAATGCGGTTCTGACAGTTTGGGTTTTATAATCTGTATATATAGGCAACAGAAGGCTTTCTGTACAATAAGTCTATGATAGCCGTGGCTTCAATGATTGAGGTGGCATTAGTTAATATGATTGAAATACTTCCATTTGTAAGATAAGGTCAAAAATGTTGCCACATCAGTCATATGACTAATGGATGAATGATTGGTTTCTCCATACACCCTGGGACATTGTATATAGTAGCTAAATAGTTAAAATGTTTGCTCTACAGTTTTAATGTTGAACAACTAAGTAGGTACCAGTAGCTTAGAAATAGGTAAGGCCATATTTTGTCTCACTAAGAACTCTATAAGAATCAAATAAGGTTAAGTTACACACAATCTTAATATTACAGCCAGGCAGGGACATAAAAATAATTTTGTGTCCAGACAAGTTGAATATTTGTTTCTTAGTCAAAAAGTGGAAAAAGAATAACTATGAAGATTACTGATAAATAATTATTAAATTTCATTTCAAATACTTTATTAGTTATTAAATGAAAATTCCAAAACTTAAATTAGGATGAAAGCTACATAATTTCCTTGAAATTGCTGTTTCCATTCCTGGTAGGACAAATATCACCATTGACTGATAATTTCTGAAATTCTTTCAAAAAATACATATTTGTGAAAAATACTCTAAAATTGACAACTTTCCACAGATTTAGGATATTTGGCTACAAATAATTTAAAGTTAGTGGAAACCTAGGATTGGTTTACTAGCAGATTATCAGATGCAGGATACAATGATCTGACACATACTTTATAGACAAGCACCTGGTAATCTGGTATAACAAAAACACTACATATTTTGATTCCAGATGAGGAATTTAGATTATTCTGCCAAGGGATTATCTGAACTACTTAAAACCCAGGATTAGATGTTAATACACTCACTGTTTCTGTTATACATGTTTTCTAAAGAAACAGTTAAACAAGGTGAAATTTTGTACAAAAGTGGCAGACTGGGATTGATGGGTGGCTGGAAAGCTCAGTTAGTAGAGTGTCCAGCTGATATTGGGAAAGATCCCAGTTCATGTTTGGCATGTCTACAACATTTAACATATTGGGGACTGGGCTCAAAAGGTGGCTGGGTAGCTCAGTCAGCTTTGGGGCACAAAACATGTTACAGGTTGGTCCCAGGATGGAACAGGGTTTCAATTCAAGGTAGTTGGGAAAGCCCTGGGTTTGAGTGCGGGTTTAACAGTTGCATTTTACCCCTTTGATGTTATGCAAACAAAACACATACACAAAAGTAAACCCACTTGTGTTTCTAACAAAAACATCATTGAAAATCTTAAAATCTATAGAGATCAAATTACTAGTAATTGATTCTACCCATAGAAATATAGCAACATTTTATATTTCTGATATAATTCTCACATAAAGGCGATACATATATAGATTTAGACACAGCCACAGTAATAATACTATAAAGCTAGTAATTAGCACTTTCTTTCATTACAAAAGATCTGCTCTATTAAAGATATATAACAGGGTATAAATGAGATCAGCAGTTTGATAATTAAAGATGTCAGGTGAGATGTATTGATCTGGGAGTGTTTTACTTCAGATAAAATAATCATTAGCTTGGTCTGTATTCTATGGTCTCAGAAATTAGGTAACTTTTATATATACTTTTCTATAACAGTGTAACAGGATGGCGGAAATGCCTTAAACAACTTTCTCACCAAGTGCACTGGCTGAGGATCAAACCTGGCCCTCTTGGGTAAAAAGTAAACATTCTACCACAATGGTAAAAGATCCGGACCAGAAAGTGTGGCATTAAATCACTATTATATTTACTATATACAACACTACAGTACCATGAATAGCTCATCCCAGCTATGACAGTTAAGGGTAAATTATCACAAACAACGAGCCAGCCAGAACAATGGTAGCCTGGGAATTAAATACTACTAATCAACAAGTAATGAAGTGAAAGTATACAGCAAAATTCAATATTCCTGTTAATACAATAATACAAGCAGGGAAAACGGTATACAATCACATTATAATGCCGATACATATTGAATAAACAGCGTGTACATACTGTAACATGACCATCAAAGATCATGTTTTATACTGTGTCAAAATGTCATCAATACAAAAATAACTGTTTTACAATGACTCTGCACTTTATTACAACTATAACTGCATATGACATGTGCATCAGTCAAGTAATTGTATTACAAATGATGCCGTAAAAAGTTTTTCCGATGAAACCAAATCCTTATTTATTTCAGTTTAAAATTTTTTGTAACGTCAGAATATACTGTTGTGGCAGACTAGACTCCATAGATGGCAGGGTAGCTCAGTTGGTACGGCATCTAGCTAGAATTGGGAAGTTCCCCAGTTCGAGTCCCAACTTAACCATTTTCATTGGTCCACTGCCACACAGTAAGATTGCACCCTGTCAGAATGGACTTAAGCAAAATCCCCTGCCACAAAGTAATTGTTGAACCTGTCAAAGTGGACTTAAGCACAAGTCCCCTGCCACAAAGTAATTGTTGAACCTGTCAAAGTGGACTTAAGCACAAGTCCCCTGTCACAAAGTGATTGTTGAACCTGTCAATGTGGACTTAGACATAAGACCCCTGTCACAAAGTGATTGTTGAACCTGTCAATGTGGACTTAGACATAAGTCCCCTGTCACAAAGTGATTGTTGAACCTGTCAATGTGGACTTAGAGTTTTAGACATAAGTCCCCATCCAACATGAATGGCCAATTCATTAAGCTGATTTTAGTTTCAAATCAACATTTAAACCTGTCTATGATGACTTTGACTTTGGTTCCCAAAGATAAACTGGAAACCTGTCTAAATTGACTTGTAAACAACTTGCTCTTCTGTATCTGCAAAACATACTTAGTTCAAAAAGGTTTTGTTTATCTGATGCCATGTGGTATTTGCAGTACAATAAAACCTCCCACACATGGTAGTAACACATACAATAAAGACACTTACTTCTCATTGTTATGTGTATAAATATAACTCTGAACTGGTGATATAAGTGAAATAATCTTAATTGGAAAATGAAACAGCTATATGTAACAATAGGCAATTAAAGTAGTATGAGTGAAATAATCTTAACTGGGAAGTGAAACACCATTCAATAAATCACTTTATGTAACACTGAATACTTAAGTTAGTACCATAGACGTGTCTGTGTTTTACAATTGTGAGATATAAATCTCTCAATGATTAATTCATCAGATACTTAACACACAGTACATGTATAATACAAGACATATAACATTCCACAGCTACATTTTTCTAGCCAATACACAACTCGTTTACAACCACAAAATCTGTATCTTAATGATGATCAGGGTGTTATAAAAAACACATGTACCACCAAAGATCTAATTAATTTTGAGGTATTCGTAAATCAAGGAGGCTAAATTCTATTTCAAGGCAATGTCCTGAATGTCTAGAAAAGGTATATATCCTTCTACAAGTCACTAAATAGGCACAGATTTACACAGGTGCTGTATTTATTAATTCCCAAATACCTTATGGCTGCAGCAGAATGTTGAAACAGAGAATTATTTCATCAGTGTTTATAAGTAGAATATAAAATGGTCAACTAATTTAAATTCTGACAGATAGATACAACAGGATTTACAATAGTCCTCCTCCAGCAGTAGAGGCATACTGTACTCTTTGGAAGTTTTAATTTGGTTCAATTCCGTTCACAGATCAACACCTTCACCCCACCCTGCACTTGTGTAGAATAGTTGTTCCTGCTACTTACATCTCATACATGCAGCCTGCTAACCAGACATGTGCTTCTTGTGGTTTTAGTGGTGGCATGAAGCATCTTAGGGTACAAGACTTAATGATACTGATTGGTAAAAGTTTGACAGGTATGAACTTCCTTACAACATCTTCACAATAACAAAATGTATGAGCCCCCTGAATTTTCCATGTGTGTATAATGTGTCAGTTTACATAATACTTTCAACAAATACAATTAATATGTGGGTCTAGGTTTTTTATATCAATATACATGTACAATTAAAACTAATGACAAAACCAAAACAAAACAAAAATCAATATTTTGTAAGAGTTCAATTTGAACAAAATTTGTATAATTTGCTAAAATTGGGTTAATGAAAATTTTTTTGGAAAAAAAAACTATTACATATTTAAATGACTAGGTATCTAATTTCTATTTTCAAATTTGAAGAAAATCGGTGGAAAATTGAATGCACAACCGCAATTTAAGTGATTTTGCCAAATACAGTATAACCTCCGAAAACCGATTGTCCTCCGGACCGGAAAAAAAATCCGGTTTTGACAGGTTTCGGTTTATAGAGGTTCTTATCCAGAGTTATTTGCCCCTAATAATAATGAAGGAATTATAGAAGTTAGCTCCCTTGGAATGTATCTCGTTAGTATGTTGGGTATAAAATATACAATTGTATATGAACCGGACTTCTTATTGTAAATACATGTACATGTACATGTATATTGGTGAAAAGTAAAAATTTCAATAAAATTAAAAAGTTTTTTGTTGTTTTTGAGTCTACATACAACATGAAAAGGTACGGCACCACGTGCAATCACATGCCGTGACGCACATGATTTTTCTCCAGGCAAGTCTCGGGAGAAACATTTGTCAAATTGATGATGTTTACAAGAGTGATATCAACTACAAGTAATAAAAATCCATGTGAGTGCAATGAATTAGTTTTTACACATTGCATTTCTCCTGTGTCATTTCCAACACGGTGACCTATAAATTCAACTAGCCTTCAAAAGTTGTTCGGTTGACAAATCAATGTTTTCGGGATTTGCCGATTTTTATGTTGGGACATCTGTTGCATTTTTTTATTGTACTTTTTGGTTTCCCAATCAATAAATTAAATTTTTTTTTTTTAAATTGGAAGCAGATCATTTTCCTACACTGCTGAAGGTTAAATAAATGTTAGATATTCTTGATTGGAATAAAGCCAAGTGAAAATAATCTTGAATAGGTTACCAATGAAATAATCTTGACTGGGTTATTAAACACTTTCAAAAATTTATTGTATCAAATTTGTTTGTTTTGTTTTCACAAAATGTAATGTTTCTATGATCATAAATGATCCGTAGCGTTTTTGTGTGACGAAGCCTCAAGAGTGCTTTGATCTTTCAAATGTTTAAATACACAACCGAACATACAGCTGACCTGAAAAAAAAACCAGATTTAACCAGTTCCATTACCGACACCTGTCTGACCACGCTGTATTGTTTGATGATTGGTAATTACGATCTCTATTGTTTACTATTGTTTACTTTGATTAGACATTATTCCTGAATGTCCAGTAACTTCAAACAAATAAACAACAAAGAGAAATAGAATATAGGTCGTTGTACAAACTTTAATTATAACACAATTATCTTAATAAATAAATGTATGCTTGTCCGATTTCCGGAGAAAAAATAAACTGAATTCTATAACATATAAAATTATCGAATTTGCATTTAAAAAAATGCAATTTTGAAAAAAAGATTGGTTTTCAAAGGTTAAATATTAAACACCGGATGTTTTTTTCCCAAAAAAATTGGCCGGTATTCAGAATACACAGGGTTCGGTTTATCAAGGTTTTTATAACATGAAAAATAAAGAGGAAAATTCGGGACCGGCAGACTCGGCCGGTTTTGACAGGATTTCGGTTTTCTCAGGGGCCGGTTTCCGGAGGTTGCACTGTATAGTAATGGGTGCCATCTTGGATTTCATACAAGGTCGCCTTGTACAACCTTTGATCTACTCCATCTAGGGACCTTCCACATCAAATTTGGTGTTAATTGGTCTAGTGGTTTCAGAAAAGATCAAAGTTTACGCATCCACATGCACACTTCACCATGCCATAACCTCAGCTGGCTATAGTCAGTTGAGCTAAAAATGCAGGGTCTGATTGGGAATTGAGACAGAGACCTCCCAAACTAAAGGCAAGTGCTATATCAAATGAGCTACCTATACCACTACATAACGATGAGCCAGGAAGAAAATGATAATTAATCCTGTGGAAATATCTTTTACATATTCTTTGACGTAAAATCACCTCAAGTGATGTTTGTGTAATAAGGATTTAATATATTACCTTCTATATATGGTTTAGATGAAAATTTATAGAAAATATCAGTCTTAACATAAACTATAATAAGTCTTAATTATATCAGATTTATGATCAATAAAATTTAATCTCATGTCACGATTCACAGAGAAAAATATCTAATATACATGTACATCTCATAACTACCTACTATCCTCTGATAGAGATTTAACACCTTTGTGATGAATTAAAACTCAAAATAGAAACAGTGTATTTATAAAAGGTTTTTTTCTAATCAAGATGACTACCAGGTAAGCAGTATGTGACCTTTTCTATAATGTGTTTTAAACAGCAGCCATCAATTTAAGATGCTTTTAAAAGGCAAGATGAAAATCTAAATGCAGAATCTCCATGTCATGTTTCGTGTTCTTTTATAACATGGTTTAAAGAACAGTGTGCTTATAAATTACAGGAAGAAGGAATTATGAAAGGTGACATCTACTGTTAGTCATTTAGAGCTGTAATGGATTTCAAGACACTTGAGAGAGAAATGAGTCAAGTAAATTGAATATTTAATGGAACACACTGTTGTTACAGAGATTACGGTTGCTCTGGTTTATAATCCTGGTTTACACCATATATCAGATGAATGGCATGTCTATGAGCTGAAAAAATAGTAAAATCTTGGACGCATGATATTTATAAACTCAAAATAATTTTCCATTTTTTTTATTGTCTTGACAGAATGTTAAATCATACAAATCAGTCAATGCAAAAAGGCCCTATAATGGCATAAAATGAGCCAGTTCATGGCAAAAGACCCTATAATGGCATAAAATGAGCCAGTTCATGGCAAAAAGCCCTATAATGGCATAAAATGAGCCAGTTCATGGCAAAAGACCCTATAATGGCATAAAATGAGTCAGTTCATGGCAAAAGGGTTTTATGGCATAAAATGAGCCAGTCCATGGCAAAAGGGTTTTATGGCATAAAATGAGCCAATTCATGGCAAAAGGGTTTTATGGCATAAAATGAGCCAGTTCATGGCAAAAGGGTTTTATGGCATAAAATGAGCCAGTCCATGGCAAAAGGGTTTTATTGCATTAAATGAGCCAGTTCATGGCAAAAGGGTTTTATGGCATAAAATGAGCCAGTCCATGGCAAAAGGGTTTTATTGCATAAAATGAGCCAATTCATGGCAAAAGGGTTTTATGGCATAAAATGAGCCAGTTCATGGCAAAAGGGTTTTATGGCATAAAATGAGCCAATTCATGGCAAAAGGGTTTTATGGCATAAAATGAACCAGTTCATGGCAAAAGGGTTTTATGGCATAAAATGAGCCAGTCTATGGCAAATACCCAGTTCATTGTAAAAGAGCCATATGGCATTAAAAGAACCAATCCATGGAAAAAGGGCCCTGCAGCATAAAAAGAATGAGTACATGGCAAAAGGACCCAATGGTATGAAATGAGCCAGTCCATGGCAAAAAGACCCTAGGTCATAAAATGAGCCAGAGGGTCCTATATATATAGCCCTATAACCTTAACCCAGCCTTTGTCAAAAACATTCTGAAAAAATAAAATTTGTTCTCTATCTAATTTAATCTTTTGACATACTTTTTTCACCAACATGACCTCATATGAACTTGTACTTTACATTTTCAAGAGGTCATCCTGAGTAAGTTTGATAAATAGCTGCATGGATGAAAGGTATTAACAACATTAGTGAAGTGTCAAAATAACAGAAAAGTAAGACATAACAAAGGTTTGGCTGTATGGTACACATGAAATTGAAAATTCCCCAATACACCCATGGCTGTTGCGAGTGTATCAAAACACATACACAATAAATGTCTAAACTTTTGACTTTCAATTATCAAAATAATATAAGGAGACAGAATATATTACCATACATTAATATATATACCAGGTATAACAGTATATAACACACAAGGTGGAAGTCTTCACAAATACACATACCACCTTTATAAATAGGCATATTATAACAGGGAATTGTCATTTATTATCATAACACAGAAATAGGCTGTAAATAAACAAGATATAAAGATGAAAACTGTGTAACAATTGTAGCAAGGCTTTATCAGGTACTTCGGAAAAACAAATCATCTGACCAAGGCCCTTCCAAGTGAAAAGCTAGAACAGTTAGTTCTCTGTTACACTACAAAGTACCCATTCACATCCCCATTTCCCATATACTTTCAACACAACATTCAACATTATCATTTCTTTATTCAATTAAGATATAAAACCCCTTCAATTCCCATCAACATTAATTAAGAAAGAATTGTTATACAGTGTCATTGGCCTTTACTGGTTGACTCGGCAGCAGTATAATGGATTCAGTGGTCTGTGATGTTCACTGTCAGCCCTGCAATCAGAGATTCAGACTGGTACTATACAAGAATAATGTGTATTTATATCACTGAGGTGAGGTGTGTGATATGTAAGTTTGGGAAACACAGTGTTTTATCATGTAACAAATAATTATCTATGTGTTATAACATCTGGTGAATTTACTTGTTAATCACAAGTATAAGCTTTTTCAAAAGCTTACTGACTAACCCTGATCAATCTGTCTACAAACTTTCACTATGCTGCTGAAACATCTTTGTTTTTTATCATGTAACAAATACCTATGTATACATACATCTGTAAACATTACAACATCTGTAGAATGTACTGTAAACATACTTCCTACAGAATCTCCTGATCATCATTATAACATTGATCAAAGAAAATCCACAATGTTTACTTTTTTTGACCTAAGAAAAGTCTACAATAAATAAAACTATAAAGGAATTAACTCTGACAGAACATATGTATTACCTTTTATACCTTTATTTGTGATTGATTGAATGGGGTTTTACATCCCAGTCAAGAATATTTAACTTATACGTATTGAGACATCATCCCCATTTAAGAAGAAACATCAACATGCTTACTAATCGGCAATATCTTTGGGAAAGTGGTATTTGCACCTCTTGCACCCCATGCTGTACACACCACTGTGGTAGCTCAGTTGGTAGAGTGCTCTCTCTGTAAGTTGGAGGTCATGGGTTTGAACCCTGACTGGGTCTGACCCAAGACTTGAAAGTTGGTATTGACTGTTCTTTCACCAAGCACTCAACATTATGAAATGAAAGTCATGATTCTTTCAGATGTGAAAGCAAATGAGGTCCTGTGTCATGGAAGGCGTGGCACTATAAAGAACCCTGCTGTATAATGCCATCAATGCAGCTCACAGGCAAAATTTCAGCACCTTCACTTATAGCTGGCAATGTCTTGATATAAGTGAAATATATTCTTGACTGGGACAATAAACACCAATACTCAACTCCTATGCTGCACAGAACTTTAACTGTTAATGTCAATAAAATACAAACATAAGAGTTAATACTTATAGAGATACAAGGATTTCCATGGTAATATAAATTGACTAATATTGTGACAGAATGTTATCCATCAAGACAGATAGTCAAAGATAAACCATGGAAGCTCAGCAGACAAACAGCTACTTGACATTTTAAATGTGCTGCTCAGGAAGAAGATAAGTTTACACACATATGTTGTCTTTGGATGCCATATCAAAGTCTTTACATAATAAATCTTAGTAAGAGAATGATTTAAATCAATAAGATGTGGAGTAAATACTCTTTGAAATCAATTCAACATTTTAAGTTGGGCCATTACATTAAAGCAAATTATCTAAGACAAGGGTCCTCAGTTTAATTTGACATTGCAAAGGCGTAATATTGTCTTTTAAATGTTGTTTAACATTACGACATCAATTTTTCACAACATGAGCAAGTTAATTATGGTAATCTGTAAGGATTTATCAAAGAACATTAGTTCATGTATGTGCAAGTTGTACAAGTGTCTTTTACGGTCAGCCTAACGTACTAGCTTACACTCAGGGCGAGTTTAAGGTGCTTTAAGCCTAATGACCTGCAACTTAATCAGAACATACAGGGCCTGGTGGTCAAATCTGAAACAAATACTCAATAAGCTCACTATCCATATCAAAATATAACAAGATATAACAAGTCCAGATAAAAAAGTATCAGGTTTTGAGCCTGTGACCTGAACTAAATTTTAAATCCTGACTTACTAGTAGTTACTACAGTGTTACAATAAAACAGAAATGTGATAATCTGATACTGTGGTGCCTAATGAGTGATTAATTTAATGGTTGATTCTCTGTGCCAATTTAAATAGCAATTTATTTAGCCCTTCAGATAAAATACAAATTATCTTCCACAGACAAACAGTCTGTTATACAATATATTAGAAGTACACTGTTCAATTTTCTTGCCAATGCTGTTCTATAATCAGACTGAAAATTCACAAACTAAATTTAAACCTCTTATGAGCAATGTGAATCTGCTGAGATTGTTAATTACAATTTTTTTCCTAAATCCATGCTTCATTGTCTCTTATATAACTTTACTGTTGAGTGTATTCAGTGGGAGTTTATATTTTCTGTAACAGTAAAATGCCAGCTTAGCTAGCACACAAAACATTACACAATGTATGTGTAGCTGTACCAATCAATTGTGTGAAAATCAATTCTTACTTCCAGATATTTCTACATAATGCTTAAGGAGGTAGGTTCTAGTAGAAATATTGGGCAGAAAAGTTGATTGTGTCGTGAAGTGCAGATCGTCTCCTGATCAGTGTTTTAAGAGAGATAATTTCTGGCACTGTACAAACATAAAGTTACTATCGGATAATCATAGTCATCCAAGTTGCTTATAGATATTTTATATAATTACCATTAAATGCAACAAAAAATGAGCAATCTAACACTTAACTTCAGAGGATTTACACTGAGTATATCATTAATTTCATCTTTTAACTTCGAACTAAATCCCCCAGATTGATATATAACCCCCTGGTGTACAGTTTTAGATTCAACTCAGAATCATAAACTAGATTCATCCCAGTATTTGACATATTGTTCATTTACATTATTCATTATTTTTGAATTTCAACAAGGTTCATGCTCACCAGCACAATAAAAGTTCCACCCACTTTTGATTACCTATTGTTATGCACATGGAATTGTCAATGTAAACATTTTAAATGCCTTTGAAACTGTAAAGTATGAATGAACTTTGACCTGACATGGAATGTAAATTAACTACATTATTAACTGTATGGTAGTCATAATTCAACTCCACCTAGACATACCTTTGGGATATAATCATCCCAAGCCCGGACAAAGGAGGAGGGTTGGGCATAGGGTTAACACCCCTATCCCGTAAAAAAAGACCTGTTACAGAAACCACATCAACAGATAGCGACATGGTTGGAGAGGAGTCTTCTTCAGTAGAATATATGAAGCAAGCTGAAGAAACCCTTGGACAGACACAGAGGCACAAACAGCTGGAAAGACCTGGGCTGAACTGAAGAAGATAGCCCAGAACTGTGTCAGATGGAGAGGTGTTGTTGCGGTCCTTTGTTCCTCGGAAAATCAAGAGGAATAAGTTAAGTTTTAAGTCATAATTCATTAATGGAATTCTAATTTCAATGATTCAATTTAATTATTAATATAATAAATGACCTAAGTGATAAAACATCAGCTTAAATATCATATACCATTATCTGAACTTCCAGATACATATATACAACAATAAATATATATATATATATATACATCAATTATGGACACCCTTGAATAACATAACTAAGGGTAAAATTCATACCAAGTGGCATAATACAGCCAATGGCATGTATCAAGAGTATTTTAACAACAACACCAATGTGGTATATTTCCTAGCCTCTGATCCGAATCCAGTCAGGCAGTATACAAAAACATTCAAACCACCAAAATAAATGTTAAGTCTGACCCAGCTTGCCAAAATTTTGGCATTACCTTGTGGTTGTAAGTCATTGGCCTCATTATTAGTTATAAGAATTCATCATTGAGATTACATGTGTATGTCCAACTGTGCATTAAGAGTTTCCTTCGAATATTTTTTTAATTGATTAACAAATTACTGATACAAATTAGCAGATTGATTAACAGATTGATTTGGGTACTTGGTGCCTAGCAGACACTCTACATATCCAAACAACGATCTATATCCAACATCAACGGCATCACAGCCTCTCACAGGGTCAAAAGATCTGCAGTTTGTTTCCTCATTCATCGATTCTGCATTTATGCTTAAGACTTTTTCAGGCTAAACAAATTACAAGTTTCATTAAATTTTCTAAAACACTGAAGGAAGATAAGATTTCCCAGAATTTTCTAGAACATTCGGCCATCAGGAATGATCCGGAATCGTACAGACCTATTATGATAAATGACTAATGTTTATACATCATAAACAACACTTCCATGATGTTTGTCAGAAAATTAATCTTGAAGAAATCCATCATGGCAATTTGTCAATAATAGCCTAATTTTATATCCCCAATATCACATAAAAGTATGATATTTCAAATTACAACAGCTCTGTAAATTATATGAATGCAAACGAGATCCAATATTTTAAATTTTAGCCAACTGCACAATAGCATTGAGGGAATAATCTTTTGCAAATTAAGACACAACCATTAATTAATGAACTGTAGTTAAATATAGTTATACTATCTAGTTTGTAAAGTTTAATAGTCTCTCATTACTGATATAATTTAACTTATGTTAAGATGCTTCCAGCTAATGTTAAGTGTCGTTATTTTCACTTATGTCACTTATGATATATTATACCGTTTTCAGCCAGGACTTGTTACTGTAACAATCTCTAAGTTTGTCTCTTATTTGAAAAAATAAAATACCATCATGATATTTCTTCTGTTCTAAAAATTGATAATTTGAGATGAAGTGTATATCTTTACCTAAAACGGGCATTTGTCAGACATGTGTTTTGTTTTGGTGTAAAACATGTTCTTTCTCTTTCTGAATATAAAATGTAAAAGTACCATAATAAGCCTCAACCTTTCTTTCTTTCTTAATAAATGTAAACAGGGGCATGATTTGTCATGAATAAAACTTATTTTACCTTTTTAATATCACCACACCATAAAATGCTTAATTAGCATAATTTATGAATAAAGAATGATAAGTCAGCATAATTCCTCTACAACAATAACAAGTGTCACTCTCTGACTGCCTTACCTAGTACAGTGAGATGACTTACTGGTAAACAATCAAAACCCCTTGCACAATCAGACTCTTTATACATGGTACTGCCACCCCACCCCCACAAATTTTTAAGCAGGTTACCTACAACTTGACCAAGTAACCAGCCCCATTAATGCATACAGAAGATTGGAAACAAATATCAACATGAGCAAGATTTTATTTGCAATAATTTTACTTATATAGAAAGTTCAATGTGCTAGAACCCTTTTAGCTAAGTCATGGTATATATGTGAATGAATAAAGCTACAATTCTCCTACTGTATGGTTGATTTATAATGTACAGTGCTTGGCCATATATATATTGGCGCCTAAAAAATGGCCGACGTCATGATAATTTTTGTCAAATTTAAACAGCGTTTTCCGATAATATGCGATTCAGTTTCGGCAAAAAAACTTTCCCGGAACAAATTTCCAGGGTTATAATTCACTTTGCACATTTTTCTTTGAGTTATTTCCCTTTTGTTTACACTAAAGTCGTCTGCTTTCGTCATGGCCCCGAAAGGCAAGGAGTTGACACCAGACGTAAAAAATGTGATCGTTGACCTGTCCAATCAAGGTTTTTCAGGGAAAAAGATTGGAGAACTACTGGATATTAAGCCAAGGACAGTGCAGAACTTTTTAAAACGTTTTCATGAGCGAGGTGACATTGAAAATATTCCGAGAAGTGGAAGGAAAAAAAGATGCACGCCGAGAGACTGCAGAGCTTTATTATGCATAGTGAGAAGCAACCGGCGATCCTCTTTAAAAGACTTGACGGCAAAATTTAATAATAGTTCCACTTGTAATTATTCGTCCAGATCCATTAGGCGACGACTTTTTGAATTTGGATTCAAACGTAGGCCTGTTTCTAAGAAAATAACCATAGGACCATTCAATAGAGAAAAACGGATTCGTTTTGCCGTGCAAAATTACACTGGAGGGTAGAAAATGACTGGGCTAAAATAATTTTTAGTGACGAGACTAAAGTAGAGATCGGTGCTGACAAAAAAATATGGGTGTGGAGGAAAAAGACGAGCGCCTTCATCCAGATTGTGTTGGGGTGACCCCCAAAGAGATAGAAAAGTCGTGTGCTCCGCAATGTTTTGGGGGTGTATAACATACTTTGGAGTAGGGACACTCACTCCAGTCGATGGTAACATTAACAGTGAGAAGTATGTTTCAATTCTAGATGAGAACTTATGGCCTGTTGTAGCCAGACACTTTCCTAATACCCCATGGACTCTGCAAGAAGACAACGCACCATGTCATGTGTCCCATCGAACTACTGAGTGGAAAACGGAAAATCAAATTTTAACACTCCCATGGCCCTCCCAAAGCCCAGATCTCAACATTATTGAAAATGTCTGGAAAGTAATGAAAAATGATATTTATAAACGAATTTTGGAAATAAAATCGAAGGAAGATTTAATCAGAGTTGTGACTGAAATTTGGAGTGGACTATCATTGGACTACATTAGGACATTATACAGGACTATCCCAAGGCGAATTCGATCTGTGATAAGGGCAAGGGGATTTATTACTAAATACTGACAGCATAAGGTAAGTTTGTACATATTTTATTAAAAATAACAAGTTTGAAACCCAGCTACATTGGATAGGTTCGTACTGACGTCGGCCATCTTGCGCCAATATATATGGCCAAGCACTGTACGTCATTGTCATTCCCCATTCTTAATCTCTGGCTCTATTCCACATATAGACAGTAAATCATATTAACTATATTGAGATATTATGCTGTAAGTCTTCCCAAAGTTGAAAAATGAATCAGAAAATGAAAGTACAATGTCATAATGACACATCAACTGTAATATCATCACCTACCAATTACTGAGTGGTATATCATCTTTACAATCTCAACAAATAAGTACTCTTAGATCTGCTCAATTTGAAGTCTGACACCTCCAAAAACAATGTATACTTGTAACTGCTGATTTATATTATTATACATCATGGATTTAAAGTTGCTATAACTATTTTACTAGAAAAAGTACAGTAAAACCTTGTTATAGCACACACTGATAACTTTGCCAACTTGCTTACATTTGTATCTCCATATGTTCAAATCCAAAAATTTCTTTAATATTTTTTTTTCTAAGCCTCCATTGATTTATCACCAGAATCTTTATAATGCCATAATTTGACTTAACAAATGGTGGCAATGAATTGAGGCTTCCATGGTTTTACTGTAATTGTAATTCCAGTTTACAAGTTTACACCATCTTTTATGACACCAATATTAAATCTATTTATGTTGTGAAAGCAACTTGTGAAAGAGTACCAGTTTCAAAAATGTTTTTGTCCAAAGAAACATCTTACTTTAACTAGATATTTCTACAAAAGTTGCCAAAAAACCAAAGTAATTCTCCTGAAATGACAAATTGAAGCCAACAGTGGCACACTAATGTCCCTAGGACAAAAACTATACCAGAGAAAGAATGCATGTTCTTTAACATTTTCTATCAAAATAGGACATACTGTCGAAGCAGGTTCATGTTTAAGGCACTTCTTTTAATAAGATATTTGCAGTGATTTACTATAAAGAAGAGTTAAAATACTAGATTGATTGAGAGTGATTTAGACCTGTAATTTCTTGGCCATACCCTACCATACTACTCATTTTTAAATAATGACATCAACAAATTCCTTCATTACTTCTAATCTCTGATTTAAACTGCTTAAAACCTCTGGTTATATATAACATTAATAGATTCAGTTCTTTTTAATTGCCATGGGAATTAGCCATCTCAAATCGAATTTACCGTGTAATTGAAAATTAAAGCACTTATTTTGCCTAATGCACCAAACTGTAGCTTAGAAAGCAAGACAAGATAAACACATATCTAGACAACTGATTGTTGATAAATTGAGACAACTGATTGTTGTTGACAAAACTCTTACTTTGAATTGGCACTAAATCTTGACAACATGGCTAACCGGTACATACAAATCTGTACATACATAACACATGTATATTACTGTTTGAAAACTGAAATTCAACTAGCTAAGTTAAATTTTGACCAGAATTTAAAGAAGATGTGAAGCCTGCATAAAATAACAATGGGACATGACTGACATGTCTTGTATTTAACAACCACTGTGGTAGCTCAGTTGGTAGAGTGCTCGTTACATAAGTGGGAAGTCGTGGGTAGCGACTGTTCTTTCGCCAAGCACTTGGCATTACGAAATAAAAGTCATGGTTCTTTTGGATAAGAACTTAAAATAAACGATGTCCCGTGTCACGGTGGGCTTGGCACGATAAACAACCCTGCTGTATAATGCCATAAGCGCAATGCACAGGCAAAATTTCTGCACCTTCTCCTATAGCTGGCGACGTCTCGATATAAGTGAAATATTCTTGACTGGGACGTTAAACACTATTACTCAACTCTAATCTTGTATTTAACAGCTAAAGCAATAGTGTATATATGCAGTCAAACATGAGCAATTCAATCATTACAATCATAAGTCATTAGATCTAGAGTCTGGTCTCCATAATGTCTGAAATCTTCCATTTTGTACAGCTACTTCATCTGAATTTTAAACAAGAGGCCCATGGGCCTGATACACTCACCTGATAACTAACGGCTAGCTGATAGATTTAAAGAACACATAAATACTAAACCCCAATGAATTTTTTCTTAACATCATGATAACCATTGTATCAATACCTACAACATTCTAATATATATGCCTATACAAAAAGTTTATAGTTTTTGAGATAATTAACCATTTTGGTATTGTTTCGCATCTGTGACCTTGACCTTTGAACCCATGACCTTTTTCTATACATAAAAATGATCGCTGTATCAATACCTACAACATTCTAATATACATGCCTATACAAAAAGTTTATAGTTTTCGAGATAATTAACCATTTCGGTATTGTTTCGCATCTGTGACCTTGACCTTTGAACCCACGACCTTTTTCTATACATCAAAATGATCGTTGTATCAATACCTACAACATTCTAATATACATGCCTATACAAAAAGTTTATAGTTTTCGAGATAATTAACCATTTCGGTATTGTTTCACATCTGTGACCTTGACCTTTGAACCCATGACCTTTTTCTATACATCAAAATGAACGTTGTATCAATACCTACAACATTCTAATATACATGCCTATACAAAATGTTTATAGTTTTCGAGATAATTAACCATTTTGGTATTGTTTCGCATCTGTGACCTTGACCTTTGAACCCATGACCTTTTTCTATACATCAAAATGATCGTTGTATCAATACCTACAACATTCTAATATACATGCCTATACAAAATGTTTATAGTTTTTGAGATAATTAACCATTTTGGTATTGTTTCGCATCTGTGACCTTGACCTATGAACCCATGATCTTTTTCTATACATCAAAATGATCGTTGTATCAATACCTACAACATTCTAATATACATGTCTATACAAAAAGTTTATAGTTTTCGAGATAATTAACCATTTTGGTATTGTTTCGCATCTGTGACCTTGACCTATGAACCCATGATCTTTTTCTATACATCAAAATGATCGTTGTATCAATACCTACAACATTCTAATATTCATGCTTATACAAAAAGTTTATAGTTTTCGAGATAATTAACCATTTCAGTATTGTTTCACATCTGTGACCTTGACCTTTGAACCCATGACCTTTTTCTATACATCAAAATGATCGTTGTATCGATACCTACAACATTCTAATATACATGCCTATACAAAAAGTTTATAGTTTTCGAGATAATTAACCATTTCGGTATTGTTTCACATCTGTGACCTTGACCTTTGAACCCATGACCTTTTTCTATACATCAAAATGAACGTTGTATCAATACCTACAACATTCTAATATACATGCCTATACAAAATGTTTATAGTTTTCGAAATAATTAACCATTTCGGTATTGTTTTGCATCTGTGACCTTGACCTTTGAACCCATGACCTTTTTCTATACATCAAAATGATCGTTGTATCAATACCTACAACATTCTAATATACATGCCTATACAAAATGTTTATAGTTTTCGAGATAATTAACCATTTCGGTATTGTTTCGCATCAGTGACCTTGACCTTTGAACCCATGACCTTTTTCTATACATCAAAATGATCGTTGTATCGATACCTACAACATTCTAATATACATGCCTATACAAAAGTTTATAGTTTTCGAGATAATAATTATAATCAGAGGTAAAAAAAATTAGGTCACGACCTTCACAATCGACCTTGACCTCATTTTGAAGATACTAACAAGAAGATGTCAAAACTGAAAACCCCATGTCATTATCTGGTCAAATAGTCAAGTTATAACAATTTGAAGCTATTTTACGATTTTTTCAAAATTAAACGCAAAAACGCGTAACCTATTTTTTATCCGAATTTCACAAAATGAACAAACTATAGGCTTAAGACCCTAGAGAAGCCAAATATCACATCAGATTTTTTCTCCAATTAGTACTTTCGGAGAAGAAGATTTTTTAAGATTTTTGCACCCCTAGGTCACCTTGACCTAGTTATGGTAGCCATAGCAACGCCACGAACAAATCTGAATTGCACCGACCCATATATACTTCTGACAAAGTTTCATTAAAAACTGTCCAGTAGTTTCAGAGGAGAAGTCGAAAATAGGTGTTAACGACGCACACACGCACACACGCACGCACACACACACACGCTGCGCTATGCCATAAGCTCACATGACCTTCGGTCAGGTGAGCTAAAAAGCATTTGTTTTGTTTTACTTAGGCCTACACTTATAAATCCATGCTATGATTTATGATAATATTAAGAAGGTACAGTACTTAGAAATGATAAATACAGGCTGATTGTATCACGCTCTACATCCAGCATTCAAAATGAACAACATAATGGAACAACTGGTAACTCCAGCGTCAAAAGATTTATGCTCTATTTTCAACTTGACAGCCAGCAGAAAAACAAATGGTTTAGAAAATGCCTAGTCAGCAAAAAATAAAACTGTTAAGCCTTGGCAGATTATAGAAACCTAATGGTATACAATCTTGTTTAATGCGTTTTAGATATATCACTTTCTGAATACTTATGGATGGAAATATCAATATTTCGTTTTAACAAATAAAATATAAATTAGAAAGTCACTAACAATGTCTCAAAATTCAGTTATGAGTAAAGAGATTTTCTCAGCATTTGTTTTCTGAGTAAAAGACGTATTGATATAGAAAAACCAAGTGAAGCGTTTGTTGAAATCAAGTGAGGTGTTTGTAACCACTGTCATATTATGACCACTGATTGTAAAACACTGACATGAGAAGACACTACTGGTAATTAAATCTAATGACAAAATGGCAAACTATAAATCTGTATAACATGTATATTATTGTCTGAAAACTGAAATCTAAGTAGACATAAAATTATGAACAAAATCAAAGATGTGAACCTGGTGTATAATGACTATGTGAATTGATTGACATGTCTTGTATTTACAGGATGTGAACCTGGTGTATAATGACTATGTGAATTGATTGACATGTCTTGTATTTAAAGGATGTGAACCTGGTGTATAATGACTATGTGAATTGATTGACATGTCTTGTATTTACAGGATGTGAACCTGGTGTATAATGACTATGTGAATTGATTGACATGTCTTGTATTTACAGGATGTGAACCTGGTGTATAATGACTATGTGAATTGATTGACATGTCTTGTATTTAAAGGATGTGAACCTGGTGTATAATGACTATGTGAATTAATTGACATGTCTTGTATTTAAAGGATGTGAACCTGGTGTATAATGACTATGTGAATTGATTGACATGTCTTGTATTTACAGGATGTGAACCTGGTGTATAATGACTATGTGAATTGATTGACATGTCTTGTATTTACAGGATGTGAACCTGGTGTATAATGACTATGTGAATTGATTGACATGTCTTGTATTTAAAGGATGTGAACCTGGTGTATAATGACTATGTGAATTAATTGACATGTCTTGTATTTAAAGGATGTGAACCTGGTGTATAATGACTATGTGAATTGATTGACATGTCTTGTATTTACAGGATGTGAACCTGGTGTATAATGACTATGTGAATTGATTGACATGTCTTGTATTTACAGGATGTGAACCTGGTGTATAATGACTATGTGAATTGATTGACATGTCTTGTATTTACAGGATGTGAACCTGGTGTATAATGACTATGTGAATTGATTGACATGTCTTGTATTTAAAGGATGTGAACCTGGTGTATAATGACTATGTGAATTGATTGACATGTCTTGTATTTAAAAGATGTGAACCTGGTGTATAATGACTATGTAAATTGATTGTCTTGTATTTACAGGATATGCAAACAAACAGGAACAATTCAATAATCATAATCATTGGATCTGAAGTCATGTCTCCATTGTGTCCGGAATATTCCATTTGGTACAGATTTGGAAAACTAAGTTACCTAAAAATTCTGAGGTTTGAAAAAATTATTTTTTTTATTAGTTGTACCAGTTTATGATAATTCAGACTGTTCTTATAAATCATAAATTCAGGCTGGTTTCAGGCTAATTATATCACTCAAATTAACGACATAATGGAACAACTGGCTACTCCAGTATCAGATGATTTATGCTCAACTTGACAGCCAAGCAGAAATACAAATGGTTTAGAATATGCCTAGTCAGCGAAAAAAAAAACCTGATAATCCTTGGATCATTGTAGAACCGAACCCTATACAAACTTGTTTAATGGCTCTAGGACAAATCACCTTCTGAATACTTATGGATGGAAATATCAATATTTCGTTTTAACAAATAAAATATAAATTAGAAAATCACTAACAATGTCTCAAAATTCAATTATGAGTAAAGAGATTTTCTCAACATTTGTTTTCTGAGTAAAAGTATCTGGGCCTATTGATATAGAGTAACCAAGTGAAGCGTTTGTTACAAATGATCTATAAATAATCAATGAATTGTCTCCAGTCTCCCATTTATATCGGCACTTAAACAATTAGCACCGGGAGAATGGAGTCTGCCATAATGCTTCCAAATCAGTTGTTACACATCAATAAACTTGTAAATAATGACCAACAGATTTCTCTTAAATAACCATTCTTCAGACACTCAAGAGGAATAGTGATCCACCTACAAACATTAGCAGAGACCCATTGCATTCCATTCAATCTTCCAGAATTCAAGAAGGATTTGTAACTATGAGCAATGTTATTCTATCAAAGTCACCATGATATATTCAAACTTTGTATGATGTAATTGACGTATCGCTGGTAATATCTTTTATGTTCAGACACTAGCCGCCATCACAATACCAAACCAGCTTCATGGCAACTTATGACGTACTAGTGTCTGTGACGTCGTCATTAAATAGCCGCAATTCAGACAGAGTTTTCATTCTTTTTGTGTATTATTAAAGCATGCCGAGCCTTCGTCAATTGGAAGAAGAAGAGAACCATAATGTATAAATCTCCAGGACACTTAGGGCAATGACATTCCAACTACCAGCAATGACTTTCCCTCTAGGCAGAGACTCAAGAGGCCATTAATGGTGATATTTTTAAACTACAAGGAGTGGCTTTCCTTTTATACATAGTTATTAAGAATGACATTCTCATTATGAGTCTATGCAAAGACCTGTGGGGTAATAATATTTTATGTTTGGTAATTTCTACTTTTGATTTTAATCCAAGAAATTAACCTGTGGAGCAGGGAAGATAATATATATCTTGGAGCATTGAAACTCATTGGAAGAGATTTAATTCTTCATGATATCAAATCCATTAACATCTCATACTGATCTGAACAACCATTATTTTTAGTTACGTAATCAATGCCTCATTAAACCTTCATCATCATCATTAAATCTGACAATTATTCCCAGTTCACACAATTATAATAGCAAAATATCAAACAATTAATTTACAAAACTCATAAATACAGCCACTATCTGCAAATAATTATGCTGTTTCATTTTTCAAATCAAAATATTTTCACTAAAACATGATGAAGCCTGTCGAGATTTGAATATTTATATTATCTTCTATTAAAATGGCAACACACATTTTATGAAACCATCTTTAATATCTGCATCCTTGGTAAATACCCATCTCTCATTGGGTCATTAATGTTTTATTTTATGAATTATACTGCAGTGAAGTAGGAGTTTGCAACTTTTAGGTTGTTCAGAATTGTATGACAGACATCTTCTGTCAGTAGATGAACTTAGGATTACCATTGATTTATAAGAAGTATAGCAACAGTTAAAGACCTGACCCACTGCATGATAGCTGGTGAATTATCTACAAATGTTCATGGTTAACAACTTCTACCTCTTAACTCTTTTCTCTTAACTATACCTGCAAAGTCTGAATATGTTCATTTTGTATTTCATTTTTATACGCCCGTCATATGACGGGACGTATTATGTTATAGTGCTGTCCGTCCAGGCGGGCGGGCGTCTGTTAACAATTTGTATTCCGTTCAATAGAGACCACAAACATTTATGGATTCAAATGAAATTTGGTATACAGCTTTACCATGGTAATACCTTGTGCAAGTTCGAATTACAACTTTTTCGGATTATTTTTGGAGGAGTTATGCCCCTTTTTTAACTTAGAAATTTTTGTATGTATGACCATGTGGTTTCCGATCATTAGAGCCTACCACTATTTATGGATTCAAATGAAATTTGGTATACACATTTACGATGTTAATACCTGGTGCAAGTTCGAATTACAACTTTTTCGGATTATTTTTGGAGGAGTTATGCCCCTTTTTTAACTTAGAAATTTTTGTATGTATGACCATGTGGTTTCCGATCATTAGAGCCTACAACTATTTATGGATTCAAATGAAATTTGGTATACACATTTACGATGTTAATATCTGGTGCAAGTTCGAATTACAACTTTTTCGGATTATTTTTGGAGGAGTTATGCCCCTTTTTTAACTTAGAAATTTTTGTATGTATGACCATGTGGTTTGTATTCCATTCAGAAGACAATACAAACATGGATTTAAATGAAATTTGTTATACATTTGGTATACACATTTACAATGTTAATATCGGGTGCAAGTTCGAATTACAACTTTTTCAGATTATTTTTGGAGGAGTTATGCCCCTTTTTTAACTTAGAAATTTTTGTATGTGTGACCATGTGGTTTGTATTCCATTCAGTAGACAATACAAATATGGATTTAAATGAAATTTGTTATACAGTTACACCTTAATCATGGTAATATCTCGTGCAAATTTGAATTACAACTTTTTTGGGTTACGAGTTATGGCCCGAACACGGAGTTGGTAATTATTTTTACATACATATATCCTAGTTGTACTTATACTTCTCAGTAAATAGTACTACTCGATCAATATAACACGGGCGTATAATGCTCCGCTCGGAGGTGCTCTTGTTTTCTTTCATTTTCATCTCCTTAAAATTTTGTTATGATCCCTGGCACCCACGTTTCTGTTCTGGATATTTATTAACAAGTGCTGGATATATAGGTAAACCCTTTTACTGTATTCTATGTTTTGATCACTAAAATGGAAAAGTGAAATAAAAAGAGTAATATGACTTGATTTTCACACAAGTCTGATCCAATCAGAGTTCAGGGTAAAATTGACAACAAATGATGTCATGTAAAGTCCCTAAATATTCCTTTTATAGATAGGAAAACGGTGCATACCAATTTTCATTCAAAGAACAAAAACTTCTTACATGTGGAAATCAAATTTTAATGAATTTTCCATTCATATAATAACATTTTTATCATATACTGTTCTGAACATCTTGCATATAACATTTATAGAAAAGTCATTCAATGATTGGTCGTTATCAAAATTTTTTTTAGCTTTGTTTCAAAGATATATGTTCAGTCAGGATAACCTACCAATATTACGAGTTTTTAATTTTTCATCACATTTTGATGCTTTTTTTATTTTTGAACTCTGATCATAGGTTAAACATACCAGTATATGATGTAAGTGTTGGAATGTTCCATTGTTATTTTATTACTTGGATTAGTCTCAGTATTAAGATTTAATCATGTTATTCCTCCTCCACCCTGTAGCTATAATCAATAGTAGTAGAACATCTACATACATCAGATAGTAAGTTATGTAATACACATGAGTTTTATTCATAATACTATCAATATAAAAGATGTAAGGTTCTCAAGTAGAACTGAATTCATTCAAACATTTCAGTTTTTACCTTATAATTTATAATCTTCACGGTCTTTACATCCTAAACAAGAGTTTCACTTCCTACAGTCAAGATCATTTCATTTAAACTGATACTTCATAAGTTTTTTTTTTAATCACATATCTATGCAACACCCTTAAAGCAATGAGTAGGTTCAAGTGATACACTTTAGTGTTTGCTGGGCATCAGCAAGGGCAGCTGCCAAAGAAAAAAACTCTAGATGGAGAAGGTGTATTGAAGCCTTATGAGCCAGTGGACACAGAGGATAGGTGAGGTGAGGTGACTTGTGTTTTATGCCACATTCAAGAATCTTTAACTTGTATCAAGATTGTAAGGTCTTGGATGGTGGAGAAAACCAGAGTACCAGGAGAAAAACATTGACTTTTGACAAGTAAACTAACAAACTTTCTCAGACTTGAATCTAACAAAGTAGTTATCAAACCAAGACAGTGAAAAGTGATCTATCTACATGTACATGCTCAAGACCACTGAGCTCCCTCCCCCAAAAGTAATAAGGCTTTTTTATTATGTAATGTCTACTGTGATATGGTACATAAGGTCTCGCTGAAGGACTCCCATCCCAAAACTCTTATTATAATGAAAGATAACAACATTAATTTCACATATTGATCGACTCCATCAAGCATTCATCCCAGTCAAGAGTACATGGATATTTGAAAAACAACAAACAGAGACAAACAGCCAAGATCTATAGGATCTATAGAAAGGCATCATCCAAATATTTACAAGTTGGTAAGAGGTCAGTGACCTTCAACACCAGTGTGGTATACAAGTTGGTAAGAGGTCAAAGACCTGTCGTATATACAACTATGGTACTGGTAATCATTGCATTACATTACTAGTTCCACTACCAATAATAAGAAATGATTTTAGAAATATGCAATAAATGCTAGTTTGTCCTAAATCAGATGCATCAGTGTGTGGGTGTGACCACATATCTACATCCTAATATATCAAAAACATACATTTAAAATAAATGTTAAATAGCTAAGATGTGGATAAGATTATACTTCCTTCTTAAAACTGATTGTTATACCAAGATATATTTTAAAGTTTAAAACACCAATATTCATTTAAAAGCTAGATGAAATCTCTTTTCCGTGTTGACAAATACCTGTTGAATCATGCACACATTAAAGTGTTTAAATGCTGCACAAAACAAGATTAATCTAATATAAAAGGTTCAAGGGCTCCCCTTCTCACCTTAGTTAATTCGTTGGCTGGTTGCATATACATGTATTGTTTTAAGTCAACTCAACAATTTTATGAAATAGTTTTTATCAATATCTAAACAATTAATCTCTATATAAGTTTGTGTGTTATTGTGCAAATTTATGACAAATTTTAGGAAGACCTGATTTATACTTAATGCACAATCATGGCCAATTCCTTGAAGACTTAAATCCTGGCACATAAAGACACAGAGTATCAGCATGTGTTAGATTCCAACCCAGGATGTATCCTTGCAGTGAGAGAGTTTGTCACCTTATTTGTACAAAGGTAGTTGGTTTTCTGCAGGTACTCCAGTTTCCTACACCATTCCAGAACTGACCACATCCATACAAGGGAAATAATTGTAACTGGAGCATCATATACCATTTTAACCACACCACCAGCTCTGCACTATAGAATCAGCTCTGTTGATACATTGAGTTTTTAATACATTATCTAAATAAGATGTAAATTGCATCATATATCATGTAAGATGTTTTATATAATGGCGTGTGTTTAGGGCATTCACATACAGATAATGCCAGCATCTTGTGTTTTTGTGTAAATGTCACCAGACATACTTCTACATAATAGTCCTTTGTCTCATAAAGTGTCTGAAGAAAAGACAAGATCTATGAGAATGTTATAGTCAATATTTTTTAATTCTTTAAAGACAGGACCTGAAGGATTTTAAATAAAAGTTCTGCATGTATGACATGTTATAATAAACTGTTCTTACATGCATTATCTAAATCTGAGACTTTTGACAACCCAATATTGGCAAACAAATAGCCGTTCTGGGGTTTTAAATAAACCTGAAGTTTAAAGGGGAGTAATGGAGCTTAAAGCACAGTCATGATTTTTCATATATAGCTATTTAAATGCTACATGGAAGAGAAAGCTAGTATGCATGAAGACAATCACAAACCTTTGACAAGTGAACTGACAAACTTTTTTTAAATATTTGCTGGAGTGGAACCGTAACAGCAGGAAGGAAATACCTGATAAAATCTACGTCCTCACCAAGTGCCCAGCTGAGGATCAAAACCGGCTCTCCCAGGTGAAAAAACGACCATTCTTTACAGGGTTTGTACAGACATTTGGAGTCCAAATTTAAGGACTTTTTAAGAGTCTTTTTTGCAAATCTAAGGCTTAATAAGAGGGACAATTTTAGCAAAGACATATTGGTGCAAAGGCAAATAAATCAATAAAACAATTACTTTCATGTACATAGTAACGACACTTGAAGTGGAGGTTGAAGTTGGGCGTTCAATTGGGCCAGGTACCTTTCAACGCATCTTATAATTTATATTAGTCGATTTGCAACAACTAAATATTGAAATACAGACACCCAACTGACCAAATTCAATGGCTTTTAAGGGCCTTCGGGATAAATTCAAGGACTTTTTAGAGTCAGACTTGTTTTTAGGGTCCTTTTAGGGCAAACCTATTTCCAGGCCTGTACGAACCCTGTTTAAATATCAACCCACATCAGCATTGCTACAGAAAATTATGGAAAACTAGGGGACATATTTCACACCAGAATTTATGTATTTATGACAAAATGTTAAGTCATTCTCATAAAGATAAGTGAAATATGAAACAAAATACTGCTCTCCTTGGATTGTGTTCTAGAAGGATTTTAATTAAAACCTCTGCTGATATATATATGTGATATGAATATTACACTACTAATGAACAACTATAACTCTGATGATTATCATTTAATGATAGAGTTTACAACAAGTTACAGATAAACAACTATATAATCAATATGTTAATTCCCTAGATAGTACCAACATACATTATATATATGGAAATCACAAGGTGACAGCTATATAACAGAATGATGGATTATTTAATTTTTTGGAATGTGACAAAAAACAGCTTCCACTAATAAAGTAACACAAATTTGACATATCTTTATCCTGATTGTTTTTTTTAAAAGTTTAATACATAAACCCCAGGTTACCAGGTAATTATTACTTTTTTGTTTGGATAGCACAACATATGTCAAGCTGGGTACAGTGTTTTTAGGAGAAGGACCAAAAACTTTTGTCTAAAACATCAAAACATCAATATTTTTGCATTTATTAAATACCCAATATGACTCACTAAGGCCTTGACAATGGGGTCAGTTGGCTAAATAAGGGGACAATGGTCCCATGAACCCTTCAAGAATAAATACTACTGGGTACAAATTTAACTTGAAATGTTAGCCTTACGATTCTGCTGTTACACTATGTAAAACTGAAAATGAACTGCCGTAAGAAAATTTATGAATGAAAGATGCCCACATTACTCTTCACAAATAAAAGAACATTAGTGTGGATACAAAGTTAATGTTGCCAAAACAGCATGTTTTTATCTCCAACGCTTTGTTTAAATCAGATATGTGCCAGCACTGTATAAAACAGAAAGCGAACTTATACTTAGCAAAATTGATGAATGAAAAACATCCACTTTATTGTTTACACTGATAGAGGTATGTGACAGTGTATCCAAATCACAATGTCAATGACTATATGTACCTCCACAATCAGAGAGCAGGTACAGGTAGCTTGTAAATATTACACAGCTATTTCAGCTTATCACTTCGAGTCTTCTCCAACAAATGCACACAGTACAAATGTATTTCAAAATATATATACACTACACCAAAACATTTCATACAGAGATATTTAACCTGATGATATTGAAAACATATAGATAAATAAATACCAATCTTATAGACCAATCTTGTTTACAAATTTTTCTGCTTCACTACCAGTTCTATCATGACATGTCAGTAGATTCAATGGTATGGTACAGATACATCTACAAACAACAGTCTGGAAAGATGCCACAGAATCTGTCAGACACCTTAACAGACAATTACAGGGACAGCCTGTGTCATAATTCTGACAGGTTATTGAATGTACAATTATATAAATACAAGGGGCATCAGACTTATCATGTGTACAAAATCTGGGTTCCAAATAGAATCACAAGAAATAAACAACATGCCAATCAATAGAGCAATTGTTACAATTATTATGGATATACATTTTGTACTGCTATACTGCATGAAGAACTACAGGTACACTTTGATGAAACAAGCTTGAATAATTAGTACAAACCCAACCCAGGTTTTATGGTGGATCCCTAAAACGTCATCCAACATGGTGTATTGAAATAGACTACTAAAACTGAAGGTTGTATAAAAACATTCAATCATAGTAAGGAGTATATTATAACGTTATTATACTTCCTATAACTTTCCTAGAGGAAGAACAGTTGTTTTTTAATTTAATTTCTTTATTGTAAATGATCGATATCACTTGGTTATTAAATTAAAACAGGATTTACAGAATTAAAGAATAAATACAGCCAGGTACCTGTCTTGTAATGATGAAAGTATAAACTTTTGTGCCAAAAACAGAAACCTGCTTATGACACTTGCCAAAAAATTAAAATTTTAAATGACTGCATAGCTAAAAATAATATATTCTTCAAGGTTAAATTATGATTTTATTTAAAATTCAATGAAATAATTTCAAATATAAAACCTTCAAGCGCTGAAGGACCAACTGGTGTTTAAATTGAGTTCACTGAAAATAAATCTGCATGAATATCAAATCTGACATGCACATGTAAACAACATTTATCATTACAATATGTATATATATACATGTATATAGAAACTGAAAGTAGTACACCATTATCCTGTAGATGACAATATCAAGTACTGTACAGAACAACAGTTATCATGATACACAGAGCAGCATATTTACTATATAGACATAAATTATAAATATTTATACAATATAGTTTATGTCACACAATGAAAAACAATATTATGTATGCAACAACAAATATACACAAGCTTTGTAACAATTATAATATATCTTAATGTCTTACAGTTATTTTTTTTTTACATTTTCAACACTTTATTAATAATAAGTTTTCTTAATTTGGAAAGAAAAAATAAATTACATATGCATGATAGTTTCAAAATTCCAAATGACTCAAAAGCAAAGTAAAAACTTTGAAGACAGGCAGATTAAGTTAAACATTTGAACTTCCACCAGAAAAGTAAAGCCAGGTGATCAAGAAGGGTAAGCACATCCTATCTAACTACTCGCAACATGTGAAACTAGTATCAAAAGAAATTTTTATGGCGAAGTTACTTTAAATTCATTATTATCTTCTGATAAAACATTCTGTAATTCATTTGCACATTTGCACTTCACAATTCATGTTAATATAATATATTCCAGGACTTTTGAACTGTCTCAAATTATTGGGATCCAAAGTTTATCTGTTTATCTGAGATTATTTCACTTATATCAAAATGTTACCAGCTATAAGCAAAGTTAGACAATTATACCAAAAAAAGTAACTGCATTGTATGAAGATATTCTAGATTAAAGAAATCCTCTTTATCTGGATCTTGTTTTATACAGGGTATTGCCACATACCTCTACATATTAAGACGGCTTTACATACATCAAGAAAGGACAAACTGATCATACTCTCTTCAAATGGTAAATTGTGTCTTCCAATAACTTATGACTGATAAATTGCCTTATCTTTTCACAAAGTCAAGAGTTTTCCCCCAATCTCTAATGTAGCTAAGTTACAGTGGAGAGTTAAGTTACAGTGGAGAGTTAATAACATGACATTCTTTCTGATATTCCCAAATATTATTATTCGCATGGTGATTCAATGTTCTCTTTCCAAAAATATCAAACATCTAAGTAATCAAATTAAGGTATCAAAATTTCATCTGATTTTATTTTGGCCTAAAACTGTTTCTTTGTCATACTTTAAAATTCAACTGTAAAACCCAGCAGTCAAAATTAAGATCTAATGATGTTCCAGTTATCAATGTCTGACTGTAACAACCTGTATCATCATAAACCACAGTTTAGTCTTGGATGTTGAACACTAGTCTACTAGCAATGACTAATTAACTATGTAGAAAAGTGTGACTAAAGTAATATTTGGATAAAATTTACTTTTTTTTATTTGCTATTAAAATTAATCACATGGATTATTTGCAATAGAAATTACATTTCTTATCTTTCACATCTGCTTCAATGTGATTTTGTGGTCTAGACTCCCACCACACTCCCCCCCCCCTTCCAAAAAAGCATAAGTTATGTATCATTTGTCATTACATGAGTACTAGTAACATCATCAACAGGACAAGTAAATGCTCATTTACCACTTTTCTGGTTGACTATTGGGTAAAACAGTTACATAGTAATATTCAATCAATCCCATCAGACAAAGTCTGTACAGAAATCGAAATCAATGACGTTGACCTTTACTCACAAAAACTTTCCAGACTGATCTCGAAGACACATACACATATTACATATATAAATAACAATTTATTTATATTTAGTTCTGATCACATAGATCAGAAAAATCAATATTCTACGTGCTCTGGAATGCTATACATTGTTATTATCCCGTAGTTTTCTCTCTATATATAGTTATGTAGCATGATTTTTAAAAATGAAATTAATATGTATCATCATTAGTTTGCCCTTTTTAGATTAAATCATTTCAATGTGCATCAAAATCAATCTATGCTTCTTATATTTACTGTAATTCTACAGTGTATCATTTACATATATATCCTAGCAACTAATCACACAATCTTATCACCAGAATGCTTAGTTTTTTGTATGAATGCATGACATGTTTCCATTCCTGGTAGCCAAAATCGCCATAGGCTACTAATTTCTGAGCAATTCCTTCAAAAAGTAATCTTTTTTAACACATTTGTAAAAAAATACTTTAAAAAGCACTATACATTCACAAATGTTGAAAATTTGGTTATTAAAAATTAAAATTTGTAAAAACCTAACATTATGGTTCTGGCATTTAAAATTCAAATATGTTCAGAGCATGTTTAGGCTCATCCAAGGCTGGCACTTGTCCCTCCAGGGCTTAAGTAGCTTGAACTGATTTAGGGTACTAGACCCCTTGGATACCAGTCCATCAGAAGATTTTCCACAACATTTTTGCAGATCATAGATGCCTATTTATATACATATACTAGTACCAGTTTTGTGGACTAAAACAATCAAATACTTTGCTCAAATATACACCAACCAGCCAGGTCATCAAAGAGTTTGAATTGGAAAAATATTCAATCATACTTTTTATACCTGAAATATGTTACTAAGGATGTTTCTAGTTCACAGAAGCTAATAGCAAGTTTAGCTAATAGAACAGTGAACACAGTATTTGCCACTGATTATCATAAGTCAAACCTGCCTTTCAGGCCACCTGCTTTTAACAGCCATTAAATTTTTATCCCAATTTCTTTTTATTCATGTTATATGAACCTGTATGTAAGGGTCACCTGCCTATAAAGACCACTTTTAGCGGTTAGTAGCAGTTCCTTAGTTGGCCTTCATAGAGAGGTATGACTGTATATGACTTCTCATTTAACAAGAAATTGTTTAGAAATTCCAATAACACAATCAGGTTCTGATTATGCCCAAAAGCTTGAACAGGCCACTTGAGACAAATAACCATGCAGTATTATACTGTATAGATGTTGCCAATTTATCTTACAGCACCAATATCTGCCAGGATCCACCTGGGACTTGCTCGCATCTCACCCGTACAAACACCTCCATGATAAGAAGGTGTTGAGACTGATAGGTTAATAACCCTTCCAAAATATATTAACAGCCAAAAACCATCAAAATCACATTAACACAACAATACTCAATAAACTTCTTCAATCACTGGTTGCTAAGGGGCACAAAACTAATCATTTTCATTTGTAAATGGTTGCTAATGGATACAAAACTAATCAATTTCATTTGTCAGAATAAACAAAGACATAAACACGAAGTCATTATGTAACACCAGACATGACTATGTCTCATAACAGCATTATAAAACATAACATTAAAACTTATTTTAAGGGTTGTCTGGACTAATGATGACTGACTCATCCAAATCTGAAAAACAAAATAATTTCAAATTCCATAAAAGTGTATAGACAGGTTTGTGCCAAGCATGTCTGAAGTACTGCTGTAATCTGATTTTGCAGACTAATATGTTGTCAACACTGACAGATTGTATGATTGATTCACTGTTGGCCTTGTTGTAATATAAAAAATCTGAAATGCCTGTTGGATAAAAATATTAGGAATGGGGTTCGCCGCTGTACCACGTGATACCCTCTAACGCTTGTGCGGAACACTTATTTCCAATGGATATGGAATCGCATGAGATGACGTTTTCCCGTGGAAACGATGTCATGCCGGGAATCTGTGAGGTTGACGTTTTCCAAAACGTTTCGCACAAACATTAAGAGGTATTGATCACGTTGGTACAGCGGCGAACCCCATTCATCAATCTATCAATGAAACTGGACTGTGAATTTTTTTAACACATGACCAGGAACCAATCCTTCAAAAATATGTAAGCCTAGTCAGCATGTTAGTGAAAAATTTGTTACTTGTGTATACATGTATATGATAATTTCTGTTTACAAGTTAATGAACAATCAAACACTGCTAATCCTCATGGATACAAGCATGAGAACCTTACACTTTCACAGAACCAGTACATGTATACCTGTTTTAGGGGTTGTAACTGACACTTAATTTACATTTAAATTTCATACAAACATGCCACCAAACATAAAATTAAACCAGAGATTAAAATCATTAACTAAGATTTTTCATGATAAATATCTTGTAGATTTTGCCTAATTATTCCGGATTTACATGTATATGGTTTCCTGCAGATTTTGCTGGATTATTACGGATTTACTCTAAGATTACAGAAAATGTCCAACAATTCCAGAAGTCTGCAGTTATTCCGGTAAAACCCCCTTCTAAGTGATACAGAGGACCTTACCCACGAAAACTTAGATCAATTCAGCTCCACCATTTAAGAGAAGATTAAACTTTATATATAAGCTAGCTATGACATAAGTTCAGCTGGTTATTACCAATGGAGCAATAAATCATTTTACACTCTCCAAATAAATCAATTCTAATGGAAGGATAGATGTATTATTTTCATGGTTGAAATCCTGACACTGAATGTAAACTCAAAAGGTATCTTCCAATGGGATCAATTATTCAAAATTGGATGAGAATCAAAAACAATATTTATGGCAATGCTGTCTCTTACACCTCCCAAGAATTTTAAAGTTAAAGGTCAGCAAGCTTCACAAACTAAATCAAAATTGTAATGCATGACAAGAATGTAAAATTCAAGGTGAAAAGTCAATTAATGTTTTAAGCCCTAGTTAAAATTCTTACACTTATATTAAGCCAGGAAGTTTATGGATGGTGGAGGAAACCAAAGTGCCCAGAGAAAAACACTGACCTTTGGAAAGCGAACTGATAGGATTTGCCAAGAGTGTGATTCAAACCTAGGCAATGTGATCCATAAGTTGATCAGTATTGACACTTTAAAACATTTGACAACCAAGGCCCCTTCAAGTTCTAGAAACCCAGACAAAAACTTTGGGAGCTATGGCCTACAGAGGCCTTGCTTTAATTCTGGTTTTCTATTCTAGAATTAAAACAAGATATGTAATTAAACTATCTGTAAATTACCAAAAACTGTATGAATCTGACACACACTGATGCCATATCTGTTTAATTTATTCAAATTACATGTATATTTACAGAGAATCATCTGACAATAAAGTGCCTGAAAACCAATTTATCATTTTATATGCTGCTAAAACTGCATAACAATGATGTCATTAAATTGTCATTGTCAAAAGGTCTTAATTGAACAACCCCGATTTTTTAAAAACATTGAATTAAGATGCATCCCAAGTAAAATAATATGAACGCTAATGGTGTTTTTAATTTATCAATGTCAAACAACAATACTGAAATGTCTTAATTACATCTCAATTAAACAATTTACCATCACACAATATACATTTTTTAATTTAAAAATATAAAAAAATTCTCTTTGTGATCACCAATCCCATGTACACATTTTAAACATATTTCTTATTAATGAACATATGAATAAAATCCCATTTGATTTTCAACCAATAACAAACACCTCCATTTTCTTAAAACATATGACTTTGACAAGCTAGCTAAAATTAGGAGTATTATTTAGTACAATTTCCTCCTAGCTCTTCATCCTAACTTGTACTTCTTTTTTTATTTATACAATCATTCTGGTTGTTATTACACCATGAATAACAAAATCAATGTGAGTGCTTGTAACGAGAAAAGACGTAATTTATTCTGAAGCATTTGTATTGTCTCTGTCAGCCTGCGTATACATACCCCATGTATATTTACATATGTTATATTCAATGTATATTAAACAAAAGCCATGGAATCCTCACAAATACAGCAGATCATGTAATGTATACATACATGTGTATATACAGATTCTACAAGCTTAACAACATGGATTTCAAGACAATCAAGTGTGTTTGGCAATAGTGATAGTGATTTGTATATAAACTTATGTGGTAGAAGCTGCTTAAAGTAAACAGGATGTCCCATTAGTGCTAGTTAAGGGAGATTCAGGCTGCCTTCTTCATTTTTTTCATTTGGTTGGCCTGTCAATCTTTAGAAATCTTTAGGGTGGCCAAGGGTTAATATGGTGTTTTCTGTTCAATTCAGTTCAATCATGAAATGTTGTGGACTAGATCATGTAATTCAGTTTGTAGTGCTCTGCTAGTATTAAGAAGGTCATAGGCTTTACCTTTTGGTTTAGCCAGGCTTAATTGGTGACCAGGTAGCTCAGTTTGTAGTGCTCTGCCAGTATTAAGAAGGTCATACATAGGCTTTACCTTTTGGTTAAGCCAGGCTTAATTGGTGACCAGGTAGCTCAGTTTGTAGTGTTCTGCCAGTATTTTAAAGGTCATAGGCTTTACCTTTTGGTTTAGCCAGGCTTAGTTGGTGACCAGGTAGCTCAGTTTGTAGTGCTCTGTCAGTACTGGAATGTCACAGGCTTGACCTTTAGTTAAACCAGTGCATTTATCCCTTGCCTAGCATCTAGCATTATTACACTAATTTAAAATCCTATTTTAACTGCCTATGATCTTCACTTTACAACATCCACATACATGTAGATTATGCGACTTGAGTTTTGACTATCAATATGAAATACATGTATACTATAGTGTCATATTAAAAATTCTCCCATTCACAATCTTTTTCAGTACTTGTACTTGTGTGGTAGAACTTAAGGAAAATAGAAGTTTTTTTTATTGATTACTTTGTAGTTATTTCCTACAGTTGTTTGTCATGCAAAATTGCAATTCAGTGCAACTCATTTTTATGTTCATGGAGACAATTTTATTTTCTTAATTATGTTCTATTGATATCAATGCCTTTTGAAGACGCAATCTTTTGTGATTGGTCTTTTCAACAATCTTATTAGAATTTTTAAACATCAGCATTCAAGTTACAATTACAAATTACATTTTTGCTGATTTGTGTCATCAGCATGCAGACAGAATTTTATCAATGCAAGTAAATCAAATGTTTCACCGAGCTAACAGTAATAAGCTAAAAAATTTTCTGGTCTTGTTTTTAGTACCGACCACTGCAGTGGCTCAGTTAGTAGAGTGCTTGTTCTGTAAGTGGGAAGTTGCGGGTTTGGCTGGGTCTGACCCAAGACTTGAAAGTGGGTATTGATTGTTCTTTCACCAAGCACTTAGCATTTCAAAAGAAAAGTCATGGTTCTTTCGGATGGGAACTTATAATAAACGCGGTCCCATGTCATGGTTGGCATGGCACGAAAATGAACCCTGCTGTATAATGTCATTGCCGCTACACAAAAGCAAAATTTCTGCATTCCCGTCTACAGGTGGCAAAATCTCAATATAAGTGAAATATTCTTGACTAGGACTTTAAACACCATTACTCAACTCAACTCTCTTTTTAACATCCTTTTAAGTTTTTCTACTGGCAGTCATTTTTGTCAAAATTGTCTTGGTCGATTAAAATATTAAATTAATACTAGACTATTTACACAATTATTTTTGTGTTCTTTTGGATATAAAATGAGTTTTCTACTGATATTGTCACAATGACATTCATATATATTTACCCATTTCTGGTTGGTAGGTTTAACAAGGACAAGGTCAATGATGTTACAACGCCTATACTTTACAGTCTGTCAGTTTTTACCTCCATGATTTTCAGTCTCTAAATAATATTTCCTCAGTTATTGTATACTTTAGTGTTTACCACTAAACTAAAACAAATGAGTTCAAATTCAATCACTATGACAATATTTAGAGGTCAATCCCTGGAATATTTCCACATTTGTTGCCATAGACATACATCAGATACCCAAAAGGCAATAAAAGTTAAATGTGCTGATAGGAACTTATCTTATGTAAGCATTCACTACATGATGATATAAAAGCATTCAATTATTATGACATATCAACTAATTAATTGCATTTTTATCCATTATACTGATGTTTAGATTCAAGTATTCTATGTGGTTTCAGTGCTCATTCAAATGCATGTGCTGGATGATATACATGTTAATATCAATTTTTGAACAATCTACTTTGCCAATGTTTATTACATAACAATGTAGCATCACAACATCACTTTTCAAAAATTACTGTCCAAAATTTTGCTAAATAAACTAACCTGCCTGTTATAATATGTAAGCAAATTAACAGTTTGCAGGTTGATGCTGAGCCCATTTGACTATTGGGTAGCCTAAATTTTATACCTTGAAGAGACATCATTTTTCACTTTTCATTACTTTTTAGTCACTTGTGACATATGTTTATTAAGAACATTTACATAACAGAAAACAGAGGTTACAACAAACCAGAACATTAGTTCTTTTACAGAGACATCATACAAACACATTACCATCAACATTTATATTATATACATAAAGTGTGTACAGGCTAGAATGAAATTATTCAAATTGTAGGTTAAACAACAACAGTTTAACCTGCACACCTTGCACAACACCAGACTCTAAATGCAAAAATTCAAACCCAATCTATTTCTCTTTCAAAATGCAAGCTTTAATTTCAGGGAAAGTAAGAAACCCCAAAATTTGGAAAAATTAACAAATTGAATAGTGCCAAACTCGAGGGGAAACCATCTTGCAAATAGTCAATGAGCTTCTTTTCTCAATCCAATCCCAAGTCAATTATGTACATCAGTGTAACTAAAAAGACTTGGGGCTAAAAGTATAATTTTCTTTCTTCCCTTTCTATTCCCCACCTCCTACAACTATGAAGTAAAATAGCAGAGGATGTCAGCCATGGTAATCAAGGCTCTCATGGGGCAAATATGAGGACAAAATTGCAACATGTATAGTCTCATTCCCAATGCTAGAAAGAATGGTTTATCGTAATTTTGATCCAAATTTTTACAATGAAGATTTTAAGTTTAGATTTGGGTTTAAAAATAAGAAGATACAAGACTACCTGTAATGCTTTCATGAAAATGTATTTGATTGTTTTTGTATTGCTTTGAAATTTTGGAAATTAGATTTAATCTGCAATTTTTCGTAATTGTTATGGTTTTGTACTTTCACAAAATATTGTAGAATGTCTGATATTTTCATATTTTAAGAACCCCCGTCCCACTCCCAAAAACCCCATGAGAGCCTAGATAATAAAGCTATATGATGTATCATGGTTCATACAAAATAATCAAAACTTTTGGAAAACTAACTTTGTACCACAGCATTTTTAATAATTTCAATTAAAACTTTATGATACTGAACCATATCTGGTGGAGTCATTTTTTGTGCGAACCATGTGTATATGAAACAAGAATGAAGCAAATTTAAAAGCAGCAATGAAAAGGAAGGGGAATTAAATTATTTTAATTAATAAATGGAGAAAATTTTCCCAAATATGGTATAACTGCCAAAATTTTGTTATGAAGCAAAATAGGAAAATAATAATTCAATCAACCTGAAACCTTAATTAGTTTTCATCAATAAAGTCTAGTGTTGTAAACAACAAACACAAATAACGTTCAGCTAAGTCTACAAAAAACTTGACAACATCCAGGAAATATCCAAACTGAAATTAATATCATAATAATAGCTGTAGCCTCTGCCTGGCAGGGAGAACAGGCTGGTAGCCATCCTAGTCATGCGGATCATAATTCTGCCATCAGTTTTGCAAAAAAAAAATTCTACTATAAATAGGACACAGTCACATTACACATTGAATACATAACATGGTATTTTATAATATGTAGATCTAGAAATAAGTAATACGCAAGCAAATTGAACGATAAGTTTTTATGTCTCACTTGCTTGTGATTATTACCAAAGTGAAAGTCCAGAACTTTTCTTTCGTGGATTCCTGTTTTAAGAATTTAACACAATACATTCAGTTTTTATATTTTAAATAATATTCAAAATTATTTCACATTTTAAATAACATTTAAAATAAAATATATAGTAACAAAAGGGAATACATGGATCATAATAACATTTATATTTTTTATGTTTGTATAACAATTTGAAAATTTTTAAAAAAAAATATTTTTAAAACATGTAAAAGTCATGTTTACAATTTTTTCTTGTTTACTTACAATCTTCCCAATAAATAATAAATTAAAGTTACAGAAATTCCAATTTTTAAATGTCAATTTTCAATATATCAGAATCTAAACAATAATGTATAACGAAACTAAAAAAACAACAAAAATCTTGGTTTAATATACAACAAATATCTTGGTTAATATTTGAGAAATACTTAAAGCCCAATAACAATACATACAGTTGAATACCGTTATCTCGAACTGAAAAGGGTTAGACTTTTATTTGAAGTTCAAGATAAACATGGCTGTGAATGGCAATTGAGGAGGGGTCAACACACAACACATACATTATTTCAACATTTCTGTGGCCCAGAGGTCTGTTCGATATTACTTCCATGTATATCTCTTATAAAATATGTGGGAGGGGTCAACACACAACAGAAAAATTTTCTGCGGCCCAGAGGTCTGTTCAATATTACTTCCATGTACATCTTTTATGAAATGTGGTTTTCCTTCTTGATTCAAAATCTGTTAATTACTAATTGTTGTACCAAATTTTGGTGACAAACATGTCATTCTTTTTTCTCTCCATTCTAATTAAACTTTGTGTATCAAAATCACTCCAAATTTCTGGCTGTACTAGAAGTGACCACATTGACGGTCTAGCTGCTGGTAGTCATGTTCAGCTTAACGGTCATTATAATACAATAAATCAATAAGGTTGTTTGTTCGTGTATGCAAGGGAGATAATAATTAATGGGCTGACTAAAGACACAAGGTCAATTCTTGTTAAATAATGATTATATTCAAATTATACTATTTACCACTGAAAGAAATTTCCTTAACTATTTACCAGGGAATGCATGTACATATAATTTTCAATAATTCAACTGTCACATGCCAGTTATACTTGCATCACAATCAAAGTTCTTTCTATCATATAGAGGTATTCAATTTTAGGATGGTGGAGGAAATGTAAGTGCCCTTAGAAATCCACCAACCTTAAGCAAGCTAACTGACAAACTTCCTCACACTAAAATCTGCCAAACTGACTGGGATTCTGGTGGTCTAGGGTAGTAGGAGGCAGTACAAAGTGTATACATGACTCATCTGGGCAAACAGTTGAAAACTGTTAAAAGGAAAGCTTTAAGGGATAATGTCTAGAGATGAGGGAAAAGTGACCAAAAACATTACAAGAAGAGCATCAACCTTCACAGACTTGACAAATTTAAGGTGAAGCTGTCTATCTGGTTAATGTCCATAAACAAACGTCCCATATATATGAATATAAGTTACAGAAAATGATCAAAAATGGGAATTTTTCTTTTAAACAGTTCCCTAACACAAATTGAAATATAAAGACATTCATAAATTTATGCTGAACAGGGAGTCATTCATCTGTACTTTACATATAGGGTAATGATGATTTGAATTTAAATTGCAATGGCAACAGTTTTTAAAATGATTTATTTTACTGTTAAAACTTAATTTTATTCAATGTTTGAAAAAATGACAGTTTTTCTACCATAGTTCCTACAAGCTTTATAGAAAAAATCTTGATTTAGGAAACATCAAGTTTATCTTATTCCAGTCATTCAACTTTGAAAAATTAAAATACATAAATATTCACCAAAAAAAGTTAATTAACCATGCTTTATCTGTGAAGCATGACAATCAAACCAAGATTTTTGTTTTTAATTGGTGTAAATTCATGAATAAAATATATATAATATACAATATTTACGCTGCTCTTGTGCATCATGAAAATATTTGCCACATTTTAAACATAGAAACATCCATTTCTATGGAACTTTTGATTACATCATCAATCTCATCTCTTTTAATATTCAGTCCTCTCTCCCCCTCTTGGTTTTCAACCTCCCCCTTACCCTTGTTTTTTTATATATATACTTCAACAAGGACATTACTGTGAGAACTGTGTATTCAAATACATGTACAGATATATCAAAAGTTCCACTGAAATCATAGTTTACCATTTGTTGTATTGTTGCAAATATTTATATTTTGTTTCTACCATTTTTATCTAACCATTCTTCACTATTCTAAAAGCACCAACTTAACCATTAGACATACATCATATATATATTCACATGTTGTCATTGATGGTCATAAGCAACATTCATGTAGTACGGTAAATTCTTTTAAGTGTATGCTTTGCATACATGTATAAAATTCTAAAACATTTTCCTTGCTTTAAATTTGTCTTATTTCATTTTTTTCAGTTTTAAATTAATTTTTTCCTATCAAATATTAATTCCATAGGAGGAAGCCATAAAATTGAATAATCATGCCTCGCTTTGCTAAAAAAATTTTGTTCAGTTTTAAAAAGGATGTTCCTCAATTTGTCAACAAATTGGTGCAGCTAAATGTCTTTTCAACTCTTAAAACTAATGTTTTAAAGCTATATGAACCACAACTGTTCAATGTATATGAAATGTCATCAAAATTAAAATATAAATAGTGATGATGTAACAGGATCAAAACTGTCCCTTACATATAGACTAACGGATAACTAGTAAATAAAGTTATGTGTATTTGTACTTACTCTGGTGGTAGGGGCTCGGCACCATCATGTTGTCCTGGTAAATCTACGTGTAGAAAAGCTGCCCTTCTTACAATTTCTGCCATAGAACTGTGGTTCAAGAAATTTAACCACATTGTATCTGTAATAAATTGTATTCAAAAGAATTTTCAGCTCATTTCATAATGACATAAATTGTCTTTAAAGCCTCTCAATGATATATAAAAGATGCCTCAGTAGGACAAGTGGTCTAGCATGCATGCTTACAGATCAGTGCCTCTCACCATCTGGGTCTAAATCTCAAAACAGGCAGATTGGATATAGTCTTCCTAGTGTGTAAAAGTTTTCAGTTTGCTTGCTGAAGGTTGGTGGTTTTCTTTGGGTACTTTGGTTTCCTCTACCATCCCAGATTTGACCCGCCCTTCATATAAAAGAATCTTTTTTGACTGGGGCATAAAACTCCATTACTCCACTCCACTCTGAATGATAAAAGTTGATCAGTAAAATGCTCTGAATGATAAATGTTGATCAGTAAAATGTCAGACACCATATCCAAGGGTTGCGGGTTCAAACCCTGTAAGGACTTACACAGTATAAAGATCATAAACCAGTCATATAAGGTCTATAGGTTTTATTATGCAGATAAATGATGTCACCAAACAGTTGTTAATTTAACATGACCATGCAATGATGATGTCTACTGATTATATGGATTAGTGATCAAACACTGCATTTATTTACAGGAGAGAAAGGTAGATATACCTCTGCAAAGAAATTTTAGCAAGGTATATAAGATCACCCCGTTCATCTGTCCCATTATATTGTTTCTCATTTTGTACAATATCCGAGGTTTTGGAGTCAGAAATCTGTCATTCTCTGTTTGTTTTGGTTAATCTTCAACATGTACTGTAATTCATTAATCAAAATACTCACGGTTGCATCCTAAATCGTGGACTGTCAATACCACAAACTGCTGCTTCTCCCCCTGCAATTAAAAAGAACATGCATACACAATGCTTATACACTGAAACTTATCTCTAGAGTATCTCTTCTAAATCAAGAAAACTTCCCTTTGAAGATGATTTTACATGGCTCAAAAATGGGGAAGAAACAGAACTTTTTGTACATACCAAAACATTCATGACCACTTCTCAATGACTCATTGATATTGTGTTCTAGCCCATGATCTATCAGACCCTTTCACAGCCTTACCAAGTGACAAGAGACAACTCTACCAAAGCAAGAGACTAAAGGTTCAAAGCACAAGTTTCACAACCATTCTTTATCGCAATTTGTAAGTACATTTCTTTTTATTTAAAGTATTACATGTATAAATACTTTTTTTTTTACAAATCTAGACTAAATGTTTCAAACACATACAGTGGTCTTATATATACACACTGTAATGTATTCATGACCGTCACACCCTAAATTAATGTCTAACAACATCTCAGGAATATGCAGTTAATGAATAATTCTGAAATTCAAGCCAAATCAGAATGTCTGTCACTGAAACATGAGGGAGACATGGAAAACATAATACCACCATAAATCACAAAATGCTTCAATAAAATGTTATCTTATTTTTTTTTTTTTTTGCTGTTCTAGGGAGGGGAATAATATGAGAAAGAACAATTGCTAAATAGTGCATACAGATAATAAAATTTGATAAAAGCAAATTAAGTTGATATGAGAAAAACCTAAATTCAATCATACTCATAGCAATAGTATACACAACCTTTGACCTATTACATGTAACTTCCCCCTTCTCTGATTTTCTTGAGGATGCACTGACAAACAGACAGACAGACAGACAGAGACAGTGTTAGGTTCAGACTGACTCAGACATGAAGTAAAAAGAAGCAAAAAGTTACATTTTTATGTAAACACAATATGTATTACTGTAAGAAATAATACAAGTACAAATATCTAAAAGTCTCCCGTCATCAGTTCCAACAACCCTTTAAAAAGGGAACCTACTATTTTTAATTTATGCAGGTGGTGGGGTTCAGACCAGAGTCCAGATTGACCAAGACTTGAAAAAAGATAGCGACTTTTCTTTTGCCAACCACTCTGCGTTTAGAATTAGAAAAGAAAGTCATGGAATCCTTCAGAAGATACCTTAAAAACTGATGACACATGTCACAATAGACATCTGATGGTCACGCTAAACAATTCTCCCTGCACATTACCTGGGCGACGTGCAAAGGTAAAAATTCATGCCACTTCACTTATAACTGGTGACATCTCAAAATAAATGATAAATCATTGACTGGGGTATAAAAACCCATTCCATAAACCAATCGCTTAAAATCTTTGGGATTAAGCCGGTACACTAGTTTTTTTTTTTTTTTTTTTTTTTCATTTTCAGATAGACTAGCAAAAGTTTCTTAATGTTAAGTTTTAAATAACTTAATAGGTAAACTAAGTTTAAATTAAAATCTGTCAACAAACAAACAAACAATCTTTATAAATTTTAAAATTCAAATTATAGAAATCAATAAAGAAATTTGTTTTGCAAGTGGCCTATATTTGACCTAAATATAGACATTAGATACTATAAATAACTATCAAAACATTTACCACCCCAGCAATAATGTAAATATTGACACCATGTGCTATGACCCCAACTATAAACTGCTAAGGTAATGGCAAACAGCACGTGGTATCTGTTTACAACTCATTTTTTATTCTGGTCACATGACCAATGACCTTATTATTATTCAGATTTTGGCAAATCGCCGATGACAGAATTAAAACAAACAAAATTTCAAAACATTGACAAAAATTGAATTTAAACTGCATTAGATTGTGCAATAATCAAGTTAATGACGATGCAAGTGAATATTGATTAAACAAGCTTTTTGATGACCTTGAAGTTGAATCTGTAAAACCCCCATGATAACGGTAGGCCTATGATAACGGTACTTTGGTCCATGTAGCGCAACTAAAAAGCAAATAGTCTAGAGTGCAAATAAGCTGAAATATCGTCGTCTGCTAGACATTAGTTAAAAATGATCAATCTGATAATATTTATGCATAAAAGACATTTTCAAAAGAATAATAAGCTTCATAGTCATCATAAAAATACATTCCTTCATCCGTTTATTACAACTTGCTTTTTTACAGACGCCTTGGTCTGCAGAGTTTTTGTGCGACCACCAAATTACAGATTTTGTCACCTACCTTGCATGCTTTAATGTGAACTCTGATTGCATCTATCCTTGGACTCCTAATAATCTTTGTCTGAAAATTAAAAAGGAAAACAAATTTAATGGATGCAGTTTCGTTTTGATCAATTTTTTTTTGGTGTTCACCAAAACATATTCAGCAAAATCAATGGGAAATAAGTCAGACAGTTTTAAGGGAATGTAATTAATATATAAAAATAATGTAAATAAATCAATCTCTTACCTCATCTTTTGTAAACATTTTCACAGACCTGTGTTTATAAATCCAAAATACACAATGTATCTTCGTTACTCGTTACAAAGCGCGTATAAAGCCTCAATCTCCGATTCAGTGTAAATAAACTGACCTCGTTTATTTCCGTAAAGAATATAAATAGATAATTTGAATATTTCGGTAAAAATAGTAATTCTACCAAATTATTATATTATTTTCAAATTAAAGATACACTGTTACAATAATATTTATTTTTGTCTTGTTTTTAACGTTAAGCTAACGAAAGGCGTGCTGTAAAATAAAGCCTACTCTGTGACCATGGATATGGGTCACGGTATTGATTCTTGCAAGACTAATCATGTAATGCAATGTGCTGATGTGAATTGGAGTACAGTTGACTCAGTCTTGGAAAGTCTGCTGAAAAGAAAATAAGTAATTTCTATTTAAAATACTTTAATTGGTCGCTTACAACATTGTTTAACCTGCGAGGCTAGGAGTGTCTAGTGCTTAATATAGATCAATTGATTAGAACTATCGTTGAATGTAACGGGGGTATCTGTTAACTCACAAGGAATTTCTTGATCGACGGGTTTTGTTGACAGAGGGATGTTGCAAGTGCATTAAGATTACCAAATTATCCAAGCCCTCATGGTCATCATCGCATTATTAATGACGAGTTTGATGTCTCTGTATCCAAAATCATACCATTGATATATTTGCCGTTCCATATAATTCCATGTTCCTTTCATTCCACACACGACTGTTGTATAGCTAGCTAAACAGGAGACCTGTGCACCTGACCTCATATCTCTGTTAGAAGAACCTATTTTGACAGTTTCAAAGTTTTTACCGTTTACTTTAGGATTGTGGTTTGGACATGGGCTGGTGTCTTTGTTCTTTATTTTGACACTTTGTAACCGACCAGAATTGTTCAATTGGATTGCCCTAAATTCATTGTTCCAAACATTTTGCATTAAAGTTGCGCGTGGGTATGATTTCTGGGAAGAAATTTTCTGTCTGGAACAGCATTAACATTAACCATTAACAACTTTGTTCGTTTATATCATGAGCCACTTAGGTTCTCGCCTTCATTTGAGTGTTAACCACTGCGGTAGCTCAGTTGGTAGAGTGCTCGCTCCGTAAGTGGGAGGTCGTGGGTTTGATCCCCGACCGGGTCTGACCCAAGACTTGAAAGTGGGTAGTGGCTGTTCTTTCGCCAAGCACTCGGCATTACGATATGAAAGTCACGGTTCTTTCGGATGGGAACTTAAAATAAACGAGGTCCCGTGTCACGGTGGGCTTGGCACGCTAAAGAACTCTGTTGTATAATGCCATCAGCGCAACGCACAGGCAAAATTTCTGCACCTTCGCCTATAGCTGGCGACGTATCGACATAAGTGAAATATTCTTGACTGGGACGTTAAACACCATTACTCAACTCATTTGAGTGTTGCCTGGCAGCGCCATTCATGAATGTTGCATTTGCACGTAGTTCTAAACTTCAGTATGGGATTATACAATACGTGTGCCAATCCACTTTTAAGAAACCAATGGATTAAGCAATAAACTTTTATCTCATCTTGTTTGTTTGTCAACTTGAATAAATGTACACAGGTGTTAAAACTCTATATACGAGTACATGTAACCAAAAGTTCAATAACCCTACATTTATTATGTTATCTCTCCGCAAAGGATCGAATCCCACTTTCGGGCATATCTTAGTGTCAAAAAAGTTCTGCCAGTTCGTTTGCCGAAAGTCACAGAAAACAAAGTTAAAACACGTTTCTGTAAGTTTTATGCCCCTCTCAAGATTATTAATTTCCCTTATATTGAGATGGTTAGTTCTGAGATGACGATGGAAACCAGAGTGTCTGGAGAAAACCATCAACCGTTGGCAATAGAATTGACTTTATATGACTAGACCTGCCACTAAATGGATGGAATTCGAATCTAAAGAGAATATCTTATTTTTCATTTTCTGAAAACAATTACATATTTCAATCAGAATTTATAATATGGCAAGACACTATGATCTTGGGCAACCAATTTTTTTCCATTGTACTCAGTAAATATCAAATAACATCATATAATCAATAAAAATTGTTCTTTTCTCTGAGCAATGTTAGATACAATTGATGATAACAAACTGGACAAGTTATGTCGATAAGATAACAAAAGTCAATAGATTGTACAGTGGTACTTGTAGTACGGATGTGTGAACACAGGCTATTTATGATAAATTTGAAGATAAAACAATGTTTTATCATTCAGAATGTTAGATGAACACGTGGTCATTAGACTGTTCTTTTTAATCTACAAGCATTTTTATATCCAGGGTTGTGAGAAGATTTGTGAAGAATAAGCACAGTAATAGAAATCTCCCGCCACCACATCAAAACCTCCAAGGCAATCCTGGACACAGAGTATGACGTGTCTGTGTCCAGGATTGCCTTGGATCATATTTGGTGTGCCCGCAGTGCCCGCCGCTCAACCGGACTGCGCAGCATGACATATACATATCACATTCAATGTATAGTGTAGTGAAACACTTCCCATGTAAGTATGGACTTAAGCCTATAAACACAGCAATTATAGGCTTAAGTCCATACTTACATGGGAAGTGTTTCACTACACTATACATTGAATGTGATATGTATATGTCATGCTGCGCAGTCCGGTTGAGCGGCGGGCACTGCAGACGGCTTGTTGGTGGGGATCGTTGCCCAATCACTTGTTTTTCTGCCTCGCTTACCGTTCGACTGGAAATGTGCTAGCATCTAATTTACTGGTATACGTGTATGTCCGCGCAACACGGTCTAGTTGGATAGCAGGTATTGCATGTAACTTGTTGGTGGGGATAGCTTGCCCAACCACTGGATCGTCTGCTCTGCCTGCTGTTGATCTAGAAGCGTGCCGCATAAATGCACGTATATAAAAATATCTTGTTCTATGTAAATATTAGGTATAATCAAAAAAATTTTTGTTTGTGTAATTATGTTTAAATTTTATTGTTTATGTTCTGTGTTTATAATTTTCTTAAAATCACATTGTAATCTCTTTAATAGAGGAAATAAAGATATGATGATGATGATGGTGAATGTAATAAGCACAGTAATAGAAATTTCCCGCCACCACATCAAAACCTCCAAGGCAATCCTGGACACAGAGTATGACGTGTCTGTGTCCAGGATTGCCTTGGATCATATTTGGTGTCCAATAGTTCCATGTTCCTTTCACTCTCAATTTTGATTACACACGTAGCTATATACGACGCACCGGCCTCATTTCTCTGGTGAAAATGCATGTTTAACCTTATTTGTCATTTTCAAAGTTATTACTTTAGGATTATAATTTGGACATGGATCAGTGTATTTGGTTTTGATTGTCCGATTTCAACCAATCATGTGAACAGTCAGTGATTCATTCGGTCCGAGTTGACCAGTAGGTATGAAACAAAATTGAAAAGCATATCTACAACAACCAATGATTAAAGATTTGTAGTTCATCAAGATCGACTAATTAGTATCCTAGAAAAGTGAATGACGGTTCAAGTAAGGTTTTCTGGAACATTCCACCAGAAAGACCAAGAAGCCTGGCACTTAACGGTGGGTAAATACAACGGAATTTTCCTCTCGAATATTCCATCAGAAAAAACCAATAGGTCCTTCACCTGTGTTGGGAGACTTCAATAATGTCAACGTTCTCTGGACACGTGGTTATTAAAATACATGAAATTCCTTTTAATGTTCTGAAGTAATTCATATCGATGCCATATCAAATGGTGAATAGTGAAATAGAAATACTAGTATATAAATACAGTACTTGATGGTTTGGAAGAATACTGTTATTGTCAATTTAATGACATTACCCACCATCCATCAAATAAAGACTGCTTTTTTTGTCTGAAAAAATGTTTCAAACAAACATATTGTATGGCTTGGCGATATGATAAAAGTAGATGAAATTCGGAATGAATAGTATAGGGCTACATAATACTTTTAAGGTGACTTTTAAGATAAGACGGTACTTGACGTTCTTAGAATGTGAATGAACATGTGGTCATTGAAATCGTTTGAGGAGGAAATAAAACGTGAACATATAAATGGAGAAAATAACAATAGTAATGCTAAAATAGCGAATATGCATTTTTAATTTTATAATACCATTCTTTCAAAAAGTTGTATATACTATTATTTTCTTAATGTATTGTATGATAAAATTCAAAAATGGTATGCATGGCAATTAGTAAACTCTGTGAAAAGTCAACAGATTGTACATGAACACTTTATACCGTGTTCGTAATGATTAGGGGTAAATGAACACAGTGCTATTTAGGTTGAATTTAAATTTTAAGATAACACAATGTATTTCATAGTTTTTAATGTGAATAAGCTTTTCACGGTTATTGACTAAGACCTGGATATCAACGATATCAAACGTACAAGTATTGGACTTGTCTTATCTTTTGATCTAGACGTGAGTACTGAGCAGAAAACACGTGCACCTAAACATGTGGAAGGCATATACACACAACTTTAAAACATTTTCTGTTGTTATTATTTTTAAAAATATATGTCGCCACGAATATTGTAACAACAGGAATGGTCGCTGTAGCTAGCGTGTTTTCACATTTCTGGTTCTTGAAGGTACTGGTGCTGGTCAAAGGTTCATTAATATAACGATATAATAATTGACTTCTGGTGAAATATGCATTACCAGTCTATGATATAATCTGTATTGCATATTATACCAGTGTTAATTTTACAGCGCTAGACGGTCATTTCAGAATACAATTCCTGATCAGTAGTGTTTGAACCAAAATTTTGAAACCATTTTTTTCTTCAAAAGACCAGTATATTTTTGTTGCTAAATACAATGGTATATTTTTTGCTAATGTTTGTGTCACAGTAAAAACTGGAATTCAGTAAAATCCAGGCTTTTACTAGTAAAAAGCAGAATTCTAGTTTTACTAGTAAAAACCAAAACTCTAGTTTTTACTAGATTTAAGTAAGTAAAAACTAGAACTCCGCTTTTTTACCAATAAAAGTCTGGACTTTTGAAAACTTTATTACAAATAGAAAAAAATACATTCTATTGATCAGAATTAACACAAAGCTACAAGAACATTTAAACAAAGTAATACTAGTATTTGGGCATGTGCTTTCGATATTGAAAATAGATTATAAAACTCGGTCAGCACCAAAACAAAGTTACAAGAACCTTTCAACAAAGTAGTTTTTAGGCGCGTGCTTGTCAGTGACACTAAAAATAAATAATAAAACTGTTATTGCATAGATCGCCACGTGTCCGTTGGGTATCTATATTTAACATACCGGCCTTTGGCGTAAGCGTTGTAGCTATGTGTTTTTTATGAACTTAACGGTTGTGACAATAATGTTTACAGTTGTTCTATTACGTACAGATACCGTCAGTATGCTGAAGTCAAAAACAAAAACAAACATACCATAAAGCAAGCCTAAAATAAAGTAAAAACTTTGAAGCTGGCAAATTGGATTAAATACGTGAACTGCCACCAGGGAAGTGAGACCGGTTGCTCCGGAAGGGTATAAGCACCTCCCACCTGCCACTGTGTCGCGGTAATCTAAAGGAACGTTGAACTATGCTTGGCGTTAAATAATACACCAAGGGCAATTTTATAAATGTGCAAACATTAACATGATTTATATTTCATATATCAATGTTTTATTTATTACTATGTATTCCTTGTATGCGCCATGTACCGGAAAATCAATCCGGGTCGTTTTTCATTTTTAATATTTAGTTTTCAAGCGCCCTTCATTCGGTCAACGTGAACAGAACGCTTTCAAGTAAACAATAACATTCGCGTACAAAAATATTTTCTGCCATTCTTTTTCTACTTAAAAGTAGTATCAAACAAAAAAATAAGCTTTTTACTAAGACTCATTATATTACAGAATAAGACTAAATCTGTACCAAATTTCCAAGATATATCCAATTCTGAGCTGAAAAGCAACACATGTTTTTAGTTGCCGTAGCGACGCTTTAGTTTCAAAATGGCGACCTGCTAGTGAATGGATACAAGGCGTAGAAAGAACGCAATTATTTGCAACGTAAGGAAACAATTTCACATTTTTTGCTTCCTTGAAATACATTCTTTGTTTTCTTGTGAATTATGTTGTGATATATTTTTATGATTTGCTTGATTGTAACCGCCCTTTTCATTTGATAGGCAAAAAGTGTTTATCACTTTTGAACATGACCCTTTTAAGTGTTTGGTCTCATATTCTTATGGTACAGTTACTAAGTTTAAAATGAATTCATTTATACATGCCACATGAAACATTGTGTTTTTAAATGCTAGATCCTTTTTCTATTTACATTTCTATGGAAAATAAATAATTTTCCACTTGTTTTTGAGTCTTTGGTTTTGGTTCTCTTTTCAACTTTTGCCATGCACAGTTCTTAATTCTAAGTTATTCCAATGCCATATTGTAATACTGATCTCATTCAGATAGTTCTGTCATTGATAGATCGATATATAAATGTATAATTGATAAAAGTCATTTATACAATATATCAATACATTTTTTGAGTATTGATATTGACAAATATGCAACAAGGTTAGAGTAGTCAATGACACATAGATTAAACTGGTAAATGTATTATAATTTCAGTTCATCATTCAAATGTATCTTAAAACTAAATGATATACAAAACAGGGTGCATATAATATTAGAAACATATAAATGACACCAGACATGCAAAATATTGATGTCTATCTATAAAGGATTCAACAAAAATTAAAACAATTGAATTTCTTTTTAATATTTCAATATATAGATTTATCAATATGTTTTTTCAGCTGATATATTGATATTCAAATTCCCATCAATGACAAACTAAGCTCCTTGATGGTAGCATGTATGTGCATCTGACTTGTGAATATTCACTGACATGTTCTTCATAATGTCAACATTGTTATAGTAACATTAAATTTTATTAGAAATCACCATACCCCCAATTCATATTTTTTTAATGTTTATATGAGTTATTTCTTACTTTTCTCACTTTCCTTTGCACCTGTTCTCACTTTCCTTTGCACCTGATATTGTGTCAAATGTTTTGTCACATAATAATATTCATGTGTATTACCTCTTGATTTAATTTGGACTATACATCTAACACTACAACGGGTGATTATTTTTAAATTTGTTAAAATTTTCATTTGTAAACTTTTTACTTACTTTAACATTGTTATATTTTATATACAGGTGAACTGACTAAAGTATATTACAAACATGGCTTTAAACCATGGACAGCTCGTACGGCATTGTGTCCATGTGTTGGATACATTTGACAGAGAGATGCAATCTGTAGAAAATCACATTAATAAATACCTTAAACAACAAATGGTAAGTATAGTGATTAGTAAATGCATAATGAACTTAGTCAAACATGGTACAATACATGAGAAAATATCAATTGATATTTACTACATGTATATGGTTTTATTATTACAAGTCCTAAGTTACAGATCAAGTTTGAATTTTGTTCTAGTTTAAATATTTAGTGAGTATTGGACTATATATCACCATTCTTAGAATGCTTGTTACACCATGATGTAAACATATTTAGATGTAGATATATTTAAATGCAAAAACAGTTATATAAATTTACACTTTTTAATGAATAGCACATTGTATTGTTATTCCCCTTAAACATGCAAACATGGGTAATTTAAATAATTAATGTGCTCAGGTTTGTTATGTTTTGGTGACATGTATAACACAATGTATCTCCTATATATTGTATATATCGGTGTGTTATTGTTTACATTAGTATATATATAATATACAGTGTCTAAATGTTAACCTGGATCTGTCTGTCATCATGATGAAGACACCAAAACATGTCTAAAATCTTGTCTTAATATATTGCAATAATATGTTTACATGTACACCCATTTATCTGGTTATTAACAAAACAAAACTGGTCAAAAGTATATGTGTCAGTGTAAACATATTGGGCTAAAAAGTAAAAAAAATATTTTCACTCTTAGAAAAATTGACGTTGGTAGGTAGGCAATTTTTAATAATATCATTTAACATTGACCATGGGCATGGATGCAAACTATTAACGGCGCTTGTCACAATATTAAAACTGCAGGTTAGGCATGCAAATTTGGAGTTATTTGATTAAGTGGAATACACACTTATTTTTTAGGCAATATTTTCATGCCTCTATAAAGCTTTGCATGGAGACTGATAGTCAAAAGTCAAAGATAATATTGATTATATTAGACTCTGCACACACGTACCTGTACATGTATCTATTATCTACATGTACTGTACAAAAAAGTGAATTTGTGACCACAAAGGTCATGTTTCAAGGTCATCCAAATCTCATGATGTGAGTGTTTGGAGAAAGAAGTTTGCATCAATTGTGTATGTAGAGTGTGTACCAGTTACAATTGTTATTGTTAGCGATTATGTTATTAATATTATTTGCCAAGAATGTGTTTAATTGTGAGTCATCTTGTTTATTTTATGCGTCATAATTATTATAACCCCTGTCCATGTAAAATCATGTCCAGGCCATATCTTATAAATGCTTTGGAAGGCAGTCATAAAACTTCACATGAATAATCTTCATGGTCCTAAGGTTTGCCATGACCTTGAACCAAGGTCATATTTGAAAGGTCAAGGTCAAGGAAAACATTGTAGATGTTGGGGGTGGGGAATATTTGGCTCTCAGGAGAAGTTCTAGTTATTCCTTGTTGCTGTGGCTATTGAAATTACATTGTAAATGTTTCCCATCTGCAAATTGATCTATTTCAATTTTGATACCATGTAAACCTTGCTACATTAACTTTCTGTTTCAGATTGATGATGAAAGTGATCAAACATTTATCATAGAGGTGTTTTCAAATTGTATCAGGTATTCTAGTATCATGCAGGTTGTCATGGATGGTTTCTTCGCTAAAGATGGAAGGAATACTCTAAGATCTGAACAAAATTTATACATTGGTAAGATCAATTGTATTAATATACATCTGCTGTAAAATTCCTAATAACTCAAACAACAAAATTAACATCTTTTCCCTAAAATGTTTTTCAAAGATTTGAAGGTGTCATTACCGAAATTCATTTAGTAATAATCTTTAAAAGAAATTTTGTTGTGTAAGAAAATACGCAACTAAAAATAACCTGGAAATAACAGAATTTACCTGTTAAATAATAACTATACAGCAGTCTCCTATTGTTTATATTCAGTTTTTATTGGCCAGGTGGCACGGAGTGCAAATCGGTTAATAGTATGGTGAATGTCGGGCGGGGAAAATAGGGTACCAACTTTGTGAACTTACTCCTCCTACAGTTTTCAACCAAAAACCTTGAAACTTCACAGAATGTTTCTATATATATTGAAGATGTGCACCTGACTTTATGGAAATATTTCAAGATTTTTTCCCCATTTTTTCAGACTTTGAAACTTAGTCACTTTTTAGCAAGTTTTTGAACGGGGATACCTACTTTGTGAACTCAACTCCTCCTACAGTTTTCAACCAAAAACCTTGAAACTTCACAGAATGTTTCTATATGTATTGAAGATGTGCACCTGACTTTATGGAAATATTTCAAGATTTTTTCCCTATTTTTCCAGACTTTGAAACGTAGTCACTTTTTAGCAAGTTTTTGAACGGGGATACCTACTTTGTGAACTCAACTCCTCCTACAGTTTTCAACCAAATACCTTGAAACTTCACAGAATGTTTCTATATATATTGAAGGATTTTCCCCCCATTTTTCCAGACTTTTAAACTTAGTTACTTTGTACTGTATATATCAAAAGATTATCAAAGATGTGCACCTGACTTAATGGCAACCCGGCCCATTGAGTCTGACCCATTTTTATATTAAAAAGCTCTGCATCACATGAGCATGCTCTGGATGACTTTTAGCAAATCTGTCCAGATTTGAATAGAAAAAAAATTTCATCTAAACAAGAAGGAATTTGAAAATTATAAAAAAGTTGTAATCTTTGGTGTTGGAAAATACAGAATCGCTGACTACTTTGAAAGATTGCAGTATATGAAATTTAAGCCATGGTCAGTCATTGCTAAAAATTTCTCTATAGTCTACTTTCTACGATGTTTGAATTACTTGGACATTTCACAGTATACTATGTAGTGAAACAGGTAGAGTTGGTATAATAAGAATTTTAATATACATATATTTATGAAAGCATGTTTTCACATGTATAAATTAAGTTTATGCATCATGAATATTTTGTTAAAGATTTAAAACTCAGCATGTTTTACATGATGGATGTCATCTTCTGTGCTAGGCGCTACCCTTGACTTGTCAGTGACATTGATGTTGTTTTTGTACTACAAGTATAAGTCTGTATATAGATAGAACTCTTGTTTTCAGTGTCTATTTTGCATTAGTTAAGATTTTATCTTAATACAATACAGCCTGTCTAAACTGACCAAGACTATACTAAAATTACACCTGCTTAAGCTGAACTTGTTATGTAGGACATAATTTCAAGTCTCTCTCCTTCTGTTAAGCATCACCCCTTCTACAATCCTAACAGAATCAAGAAAAACATTTAAGAATTGGGAACAATAATATGAGTTACAATGTCTGTATAACTTTTATCCATGAAATAAGAGCCTAAATTTGTTTATTGGAATTATTCAAATTATTTTTTAAAAAATCACATCTTTTGAATTAATCGTACAATTTTTAATTTTAAATGTTTGTGTTGTTTGTTTACTTTGTAGTAATCTGTTACTTGGCTGTGTTTAGACTAGATGAATTAGGAATGATACATTTCAAAAAATTTGTTTCTTCTCAAGATGTAAACAGAATGTACAGGGTAAGTAACAAATTTGGTCATTTCATTCATATTATGATGTCACCAGCTTCAGATGTATATTATAGCAATGACAATTCATGGTTACTGTGGATGGTTTTATTTTCATGGGGTGCATTTTTCTTGGAATCGGTAAAATCTATCATTTCGTTGGGTGGTAAATTCGTGGTTTCACTGAATGTCAAAAGTGTAGAAAGGAACCTTGATAACAGGTATGAATTGAGCTGACGTGCTTCTTGTTGATAATTTTTTGTTTATCAACCTCTATAGGATGAGTAATTAGGGATAAGAAATCAGTACTGAAATCTGTGTTTGGGTGTAAAAGTGCTAGTTACGATAGATCCAATTGTAATAAAATATGGTAGCCTACATGTCCGTAGTTACTACTATATGTTGTCTTTTTACTTTTGGATAATATTTCATGGTGGTCTTAAATTCATGGTTTAGACTGTCCACTAAAACCATTAAAATTGAGCCCCAACAAAAATTAATGATTTCACAGTATTTATTTTGCCACCTCTACTGTTACAAGAGGATCACTTCTGAAGGTCTTATCAGATTTGGTTAACTGTTTTACTTGGGAGAGTGTAAGGTGTTTCATTGAAGACGTCTCAATAACTGTGTGATTCAAGAGACCTGTCTAATATACTAAATATGGACTAGTAAAGCATAACAATTGTCAATTTTTAAGATGTTCTTTTTTCACATGCCAGATAAACAATTTTTTAAACATTTATATTTTCAGTTTTTAAATTTCTTTCTAAATGAGAAGAATTTGATAACCTGGATTAAAGATGGATGGGAGAAATTTTATGAACATGAGTTTGTACAGATATCGTTAATTTCAACTCTACAAAGGTAATTAATAAAACGTTTCTTTTATAGAATATTGTATATAAATTCAGGGTTTACACTGTCACTTGTAAATGCTACAATCTACACTTTTTGTGACAAAAAATATTCAGCTCAAGAATAGGACATTGAATATACCTAAAATATATTGCAACCAAAAATTTCCACTAATGACAACTATTTTACTGCTATGCTTCACCCTTCTTAACAGAGGGGTTATTTCTCTTTTTTGTCAAACATGTATAACAGAGGATTCAGAGTTTAACTTTGCCACACAGACAATACCAATCTCTTATGAGTTGAGTGGCTTTGTTTGGATACATGTAGATTTTTTCTTCTGGAGAAGTGCAAGTCATAGCGGAGCAGATAACAGAAAAATCGTGCAAATGATGATTCAAGCATAAAATTTGGCACAATTGATCTTTAAGGGCTACTGATCAAATCTACCCGATTGGCCATTTGAAAATTCAAGATGGCGGCCATCTTGAAAAAAGATGGCCACCAAAATAGCTGCCTGTAGATGATGTTTTGCTTAGAAATATTTGTAGTAGTCCAATTTATATGATCTTAGTGTGTCATAACTCTCGCCATCTTGAATTTCCAAAAGGTTAAACAAATAGATTTGATAAGTAATCCTCTGAAAACATAGGAATCCACACTTAGATCACGCAAATCGGACATCTATAAATATTTCTAAGCAACACGTCATTTTCAGAACTAAAATTTTCCTTAACTTAAATTTAGCAAATTTTGGTAATCTTTTCAGAAGTTATAACAAACATTTTTGACAAAACAAAATATAAATGTCACATGCTTGAAGTGATCTTCAGAATTTTACCTTAAATTTCAGAATATCTTAAAAATTAACAAAGTTATTAAAGGTTTTTGATGAAAAAAATTTAATGCAGGGCTTAGGCAAGCAGATCTCCTGTTTTTATGCAGATTATTGATTTTTTTTCTTCAGACAAGATACATATATATAATAAGTGGTTGTCTCATTAAAGTGATTAATAGATAACTTTAAATTATCTGCAACACAGTACTTAAATAAGACATCCATCTTTTGAAGAAAAAAGATAGTTATTTTTTTTCATCTGTGCACATTATAAATTCTAAGAATGACACCTTAATGAGACTATTAAATATTGAAACATAGTTATCTTAAAATTTATGGGCATTGTTTCATGGACTGGAACTAGGAAAATTATAAAGTTTATTAAAACTAAAAAGCACAGTATTTCCTGGTTTTATTGGAGATTTCTTATTACCCTAGTCTTCGCATCACTCTAGTCTTCACACCACTTTTTCACATTGATATTTAATGTTTTGTTTCAATCTGTGTTTACAATGTCAGATAAATATTGTTTTCAAGTGTTCCTTCCACTTATTTACTTAACTGAGGTCATATATAATATAAATGTAAATTTTTCTCTGACAAGTTTTCACTGACAAACATCATAATATTTACATGTAGGGGTCATGTCACTATATATAGGTTTTCAATGACAGTCCCATAAGTTTCACATGACCAACTTTTGCTTGTTATGATATAATAATGTCTCTATTTCCTCTGGTAGTGCATATTTGTGGTCAGACTATATAGGCAAACAACATTGACCTGTCCACTTGACCTTTAATTTTAATGTTGATCATGGACCAGTAAGGTTATTATAGGGAACACAGGTGTTTATTTCATCTGCATCATGGTAAAGTACATTGTTTATGTATTAACTGCGAATCCTAACACTACCCATGTATCAGGTCAACCCTCTCTATGGATATTCATAGTGAAAGGTCAACCGCACAGGTCAATATTGTTAAATTTGTTTGCCTACATTTATCCACATAAGTAGCAGACTGAGTTTGTTTACAAACAAAAAAATAAAACTAGGTTAGTTTGTATATGGGTCATCAATATTAAATAATCTTTGACAGTATTTATAGAACAGAGTTCTCTTGTGTAGGTAAACAGGTGTATGGCCTTGTGTGTACTTTATCTAAATTAAAACTGGTTAGATAAAAATGCTGAGCATTGCATATAATTTAAGAATCTTCAGTTTTCCTTGATTACCTGGTAATACTCAGAGACTCTACTATCAGAGATGAGACTATGTGTTTTGGAAGAGTATTACTGGTAGTTCAATGGAGTGCTTTCTTAACTTTGTGTCATTCCTGTTTTTAAAATGTAACTTAGTTTTAATACTGTGTGTTGCAAACTCATTAAAGTCAGCTACATCTGTCCTTAGTACAGCTTTAAGAGCCAATGTTCTCTGGCTCTGTCCCATTGACCATCGCTCACATCTGGACTGGGTGTCAACAATGATTGCATGATCCAGTGCAAGTTAAAACACTGACCCAACCCTTCAGATAAACATGTACAATATTATATACTGGTATTTACAACCTCTGGCAGTGTGCACTGTTACAGATTATTGTTACTGCTTCTAGAGTAGATAATTACCAGTATTAGTACATTAATAATACTTTGTATAAATATTTATATTTACTATACTAACATAGACAAGTCAGTTGAGGATATTGGTTTGTAAACAAAAACACAAAACTTGACCTAGAACTGGAGGGGACATTAACCTAGAAACTATATTTATCCAGTTGGTCATTTCAGGTTTACCTGAGGTCATGTATTGTTAGAATCATGTTTTCCGATGAATAAAAGACCAATAAATGCCATTGAAATATTGAAATTAAAACATAGCCACAAGATCTATATAGCTGGATTTCAGATTTCTGATGTATATGAAGCTCTTCATTTGTTGTTGCTACACATGTATGACATGACTTTTGCAGGACTTGTGAAAATGAGTCTATATTTGCTGAAGACTTCTGAAAATGGTTTCATATGTGTAACTACAATTTTTTTAAGAATTGCTTTTGTTCTTTGAAAATGCACCTTAAGAATTTGCTACAAGAGTACCGTACATTAAATTTTGTACCAAGACATGGTACTTGTGAATTTATTTAACTTTACAAATCTGATAAGATGTATAGAGTTCTGACTAACGTATATCTGATAAGCCAGACTTTATAATAAGCTGATCTTAGTTGTGACACTAAGTAATCCATCATTATTTATCGAAGTATAACTCAATATTGAAATATTGCCACATATTTGAAAATGGTATCCATTTATCGCAAGTTTATTTGGCTCGACTTTTACTAATTGTTCCAGGGAGCTGATAGATAGTCATTTATTTGTCATTTAATTGGCTTCTATGTTTGATATATTTTGTATTTAATTTTTTAAGCCAGATTAAATGCAAAAACATAAGTTCTCTGCAGCCCTCTGGTTTTGCTATACATACCAAAAATATAGTTGTTTTTCAAACACTGGACATATACCCCCTTTATATGTGCCTTGTATGCAAATTTAGAGCATTGCATGAAGGGTACTGTAATTATTTAAAATATACGTATACATTTTGTATGAGTATAACCTTAATTTCACACCTGAAAGACAACTTTGTTTACTGGTCTGACCATTAGTATGCAGGTCTGAACCAGGTGTGATTTACACCTATCTGAGGTACATTTCGGGATATACATGTATAACTCATTGAATTTTCTCTGTGTTATGAAAAATTACAAAAGTTTTGGTAAATACCCATTTTGTAATAAAATTTCTAGTCTCCAAACCTCACATGTTTAATAAGTGATATGGTTTTATTTGCAGGACTACTGAAATTACAATACATGTACTTGGTTTTATATTAAAGATACCAATATATATACTATCCAAGTTCCTTGCAACATTAGTAAATGCTAGGAAAAATATTACTATGGTAGTCCATCATGATTTGGTACTCAAGTCTCAGTCTTTATTTACTTCCACCTCTCCTGGTGGAGAATTGGGGCAATTATCTTTCCTCTCCAGTCAATTCTATTACTTGCTAGTGTGGTTACCTCTCCCTCTGTCTTCATTCCTAGCTCTTTTCTTTCTCTTTCTATAGTCTTGTGCCAGGTCTCTTTTGGCTGTCTTTCCCTCTTTCCTTCAGCTGGTTGCCATGTTATTGTGATCCTTTGATGTTCAGTGTTATTCATCCTCATAAAATGGGTCGACAAACTCAAGCCTCAGTACTGGTCTTATACATAGTCCAAAAGAAATATTGCCAATATGATTACATTTTTAATGTATAATATTGATTTTATATCTGATATTTCAGTTGGATGCCAGAATTACAACAGATGTTGACACAGATGAAAAATAAAATTGATAACAAACTTAAAGCTAAGAAGAATGATTCTATAAAAGCTACAGGTATTAATACTCAAATGATCTTGTCTGGGGTGTAAATCACTAGTACAACAAACCAAGTCCTCACTGAGGAAAAACTTTTGGCCTGGAACAAAGTCTGAATCTGTATTGATGAGAAACATAAAAAAAGCCAACAGAAATTTGATACACTTCTTGAATAAATAAATTTTCCAAAGAAATTGGTTTGTTGAAAAAATTATCAAAATGGAAACATTTGGGTTTTATAAAAGTCACTCAGAAAACATCCAGATATTTTGGCAAATGTTTCACTTTGTGTGTGACATCTTCATAATAGTAGATTTAACTGAACTTCTTTTGCTAATATTTTTGTATTCTGCTAAAATCATCAATATGTTTATCTTTTAACCTAAATGGTTTTAATAATTGTAGGTATACATATAGATGCCCTGGTGAATGGATTAAAGAATTTTCTTTATTTGTCACTTAATAAGTTATTCTGTAGTTTGCTCTTAAATTGCAAAAATGTTTTGTGAAATTTAAGTAAAAATGCTACAGACCGACTACGACCTTAATAATGTGTGTAATAATAATAATTTAGTTGTCATATTATAAGGAATTTGTATTTATTTTAAATTGTATATATTTTTGTAGAAATACAACCATTTAATATAACACAGCCCAGGCCAAGAAGTATACCCATACCAGAACCTGTAAGTCTACTTTTTATAACATGCCATATATATGCTGTCCATCTGTCATTCAATACACAATCTATTTTAATAATGACCAGAAAACTGATATATGTTGATAAAATACTTATGCAGGTCAACATGGTCAAGCATTAATCCATCTCAACTCCTCACCGATTTCTTGACAATAAGTTTTGTTATGTTTAAGAGTCATGAACCCAATGAGTGTCATTTTGACCACTCAGTTGTACAGTATACACAAAAACAAGATCATATTCCAGGGAAATCAAGAGATATTTCCCCTAAAGTGAAGTATTTTAATAACTAAAAAAATAACTTTAAAAAAACCCAATGATACATGTATAGTATTTGAAATTGAAATTTAGTACTGTGAAACATTCATTTTGTGGTGTCCCAATCTTTGTTGTTTTTATTGACATTATATTTGACCACAGATTGACATTATATTTGATCACATATTTATTTGTCAACGAAACAGTATATATATATATGCCTGGGTTAAGTAATTTAATGGACAAAAATACTGATAAAATATAGGTCAAGTTCGAACTTGAGTATGTAGTTTTTCTTGTATGTGGTTTTAATTACCAGTAAGGTTATTGTCACACTATCAGTTCATCAAAACGAAGGCAAAGTATTTTACATATGTTCAGTGATCGTCCTGTTCTTTCAGGAAAAAAAATTAGCTTGCATGTTAGATAAAATAGTTATATACTAATTACAAAAAAAACCAGGTAAATCAATATCTGTTTTATGCATGAGAAAAAATCTCAGTTGCCTGTATTAATTATTGAACATATCTTGATTAACTTTGGTTTTGAATTGCTTATGGTTGCCATAGTTTCTCAGAAGATGGTTGCACGTAACAAATTACCTGTGATTAAAGTCATAGATGTTGCTATAAAACTATGATACTTTTAAGAAGTGTTTCCATTGGATTAATACAGTATGGCCTGAAAAATAGACATGTTAAGCTATTTCAGGTGCCAGTTTTATTTCCTACATTGCTCTAAAAATCTGACATTGTTTAGTTCAGTTTATTCCGTTGTTAACAGTTCATATTTTGTATAAAAATATGTTTGAGATATATATACTAGGTATGTTAAGTTTGTTCACAGTATGATAAATATTTTAAATCTCTAGTTATGTTGGTTATTTATATTTTGAATAGTGATTTTCAATTATCTACCATAATGTTGTTGGGTTTTTTTTATTATTTAAGATTCCGAAGTTAGAAAAACATAAGCCAGTTCCATATACTACCTACAAACATCCTGTGGAGTTAGATGGTATCAAAAATAACAAAGAAGCCAACAGAAGGAGAGCTGAGGTAAGACTCGTTATTCTACCTTGGTATTATACCTTAGTTTATAATTCAATGTATGTTTCGTGGATCATGTCACATGTGTGCTGGTGATCAGTGTGTTTCTCTCACTATGACAAAGGAACAAAGAGAGACATACTGCTACTTTTCCATGTTTCCAAGGTGCATGTCCCTTTATTCTCCCCATCCCTATACACCCTTCCGATAAATCGCGACACCTGGCGGGAGTGCCATGATTAATAGTAGAATGTGACGTCATATAGGGAATTATGAAAAGGAAATACTAGCATTTCGTACTTTCTTTCAATATAATATTGCTTTAAAATTAAATATTAAATTTCAATTTTAATTACATATCGCTGGTATTTTATTTCATGACTTCTTGAAAAATAATTTGAAATTAATATATTTTTTTATTGAAAATTTTAAAAATTCATTTTAATTGTTACATAATAATGACTGTTCCACGACATATTTGATATTGTAATACCAAGTCATGGGCAGTCATTCGGAACTAATTAGGGCACTGATTCTGATTACCTGATTTACAGGAGAGAAAATGCTTCGGTTGAACCTAAGGACAATTTGCTTATGCATGAATGAATCCAGGTGTGTCAGAAGTAGCCTAAGCTTTTCGTTAAACTCGGAAGATTCTCAGTCGGTAGAATTAATTAATGAATGAGAGAGAGAGAGAGAGAGAGAGAGAGAGAGAGAGAGAGAGAGATTGCATTTTAGTATTCTGTAACTCGGTAAATAATTATATAAACGAACAAATTATCTATCCTAAAAATTTATAACGAGTCATGGGATAATTATTTATCCGACATTTTGAAACTTAACATATTTGTGTTACAGTTTAAAGATGATAAATAATAATAAACATCGCATAATTAGTATTAAAAGTTATTTATTTATTTATTTTCATTTTTATACTTTTTGATTTTTTGACAAATAAGTATAATATAGCCAAAGCAGTGATACGACACTACATGAGAATAAATCAGATATTTATCACTATGTATTATAATCAGGTGTTGCCTGTTCATCTCGTAATCAGATAATCTAGAGAGGTAAGCGTACTTGTATTTTCCTGTTAATTGCAAATTGGATTAATGAAACCAATTAGAAGTCCTATTTTTTAAGTCAACATAGGCAAGGATGCCATCATTTCTACTTAGAATTTATATAAATTTGACCGAAATTTTAACCATACAATCAAAATTTCAATGTTGTTGTTTTTATGATTTTTGTTTTTTTAATATTTTTTATTAATAATTTTGAAAATAATTTTTCAGAACCTTTAACATTTTTAGCAATAACGGATCTTTCTTTAATTAAAGTTTAATCCGTTGAACAATGATTTTTAAATACAACTTTAAGATGTCGCACAGGAAAATTTAAGTTTTCAAATTATTTTGACTATCAATTATGTATCTGAATTGTTTAATTTATATCAATATTTTGTAAATAAGTTTTATGAAAATTCCGATTTTATAAAATAAATACAAATAAATAATAAAAAAGTGGAAGGTGAACGTTTGTAGTAATTTGATTAAAAAATTAAAATCTTTCCAGTCGGATAAAAATATGAATTTCAAATGTCCTTGAGGGTAATTAAATTGTCCAAGATAATAATAAATATACGTACATGCATTTTATATTTTTCAAATTTGAACATTTACAAATTGCAATTTTCTAGTAAAAATAAAACTTGTTATTTTGTTGAAGAAATTACAACAAATTCTCCACAATCCTTTACAATGTTAAGTGTCTTTTCGGATGATCATCTATGTGTTAAAAATTTGTTAATTACCCCATCCATAATTTTTTTTAATATTCGCTTTGTCGGTTTATCATCTCACCTGTAGCTTACATATGACACCTAACAGATACTCGAACTGTGTGAATATACTGTACATGATGATGGGATCGATAGATAGCCTTCCCGGCGTGACGTCATATCAAGAGCGATAACCAGTTTCCGGCTATTTCTGGAAGGGTGTATATAAGAATTACCAAGTCTGTCTGCCCTTTCATCTTTCTCTTGTTTCATGGGTCTGTTCACAAAAGGGTATCTGCATCTTTTTCAAAACCGCTGAAGAGATTTAAATTAAATTTGGTGTACATGTTCAGCATATAGCCTGGTTGTGCTTGCCACATTATAAACTTTCCTGTCTCTCTTTCTGTCCATTCATTCATCTTCAAAAATTATGCCTGCATCTCTTCCTAAACCAGTGAAACAATTTTGATAAAACTTTTTTAGGATTATTGCATGTTACAGGCAGTTACCACAGACATATATTGCAAATCTGACTGTAAGCTTGTTTATATCAAGAAATCACCAAGACAAAGATCATTTATTTACATCAAGATGTCACCAGCTTAGACAAAATTACAGTAATTTATACCTTTGATACAGTAGCTGAATACATTTTTACATCTACATACCACCAGGCTATGAGCACAAGTTTAAGATACTGTAAAGGGATTATTTTCATTGGTTGAAATTTCTGAAAGCTTGCATTTTGTGTGGTGTAATTTTCAGGAAACCAATGTTTAAGGATGTATATTCTATATATTATAATTTATTAATCTGTATGGTAGACATTTTCTTGTGGGTAAATTTTTTGTGGTAATTTCTTTAGCGTGAAATAAGCGAAAATTTGCCCTTTACAGTAGGTTGTAATTTTAGTAATTCAAACTTACAAGTGTGATTGTATATCCCTCCCTCAGGTATTGGGTACAGTTTGATTATGACATTGATTTATGTTTAAACAGTTTTATCTTACAGCATTTTAGAATGTATCATTATATCCAATATTTATTTTCTATTCCAGGAAAGATTAATGGAAGCCTCAAAACTTCAGTTTGCTTGTTGTAATCCGGAAAAGTCCAGGAAAACTGTAGAAAGAATGAATGATATTATCTTTGAAGAAGAACGTAAACTTGAGTTTGATCGTCATAAAGCCAATCCACCGCCTGCCTTCCTTGTAAGTTTTATATCATTATAGAATGATTTCAAACTAGTTTTTAAAAATTTGAAATTGGGAGATTAAAAAAGGTAGAAAGAAACTTATCATCTTACTTATTCTAATCCTCAATATACTGTAAACCAGCTTTTATTTGCAGTGTTTAACTTGCACGATGTTCTTACCAAAAATATTTTGGACTACCGGTATTAACATTTGCAATATGGACTGTAGCTGAATACTTGTATATTTACATTTATGGTGTTTGATTGTATTAAATTCTGTTTTAGACCAAATGGAGTTATAGGACTATAATTACATTTGCTAATGTGACCTCACTCATTTCTTGCTGACACCTATGCCTGTGACGTCATTGGTAGGCTGTTCCAGGAATTGAAATTGCATGTCGTACACGACAGTGTTTTGAATTAATTTCAGGATTCAAAAACAAAAATAAGATTTTCAAAAAATGCGAAATGTAAATATAACCATTGAACTGTCTAGAAATGTTGTTTATAGTGCTATAATTTCCATTGCCGTGCAAAGCAAACTAGTCATAACGCGCTAGTGCGCATTATTCGGTTTGCTTTGCACGGCAATGGAAGTTATAGCACTATAAACAACATTTCTAGACAGTTCAGTGGTTAAATAACTACAACCATTTTCAGTAACAGGTTCACGATGATTAACTTTCATGATTATTTTGTCTTTGCTTAATACACAAAAGTTAATTGCACATGAATAAAAGTTGGTTTACTATACCTTAATTACAATATTTATATAACTACCGGTATATAGATGAAATATTTTCAAAATACATGTTTACATGGAATAATGAATGTATGGTAAATCTAATTGAATTGCTAAATAGAAATTAATAAACTTTAGTTTAAATGTAGGATTTATATGACCTGTATATAATGTTAGATCTTTGTTTCAATATACTGCATAATGTAAACCAAAATTGATTTAATGCCTTTTTAGTTAACTCAAGAAATATGAATTAATGACAATTGATATATTTTAATTATGAGTTAACCTTTAACCTTTTGTTCCAGACTCAAGAAGTGCCTGTAAAATTAAACACAACTGCTATATTGAGAGAGGGAAGATTATATAAAAAAAGAGAAGATGATATGATTAAAAAGTATGTAACAGCATCATTACTTGTGATATAAAAAACTTTGTATGTCTAGCTCTTTGGTAGAGCACTTCATGATTTAAGGTTAATCGGTAGGAGTCCCCAGCTGGTATAGTATATCCTTGAGCATGACATTCAATTTTATATTGCTCCAGTCCAGTAACTTCAAAAAGAGCAGGGATTAACATCCGTTCCAAGAGTGTTGTTATAATCTCAGTCATTTTCACATCACTGAATCGCCCAGGGTAGATCTAATGAGCCTATGGTTAGCTTGAAACAGACTTTTTACATTTGAGCTCTGGTTTACTGTGGGCCTCGATGGGCCCCCGGGTCGGCAGCACATACTTACGATTCACAGTATCTCTCATTGCCTAGGTTCGAACCCCAATCAGGGCCATTCCTAGTGTGAAAGAGTTTGTCAGTTTACTTGATGAAGACTGTTGGTTTTCTCTGGGTATTCTTGTTTCCTGTATGGTTTCCTCCACCACCCTTAAGTGAAAGATTCTTAACTGGGGTATAAAACTCAATTACTCAATTCTTGCTTACTGTTTATTTTTTGTCATTAGTGATTTTCCTGAACTTTTACGTTTAAACTGATATTATCTGTTTGTATATTTTAGGTTTGCAGCACTTGAAGCTGGCGCTAAGGACACAAGTGAGTTTGATAAGTGGCAATCGGAAATGAAGCAGAAAGATCTAGATGCTCAGCTATTTGAGATAGAACGTCGGAGATTAGCAGGAAAACTAAGTCATGAGGAAGCTATACTGGCCAGACAAGAACTAGTTACTGATAATAAACAAAAAGTACAGGCCATGAAAGATGAGGTATGTTGTTTTCTGAAACTCTCTGCCTATAGTTCTCCTCTTTTTCTGTTTTCCCCTTCAAGTTCAATGAGAACTAAATTTTTCTGAATGTTTTCTGAATTTTTCTGCCTAAATTCTTTTTATCTATTCTTCCTATCCAGTTCCATGAAAAAGAAAATAATCTAAAATTTAACTGTCTTACAAGCATATGATAATTACTGGTACCTTAAAATATCTGGTTGTCAGTTTAAACTTCTTTTGCCTAACTTTATGAGATATAAACTTGTTTTAATAATGCACATATTTTAATGTTTGAATATCTTAAGATGACCACACCTTTTTTCTCATAAAAATATGTGTGTTTTCTTTATAAATGGTTTATAGATCAATAATGTTGGTCTGAACTGTTTCATTAAGATGAATTATATATGTGAAACATGCAAAACTATTGGCACTTCCAACTTAGATTACAGGCTTGCTATTTCAAACAAAAAGAGTTAATTTCAGACAGTGCACCATTTACACATTTAGATATTTTATACTTGAGATTGAGATTTCTTATTTTATTGTACTTGTTATCTTGATTACAGACACAGAAAATGTTCCAAGAATATTTACAACAAAAACTTAAAGAAGAACAAGAAATAAGGTAGGCTTTTGATGCTATAATTTCCTACCTCCTGTACTGGAGAAAGATTGAGACCTTGATGTTGTCTGCATTGCCCTTTGTGCCATTCATGCCACTCATACCATATGTCCATGCATGGCTGGCTGATTGAAAAACCCAATGTTTTAAGTATATTACCAGTATATTTATTCTACCGGTAATTCTTTTTAATAAACCTCACTATAATGCCCCTCAATTACTTTACTACCTCACTTATTGCCACACTATTTTGAAGTTCCAAAATCATTTCTTCTATGGTTTTTTTCAAAAGCCTTCCTCAATTTATTGCCAAACCTCCTTTTAACACCAAAATTTGACTGAAAAATGGTGGTCATGAATCAAGGTTTTACTGTATGTGATGTTAAATCTCTATGATAGTTTAGAATTTGATATAGTGTTTAAATGACTTAGAAATTAGAAAAAGGTCAGCATATACATGTACATGTACTTCTTATGCAGGTTTTACCAATTTTATCTATCTGTTTTTACAGACAACTTGTAGAAGACACGATGCAAGGACACAAAAATGCCAAAGATGCCACAAAAAAGATACAAGCATATAAAAGAAAAATAGGTAACTTGAAGCTATATAAAAAATAACAAAACTTTATAACATCTGTCTGATATACATGTATTTAGAAATAAAACCCTTCATTTGTTTACAGATAAATAGTTAAATATAGGGAAACTGATTACTTGAAATCCAATATGCGTAGATTTTTTCAGTTTTAAATGATTAAATTCAAAATGGCAAGAACAGTTGCTGGGAACAACTAATGACTTTAAATATCTGTCATGGCATTCTTGAAAATTGAAGGGTTAACAGGGTTCTTCTAGAATTACTAGTATTTCTACGTGTGTGGAAATATTCCCACATACATGTAGTATACATGATTAAAAAAATGTTAATTATGGCAAAAATTATTTTAATTTAGAATCTCTCTCTCTCTCTCTACTCTTCTTTCCTCTCAGATTCTCTCACTTAGAATCAAGTTCTTCTATTTCTTAGATTCAACTCTCTCTCTCTCTCTCTCTCTCTCTCCTTTAGTCATGGTAGTAACCTGTAAAAACTTCTTTATTTTCAGTTCAAGAAGTAAATGAAGAAAGTCGAGAATTAATGAGGATAGCATTTGAAGAGGTATGGCAATTTGAATTTAATGTAGTTTTTTAACACTCTAATTAATAAGAACATCAAGTAGGATATGTAACTGGTGTTATAGTTGAGTTGAATAATGGGGTTTTATGTCTCAGTCGATAATTTTCACTTATATCGAGATGACGCCATCTATTGGCAAAGGTGCAGAAATTTGCCTGTGTTTTGCACTGATCTCATTACACAGCAGGGTTCTTTATCATGCCACAACTACTGTGACACTGTACTTTGTTTATTTTTCCATCTGAAAGAACCATGACTTTCATTATGTAATGCTGAGTGCTTGGTGAAAGAACAGTCACTACCCACTTTCAAGTATTGGTTCAGACATGGTCAGGGTTCTAACCCATGACTTCCCACTTACAGAACGAACACTCTACTAACTGAGCGACTGCAGTGGTAAACTGGTGGTATGTATATACTACTTGATCTCTGTTGGTTCTCTGCTCAGTGCTCACCATCTTCATATTGGAAATGAAATAGTTCACTTAAAATCTGGGGTGTCGCTTGTTAAACAGGTGAATAATAGTTATTAATAACGTCTATTGTTGCCTGTTAACCTTTTAGTAGCACTGTGTCAGAACTTTTTTGTCACTTGGTAACTTAAAAACTGGTTCATATTTTGGTCTGTTTTTGTGTTTGGGTCACAAGATCAAAGGTCAAGGTCAATTCAGAAATATTGATTACTACTTATTTTGCTCTAAAAACAATATCTTTTTTTTTGTCTTGAGCAGTGTTAAAGGTTACAAAGCCATTATACATTTGTATTTTGTATTTATAGGCTGAAGCTGAAATGAAAAAGAAAATGGAATTAATTCATCAGATACGAGCTATGGAAGCTGTTCCAATTATAAGACAGAAATTTGTTGATTTGACCGCTACATCAGGTCACGGTCTGCTGGGTGAAATGTCAATAGCAGAGGTAAGTCTGAGAGAGAGAGCGAGTTTAATACTTAAATTACACTATTATATAGCATTTGTTGCATTGCAATGATTTATAATTAAAACAAGATTTTTATCAAACATAATGAAGAGACTGACATATAATAAATATGCATTTGAATTTTCATCTGTACATGCAATTTGAGAATAAAATAGCATTTTATCAATAAAGTTTTTCATTGAAATAAAAGATATTTCTTGCTTATAATAACACAATCTTTTAAAAGTATGCTTATAACCAGGGTTGACCAATCTTTTCTAACTTTTACAGCTGAAGGAAAGATTATGTCTCATGAAAACTGCTGAAAAAGAAGATGAAGAGAGTAAAAGAGATGAAATATTACAATCCAAACAGGTATTTGTTTTTAACTTCATTTATCACCAGCAAAATTTGCAGAAGACACATATATATATATAGGGTTTACTATGGCATTATTGGTGCCAGCGTCCCTTTTGGTTCCAGGACATTAACTCCTGTAACCTGTAATACTGGATTTGATTTTGATGAAATTTGGCCATTATGGTTACTGTTGATATACTATGGTCAGGTTATAAGTGGGACAAAATCTGCGTAGAATAATTAGCATACTGCAATCAGATCGGTTGTTTTTTCCAAGATTACAATACCTCCAAGATTGATTGCAATTCGATGGATTTTGACCTCATTAATGTATCCATTAGTATTGGTAATCAATTACAGTTTCATGATTTGTGAAGGGTTGGCTGTAACTTATAAATTAGTGACATTTATCCAAATTTTTCCAACACGTAGATAATTTTTGTAATTTTTAGTATTTTACATATCATGCATATCTTAAGACAAAAAGTGTTTTATTTCACACTCATTAATTATTTCTAAAAATTTGACCTTTTGTACTTGTACAGGATAAGGATCAGAAATTATTGGACACACTTGAAACAATTTCCCGACATCGCCTAGAACAAACAAAATCAGCGGCAGTCAAGTAAGTGTCTGCTTTGTTGACTGTAAGTGTGGAAATAAAACATTCTGAGAAATGTGTGATCAACCAGAAAAATAATACAATAAATGTACAACTATGATAAGCTTTCCATCCCCAGTTTAATTTGAGCTCTTTATCTAGTTGGCCAGTATGAAATCTTCAATGCACAAGAATGCATTTCAAAGTAAAAACAAATACTGTAAACATAATATTATTTTTACGGTGTACTAAGTTTTGGTTATTTTGCAATCATTTGTTTTGCGCCAAAATTAATACCGAGTGAAAAGTATAATATGCTTATTGTGTTATAGTGCATATTTAAAATGCAAAAACTACACGGATATGTCTAAATTTCATATAACTTGAAAATAAATACATGCGAAATTAAGTATGTTTACATTAGTCTAATTTAGCTTACCTGCACCCCTGGAATCTGTGTCCGTTTTTTAGCGTACAGTGTTATTTTTTGTGGCAACTTTTATAAAATGAAGTATTTGATTGTTTCATGTGTATGAATGCTGTGCTGCGTGAGGCAGGCAAGCTATGTAAATTTCTGACAATTGCTGTAAAATTCAAAATGAAAGCCTCACTGGTAAATTTGCATGTTATATCAAAATTTTGTATCATTAATTTTATTCTGTTTGATATAGGCTTGAAGATAAAAAACGAAGTGCAACTCAAAGAAAACCTGAATACCAAGATGAAAGATTAATAGAAATGCAAAAACGATTGAATGAGAGGAAAGCTCAGAGGAGAAAAGAACAAGAGAATAGTAGATTAACCTCAAACCAAATGTCAGCAGATAGAACAAGGAGTCTTATAAACCAAAAGGTTGGTAAAACTGTCAGGATTTTCTGGAAATAGAGTTGTACCAGTATTTTGTTTGTACTGTTGACTACATGTGGGGTCTGGTCATGCATTATAGATGCCACGTGGTCTGGTCATGCATTATGGATATCAGGTGATGATATTCAGCATTTTTTTAGCTGGTGTTATTACCAGTACTGCATCTGTTTCTCAGTCTTCCATGTAAAACTCACTCAAAATATTTTAATACAAGCAGTAGAAGAATTGTTAAAACAGAAGTAAAAAGTTTTGTCTTTTGGGTGCAAAATGACAGAGTAACGTGATGCAATGTTAAGTTTAAGGTCAGGTTTTCAAAGAATTTGAAGTCAGTGAGATGTTTCACACAAACTATCTAGTCTGACTTGTCCTTCCACCAAGCAAGTATTTCCTATCATTAAATCAGCAGTGCAAGTTTGTTTTGTTAACTTCTAGATATAGACCCCGGAACTTGGTGTGTGCAATATAATTTTGGATAATTTGTATTTGAAAACGGACCAACTCTGTGAATACAACCACTCCTCTTTATGCTCTTTGACATTTAAGGCATCCACTGTAGTTCAGTTTAGACAGATTTTACTTTACTGGAGTTTGGTTGCCACCAGTTGTGCTGTTGTTGTTCAGTTTAGAGTCTTCAGACATATTTTTTGTCAGATCTTATCTGTATGAACCCAGTCCTTATTGATAAAATGTATCCAGCAGACAGCCCTGGTCCATATTGATAAACTATACATATTTTTGGTTACTTTGAAATTGGTTTTCACAGCTTCCACTGTACAACAATAGGTGTTATGGTTTTATCTTTTTCTTAATCTTTCTTATTCTTAATTCTGTCAATTATTTGTATATTTTCAGAAAGCATTAGAGGAAAACAGATGGAGAGAATTGGAAAATACAAAAGAAAGAACAGCTAAAGTAGTAACAGGAAATCTAATGAAAAGTAAATCTGCCAGTAGACTTGTCGCTTATTAATTATGTTAATTAATGTGTTATTATTTGCTGCTGATTACACTTGAATCGTCTGGAATTATGTGATTTTTCTGGAAATGGAGGACTCCCTATTGACACTTGTGAGAGAAAGAGAAAAAAAGAGAGTTATCTGCTTTTTTCTGAAATAACAACACAAATGTTGCAAGACATTTTAAAAAAAATGTAAATCTTCTTAACCTTAAACAATGTCATTAAGTCATTCTTGTTTTAAATATGCAAGACAGATAAGACAGTTGAGAAGAGATGGAAAGATGCATGCTTAACTTGGTATGAATAACAAAACAATACAAACATTTTTAAATTTTTTTCTATATTCAAAATGTTTTAAAAATGTCATAAAGGGAGATAAATATTGCAGGAAGCATTAACAAGTCAATCAAGACACAACTATAATTTTTTTTTTTTTTTTTTTTTTTTTGTGGAACTATTATTTTTTTGGGAAAAGCTTGGAATCTTGTTTATAAGAAAAGGGTCTATATAGGCTTAAAGCTTATTTATAACATGTAGTATGGTATCTTATAATGATATTCACCACATTTTGATGATTTCTAACCATGCGGATTGTCTTTGTACAAAGAACATGAAGAATTGACAAATGTCCACTGGTCACATCATGTGACTTGCAGACCCTTAAATGTGGCTTTTATGGGAAAACATCAATATAAATAGTCCATTACAATAGTAGTTCTACATCAATGTTACAATGTGTTATTTGAGAATGACTGAAATCCTGTTTATTTATTAAAACATTCTTTATCTATTTATATTGTATAAATTGAACTCCAGAATTATTTTATCTTACACATACCTACACATTTGTAATATTTTACAACATATTGCACTACTTGTTATGTCTGTCTTTGGTACCTGTTGGATCTATTATTGTATTTGAAATATGAAAATTTTCCGTCCATTTCAGTATTGATGGTTTTCTTAAAAATGTGATATAATTTTTATATTTATGTATAGTTTTATGATATGTTAATGTTGAATGTTCTTGAATGATGAAAATCATGTCAGTATATGAAGTAAAGTATTTACATTTTTTAACGTCTTTTGAGTTTGTCTTTCAGTTTTAATTTGTCTTTAAGCTTTAATTAAGAATTCAATTTTTTGCTTATATAAAACAAAAATAAATAAAGTACTGCTACTGTTGACATTTAAGAAATTGGGAATTGTAGTATGCACTTATGGACCACAACTCTTCTCACTGCCTAGGATCAAATACCACTCAGGACAAATCCTAGTATGAGAAAGTTTGTCATTTCACTTGCTGAAGGCCAGTGGTTTTCTCTAGGCACTTCAACATTTTCCTCCAAGATCCCTAAAATTACCAACTCAATATAAGTGAAATGAATCTTGACTTGGCATAAATCACCAATCCTCCACTCAACTCTTCTATGAACATGTACATGACAATAGCCAATGCACCATAGAACTTGACACAATACAAGTTAACTACAGAAATTGTCAAACAAGACAAGACAACAAAGGACACAGACATATTGGGATCACTGGTTATATAAAACTAAGAAATACATGCACATTACGTAATTTCTGAATACAGGAGGTTTAACATGCCTGAAAACATTGATTTTGGACTTCAAATGGAGTCTCTTGGCCCAGTTGCACCATGCATAATTAGACATTATTAAAGATAATTACCGTATTAATTAAATGTTAATAATCTCAACCAGGCATGTAGCAAGGTGAAAATGATGTGAATTCAAATTAGAATACAATTTGTGCCAATTGCAGGGTGGGGGGGAGGTAGGGAAGAAGCTCCCCGAGAAAAAATTTGAAATATTGATGTAAAAGGAGATGCAATCTGATGACATTTTTTAAAATGGCAGAATCTGAAGGCGAGTTTTTTCCAGTTATTTTACTTAAGGTCAGTTTTTTTTGTACCTTTGGATTCTTTAAAATCTACCTCAATACAAGTGAAACCTGTTTTGACTCGCTTGAACCAAAATTATATTTTAATTGCAGCAGTTGTAAAAAATAAATACTGATTATTTATTGTTTAATTATGTTCCCCAAATGAAGTTGTGGACATTTGTATACTCCATTTTTTTATTTCTTCCTCCTGCTGCTGAGGAGAAGTTCTTTGCTGTTGTTGCTGTAGATGATGATGATGATGATGATGATGATTTTTTTTTCAAATTTTCCAATTTGACAACTTAGTGATCCCTATCAGTTCAAATTCCTTATTGTATGGACACATTTTACAACAGTTATAGCAACAAACAACAAAATACAATGAACAAAGAAATAACAAGTAATGCACAATATTGGGGAAAAGGATAGGATGAAAAGTAACACCTGTTTTTCATGTATTCTGTGCAACAGCTTCAATTTTAGGCTAATAACTAGTTTCTAATGTTGAAACATGATTCAAATACCTTAAAATGTGTTTTATTTGAACTTTGAGATGATGCCAAAATATGTGTGAAGTTGGGTCTTTAACCTGTCAAATCGTCTAGTATCAAGGCAAGTTGATAAATTATGTAGTGGCACTAAGGCCTAGGTCAGTTATGAATAGGTGAATGAAAGACTTCAAATGGAATGACTGAGTTCCAGTTTTTTTAAAATAAACAATATTTACAATTGGAATTAACCTTCTTTAGATGAACGTATTTGTTTTTACTGGTATTCAATTGCTCTTGAATACGGTGTTGGGTCATGACCTCTGATAACGTAACGTTTAACTATTTGATTACATCACAGAATGCCATCTATTACGTCACACATTTTTTGATTGGCCAGCATCCAGTCTACTCCCGACGTAACTTTCCTTATTTGGAGCAAGGCTGTTCCATCAATCCCGTATGTTTGTCGGAATCTTGAATGAAATAAATTATTGTAGCGATAATTTTATGTTTCGGACATGCTATCAATATTTTTTATGATTGTAAATATAAGAAATAACATTCTATTTGAGAAGCAGTTCATGTTAAATATGCTATTCCTGACTCTCATTCATAATACCGAATGAATACACTCAAATAGAATGTTATTTCTTAATTGAAACAAAAAAAGATAAATTGCTCTTATCATTCATCTTTTAAATGCTTGCAACATGTTCAAAGGGGGACAACTCGTGATTTAAATGGTGAGAGTGCGTAAATAAAAATTGCTACACTTTTTTCATTACCAATCATATACACCAAATTTTGAATAATATAACAGAAACTAAATATGAATACAAAAATCAATGGCAATTAAATTTAATATAAATTTCAAATTTGAATGAAATATTTAGAATGAATGTTATTATTCGTAAACAAAATGACTTGATAGCTTTTCTCTGCTATTGCTACACTTTTTAGAGAGTCTAAAAATTGGGAAAACCTGAAGTAGTATTCAGGTGTCTGTAGATCTAATTAGTTCTAACACAAAATGTCGACAGACACGGACAGGTTGTTGATATCAGACGATGATGCCATGGAAAACATACGTCGCCGTGTCCAGAAAAAGATAGCAGGACAATTTTTAGAAGTAATTAACCCAGGTTAGTCTGCCCTCTGGTTTTAACAAGATAAACAACTTTCTTCCTTGTTGCCTTGGTAACTGTACATACACTTTCTGTTAGAAAGTTGCCTTTATTGACCAACCCGTTGGTCAGCCATTTCGTTTAACATAAAGACAAAATGTTAAAGTAGTCTTGACCGGCGCTGTTATAACCCTACTGCTTGAATCACTGTCAATTTGTGACAGTGCATTGTGCAAAATAATCATAACAAACTTAAAAAAATTTTGCTTGTATGTTGCATTATTTTAGCCTTTTGTGCAAGTCACATTTTTAATTACCATAGACTATGTCCTTATTGAGGAAATTGTTGCTGCTTTGTTATTTAATGGGGATCTGTTGGTTGCCTGATGGTGATGGTCAAAGAATTAGTCATTTCGTACCATGACCATTTCGTACCATCCATTTCGTCCCATATCAACTACATACATATTATATACACAGTGTGTATATACAACCCTCAGTATCAGGTAGAGTCCTTTTTTCGTAGCCGTATCACTACGAGTCACGCTTGCACGACGACTAGTGATACAGCTACGAAAAAAGGACGAGACCTGATACGAAGGGTTGTATATACACACTGTGTATATGATATTTTTATCTAACATTTCCAATTAGGTTATTTAAAATAATAAAAAAAACAATACTTTATATAAAAATACATTTTGCCACAGAAAACCACTGAACTATGTTATGACTGACAAATCGAAGACTCCTAATGACGTCACAATGAGAAAGTGCACGCGCGCTTTACCGCCAATGTTGTATCACCACACTGTATCATGTGTGTTCGATAAAACTTGTATTTCGTCAAATCAGATAGAAAAACTAGTCTAATGTTAGATAACATTTCGTACCATGTCCATTTCGTACCATGTCCATTTCGTACCATGACCATATCATACCATAATCTTTGACCATTTCGTACCATACACTCAAGCCATTTTACCATATATTACAACTACATAGCTACCATTTCGTACCATATGATAGTGAAGTGTTACCAATTCCTACAATAAATTTTGTATCATAGTGAAAGTCTCTCTCTCTCTCTCTCCTCTCTCTCTCTCTCTCTCTCTCCTCTCTCTCTCTCTCTCTCTCTCTCTCTCTCTCTCTCTCTCTCTCTCTCTCAACTTAGTTCTTACATGATAGTAAAGTTCTTATCAAGGTCCTCAAAAAGTTTTATGGCCGTCATCACAGTATTGTTGATAAGTTTGATGTCTCTGTGTCCAGGATTGCCTTGGATATATTTGACGTCTCATAGTTCCATGTTCCTTTCACACAATTTTGATTACACACGTGGCGGGTGTAGCTAGCTAAACAGGAGGTGCTTACCCTTCCGGAGCACCCAGCCTCACTTCCCTGGTGGAAGTTCAAGTGTCTAACCTAACTTGTCAGTTCCAAAGTTTTTACTTTGCTTCTGGATTGTGATTCGGAAATGGATTAGTATGTTTGTTTTTTATCTTTAATGAAAACTCAATAAGATGAACATCTTCAAATAAAAAACGCTTGGACTTTGAGAATCTATGTTAAAAAACAATGTTTTTTGCTGAACTAGGAACATCAGATCAAAAACATAGGCCTGGTCACGAAATTTCCAAATGAAAAAAGTGGAGAATCTTATCAATTTTCTTTTTCTTCCTGTTCTTCATATCAGGCTAATTAATATTAATAAGTAACACTTATTAATAAAGAAACCTCTTTTTTTTAAATATAATCAACAAATAATGTCATTATATTTAAAAATATGGTACAAAATGGTAGTATTTTCATGTGCAGATTTGAATGCATTATTTTAATAAAACTTAGCTAGTCATTTCGTATCATAGAAATGGAAAATTTGGGTACGAAATTGTCATGGTACGAAATTGTCATGGTACGAAATGGTTATGGTACGAAATGGTCATATGGCATGGTATGAAATGGACAGACTTAGGTATGGAATTGTAAATTTGGGTACGAAATGGTCATGGTACGAAATGGTTATGGTACGAAATGACTAGCTTCAATAAAATGTATATGGATCTACGTCTTGGGACCAAAATCATAAGGAAACTGCAAATTATTCTGATTCTATTTTCATCAAAATTGCTCCAGAGCAATATTTAAAAAAAAAAGATTTATCTCATAAAATTCTGCAACATGAAAGTCTTCACACAGCATTCTGTATCTATGAAGTATTCTACTGGAGGTCTTCATCAAGGTTTTTCATGTGCCTTGTCTATAGTTTCAAAATGGTCTTATCCAACGGGTCTGTGACTTACATGTCTGAATGTAAACTTTTGAAAGAGAACAGTCAACACCTATTTTGAAGTCTTGAGCAGATCTGGCTAGGGATTGAACCAGAAATTTTTCAACTTATCATTGAGCATAGATAAGAATCCACATTTTAGGCTGCATATGTTGAGTGGTTGAAACATATCTCAAACCAAAGACTGGTGTGAGTTTTATTGACCATATGAAAAGGCCTAAAACAGCAACCCAGTAACAGTTTTACTGGCTAAGTTGTTTTTATGTTAGTTGAGTTGAGTTGAGTAATGGTGTTTAACATCCCAGTCAAGAATATTTCACTTATATCGAGACGTCGCCAGCTATAGGCAAAGGTGCAGAAATTTTGCCTGTGTGTTGCGCTGATGGCATTATACAGTAGGGTTCTTTAGTGTACCAAGCCCACCGTGACACGGGACCAGGTTTATTTTAACTTCCCATCCAAAAAAAACGTGACTTTCATTTCGTAATGTCGAGTGTTTGTTTTTATGTTAGTGTTCTGGTACTTATAAAGTACAATTTACATCTTAGTACCAACCAAATAGAAATACAGTCCAACCTGCCTTAGAGGCCACCTCTATATAAGGACCACCTGCTTATAAAGACCAGTAGAATTGTATACCAATTATTCTTTATTCATATTATTTGAACCTGCATATAAATTCCACCTGTCCATAAAGGCCACTTTTACTCGCTCCCTTGGGTGGCCTTTATAGACAGGTTTGACTGTACCTTCACAAACACTAAGTCAAACCATACAGACACGTATGTCATTGCTAATAGCTGAAAAAATGTTCATGGGATGATACACAAAATACAATCCATAGAATCATTTCAATCTGCATTATAAAATAAATGATTGTATGTTTGATGTCTTTTAGACTTGATGGAGGCTGAAGGTGATTCTCCAGATCATTCCAAGCTCAGAGAAAATATGGATCCTGACACAAGAAAAAAGTTTGAAAGCCGTTACGAAAAATATCGCACAAAAACGGACAATTACAAATACAGTATACAGAACATTATGTGGTTAATGGTTGCTATAGCAGTGTTCTATTATACAGATTTTTATTTTGTTGTCAGATATGACATCAGAGTTAACAGGTTAGTATACATAACATTATATGGTTATACAGATTTTTATTTTGTTATCAGATATGACATCAGAGTCAACAGGTTAGTATACATAACATTATATGGTTATACAGAGTTTTATTTTGTTATCAGATATGACATCAGAGTCAACAGGTATAAAATACTTAACGGTTCTCTTGTAATATTTCTTTCACAGCTACGGTACCGTATAAATAAAGGTTTTGAGAAATTATGAACTTCTTCTAGCATGCATGTCTTTATTTGCATACACCTTATAATTAGTCTAGTAATTTTAATTTACACCTAAATCATTGACATTAAGATTAGGGTTTTGCTGTTACCTTAATGTAGGTTTAACCATTCTAAGTTACTTTTACTCATATTAATACCGGAAGTCATGGCAGAATTTCAGCCTGCTACTTAATTCTTTATGTTAGTATCATGATTATTTTTATTGTAGATTTTGGTTCAACTTAGGTGCCTTACTTGTGTTAGTAACTGTTTCCATAGCAGCATTTTTAATAGTGTGGTTATCATTCATCAAAAAAGTCCATTCTGATGATTGGGAACGACTGTATCCATCAGCAATTCCAATAGCCACAGCATCTTCTATTATGTCAGGGATATTGTAAGTAGTGTTAGTTAAAGTTAAAATCTAAAACATATCCTAAACCTATGGAGTTTATTACCTTGGTAGCTTAGTGGTAGAGCGTCTGCCCCAAGAGCAGGTGGTTACGGGTTCAAACCCCATCTGGGTCATACATAAGACTTCAAACTTTGAGATACTGTTTACTTGCCTGGTGTGCAGCATTAAGAGGACAGGGTATCAACTGGTTCACCTTGTGCCAGTATAATGTGACTTGGGGAGTGGTATGCTTGTCTGTGGCATACTAACTCTGTGAGCTAGCATAAAGTCACCTTGAGTGTGCACTAGTGTACAAGGCAGACCATAAAACATGCTCACACATATACAAACTTGTTCTTAGATTAATACTTAGAGATTAATAAACTTTTTCTCGTCGTAGATAGCTTAAAAATTGCTGATTGACATTAAACAACATTACAACCAACATACCTATTGACTTGTTACTGTATAGTTGTTTAATTCTGTAGGGAATAAATTTCGTGGTTTAGACACTTATTCATGTTATAAAAAGTTTGCGATGCTGTGGACAGTGTTAACAATTTTCTATATGGATTTTCTCAGTCTATGATTAATGAATGCTACATGAAAATATTCACTTTGTATTTAATTTTGCACTATAAAGTCAGAACGTGAATATAGCAAAATTAAATCCGCAGTGAATAAAAGCAACTATATAGTAGTTTTGTGTTTATTCAAGCTTTGGTTGCTCTCTCAAACCAACAAAGTTTAAGCTGTCAATAGATAAGACTCTTACCTTGAATAGGGCACCAGTTTATTTCAAGATTGACCCCAACTTTTCTGCTAGTACAAAATCATATAACAATTTGGTAGACTGGAACAATGTTAAATATTTATGCCTTGCTCAAGGACATACCATTACTCAAACCTGTAACTCTGTAAATCATAATAACCTTAACCTCTCTGCAATTCATCTTATCTATGGTACTAAGTATCTCTAGTAGAAGCAGTGCTTACTGTATGTCATGACACAATGGTCTCCAAGTTTATCTACTTAATTATATGTAAGATATTCTGTGATTTTTTAATAATGTGGCTAACTGTCAAGTTTATACATATTATTAAACTTCTTACTTTAAGCTTATCATCTGTATTTTGTGTCAGTGTTTTATTTTTAATTTACATGAAAATATAACCAGACTTATGAGTGCATTTTGTTTATTTACAGTTTAACAGTTGGACTGTGGCCATTGTGGAATATTTTCACTCCAGTTATATTATTTGTGTTGTTCATGGGATTTATTGTGACAGTTGCCATGTTACCCAACTTTTAATTTGATATTTCATGTGCAATTCTATGCAAATCCAAATTAATATGTTTTAAGTTATTTTAAAGAAAAAATAATCATGTGAAATGGCATTGAATCTCGTTTAACTTTCTGATGATGATTAGTTAAGTTAACAATACAAGAACTGGGGTGGTTAAGTTAACAATACAAGAACTGAGGTGGTTAAGTTAACAATACAAGAACTGGGGTGGTTAAGTTAACAATACAAGAACTGAGGTGGTTAAGTTAACAATACAAGAACTGAGGTGGTTAAGTTAACAGTACAAGAACTGGGGTGGTTAAGTTAACAGTACAAGAACTGAGGTGGTTAAGTTAACAGTACAAGAACTGGGGTGGTTAGTTAAGTTAACAGTACAAGAACTGGGGTGGTTAGTTAAGTTAACAGTACAAGAACTGGGAATCATGCAGCTGTTGTTCTCGCCATCATTGAAATAGCTTCGTATGAACAAAGAGATTTTCATATTTTAACTGTATTTTTAATTCACAACAAACCAACAGATAAATGGGTCTAAATATTTGTTATTAAAATTTGATTTAAATCTCAGGATTTAGTTTGTGTTAATTGTTTACATACTTTAATGTATTTGTAATGATGTATAATTTATTAGAATTAATAATGTATATATGTTACAATAAAATTTCAATGAACTTTTAATTTATGTTGTTCGTCCTCTGAGCTAAATGACTCAGGCTGATGTAATTTATCCCAGTTTGACAGAGAGTACATGTATAAGGATATGTGTCTGGGTGAAGCACCTGTCTTGCTGTTGTAAGGCTAACATCCAGCATTTCTGTTCTGTAAACGTTGGTACTACATTGTTCATTAGCATGTTGAATTAGAACAGTTATTAATTGAAAGTTAACCAGTTTATGTATTTCAACTGGGGTTTGAATCTAGTGTCCTTGAATCATGAGTCAACAAACATAACCACTACATGATATTAAAGAGTATATCAATGAATGCATTTTAGCATATTTTTTTTTTTGGAAAATTGGTTTCCATAATGTCATTAAAATGTTGATTCAGTGTGTTCAAATGTTAAATGTCTTGAGTTTCTATTTTCAACACTGCATTCAATACATGTAGTAAAACATGATTTGACCAGAACAGTTTTTAACTGGTACTAAAATCATTATATGCAAATTGGAGTTGTCCCCCTTTGACCATGTCATTTCACAGATGTAGCTTTTGAAGGTTGAAAAAACAAAGTTAACACAATCAGAACTGGATTTATTGTCCTTAACACAGAAATTGATTTCAAGAAAAATTATTCTTTGTCATTTTTCAGTTAGAAGTTTGCATGTTTTTGGTTTAGACAGGTTTCACACGTATTGATTTGTATATTTATGATTGTTATTGTAATTTTACTTTCTTTTAAAACTTTTTTTTTAATTAAAGAAACTTATCTTTGTTATCGTTGTTTATGTATGCATTTATTGTAACATTATGCACAAAATATTGACATTTTAAAAGATTTTGCTCATTGAAATAATGTTTAATGTCGTTTATATATATCAATGCAGCCAGCACAGGAAAAGTGAATAAAACCAAACAAAGTACTGTTAAAACACCAGTTACACCACCATCATTTGGCAAGTGAACTGACAATTGTTTTCAAATTAGGATCTGCTTAGGTAGGATTCAGTTACTATGGTAGTGAGAAGTGCAAATATTTCTATAATCGCAAAAATTAAAAGACAAAATTGCAAAACATTCTGGTATGGTAATCTACTTTGACTGTGGCAGTTATATAAAACATGACAAAATGTCTCGGGGAAAGGGAGACAATTGGCTATTGATCACAAATTTTAATATTTACATAGATTAATGTTGCAAATTTACATATTAGCAAAATGACGCTTTGGAGTCAACAAGAGAAATGTGATATTGATGAATTCAAAGTAATCTACAGTAGTTAAAAACATGTCTTTGCTTGGATTAAATTCTATGACTTGCAAGTCATAATAAGTCAACCCACCTCCATCTCCGAGCTGAGTTAATGAAGCAGGGGTAATATTTTGATATTGAAAAAGATACAAAACCATTTAGGGCCTAATGAAGATTATGGCTATTATCTCAACATTATTATTGTTCTCCAGGTACAGATTCATTGTACATTTGGTCAAGTGTCAACATTTTAATGAATTGTTTTGTTTTTGTTATGACACCCTAACACCCCTCATAGTAAAATCAGGACATAAAGTGTTCTCAACTTGTCATTCTGTTAGATCTAAATTTTCTTTACATTTAATTACCTATGGAAAGTTTAATTATACTTCATTTAAACCTGGTTAAATACAGGGGTATATAGCAATCACTCTGTCATCTGTCCCAATACTGTGTCCTCTCATTAACTTCCTCACTCCAGGGGTATATAGCAATCACTTTGTCATCTTTCCCAATTCTGTGTCCTCTCCATAACTTCCTTACTCCAGGGGTATATAGCAATCACTCTGTCATCTGTCCCAATACTGTGTCCTCTCCATAACTTCCTTACTCCAGGGGTATATAGCAATCACTCTGTCATCTGTCCCAATAAAGTGTCCACTCCATAACTTCCTCACTCCAGGGGTATATAGCAATCACTCTGTCATCTGTCCCAATACTGTGTCCTCTCCATAACTTCCTCACTCCAGGGGTATATAGCAATCACTCTGTCATCTGTCCCAATACTGTGTCCTCTCATTAACTTCCTCACTCCAGGGGTATATAGCAATCACTCTGTCATCTTTCCCAATTCTGTGTCCTCTCCATAACTTCCTCACTCCAGGGGTATATAGCAATCACTCTGTCATCTGTCCCAATGCCGTGTCCTCTCCATAACTTCCTTACTCCAGGGGTATATAGCAATCACTCTGTCATCTGTCCCAATAAAGTGTCCACTCCATAACTTCCTCACTCCAGGGGTATATAGCAATCACTCTGTCATCTGTCCCAATACTGTGTCAGCTCCATAACTTCCTCACTCCAGGGGTATATAGCAATCACTCTGTCATCTGTCCCAATACTGTGTCCGCTCTGAACTTCCTCACTCCAGGGGTATATAGCAATCACTCTGTCATCTGTCCCAATTCTGTGTCCTCTCCATAACTTCCTCACTCCAGGGGTATATAGCAATCACTCTGTCATCTTTCCCAATTCTGTGTCCTCTCCATAACTTCCTCACTCCAGGGGTATATAGCAATCACTCTGTCATCTGTCCCAATATTGTGTCCCCTCCATAACTTCCTTACTCCAGGGGTATATAGCAATCACTCTGTCATCTGTCCCAATACTGTGTCCTCTCATTAACTTCCTCACTCCAGGGGTATATAGCAATCACTCTGTCATCTTTCCCAATTCTGTGTCCTCTCCATAACTTCCTCACTCCAGGGGTATATAGCAATCACTCTGTCATCTGTCCCAATACTGTGTCCGCTCTGAACTTCCTCACTCCAGGGGTATATAGCAATCACTCTGTCATCTGTTCCAATACTGTCCGCTTAATAACTTCCTCACTCCAGGGGTATATAGCAATCACTCTGTCATCTTTCCCAATTCTGTGTCCTCTCCATAACTTCCTCACTCCAGGGGTATATAGCAATCACTCTGTCATCTGTCCCAATACTGTGTCCCCTCCATAACTTCCATACTCCAGGGGTATATAGCAATCACTCTGTCATCTGTCCCAATACTGTGTCCCCTCCATAACTTCCTCACTCTATGGACAGATTTCAATCAATCTTGGAACAAATGTGTACCAATTTTAGATGATGTGTTGCATACCAATATTGTTGTGTAGGCCAAAGCTGAAAGTCTCAATGTCAAATCTTAGATTTGGCTCCTGTAGCTGATGTTTGGTGAAGTTAAGTAATGGTGTTTATTATATCAGTCAAGAATATTTCACTTATATCAAGACATTGCCAGCTATAGGCAAAGGTGCAGAACCTTTGCTTGTATGTTGCGCTGATGACATTATACAGCAGGGTACTTTATTGTGATACAGGACCTTGTTTATCCTAAGTCTCATCTGAAAGAACAATTACATGTACTTTCATTTTGTAATGCAGAGTGCTTGGTGAAAGAACAATCACTACCCAGTTTCAAGTCTTGGCCCGGTCAGACGTGCTTGGGGTTTGAACCCATGACCTCCAATTTACAGAGCAAGCACCTTACCAACTGAGCTACCACAATGGTATAACTGATGTTTGGGACAAGACCAATTATCTCTCAAGACACTGCTCTTGTTAAAACTTGCAGAGCTTTTTACCTATAAACATAAAATTTGATTTGCATGTGCATCATTTGCATGAAAAATAATTTATTTTTTTTAAATGAGAAAACATTGATTTTGATTGACAGAACTAATCAACTAAGCTAAGGTGATATAAAGATGTTAGTGAAATCAAGTGTTCTTTATAGGATCAGCATATCCAGCTTCGTATACAACACATGTAGATATATATTGTTGTTAAAAACTATAAACTGTTAACTGGATGGATTGTTTTAGTACCTTGGAAATGTGATCTCTCATTTTACATTTTAAGTGTGTAAATGTGTGTGTGTGTGTGTGTGTGTGTGTGTGTGTGTGTGTGTGTGTAAACTATCTGTCTTGCTGTGTACATTATCTATAAAATGTTACCATCACACAGTAAATTTGACTACTCAATAATATAAAATATAAGCTTTCATAAATCAATTGGTTTAATTAATGCAGGTATTCTTTCTGAATAAGGATGTCAAAACCAGAGATATAAGACAAGCTGTACATAAATAGGATTTAATATGCTGTGTATTCCATTACCTTGTCAATGTAAGACAGAAAAGCTTAACTTCAGGCATTTATATAAAATTCCCAACACAACAAGGCCATTCTAGCACACAATTGTTAACTCCATTCTGGTATTAAATATCAAATAATTAGCTGACACAGTAATTCCCATGGACAGATGTGACAGCCCACGCAATCAGTTGTAGATACCAACACTCCTGTTGGCTCAGCATCATGCTACATCAAACATTGTAATGTAATCAATAGATGGAGAATCTTCTGTCAAGCTTTATACAGAGTTTGTTTTGTGATTATTGATTTCAGATCTCCAAGGGTTTAACTTAAGTGTCAGTCTAGTTTAATTACCTTATAAACCTCTCTATAATGTAGCATATGGGAATGAAATGACAATGAACCTTCCATGAATTTATACAAAACCAATTTAATTCAATAATTTATATTATGATATTGAGTTTGTTTGCAAGCAAGCAGAATTTATAAAAAGCTTTTTATTTTGGTTACATGTTATTAGGTGTAACTTGCTTGTCAGATTTTAAAGTGAAAATTGTTTATATGCCTGAACCAAACTTTTTATTCATGCATATCTTTCTGAAAACAAACAGGACCTATATAGGATCCAAACCTGCATCCACTGGGAATTTCTAAACATGAAATGTAAAAGTATCACAGCCATTATTTGTGTAAATTTTATCAAAATCTGTCAGTTTCACAGACAATAATTTTGTTAAAAATTTGTAAATGCTACTTAAATACTAGTAGGAGGTGCACATTATTGATGTGTGTAAATTATATGGGTAAAGTTTTAAGTAATTGGGCCAGGGGAAACCATAGGAGTTTCAGACTGCACAAAAAGTGTTTCAAATGAATTGAAGGATGGATAAAGTCGAGCAGTTACTAGACATACTTTTGCCTCTATCACCCCAGGTGAAAATACTGAATCAATTATACCTGGAGCTTTCTGAGTTACCCATGTCTCACTTGGTTTAGATAGTATATCAAATAACCCTGCATTTACTAGAACTAATTTACCAAAGATGAAGTTCTTTCCAACCATAAGGGAGTTTTCGAGTCTTTCGGTATCGATCTTAAAGAGGAAGATCTCAATCTTCCTTACTTGTATTGGGTTCCTAAACTCCATAAAAATCCATACAAGGAAAGATATATAGCAGATATATATACTAAATCATTATCGGTAACTCTAACACAAATTTGGATGGTCTTCATTCTTAATTAGAAAAAGTATATTCTACATCTGGAATCAACCAAATGTGGATTCTCAAAATCTAAAGACTTACTTGATCATCTTGCTTCTAATACTTTATCTCATGTAAAAAGTATAAAAACATTTGATTTTTCTACACTATACACCACTATCCCTCAATCTAATTTGAAAGAACGTCTTAAAGAAATTATTCACTTGTCATTCTTTTACAAAAACGGTAAGCCAGGATAAAATATCTGGTGCTGAACAGGTATTCTGGTTATTTTGTCAAGCATTATACAGATTCCAAACAAAAATATACCGAAGATACCATCAACAAAATGTTGGAGTTTTTGATAGATAACATATTTGTTGTATTTGGTTACATAGTTTTTCAGCAAACAACCGGTATACCAATGGGTACAAACTGTGCACCATTGCTTGTTGATTTGTTTCTTTATTCTTATAAAGCAGAATTTATGCAGAACCTTGAGAAAAGACTGTCACCAAATCATTCAACTCAACATACAGATATATAGATGACGTTCTATCTCTTTACAATCCTAAATTTGGAGACTAGTGAATGTCATCTATTTGAGTGAGCTTGAAATAAAAGTTACGACTGATTCCTCAAGTTCTGCTTCATATTTAGACTTATACCTGAATTATGACACCCACAAAAGGCTACATTTAAAACTTTATGACAAACGTGATGACTTCAATTTTTCTATTGTCAATTTTCATTTTCTATGCACCTTTCGAAGCACTCGGCCACACTTCCCTGGTGGAAGTTCACATGTCAAACCTAACTTGTCAGTTCCAAAGTTTTTACTTTGCTTCTGGATTGTGGTTTGGACATGGATTAGTATGTTTGTTTTTGATTATGTAACTGTTCTACTATGTAATTTTCTGGTTTGAAAAACCAAGCCTTTTGTCAGAGTAAAAAATAACTACCTTACACTACACATTGCAAAGGTACAATTTTTTTTAACTTTTTTTAGCTCATAAATGAAACCATCTTGACCAAGACATACAACCCATTTGATATTGTATACAAAGTTCTGGACATTGAGAATATTCATCGGTTTGAAATATCTCTGTCTTTCACTGTTACTGGTGTAGGATTCTTTTTCTCACACATTTGCAGCATAAAAACATTATTTGTAAACAAAACATTGCATCGCACGTTCAGTTTTCAGGCCATCATTAATTTTGTGCCTTCTGAAAATGATGTAATCAATTTTGTTGACATCCTCATGTCAATTGATTATGACGCCACCAATTAAGCATGTGTAAGTGATTGTGACATTAAGAAATTGTTGTTTGAGAAAAGTGATCTTATCCCTTGGGTGAGACAAAATCTCACATGGGTAAAATTGTGGGATTTCCATGTCTCATGTGTGAGAAAAGAAATTCATTCATCACATCTAGCACGCACTATTATAAACAATGTGGAGATTTTCAATTTTTCAATTGATGTATTGACCTTGGGTTAAGTGTTGAGTGAAGTGAAGTAGTACATGTAGTGTTTAACACCTCGGTCAAAATTCTCTAACTTATATTGAGACAGTCAGATCTAGGATGGTGGAGGAAACCAGAATGCCTGGAGAATCTACCAACCTCCAGAAAACAAACTGATAAGCTTTCTCACATTAGAAATAGTGAGAGAGATTTTCATTTTCTATGCACCTTTCGAAGCACTCGGCCACACTTCCCTGGTGGAATTCACATTGTCAAACCTAACTTGTCAGTTCTAAAGTTTTTACTTTGCTTCTGGATTGTGGTTTGGACATGGATTAGTATGTTTGTTTTTGATTATGTAACTGTTCTACTATGTAATTTTCTGGTTTGAAAAACCAAGCCTTTTGTCACAGTAAAAAATAACTACCTTACACTACACATTGCAAAGGTACAATTTTTTTTAACTTTTTTTAGCTCATAAATGAAACCATCTTGACCAAGACATACAACCCATTTGATATTGTATACAAATTCTGGACATTGAGAATATTCATCAGTTTGAAATATCTCTGTCTTTCACTGTTACTGGTGTAGGATTCTTTTTCTCACACATTTGCAGCATAAAAACATTATTTGTAAACAAAACATTGCATCGCACGTTCAGTTTTCAGGCCATCATTTGTGCCTTCTGAAAATGACGTAATCAATTTTGTTGACATCCTCATGTCAATTGATTATGATGCCATCAATTAAGCATGTGCAAGTGATTGTGACATTAAGAAATTGTTGTTTGAGAAAAGTGATCTCATCCCTTGGGTGAGACAAAAATCTCACATGGGTAAAATTGTGGGATTTCCATGTCTCATGTGTGAGAAAAGAAATTCATTCATCACATCTAGCACGCACTATTATAAACAATGTGGAGATTTTCAATTTTTCAATTGATGTATTGACCTTGGGTTAAGTGTTGAGTGAAGTGAAGTAGTACATGTAGTGTTTAACACCTCGGTCAAAATTCTCTAACTTATATTGAGACAGTCAGATCTAGGATGGTGGAGGAAACCAGAATGCCTGGAGAATCTTCCAACCTCCAGAAAACAAACTGATACGCTTTCTCACATTAGAAATAGTGAGAGAGATTCAAACATAGGTGATAAGAGACACAGTGATCCTCAAGGGCACACTCAGCCTTAGAGGTCCTACAATGTCAAAGGAATGGTCAATGAATTATCAATTTTATTGACATGAAAAGATTTTATTATATTTAACTTTTTGTAAGGACAAAGATTTTGTTCAGATAGGTACAATGTATTGGGTTTACATATGGTAGGTTGAAATAAGAAAGGATATTCATGATAAAACCACAATATAGTAGTTCAAATTACAGCCATTCTATCTAGTCAGGGTTCAGTTTGCACAGGTTCCAATGTAGTAAATTCAATTGTCTTTAGTAATATCCAAATTACTTCACAAAGCTGACCTTGAACTTTGATCAGTCACCGAAATGAAGGTCACTTTGACTGTAAATTATTGAATCTCTTCTGGTGAACTAAATGGTCTAATATGTACGCATGTAGAGCAATTTGCAATATTGAGTTGTTTGACTTTGAACCTGATACAACATTAAAACAATGATGTGTATGTTTTCTGCTCAGTAGAGCATATAAAAACAAGTAATATGCCTGTTTATATTTTGTAACAATAGTATCTCAGGATTCATTTTCTCAACAAGGTGTTCCACTGGAAATACATGTATGTTTCATATTCAAAACATCAATTGATTAGAGAAAAATGTTTGGCAAAAACATTCCTTGCTTGCAGTGTTAGATGATTTGGAAAACAATCTTTCAATAATTGTGTTTGGATTAAATATAGTTCATAATATTATAATTGTGATAATTTTATCACAATACTAGTACATGTATATAGAACCAAAACAAAAGACTATTGGGCAACAAACTAGAAACATCTCACTCTACTGAAACTGTTTTTATTTGCAGGAGTTACATAAAATGGTATATGAAAGTTCTAAAAAAAATTAGAAAATTGATTGAAAACTGTAAATATAACAAGGCGGAAAAAGTGACCTTTGTATCCAAATTATAACAAACTACTAACTATACCCATCAACTGATATCCCAAAAATGTAATGGATGGTGAGAATGCAAAACTATGAATAAATTACAACAAATTATGAAAAAAGCCACCAACAACATGAGTCAAATTTGATATTATAAAAGAATGACTTAGCTTTATTTAAAAAAAAACATAGAAACTTAAGGATAATATTAAAAACTCTTCATCCAACTAAAAATAATTTTAAACTTCCCCTATACAACAATACAACATTTATCTAAAGTTAAAAATTGGTCAGGAATTAAGAAATTACATGCAGCTACCCATAAAAAAATAATGATTGCAGGTAACACAGAAAAGAAGGTGGTAATGCCTAAATGAAATTTATCACAGTAAACCTAATCTTATTTAAGTGCATTAACGGAAATTGTGAATTTTTGTGAATTTTGATCAAGTCTATATTCATTGCAATAAATTTTATACTGAATCAAATCAGACTTTGTTCTTCAAAAATATCTTGGACAAAAAATAATAATATTGGTATGTTGTTTTATTTTAGGAGCAGAATTACAAGAGATCAAATTTTGGAATAGAAAACTACTACTAGTTATTATTTTTTTCTGAAAAATAAGTCTTATATACAGGTTCTTTCTCTACCCTTTTTTTAAACATGCGTACTTTTAAACGTTTTTATGAAGTACTTTTTTCTATTTGGTTGGGTTGATCAAAACACGAATATTTTGTTTAAGTAATTAAAAATATATTACAGGCGATGTGTATCTGACTTGCATTCATAAATTATAGGGGTTGTTTAAAACCCACTATTAATATTACATTTTCATGAATTTTAGGTGAAATACATTTTGGCACTAAAACATTGATCATCAAAATAATTTAGTGAAAAAACTTGCATTTTTAATATAAAAATCAAGTAGGCACTACCAGTTTTCAAATTTAAACAAGAATATATCTTTTTTCCATTTATCAAAACTTAAAATTAATGACTTAAAAATAATAAACTGAATATAAACCTTAGTTCTACTTAAAAAACTACACATTTGTATTTTCGCAAACTTGATGAAATAAACATAATACTGTATGTACGTCTTTCAAACTCAGTAGTTATAATAATAATAATAAATATAGTCTATAGGAATAAATATGAACACTGACTGTAAGCCGATTACTTTTTCACTTATAACAAAACAAATATATTATATTTAAATATCTATGATAAAAATGTTTTACTAAAAATATTAACAGCAGCCATGTAAATGTTTTAAAATACATTTTTCCTGTTCACGTCGTTCTTACAGTGTTATCTATATTATATTCTTTTCTATCTACAACAGTGAATTTGCAACACGAGTACAAAAGAATTAACCAAAATAAAGTGTTTTCTCTCTTATATTGCACTTCAGAAGAAACATTCTATCCTACCACAATGTGTGGAATAGAAAATGAATTGCATCATATTTATTTGTACACATTCAATGTCCTTTTCTTGGAATGCTAATTGAAATAATACAATAAAACCCCATATAATGCCTCTCATTTATTTGCCATCAAACCTTATACCAGACTTATGGTAAGTGTCTAACTGCCAGTTTTAGCTATTAGTCCTCGAAACAATTACTGACTTCTTTTTAAAGGCATCTTTTTCAGAACAAAAGGTGGCAGTATAGCAAAGTTAGTTTTACTGTAGAGTTAAGCTCAAAGTCAAAACTTTGATGCATCACATGGTTAAAATATCTTTCAAGGTAAACTAGAGTTGGATATTTACTTCAGGTCATTAAAAATCTAGATCAATATTTCCTTTCCCTTGTTTGGGCAGACCTGTCATATTCCCTTCTAACACCTCACTTATAATCACTTGACAGACAAAACATGTTAAAATATTCTTTCACTGCTATTGTTAGGACTAGTGCAGTACCTGATATTTTAACTCACAATGTAATTGACCTGGTGATCATCTTATCAAAAATGTGATTTTTGGTTACAAAAAACCTCAATCAATAAATGTTTAGAAAAGGAACTAAATGTCTAGAAATAAAATGATGCCTTTGAGCGATGTATAAACTTACACCACTTGCACAATGTGAGGTCTGATCTGGCAAGTATTTCTTTGGCAAAAAAAAAAAAAAAAATACACATGCATTTATCATTTATATGGAATATTTGGCAAACATAATATTTAAATACAGCAGTTACGCATACAAATTAAAAAAGGCCTCAATTTTTCTTGCTGACTTTATGTAGTTTTAGTCAATACACAGATAAACTAACATGTAACAAAGAAAAATTTGAACAAATCTGAATATTAACATCAAACTACATATGCTTTGTAAGTATCAACTGAGCAAATATCTGAAAGCATGAAAAGAGATGTTATGACCACTGGTCTGTAATTTTTTACATAGTGAAGTCTTGATATGATCTATTACCATTTGACACTGCCACTTCAGTGTACAAGAACACTTGTTAAACTGAATTGACAAGCCTTCATCATATCTTACTTTGAAAAAAAGTATTTGAGTATGTATTTACTACTGCATAAACAATACTTTTTTCATGATAAAATAATTTTCTTGCTTTATCATCAAAATTGTGTAACTGCTGTATCTAAATATTTGTGTAATAAATGGACTAGTTATGCTTTGTCAATAGTATAAACTGTATCAAAATAAGTTAATTAATTAATCTTGATTAAGGTGATTCCTCTCAGATCTGACCATGACCAGAGTGTAATACACTAAATCAAATGCATGTGTTTTGTGCATTTTATATATATAAAAGTATAAATTAATTTATTTTACAAAAATGAACTCTTTTATCAAAATAAGTTTCTCATAAAAATCTAACTAAAAATAAAATCACCACTGAAGGTTTACACATAAAAACATCAAATTGTTATCAAACAAAACAATTATTAAATTATGTATGTTTACTTTTATATCAAAATAAATACATCCTTTCTTTGCATTTTCAGATTACAGATAATTATTTGAACAATATCAAGTTTCCATGGGAAATAAAAAAGAAACATTTTATGTACAGATTTGTCCAATATTTTTGTGCATCAGGTGATCATGTGCAATTTTCATGGATATCAAACATGAAGTTTCATGTAACTTGCCTCAACATTTTTGTCACCCTGTAACCTAAGAGGGGAGAGTAACTAAATAAAAAGTTCTCAATTTAAAAACAGAATTAACTGTATGTATTCCAAAATAGTTAGTTTCTAGGTCCAGTAAGTGAAACAATATTTTAGAATTTGGATTGTGGAATGCTAATTTTCCCAAAAAATCATTATATGACAATGCATTTGTCTTTCATTTGAAAAATTAAAATAAAAAACATCATAATTCCTAATTTCTTTAAAAAGAAAGTCAGTTATTTGCACATGCAAGTTACCTTTTTTCTTGCACAAGATCACCAAAGTTTTCTATCTATTTTGATATGAATTACATACAAGATACATCAGGGACATCAAGTAAAAGTAGTTCTTCAAAATGAATCTGTAATGTTTCTTATCTGATATTGAGACCTGCATGACTCACCTGGCAAATTGAGTGAAGTATAGTGCAGAAATGGTGGTATACATCCTGGTCAAGATTCACTTATATTGAGATGGTGATCTTGATTGGTGGAGGAAATAGGAGTAGCAAAAGAAAATCAGAGAATCTTTGGCATGAGATTTACTAACTCTCACACTAGGAGTTTCCAAAGTGTGTTGTGAACCATGCCATGAACACATGGAAAACTGAAGTTTACTTGTACATGGCTCTATACTTCCTTCAACTTCAATTTATTAAAATTGGTTTGATGATTGTGTTATCATCTAGTAAGATAATAAATGTCTCATCTAACCCTTGAGAACAGATGACACAAACAATCTTTTATAATGATAAAGATACAAAATAAATTCATAAAAATTCTTCCTTTCCTTTAACTTATGAAAATGACACACACACAAACATTGCCATTGGTTCACAAAGCCTTTGGCCAGGTGAGCTACAATATTTACCAATTGTTAAAAAATGGATCTTCATTTAACTTTCTCTACCAACAAATATAAAAAAATATTTTCAGTTTCTTTTTTAATACTTTGGACCAATTAAACATGGGAGACAGTCTTGTGAATAAATAATCATAACAAATAAAAAATTAATAAAAAAAAAGAGTTGTACTAAAAAACTATATACATTTTCATTGTACACAATCCTCTCTCTATATCTGGTTATCAATAAAAATGTGAATCTTGTTTAAATACACTATGAGAAACAATTAAAAAAAAAATAACAAAAATATAATAAATATATAAGTTAAAACAAAACATCAAATAGGTCAAAGAATAATAATCTAGGGTATTTAAATAATAACTACAATTTAAAAATCTCCTTATCCTTAATATTTAATAATAACATTGTAACTACAAGGGGTTTCATTTAAATTAAATAAAAAAAAAACTAAAAGAGAATGGGGTTTGCTGCTGTACTACGTGATCAATACCTCTTAACATTTGTGTTTTGGAGAATGTTATGTCAATTTCTAGCAACAACATCTTTTTTACAGGAATATGTTACGGTTAACTTATGCGATTCCATATCCATTAGAAACAATTGTTTCACACAAATGTTAGGGGTATCACATGGTACAGAAGCAACTCCCATTGAAAACAAAAAACCACAAATGATTCCCAAATAAATAAAAACTATATATAATGAACATTCCATGATTCCCCAGTACACTGATTTTTTTTTTATCTTCATGCTCTGATAGAAGTGAACATCTTAGAAATACAAATATAATTGAGCTTTACAAATATTATTTTTATTTTTAATTTGTAACCATTAAACCCCCCTTTTGCTATAGCAGCAATATAAGTCTTGGATATACAATATGATAGATAAGTTGACAATAGCCAAGTCATAAAAAATTAAGTCCTTGTGTACCCAAATTTAGATTTACTTAATATCTTCAGAAGTCATTTGTATGAAAATGAACATGATCTCCTGAAATATCTAGCTGATGTTTTTCTTCTCATCCAAAAATCAATATGTTTCCTTAATGTTGGCTTTATGTTGAAATATAAATTCTATCCTGAATTTTAATCACAGTTATCACCTGAAACCCTAATGGAACATACCAATACATTGAATATGGACATACCAATGGAGTTTCTGGGGTAGAAGGGTTATGCAGAGGTAAAAGTTCAAGGTCTGTTATTTATTTATAATCACTTGAGGTAGATACTATCTTTCTTGTTCATCATTCTGTTTTAATTTTTTTACACATAAGTATTTAAGTAACAATTAAAGGACAACCACTGAAATACAGAATCAAATATCTGGACGTCAACAACATTTCAACATAAGCCAACTTTACCTTTTCCCTTCTCTGTCATCACGCAACCTATACCGGTATACATATTTAATCACAGACTCTCCATATTGCCAATTACCCCTGCCATATAATCAAATACATTCACAATAACAAAACTTGTTCAAAGTTTTCTGTTTAGATGAATTCTTTGGTCAAATTTTGAAGTTTAGTTCTTATTTGTTGTAGACATAAAATTTCAATTTCAATTTTTTACCTCCAACTTTCATTGTTTTAAGGCACAATTAATGAGAAAATAACTTGAAGTTAAATTATTCAAACATTTTTGCACTATATTTAAAGTTCTAATATGTTCCCATACCTTTTGCCAAAACTTAGAAAAAAAGAACTTGAGACCAATGTTCCACTGAGCAGATGACACTTGTACTACTTGACAGCACAAGATTCTATAATTGATATGACCAAAACAAAAATTTAGAGGGGCATTGCAGTGGAAATATGTTAATTTCTAATTGTACTGACATTTACATGAAGCAATCAACTTTACAAACCATGGGAAATCATTATTTTTAAACTTATCATTTTTCATGATGGTTATTAATATCCATTGCTCATCTGGCTCTTGTAAATCAAAATTTCATAGATTAGAGAATTATGCAAGTATTACCTACTTTATTTATTTACAAGCTCTCTAAGTACCGGTAGTATTATCTGAAAATCGTTGAAATTTTACAAACTATTAACCAATGAAAGGTAAAATTATTAGCCTCCTCTATGATTTTCAAACCTGATAAAGTACCACAATAAATTGTCACTTCCTAAAATATATTAAACACCCCAGGACTAATGGTGAAAGACAATTAAATACATGTATTTTGCTGACTATTATGATACAGACTTGATGATTTTAGTACTACTTTTTTCATATTAAAACATGCTACAGATTTTTTTATATATATAAATATTTCCAGCACAAATTTGTAGGAATAAAAAATTATTTTGTATCAAAATCATTTAAATCTTTGAATTTAAAAAAAATAACCAACATTAAGTTTATTATTTCCACCTAAACTCAGGTTTCGTTCAGGTATTTTCAAATCATTTTTCAAAAATTGTTTCTTATTCATTATCAATTGTTATGAGTATTGGCAGTCCACTTCTTCCACACAAATAATCCTAGAATCTTAAGAGATGAAGACACAAGATTTTCATAACATTTAAGAAAGGCACCTACAATTTAACACCTGTTGGGTTGACCACAATTGTTTTGGCATACACCCAACAAACAACACAATCTTAAATTATTTCTACAAGCCTGGTTAAAAACACTCTTAATAGCAATACTTAGAATACTACATGGGACAGTAAAATGACAAAGTTATAAGAATTCCCTACAACTACGGTACTTCCTTATTTTTTATAGGTTCATTTTCTAAGTTCAACAATATATGCTGAATCCAATGTATTGAAAGAAACACTCTCAATAGATTTTCTTCTATGTAAGTTTTGAATGCCAAAACTGCAAGAGGTGCGTAATAAAATACTGAAATACTTGTGTCTTGAACTGTATAGGATTCTAAAATTAACATCACAGAAATCACATCTGTAAAGGATCTGTTAGTTGTTAATATACAAAATACAAAAAAACAATAACATATCAACAAAGAAATTAAAAAAATATAAATTAAGCTTTTTTTCATACAAAACAATAGCACCTTAGAAACAAAAATAAAATCTACCCCTTTATATAGGAATATTTAAAAAAAACCATCTGTAATCTTTAAAATGTACAAATTGTCTTGTGTTTACTTACAAAAAAATGGAATCTTAAAAAGTGGAAATTTAATGATTTTATGTGATTAATTACAAGCTCTTGTTAAAATAAATATTTAACATTGAAAAAATGCATACAAGTTAAATAATAATAATAATCTGGACAAAACGCTATAATTACTGACAACACAGATTTGATTGCTGGTGATATCTTTGTATGCACTGTAATAAAAATATAATACAATCATATTCTAGTCAAATACCTATTTGGCTGATTTATTTTTTTCATTTTCGACAAAAAATGAATTATAAAAATGTTTGAATAAAAATAAAAAGGCTTTATTTTTTGTTACATTTTACACTATTATACAGACTTGAAATACGATTTAATAATAACAGGAAAGGGAATAATGAACAAATGCCAGTGCAGATATTTATGATGTGTTATAAAAAGCTATAAAGCTTAACTCTTAAATACGACTCCATATGCATGCAAAATAACTTTATGATATGTGAAAATATCTGGAATACATATCAAAGATAAAAATCTGAAGGTTTATAAATAGGATATATGAATATTATACATTAAATCTGGACTAACTACAGGAGAGAAAGAGAGAGAGAGAGAGAGAAAAAAAAGAAAACTTAAAAATCCATAAAAATATTGTCATAAACTAATCTATAATCTATCTTGAGCAAATTAAATGATGAATTACGAATTATATAACTGTACTATATAATGTAGCTCCACAACCTAAGCTATATGCTTTTTTTTAATTTTAAAGGGAAAAATTGCACATATTACCTCTGCACCATAAAACAATTAAAACACTATATTTGAATTTATACATATAACTTGCAATCATACAATATCAATAACACAATGCATTTACATTGAAGACTAGTAATTCAGTTTTGAATTAAAATTAACAATAAAAAACAACCCTTTGCATTCAACAACTTGGGTTTAAATCTAAATTCATTTTTTTCAAGTTTTACATTTTTTCCCCTTATTTATTGGAAAGTTTCTCTTTCATTGCCAAAGGTAGGATAGTAACAAATAGAAAATACTTCTTGTTCATCTATAATTTGCTATTTTGTAAAACTTTTAATAATGAAAATTTTGAAAACATGTAACTTATTTTGTACTTGAACTGAAACTGAACCATCAGAAATATGTTCTTGGCAGTTATCATCATAGAATTCCCTCTTTATAGCTAAAGTTGACAATATTGACATCTTTAAATACCAAATCAGTTATTACAAAATCATAAATTGACTCTCATGTTGACCGACATCTGACACAGTCACATGGTATACAATTCCATGATAGTAAATTAATTGTGAAAATATTCCACAATGTGATGGAAAGATATCATTAAGAATCTTATACAAAATATACTTAAAAGTGACTGATTTATCTTTTACAAATTTTTACTGAAGTCAACTGTAACAGTTTCATTCATAAGGCATTTTTGTGAAATTAAGGACGAGTTATAGATTTTAACTCCTTTGAGGTAGTAATAATACAACATTTTTTTTGTTTATTTTCTTCTTTCATTTAAAGGTTTTAAATTTTGACAGATCAATATGTTCAGATCAATGATCTTGCACATTTAGCTTGGACTACTGGGGTTAATGAATTCTGATGCCAAATTTATTTTATTAAATATGATGTGATGTGGCAACAAATTTCAACTTTTAAAGTTTTACCAGATTAATTTTTATCTTTGCAGTCAAGCAGATTTTTTGTTATTTTAAAAACAAATTAATGAATAAATCAAATTTCAACTTTTTTTAAAATAAAATGATGAAAATAAACCAGGTTTTAAATATAAATGTAAAAAATATGCATAGATTTATGGACAATTATTTTTTTATCACACTTAATGTGGCCCCAGCAAAATTGGTGTAAGTAACTTAAGTGAGGAAAAAGTGAGAAAATTGTGGTAATTTTTCTCTATATATAAACAACTTAAACTTTAGGAACTGGATGCAAAGGGTTGTAAAATAACAAGGCAGATTTATACAAAACAAAAATCTCAAAGGTCAAAAGGTCATCCAGATCATTAACGTGCAGATTTGGATCATCATCAACATAATCTAAAGTGCACATTATATCTACACTGGCCTATATATATAAAGGTGAACAATGAACATCAAATACCCATACATTAATATATTAAAATCACAGTAGTAATAAAAAACCATTTAACATGGCAAAGATGTATAAAAAAGTAATTATGAAACTAATCAACATTTAACTCTGCATGCATTAACTTTTTTTTAAATCTTAATTTGCACAAAAGTATAAAATGCCTATATAAACATTTAAATACAAAATTTAAAATGCTGAAAACTAGAAACTTTTTTTTTTATTTTTTTTCTAATAAAAATTCCCTGCAAGATTTAACTGTTCCTACATAATGCATATGTACATATGCAATCATCAGCAACCACAGAACATGGTTTATATTATCATATTACTTGTTCTCACTCTTCTCATATCCCAAACAACAAATGACTAGATAGTACACTTCATCACATACTCACATATAACAATCATTTCATTATTAGTGCAGTGTGTGATACTAAAAAATAAAACGGATTGTCTCTAAATTATAACAATATGTCCTAAAGCAAAACTTAAATTCAGTTTTTGAGTGTTAAATTTTACCTTTATAAACAAAAAATGCTGCAATTCAAAAGAAAAACTATTTCTATTAAAAATCTGCTTTTTATAAAAAGAGCATGGACTTTATCACTCAGCTTTAGCCAATATAAAAACATTTTTAAATATTTCTTTTTCTTTAAATTAATATTTCAAAACCTAATCCATCTTGTAGTATTGAAGCAGCTAATAATCATTAACTCGAAACTAAGACAATCATGCTGAATATCACTAAGATGGCAAGTAAAAAATCAATTTTTTTTAACTTGTATACAAGTATAGTGTAGCACTAAAAGGACAAATCCACCAAAATAAACAAGATTATAAATAATTAAACAGATACCTTTAATAAGGTCTGCATATAACAAATATATGAATATCCATCTGAAGCTGGGATAAATAATAAATTAACTAACAATAAAAAATTCTGTCACCATTATTAACAGATGCTATTTAGCACCACCGAAATGGAACAGCCCTTGGCCTGTCAGCCCCTTCTTTGACCAATGGCTTGTGAAATTCCCTCCCTGGGCGAGAGTGTATCTGGGCCCAGCAATGCTCACAGTAGTACTGTAAACAGGTAACATTAGCACAGAAAAATGGTGCAAATTTGCCTCCACACCTGGCTCCTTGACATTCGTCACACATCTGATCATCAAGAACATATGGCTTTACTTCTACCTGTTCAACAAATAAAAACAATATACATGTACTATTTAATGTATGCAAACTGTAGAATGAAATAATGTATGCAAACTGTAGAATGAAAAAGAGTACTGGGTTATTTTTGCAGGGTGCAAATTATATTGCTCTAAAATAGAAGAAGTTAAAACTGTTTTGAAACAGTTTTGTACAAAGACTGTACTAACTAGTGGTAAAATAATCTTAACTTATTGAGCATTGAGCAATTTTTGTTAAGTAGATAATTCTTTACATAGATGGTTTGATAGTATATTCAAATCTTCCATTGTCTTAAGCAACAATGTGTGATTGAACAATCAGTGATCATTTAAATGTTACAAGGACAACATAAGGATTTTATTGAAAACTTTTGTCATGGACGACTCTAACAAGCATCTGATGAAAGGATGTGAAAAACCAGATTATTCAGACAATCACTCTCTATCTTTAAAACTTTAAGACAAAACCATACCCGTTTATCAATTTCTCCATGTTGAAGTTGCACAAATCTTGCACTTATTGCTGCTATATAACTTTGTTGATTAGAAAAGGCAACTCTGCCAGCTCCCTTTGGGTATTTAAGTTCTGGATCTGTATCAATACCAGCATAGCACACTCCCCCATATAATCTATCCATAATCATTGCCAACTCAACTACAAATATATGTATGCATAATTAATTTCAACTTATAAATTTCTACATTCAATAATGTCAGAATTTTCTTAAATGTATATATAAGTTCCTTAGCAGTAAAACGAGACCAGGTCAAGGAGGGCAGCCACAATTTACAGGTGCTGTATATCGCAGTATAACTTTACTTAAAACAATATTATATCAGAATTTACTGTATTCAATTATAATGCATGCATTTTTGACAATTTAATATTATATATATCATCATTAATGTGTGATTAGATTTTGGTTTTTAATCAAAGTGATCAATAATTAAAAAGCAATTAAAATAAATGGTTGGGTCAATATATTGCAATGTATCATAATAATTTAGTGCCAACTAAATAACAATACTAGTATATCACAGTACACTTTTAGCTACCCGGTACATGGCTGCCCCAAGGTCTTCAGGAAGGGGTCTTTCAGATTATTTTAGTGACTGCCAAATTGCCAATACTATACTGTGGTTGTCACTTTTTCATAAAAATATGAATTCATAAGATCTCTAACATTCAAACGAACTGGATGCAAAATCTAAGATAGATTATCACAATTGGTGATTATGATAGGAAGATCAGGTAATCGATAAGATGTATTATCCATAGAGTTATTGCCATTATTTTGGTTTCATTTGGATTTTTCAAGAAGTTTATTATGCAGTAGTGGAAAACTGATGAAACCTGGTCATGGTTATAATGTACCCTTGCTTATACATTTATTAACCAGTTTTTCACAAAAAATTGGTGTACAAGTTTATTTAAGGAGAACACATGTATGTATTTATGAACATCCATCAAATAATATATAATACAATCTTGAAGATATTTTATCTGTGTTGAAAAAAGAAGATACTATGTGGTTATTAAACAGACTATTTTATTATCAACTTTATAAACATGATACTGTGTGATTATTTTCCCAATAATACATCGAGTGCTAGACTAGAAATTAAACACTCTTCAATCAAATGTACCAAAATATCTATGGTTTAAAATTCAGCATACAAAGCCTTTATCACTCAAGTCTTTATATTTTTCAGCATAAAATATATAATTCATATTTTACTGAAAAAAAATATGATGATGATCATCAACTGTTTAATAATATGAATTTATCTTATTGCTCAGTGACAAATTAAAAACTTTCGATCAAAAAGGGTTTGAAATTGAATTCCATTCCATTAATATTGATATAATGGTTTGAATGAAAAGGTCAAAGTAATAATGTGGGAGTTTTAATACAAATAACTTGAATCATTCTGATTGTTTATTCTCTTTGTAGACTTTTCTTTCCATTTTTTGAGATTTTTAATCTATTGAATGCCATTTCTTGACGATATTTGATCATATTTTTTACTTAGTTGTCTCAAATATCAAGACATATCAATATTTTTTGTCATAAGCTATCTGATCTAAGTGTCTATATTTTTAAGAAAGATCACTTGAATTGACATATTATTATCAACTGACTTCTGCTTTGTTCCTAAAATTATCACTTTACAATTGCAGAACTGAATTGTGTAATATGTCAACCAATATTCTATCCTAAAATTCATCATTAAAATGTAAATTGCTCATTAATATTGTCGGGCATAAAAATATGTTAAACTTCATCTCTAACTTGTTTGAGATGACTGATTATATAAAGGATTAGGTTTAAAAAGATGCCTCTACCTAAATCAAAGTACTGAAGGTACTGAAGCATCAGCTAAACTGAGCAATTTGATAAAAAAAAATGTGCACTTGAAACTGAGATTTGTCTAATGAATCAGTAACAAATGAAAATCGTGCAAATAATAGATACTGTGATCAGGAAGCTTCTAACAACAAGTCTGCTTTTTATGCAAGTTGTTAGGTTCTAACATATAAATATGTTACAATGGTCATAATGGACATGCCACGCAATGTTTATCAATTGAGTAAACTAAGTAATTCGCATAAATATAAATTTTCAATTTTTCAAAAACCAAGAGAGGCTACTAAAGACCCGACCCCAAATCTGAGTGAAATATCTCAAGCGTAACGGAAAAAAAGTCCAGAGAAACCATTATTTTGATAAAATTCACAAAGTGAAAGGGGCATAACTCCACTAAAACGCAGTTGACTGGAAGAAAACCCAAACTGGATCTGTAATCACCACCATCATCATCATTATCACTCCTCATATCACATTTTGATCATCAACATGAAGATATCATCATCATCATCATCGTCGTCGTCATTAGCAGCAGCAGTAGAACCCATGCCATGACAATCACCAACACCATTATATTAATCATTTTCAGAAATCCTCATGTTACATCATTAATATGGTCACATCATCATCATAGCTCTTTGTGTCACATAATCATCATCATTATCAGCAGCAGCAGTACTGAATGTCATCATCATCATCATCATCATCATGTCACATCATCAGCATGAAGACATTAGCTTTGTCATCATCATCATCATCATCATGAATTATTATCATCATCGACAGCAGCAGAACTGAATGTCATCACCATCATCATCACCACCATCTTCATCATCATCATCATCATCATCATCATACTATCGGCAATGCTCAGCAGTACTGAATGTCATCATTGCCACCATCATCATCATCGGTAGCAACAGAACTCATGTCACCATCATAATCATCATTATAGTTCGTCACATCATCATCATCACCATCATCATTCATAGCAGCAGAGCTTATTTTCATCACCACCATCACTATCATCTTCTTCATCACGATAATCATTATTATCATCGGCATCAACAGAACTCATGTCATCACCATCATCAACATCATTATCATATCTCCTCGTGTCACATCATCATCATATCTTCTCATGTCACATCATCATCATCATCATCATCATCATTATATCTCCTCATGTCATATCATCATCATCATGGTGACATCATCATCATCATCGGCAGCAGCAGAACTGAATGTCATCATCATCATTATTATTGTCATCATCTTCACCAGATCATCATGCCACATCATCATCGACATAGTGTCATCATCACAAAAAAAACTTTTACCATGACCAGCTATTTCCCTTGACTTGCAATTGACAGATTAACCATTGTTGAAGTCATTAATTTTATTCATTGAATTCACAATTAATTTGAAAAAATAAAATAAAAATAAAACCTTTGTTTTAGAAATAATTTAAATGTATCTAAAATTATTGTTGAATATATATAAATTGTCCAAGTGAGTTTCAAAAGCCTGAATTGGTATAAACCATCCTGACACAATAAGCTAATAATCTGTACCTCCCAATTACAGAAACTGTCCAGGCAACTGTCTCTTTCAAAAAAAGTTTGTTGACAAGAATTGTGTACAAAAGGGGGAAATATTTCTGAATAGGATTAATTGAAAATTAATTCATTATTATTTAGACAACTAAAATGTTACAATAAAATTACTTTGAATTTAAGAGAAACTGTAAGAGGGGTCGAGTTCACAAAGTAGGTACCCCCATTCTAATACTTGCTAAAAAGTGACTAAGTTTCAAAGTCTGGAAAAATGAAGAAAAATCCTGGAAATATTTCCATAAAGTCAGGTGCACATCTTCAATATATATATAAACATTCTGTGAAGTTTCAAGGCTTTTGGTTGAAAACTGTAAGAGGAGTTGAGTTCACAAAGTAGGTACCCCCATTTAAATACTTGCTAAAAAGTGACTAAGTTTTAAAGTCTGGAAAAATGGGGGAAAAAATCTTGAAATATTTCCATCAAGTCAGGTCACATCCTCAATATATATATTAACATTCTGTGAAGTTTCAAGGTTTTTGGTTGAAATCTGTAAGAGGAGTTGAGTTCCCAAAGTAGGTACCCCCATTCTAATACTTGCTAAAAAGTGACTAAGTTTCAGTCTTGAAAAATGGGGAAAAAATCTTGAAATATTTCCATAAAGTCAGGTGCACATCCTCAATATATATAGAAACATTCTGTGAAGTTTCAAGGTTTTTGGTTGAAAACTGTAAGAGGAGATGAGTTCACAAGATTGGTACCATATTTTCCCCGCCCTTAGTTTCTGTTCTACTACACTAGCGGTGCTCTAGAAATCGGAAGAACTTAAGAAAGCACAATAACTGTTTTGTTTCAGTTTTCCTTCATGTCCAGTGGCCACATTTTATGTGAAATAAAGTAATATGGCTTCATGAAAAGAAATTAAAGGTTGTAAAAACCATGGATTAAACTACTGACAACAACTTTAAATCGGATATCCACTGTAAAACGATCTAATAAGGACTTGTAACAAGGTAAATAAATTTTATCTGAAAATTTTAAAACATCGTTTTTTTTTCCAGTTTTGTTTAGATTTTGACTTCAAGTTGTTCTTTCTTGCGATTTATTTTGTTGATTCAAAATAAACAACTGGAAAAGGTATTTAAATGAACATTGATGATGAAATTGTCTGTCCTTGGAGACATATGGTGAGAAGTGGAGTGTGTGCGGAAGATCGGAAGTATGTATAGCAGAGATTCGTGAATAAAGCATGTCGGTTTTTATTATATTAAACTGATAACTGAAAAGGACAGGGTGTCATGATCATTTTAAAAGGGGCAAGGGTGTACTGGTTTAAAAAGGTCAGTCACTACGCTATGTGAATACATTTGAGCATGTGAATACATTTGAGCAGGGACATCGGGTGTCAAATGCCATGCCTCCAAACACATGGCTAATTTGCATACGAACTACGGTATCGATATTGCCTACACAACTTCACGAGTCACAAACGATTTATCAACATAGCCAATAACTTGTAAATAAACTTCTTCTTTCAGTTTCGTATCACATTTTTGGGAATAATCTTTTGATTTCTACTTTTTGCTACTGGCAAACTGACAGGAATGAATTTTAATACCCAATGAAAGCGGGAAAATCCTCGTGACGTTATGATGAATATTAATGAACCAGGTCGGGATATCCCAAACACGAAATATTATTGACAATCAATTTTTAAAAAATATATATAATTTACCATCAAATGTGATCCATGTTTAAAGTTATTTAACTTGCAAACTGTTTAATGAGCATACTTTATGTTTATTTATCGATGTCACTTTGCATAAATTAAAATAATCCAATATGGCGGTGACTATGTACAGCACTGTATGTCAAAAACAAGAACGTCGGCGCGAACTGACAAGATCATCATTTTTGTTGGGTTTTCCGAGGGGCGTATACTTAATGGATTTTTATGGTTTTTATCTTAAAATTATCATACAAAAGTGAAGAATTAAATTATATATCCAGCAAAAACAATTACGGACTAATACGCGTATGAATACATTTCAGATCGGCACATGTGTACATGATGAAAACATTGCTTTCGTAACTTTCCGGGAGACCCAATCACTCAGATTAGAGTTTATACATACCTGGGATACCGTATATGGAAATTCCCGTAATTTCAGTCGAAACGAAGGATTTGATTGGCTGTCAAGGTGAAATGAGAGCGGAGCTAAATACGAAAAAATCCAACGATCGCTATAAAGCATTCAGCATGGCTGATGCTTTAAAAATTAAACCTTTTGATAGTTAATTTACTGATTTTCACATCATTTATCATAGATTTAAAATCCCTAAAAATGTTCTGCAAGGAATGTTATTTTACATCATCTATGATGTCATGATTACACCATTAAAAGAACCTTTGATGCTCTTTTGTAAAAAAAAAATAAAAACAAAATCATGGTTCCCACATTTGACTTCGTTCAAAAATCCCCTCACATTTCACTGAAAGAATTCCATTTTACAACATTCTAACATACTTTGAAACAAAAATTTGACAGGTGAAGCAAGATATACCATTAACAGTTTTGCCCTTAAACTGTTAGTAATGATGGGAAAGTAAAAAGGGACAAAAATATTTAAGTAGTATTATGTGAAAACGGAAACAAAAACTAATACCCTAGTCCACAATATGCCCTTTTCTGTTGAGTAATGTGGGAGGAGTGGGCTGGTCAAGAAAAAACATGATTAAAATTTCAAAGGAGTACAACTGTTGAGGAACAAATATAAAATTCCCTGACATTTTCTTCCATATCTTTTCATATGAGACAGGAATTTTCGCCATGTGAGAATACGTGTATCTCACTAATGTGACCTTTTAGTGATGCCATAAATTGATAATCAAAAGACAATTACATGTCATTGTGTGGGGAACATGACGCCATCTTGCTGGAAAAAGACACCCAAGTCTTCAAAATTTAGAAATTCTGAGTGCGTTTCAAACGTTAATTCTCAGATTTTAGAATGAATAAATTTGTTTTCTAATTTATACATTCTGCTACCAAAATTAGGTACATTCTTTCCAATGGTCATATTCGTTTTGATGTAGAACATTGAATAACAAAGTAAAATTTTACAAACATGGCGTTGATGTCTTTGTAAATCACATTTGAATCCAAAATGTGACATTAAAATGGTCGAAAAATAATCCATTATGAGTTTATCCATGTAGGATAGGGAAATCTCACCTGAACTTTGAGGGTGAGATTTCCCTATCTTACATGTATACTCGTAATGGATTCTTATATTCTAAATTTCCAAATTTCCAGACATTTGTTTTTTAAATTCCCTGACTTTGAAAAAACGTTTCCAGACTTTTCCCCGAGACGTGGGTATCGTTTGCAGACAATGCAAAATCTGCCTCGAACTAGATATTGCTATTATAGTTGTCTCATATTAAAATGTCTCTTCTCTAGACTAATATACAGTATCTAGCTGAAGCCAGAAGTTGCAAAAAGTTAACAAGGCCAAACCAAAAACTGCATAAAGCTGTCGCATATAATACATGGCAAATTTAAGGCATGAGAGTATAGCAAACTATGAAATAAATTTAATAATCAGGAATTTAAATACCTGTAGGGAGCTCCTTTTGTACCTTATCATATGTAATTTGAAAATTTATAATTGTTCCAGTTTTAAATTGACTGCTATTTGATCTACAGAATGCCTTATCAACTAATGGATAAAAAATGTATATGAAATTTTTGTGTTCAATTAACCTGCTCTTAATGGTCTGGGGACGCCACCAACAAAAATGGTTTTCCTTGGGTCCAAGGCTTGAGATCCATCCATGACAAAATCTGAATCACTCAAATTCCATGGCCTTATTTGTACCTGAAAAAAAAGAAAACATTAAAATCTATAAAAAGTAGAATAATGGGCCTATTGAAGTACTGGGGTCTGTCCAAATAGAAATGTTAATGTATACCAAAGATAATTGTCAGAGTTTAATGCCTACATGTGGCCTGTTGATCAATGTGCAAACCAAATATTCCATAGGGAAAGTTTCTTGATCATCTTAAAGTGAACATTAATTAACTTTTGAAAAAGTTTGATCCTGAAGTCTATATTACTAAGTGAGGGTTGAAAGACCCTTGTAATAACAAAAACAAGGATTGGCAAGTAAAAGATATAAAATATACCTTGTAATAAATATTTGATATCAAACTTGGATATTATTGTTAATTCAAGAGTATCTATGCATCTGCATATTTTGTGCACAAAATTAATTTTTCAATATAAGTGGCATACGTGGGTGCATATTTCCTTTTACACTTACCAGTAAGCACAATCACTTAACTCCCATGTATAAAAAAGCAACTTATAATTTCCATGACAAAAATAACAAGAGGCCCATGGGCCTTATACGCTCACCTGATAACTAATGGCTAGCTGATAGATTTAAAGTAAACGTAAATACTAAACCCCAATGACTTTTTTCTTTACATCAAAATGATCATTGTATCAATACCTACAACATTCTAATATACATGCCTATACAAAAAGTTTATAGTTTTCGAGATAATTAACCATTTCGGTATTGTTTTCACATCTGTGACCTTGACCTTTGAACCCATGACCTTTTTCTATACATCAAAATGATCGTTGTATCAATACCTACGACATTCTAATATACATGTCTATACAAAAAGTTTATAGTTTTCAAGATAATTAACCATTTCAATATTGTTTTGCATCTGTGACCTTGACCTTTGAACCCATGACCTTTTTCTATACATCAAAATGATCGTTGCATCAATACCTACAACATTCTAATATACATGCCTATACAAAAAGTTTATAGTTTTGAGATAATTAACCATTTCGGTGTTGTTTCGCATCTGTGACCTTGACCTTTGAACCTATGACCTTTTTCTATACATCAAAACGATCGTTGTATCAATACCTACAACATTATAATATACATGCCTATACAAAAAGTTTATAGTTTTCGAGATAATTAACCATTTCAGTATTGATTCGCATCTGTGACCTTGACCTTTGAACCCATGACCGTTTACTATACATCAAAACGATTGTTGTATCAATACCTACAACATTCTAATATAAATGCCTATACAAAAAGTTTATAGTTTTCGAGATAATTAACCATTTCGGTATTGTTTCGCATCTGTGACCTTGACCTTTGAACCCATGACCTTTTTCTATACATCAAAATAATCGTTGTATCAATATCTACAACATTCCAATATAAATGCCTATACAAAAAGTTTATAGTTTTCGAGATAATTAACCATTTCAGTATTGATTCGCATCTGTGACCTTGACCTTTGAACCCATGACCTTTTTCTATACATCAAAATGATCGTCGTATCAATACCTACAACATTTTAACATACATGCCTATACAAAAAGTTTATAGTTTTCGAGATAATTAACCATTTCGGTGTTGTTTCGCATCTGTGACCTTGACCTTTGAACCCATGACCTTTTTCTATACATCAAAATGATCGTTGTATCAATACCTACAACATTCTAATATACATGCCTATACAAAAAGTTTATATTTTCGAGATAATTAACCATTTTGGTATTGTTTTGCATCTGTGACCTTGACCTTTGAACCCATGACCTTTTTCTATACATCAAAATGATCGTTGTATCAATACCTACAACATTCTAATATACATGACTATACAAAAAGTTTATAGTTTTCGAGATAATAATTATAATCAGAGGTAAAAAAAATTAGGTCACGACCTTCACAATTGACCTTGACCTCATTTTGAAGATACTAACAAGAAGATGTCAAAACTGAAAACCCCATGTCATTATCTGGTCAAGTAGTCAAGTTATAACAATTTGAAGCAATTTTACGATTTTTTCAAAATTAAACGCAAAAACGCGTAACCCATTTTTCGACCGAATTTCACAAAATGAACAAACTATAGGCTTAAGACCCTAGAGAAGCCAAATATCTCATCAGATTTTTTCTCCAAACAATACTTTCGGAGAAGAAGATTTTTTAAGATTTTTGCACCCCTAGGTCACCTTGACCTAGTTATGGTAGCCATGGCAACGCCACGAACAAATCTGAATTGCACAGACCCAGACATGCTTCTGACCAAGTCTCATTGAAATCTGCCAAGTACTTTCAGAGGAGAAGTCGAAAATGTGAAAAGTTTACGACGACAACGACGACGACGACAGACAACGGACAAATTGTGATCAGAAAAGCTCACTTGAGCCTTTGGCTCAGGTGAGCTAAAAACAGAATGACATTCATTTTGATTCTGGCCAGAATGTTGTTCCTTTTTAGTTTACATACATTGTTTTCATAACCATTTTTGATCTGCATATTAATACTTTAATAAGATAATCATGCAGATTATTAGATTGATAAAACAAGCCTAGAACATAAATTTCCCCTATTTTCCATTGAATACTAGATCACTTAACGCAGATATTACACTGGCTTTATAATATAACAATCACTGTCAGATTTCATTCAAGCCTGTCAGTCTTTCCTTGGCTATTTCCATGACTAGATGGATTTTGACTGGACAGATGTAGTGAAATAATCTTAATAACAGGTATAATATCAATCACAATGCATTTGGTTTTTCAGCAACAGTGTCAGCCAGACTGACATTTATAAATTTTAAATTCAAAATCAACAATCAATTGCTACTCTGAAGAGCTACTTACTGGTTTATCTTTCATAGTAGGACTGGACACACACCAGTACAATTTGTCATCATCAACAATACAAGCATCAATTAAAGCCTGGACAGACATCTCATCTTGAAACAAAAGGAAACTGTAACCTACAAAAATAAAACACAACAATAAATAATGCACTGGTACATTCATCCACAGAATACACAAACTCCCTTAACTGAAAATTACAAATTCACAAAAAGTGACCAGATTCAAAACAAAACACTGTAAACTTTCTTTGGTGTTGATACAAATAAGTTTTCAGAACCATATTTACCTTGAACTTTGTATAAGATAGATCATTTTTATTTACAGATTGAGTTTGAGATAATATGACTAAACTGTCTTTATCACATATTAGCATATTTTTTAGCTACATCAAAAATTGATCATAAGATTCAAAACAGTCATACCTTTTGGAGGGAAATATGATTTGCTTTCAGCTTTGTGTGGCCAGTCAACAACTAGAGGACCAAATCTTCTGAAGGCTGCAGTGATTTCCTCTGAAATAATAATATTTTCCATGAATATTAACTTACAATCTACATGTATATGTACAGGCAGCAAAGTAAATCCATATTTAAGGTAGAAACTTCCTCTTTATTGCTCCATTATTATATTGTCAAAGACACAAGAAAAACATACTGGTTTTACTTATAAGCAGAAATGACTGAAAATTCACAACATGAAAGAAATTGCTAGACATAAAATGAATGTGAAAGACAATACTTAAAATTTATGACAACTGTCTGATTAAAAATCTAGATCAATTTGGCATTCACTGCTTGTAATGTATAGAGTAAAATCTGACTAAAAGGATTTTCCTGGGTCACATGACCTCATCAAGGCTTTTCTACTCATTATTTTGGGCTGTAGTTGGACTCCCATTCCAAAATGACAAAAAGGTTGCTATTTTCCCAATTTTTGTGGCACTTTTCCCAATTACCTCTTATTGTCTTTTCAGTTGAGGTCACCAAAAGTATATCTATATACAGGTACACAGTATTTTTCTGATCAGTTGAAGGTCTTTAGTGGTTGTCCTGCCTGTCTTACAAACCATGGTGCCTCTCATTGTGTAGATACTTGGGCAAATCTTAGTATGAGAAAATTTGTTAGTTCACTTGCCAAAAGTCAGTGTTTACTGTTAGTCTCCAAGCACACAAATGTCCAACAACATCCCTGAACTAGAGTGAAATACTCTTGACTGTGTTGTAAAACATCATTACTCCTCCACTCCACTCCTTTATCATTTGATCTTAGAAATTTAGATTTTAGTGGACACTGGAGTTTATATAATTATACCTTTGCTTAAAAAATGTTATACTTATGATACTGTATACATTATTTACCTTCATCAATATCTGGAGGTAATCCCCCAACAAACACTTTTCTTGAAAACCTCTCAATGCGTTCTCCTTGAGAAGAACCTAAAGATCTTCTTGTTATGGAGCCCAAACTCGCTAGATTCTGATCTATTGTATTGTCATCCAAAATATGGTTTCCATCTCCAAATGTAAAGCCAGACTTTCCTACAAACAAAATTATCCATAGATAAACAAACAACTACAGCTGTCCAATTATTGAATCTATTTACAGATTATCAAAATTAATCATGAATTCCCAGGTAATGTATGGGATATCAATAACCATGCATGTATTTCTCTAGTCTCCCTCTGTTTCTTGAAAACAAGTGAAAACCATGGATATATAATCAAAAACAAACATACTAATCCATGTCCAAATCACAATCCAAAAGCAAAGTAATAACTTTGGAACTGACAAGTTAGGTTAGACACGTGAACTTCCACCAGGGAAGTGAGACCGGGTGCAATGGACGGGTAAGCACCTTCTATTTAGCTAGCTACACCCACTATATAATAAAAGATACAATGTACTTTAAAATAACCAAGTTATCATGACCGGTAACTGAGTTATGTGTAGAATAATTTTACTACTGTCATTTAAATGAATGATAGGTCTATCAGTATCAGCTAAATCTTGCTCAATTATACATATTTCATGAGTTTCCTTTCTTGCAAGGAAAAAAGTTCTACAGACTCTCCTACCTTTGAAATACTGCTTACCCTACCCTTTTTTGGTTTTACTCACTTATTTTTCATTTGGCTTGCAATATCAAATGCAGTTCAAATGCTGTATAGAGCCACAATGATATATAGTTTTGCCAGTAGTTTGCTTTATGAAAGTAAATCACTACTAAATGTGTGTCACATGCTTATGTATCGCATTGTGAAACAAATACCATGATGTGTATCAAATCATGACTTAAGTGTATCATTCCAGCCCTAATGATGTAGCAATCACTGACTGTTACAGTGAGTTAGTGTTGTAACAAAATGAAAAGTGAGAAAGATCACATAGGGTACATGTAACCCCATTTTCACATCATCCTCAAGACTTTTATCCAAGTTTGCATGCTGGTTTACATTTGTACAAGTTTCATAAAAATCTAATGAAGAAATGTAAGAGAGACAACAAGAGCATGACAGACTGACTGATGGAAAGGACAAAAACATTATGTGCTCCAAAGCTTTGTATTCTTGGTGATAGGCGGAAGATATATTAAAGATGAAGATGGGAGTAGACAATTTGTCGTTTTCTGATTTTCATTATGTTATGCTATTTATTATCAGGAGCCTTAACAGTTAAACTGGACATAACTTTTCTTGCATCACATGAAACCTGAGCATAATGTTAATAAGTCCCAGATCATTCTAGCCATCACACAATTGTTTTGAGCTGATAATATTAAGAATAAGTTTGACACAAAAAGCCATCTTTTGTTTAAAGGTCACCGGTCACCAAAAACCGAAATTTTTCTAGTACTATTTTCCGAAAGATTACATAATAAAAAGTCGATTTAGCCACAAATAACATTTTTTAATAATTTCTGTCCTTTGTTACAGCGTAAAATAAAGTCCTAAAACTGTTGAAAAACGGTGTTATCTCCCTTTGGTAGTAAAAGGGTCCAAAACCGGAAGTGACGCAGAAGGTGTTATCCAAGTTATCTAGTAACTAAAGCTTGTAGAGTGATCTGTATTTACTAACCAGATTTATCAGGAGTAGCTTCTCATGTTTTATTTATTTTTTTTATTTTTAGTATTGGATATTTCAATTTTCTTCAGCATAAAAAAATTAATTAAAAAAAACCATAATAAATAAATAAATAAGAACTATATTTTTGTTTGCTCTAAGTATGATATACTGTTACTTATACTATTACAAAACTTAATTTTACATTATTTATTAATTAATTTATTTATTTATTTTTTTTTTATCTATTTATTAAAACGAATTGAAAAAGAATACACATTTTTGTTTTTATTTAAAATAATATTCATATTTATTTTCATTAATATTTAATATCATTCTAAATATCCTAACTTCTCTGTTGAATTTATTTATTTTTTTATTTATTTTTTTATTTCAGTGAATTAATATTAAATATCAATATTAATATGTATATTAAAACATACATAATTTTCGAGCACTTTTGACCGGATTCTGTAGTCTGTCGCTTTTTTTTCTCTCTAGTACAGCTATATTATTAATTTACCTCAAATTGATTTTTATTCATATTTGTTTCAGAAAATGTCCCATTTTTATTTTTTTTTAGGTAAAAAAACGATATTTAAAATTTTCATTTACTACTACTACTAATAATAATTTTATTACACCTAATTTTAATGAGCTGAAAGAACTCGTATCAAAATGTGATACCAGTGGGATTATACCCGACTAACTAACGGCTTAATCAAAACTCGAGTGAAACTTTCTTTCATTTTTGCTCAATAAATTAATATCAATTAAAGTGTGATTTACATCCCCTTACATACCAGTAATTAAGAGATTATCAATATGCTACATTGGGAAACATCCTGTTTAGAAGTAGACATCTATCACCAGCTGATCACCTGTAATCAACAGGGTTTACCTTACAATTTGCAACATTAATTGACACGTGTGTATAAATCTTTATGATATACCCGGTAAATGTTATTTGTCGTTTTTGATGGATTCTGAAAAGATGTGTTTGAAAAAAAATTTGTTAGATCAGTTGATTTGAATAAGAGACATACAAGTCTCGATTTGTGTGAACATGTGAACTGGTGAAATGACTGACTTGCGGAATTAAATTAATTTTGAATATTAAAATTCATTAAAATCTATGAATTTTTTTTATTTGCCTGAATCCATTCATAATAATTTAAATTATCTTAAATGATTATACCACTCTTATTTCCCTGACTTTTCTCGTATATGAAAAATAGCCCCAATACATTCAAAGCAATTACTGTATTTCCATAAATTGAGTGCACATGGTTTTTCTTATTTATTTCATTCAATTGAAAATGTTTCCATTAAACTATCAATAAATTGCATTTTAAATGCACTGACCTAACCAAATTATATTTTTAAATGACAAAAAAGTTATTCAGTTCATCAGTACATAGAGAAATTTTGGGAAAATTTAGAAAATTTGACGAAGTTTATACACCAATTGGGCCTCATTCAAAGTTACACTCAGGGTATTTAGGGTCAGGTAGGTCATTGTTGTTCTTTTTTTCATATTTCATCATGAATATTCCAATTATGACGTAATTATAATATTTATAGTTGTTCCGAGTAAGAAGGTAGAGAAGGGATAATTTTGACATGGTTATATTAGTTGTTTTGTTAAAAACTTCAAAAATTGCTCTATGTACAGAATTAAATTCACCTATGGATGACTGAAAATATTTTTTTCCTATTAGGTCAGTATATTTTGTATCAAGTTTTGACAATATTTTGCGATTTTTGTTGGAAAATACGACTTTATTCTTGCGTTTTCCATGTGCACTCAATTGTGGAAATACAGTAGAAAGCTGCATAAGGGACTTGTGTAAATCTGGCTTTAATTTGTTCTTAAATTTGTGAGAAAAATTTTTTTATCGTTCATTGTGGTAATACTATATCAAATTTTACAAAATATATAATTTTGACTTGAAATCAAACTTTAAAACGGCACACAAACCCACATGTTACATATGGATACATATATAAGTAATGTGTCTTTCCTCAGCAGCTTAACACCATGTACGTCATCAATTAGGTCGCCGGAAAGTTACGAGCGGTGTCGGAAATTACCGAGTATTAGAACTTCGTTCAGGTAAGTTTTTAGTATATTACAGGTAACTGTAGTGTGTGAAAACCCGCCAGACACATCAATATTGACAACTCTACCCATAGGAATGCAAATTACAAAATTCATAAATTTGGTGACCGGTGACCTTTAAAGATATTACAAAACCATTAGGTTTTTAAGTTGTGTTATCAATTATCACAATTATAAATTAATGGATAAATCTATAGAAAGAAAAATAGTACAAATGCCTAAGTTACTTTTATTAAAAGTAAAGCAATCTCTAGAGTGTCTCATTTATTATATGGTTGAGCAGAACACACCTGATGTTACCAGTAATTGATATTTATAAAATAAGTTGATGTCAAGTCAATAAATTTATAAATGACTTGTGTAAAGCGACATATTGTATTAATGGTTGGAAAATAACAGCTGTGATACAAAGACACAAAATGAACAATGCTAGATATTTATTGCATTGTTCTACTGATAGGATGGAATAAGAAAATCCTGTATTATATAAAAGAATTGTCAGAAATAAATTAGATCTCAAAACTAGTTAACAATATATTACTTTTTTTAATTGCGACTAGTTTCACAAGAATAGTTCTGGCATCTTCAGGACAATGTGTACAAAAATTTAAGACCCAAGGTACAAAATGTAGATGCAAAAATAAGCATGTGATTTCATTGTTGCGGAGTGTTTCTTATGAAATTAAAAAGTTAATTAATCAACAGTTGTTTGTTAGTTTATAGGTATCTTTATTCTTATATTTTTTGTTCTTTGTTTACACAACTCTACGGAATAGCGCTTGCTACCACTTTTTAACAATGCCATACTCCATTTCTTTACAGGTGTTGGTTTCCTGTATTTTTAGTATTTTTTGTATGATAAAAAGTGAATGAATTCTTGGCCTTATTCTTTAAGACCCATTATTATTGTCAAGAATATATATTAACATTGTAATGTGTTTTATGTATAAATAAGCCAATGTAAATGATTACAATTTCTAAATAATTTATGTTATTTGTCAAAGAATAAAAAATAACTATCAAAATATTGCTTTTTATTTGATTTGCTATGGAATACCCTCTTTACATCAATATGAGGAATAATAATAACAATACAAAATATATAATTAGCAAACATTTAAAACTATGTGTAAATACACAAAATGCAGATATTCAGCAGGTAGAGTTGTGTTCTTCAACACAGAGTAAAAGAAAAGAGTAAATGTTAAATACAAGAGACAGAGATAAAATTGATTTTTTTTCACAACTGTAACATACAGAATTAACCATAGTCACATAAATCTATAGCAGTCAAATTGAGTCAATAAAAATACTGTATTGATGTAATAGCACTGCTATTTTTGGAATCTCTTTAATCCTCTTACCACTTATTTGACCAGTCCTTGTCATATACAAAAAAGTTCTATAATACAACCACAATACACTTACCAGTACTGCTACTTATATATATACTGTTTCTTATTTTTATTTTTACTAACCTTTCATATGGTCATTTTGTTCTGAAGATCTCATGATGTCAAGAAGCTGTGTTTCAAAAGATGAAAACCTCATGCTATCATAGGAACTATTTCTGTCCTATAAAAAATGAATGCAAAACAAAATTATAAACTTTGTGATGAATGTTACAAAAGTATGTAGTTAACTCATTGATATATCAAAATACTGTGGCCTCAATATCAAACTACTTTCTCTTTCTTAAACTATGTTATCTGAACTCATTCTCTCTTTTTCTGTACATAGCAATGACTAGTTGGAGGTCCCCAAGCCAAAGGTTGTACAATTTTCCCATTATCAAGAAACTCTGTATCAAAATGATATAAATAAAGGAAATGGCGAAAATCCATTTCCTTTCAAAACCCAAAGTTACTATATACAGTTACAAAGGGAGATTTATTATTGTATCATCATATCAGTTTTTATATGAAAAATAACATTACATGCTAACAGTTGGGATTTCTTGAATGCATTTTGATTATGGAAACAAAACAAGTAATTAATTAACCATATGTGTGGGCACTATCCGACTTACTATTCAATCTAGCATGGACAAGTGCAATACAAGTTTATTATAAATAGTCAGGGAAATATTATTAAATTTATGTTACATTATAATCAAGCATTTGATCATGGCAGTCACAATTTTATATCTTTAATATTATCTGGGAAGCAGTACTTGAAAATATCACAATGTTTTCCCTCATGAAAACATCACTAACCATAAACAATATGACATAACAAGTTTAATGTCTGAATAATCAATAGCAACAGGGATTGGAGATGAAGGTGTTTTACTGAAATCTGGTTATAGACTAGAACTGTGATAATATAATGAAGCAATAGACGATTGAATACAGAAACACCATGTGTTACAAAAACAAATATATAAGTCACCATCATACAGCGTTATCATTTTTATGAAATCACAAGTTTACTTAAGATTTCTAAACAGCTTCTGTATTAATCAATATAGTAAATTCTACTCCATTATCCTTTAATGATTTTACTATTGACGTAATTTTGACATTGTATTATAGTTTTGTTTTTATTAACCTTGAAATGATTTTCCAAGAATTAATGCTTTTAAATTCAATTGAATTGATGCAAAAACTCTACATGTAATTCTTTTTACCTGTTTTTAGTTTGATTTAGTGAATTTGATATTATGCACAAATGGTTTTAGCTTATTATTAAATGATCTTATTATGACATACATGGAATAATGATGTGTGCATGTCAATTAACAGTTTATCTTTTTAGTGAAAATGTTAATTTGTATTATTGAGGATTGGCACCCTCACTGAGAGACTAGTTCCTCATGTCTAAATACAATGTATATTAGAAAAAAGACCTTTTTTATGTCAAATAAAAAGTTAAAAACCAAAGGCTTAATTAAACATGTTTCCATTTTCTGAAGCGCCTACTCAGGTAATTTGTGTATCTAGTGAACTACACTGAATAATACTATTGCGCCTGTGCCAGTTAAATCATGAAGATGCTTTATCAGTTATTTGTCACCCTTCAAAGAAATTTCTTGCATAGCGATTGGTTAACTTGCCGGAATACATAGAACTATGTTCGGAAATCTGCCGGGGTACATGAACACATGCGACGTTTAGCGGTAAAAGGGAAGTAACTTGTACATCGCTGACATCTAGTTACGGTAAACAAACATGGCGACAACTTACGCAAGTCACACAAAATACGAAATGGCAGTTAAAAAGATCCAACTGGTAATGCTTTGAAGGGTGACAAGAACGTTATACAGGACTTTGACCGGTTACGTAGCCCCATGTACCCCGTCAAAGATGCGGCTCAGGGTACATAAATCTTTGACAGGGTACATGGGGCCATGTAAACTGCCAAAGCCCAATATAACTTATAATATCCATTAGATTTGGACTTAGGCACTGACTGGACTACAAATGCCAAACAAATACATGCTATGTTTCCATTCCTGGTAGCCAAAATCGCCATTGGCTACTAATTTCTGAGAAATTCTTTCAAAAAGTAACCTATTTTAGCAAATTTGTGGAAAAATACTTTAAAAAGGACTATTTTTTCACAAATTTTGGAAATTTGGCTACTAATAATTTTAAATTTGTGGAAACCTAGTACATGTAGCTTGTATCTTGATTCTGCACAAAAGTTTTAATTAAAGATTATAATTCTTACTCTGCTCATAATGATATAAAAATGTTACAATACACATCACTTGCACTAATTTATAAACAGAAATGCATGTTGCTAACAACTGGTTTCAGATTTTAATCAAAAGTGTCTTCAAATTATGTCTTTGACTTAAGAACACCATCTTGAATCTAAGATGAACACCTTTAAACGTGTGTGCTTACACAGAGTTGAACAATCACTATTATTACACCTTATGTAAAAATCTAGCAATTTCATTGGATAAGAGCTATGTAACAATTTGTACTGTCACATAAAATTTATAATGTCACATAGCAACGCGCGTGACTATGTGACAGTACGTTTGTTCGAGTCGCCTCCCTTCACTGGATCACATCAGCGCTTTGAACAAAACATGTTTTCAGTTGTATCTACGGCAAGCGTCTCATTGTTATTGATATTGTTTACATTCGTCTGTAACAACAACGGTCGGATGATGTTTGTCGAGGTTGACAATGACTTTCTTGGCAATTTGTTAGAGTCTAAAGACTCTGCATCAACTAAGCGGATCATTAAGCGGACCGTGGATATGTTTCTTAAATTTCTTGGCTCAAATGACTGTGGATTTGAGGCATTCCCGGTCGATAAATTGGATGAAAATCGGTATGGGCATTACAAAAGACGCAGGATGCACATCATGTATTGGTAAAATAAAACAAACATTCGGTGTAATAAAATAAATATTACATTTCTGACAGGGTGCCAGTACATATTGTCACCTCTCGAAAAGCATTGTCAGCCTCGGCTATCGCCTCGGCAAACAATGCTTCCTCGAGGTGACAATATGTACTGGCACCCTGTCAGAAATGTAATATTTATATAATGTTGTATTGAACATGTATGTTAAAGTGAAAGCTCTCTCTTTGAACATATTTAATAATAAGAAACAAAAACATATTATTCATTCACTTTCTCAGATCTGTATATGTCTAATGTTACAGTCCAAGCCTAACTTCTGTGTCTTGGAAAAGATGTAGTGTTAAAATATACTGAACTATTACCAACACACATGTGTTTGAAAAAAAGCTCTAAAAATGCAAAGATGATCCATAAATGGCACAATACTATTTTATAATTTAAGTTTAAAAAGGGTCTGACTTTAATGAACAAATTATAATTATCTGTGATGATATGCTAAAAATTTGGAAAATTCTTTGATTGTAAACATATATGAAGCTGCTTACATTTTCAACCCTGCCCTACATCTCAATTACTTGGCAAACTAACAAATATGCAATTGAAATTATGCATGAAGGTGGAAAGATTTTGAAAACAAAGTGTACTTTGTATACAACTGATGCCATATCAAAAACTGCAATCTAAAAATCTCTCAAATACCACACATAGGTTATAAGTTTGAGACTAACTTACTACATTAAATTTATAAAACAGGATGTGTTTTAAAATTTAATCATAAAATATGGTATTTGTTTTGACATATCTTTTACTAGTAACAAAATTTATAGTAAAATTTATACTGTACTTGTGTATGTATATATGAACAAAATTTAATGGAAACACTAAACAGTTAACAAAATTTAAATTAGTTCTATAGTCAGTAGTTTTTTGTTTTTCATTAATTTGTTTCTTTTACAAAATTTTATTTTTATCTTTATGGTTGCATTGGTTGTTGCCAAAAACATTTTTTCATCTATAGTATAAAATTATTAATCGTTATAAGGCATGTTGCATGTAATTATTTTTTTATAATTATTTTTATTATTATCATTGACATTGTTATTTTGTACATTATTATAATCAATGTACAATTTTATAATTAGCAAACTTATTATTAATATGTATACAAATATGTTTCATTTTTTGTATAAAATTACTAAAGTATAATTATGTTGGTTCCTAATCAAATAAATGCACATGTTCTTTAAAATCTTCTGTAGTTCATAACCTTACATGATTAACTATTTATACAAATTAAGTAATTAAACTGTTTCTGGAATTTTGATTTAGTTCTAGCTAAGTATAAAGGAAAAAAGTCAGCAGAGGAAGTACTACTAAATAGATATAATTAAATAACTGTTCATGCATGTTCAGTATAAATTATTAAGTTTTTAAGTGTTATAAACAAAATGTTACTCTTTATAATGAATACCAACATAATGCATTTAATTTCAAACTTTTTAAAAATCAATAGAAAGCCATCTGTGACAAACTTGATCAAGCTGATAACAGCTGACTCTTATTGATTTACTGTGGTTGTGACCAGTATTTTAAAGGACGGACAATGACCTTTGTTCTGAGCTCACATGTTATTCCTTGTGATAATATACTCCACTATCAATGCTTATACAAAATTAAAACAATGTAATAAATATTTTTATATTCCAACACATAAAAGTCATGATAAAAACCTGACTTTTATCAACTTTCGCCTAAAACGCAGTTTGTAATAGTGTTATCAGGTTATACAAGTGTATCTGCCAAACTGAAACCTGAATAACTATGCTACATCATCATCAAGACATCTGTTAAATGCTGGAAAATATGCAGAGAATGCACCACAAATCAGAACAGGTCATGTAGTTTATAGATACTGTATGTACTGCTGTTATGTGTTTAAGTAGCAGCCATATGGTACCAATTAGAAGCAACAGATATGATGTAAATGAAACAGAAATAGTACCCCTAATTCAGTAATTAGAGATAAGAGTACAGTTACAGAGAGAGACTCAGAGAGAGAAAGAGAGGGAGAGAGAGAGAGAGAGAGAGAGAGAAATTTACCTGATAGCTTACTGCTTCTCTGCTTCCATCATCCAAACTGGTCAAGTCAAGCTTTGGGTTCAATAATGCAGCCTGGTGCATTTGCCCAGGGAAAGATGTGCTTCTCTGGAATTTGGACGGGGCTATTAAAGACGACTGGCTAAATTGGGGGTTTAAGGACTGTCTCTTCATTTGTGTCACTGGGTTCATACTTGGAACTGATCTCCTTTGTTGTGGAACATTAGTCCAGGTCGGGAGTGTTGACTGTTGAACCGACCAGTTGGTTTGTTGTTGTTGGTGGGCGTTGCTCCAGTTAGGGTACGTTTTAGAATTGTTGTTGTTTACCATCATGTTGAGTGGTTGTTGTTGACGGGGAAAGTTATGATGCCCTGTAATGGCTCTCCTGTGAGGTGCCTGTTGTTGTTGAGGAATGTTCATTCCCATATGTGCAGTCATACTTGCACTGTAAATATTATTGGCTGTTGGGGGGAATTGTTGAAATGCAACTGTACCATTTACCTGTTGAAATCCTTGAATAAAAGTATCATCTGATGCAGCATTTGACCAAAATCCTGTAGGGCGGCAGACGAGAGAGATGTAACAGATGTACCGTTAGTTTCTGTCACAAATTGTTGAATTGGCGTACTCACATTTATAACCGACTCTGTCCTTTTCTCGTCAGAAAGACTACATTCTATTTTACCGTTTCTAGCTAAAATTTCTCCAGTTTGTCCACTCCCGTTTTCGTTATTTGATGAAAGCTGCTGCTGCGCCTGTTTCGAGGCAGATTTATCCAACAATGTTTCATCTTGCATCGTATGAGGTGACGGAGAATCTGAAAATATTATATTGTTTTGCAATATGTTCTTGTTATTTGTTGTAAATCCTCCAATATTGGTGGCCACCGATAATCCGTAATCCCCCATTTACCAGTAAAACGTCAAAAATTAGGGGGAGTATCGCTTAGATTTTTCCTATCGTCTGCGCCACGTCTGCTATTGATACTGCACAACTGCACTACTGCGTTTCCTATCCCAGTACCCTCCATTTCCGCTTTCGGTACAAGTTTCTACATCACCTTATGCAAATGAGAATAATTGAAATAAATTGTTTTTAGATATTTTTGAGGTTATATTTGAATGAAAGTTCCCTTAAATTGAAATAATAAAGCTAATTTTGAAAACTTTATCGAAAATACTTTAATATCTTAAGAATTTAATACAATTTTATTGTACAAGGTGATCTAGAAACGGACAGTTTTACACATATACTTGTTAGGGGCAGCATAGAGGCGGAGCTAAATTTGCATATCGGAATAATACAATAACTGTACTTTCACTATTGATCAACACTGATCAATGAACACCGCAGTGGTTAACTGTTAAATGGACTATTAAACGTAAATAATTCATAACGACGTACTATATCACTCAATTTTTCATTATTACGGTAAAATCATGGAAAATACATTGATTTTCAAAAAATTCAAATAAACAAAAAATAAATCCGTGATATATTCATGAGTTAAAAATTAAATTAAAATATGCGTTGTCGGATTCTTTGACCTTTTATTTATTTATTTATTTATCTGAATTCGTCGTGTTAATCAAATTGAGTAAATCTTGTGGCATCTTGAGATTCATTATTCCTTATTTGGAATTAAAAATGATTTAGAAAAATTTGGAAATATTTGATTTTTTCATTATTAAGCAAAGTATTATGATAAACATGTATTTGTTTGGAAAAAATGCGAGTTTTGAATTTCATTAACTGAGTCCTGACATCAAGCTAAAATACTGAAGTATGGTCCCAAATTTTTATGTTGAATTTTGCCCCTATATATATTCTAAAACCATACATTATACGAGATAGTGTAATTTTAGTAAAAGTTATGATCAAAAGTCCATTAATACTAAAATCATAAGTTATAAATATGACCAAAGTTCATAAATAATCGAATGAGGTTCAGAAACGATTCCTACGAAAATGTATTGTTTCATAAATTTTTTAAAGTAGCTAATGGTAGACTGATATGCATACTGTCAGATCAAATAACTGTTTTATTATGAGCTTATTTTAACAGTTTATAGAAACATTATATACACGTACCTGAGGTATCGTCATGTTTTATGAAATAATGTATTCAAAAGCAGCACATGACACTGTATCAACATCATGATCTACTTTATTTGTCATTACGTAATCTAGGCTTATATCTAGCCACAGCAACTATAGGAGATGTTAAGCATGATTGTTTCATATTGGTTTGTCCATCCACCGCCGCATTACATATATATTGCATTGTGCTTAATGTTAGTATTATATTTATTTTCATACACTTATATCATTATGCCACCATACAATTGATTTTGTCGTAAAGTTAAACCTATAAGTGCATGCTTTTGGTTAATAAAGAATTAAACTTTTATTATTTTCGGAATATGACAATACGGAAGTCGATACCGTTTTAGGAATTTTGTCATGCTATTTTGAATATTCAGTATCTGATTTCTTGAATTTTTGTAAATTATAGAAAAAATGTAGATAATTATCACTGGTGTTTTTGAGGCATGTTGATCGCCTTTATTTATTTATTTATTTATTTATTTATTTACCTCATTATGAGTACATATTACGTATTATGCAGCTGCAATATTACTCCGATATTTTGACTGATCAACCACCCGGTTGTACTAGGTGTTGGACTGACAACCCGTTGTCCTGTGACATTTTTAGCCTGGATATGTTACATAATAAAAACATATGTTTTGTGTTAAAATGTCCTGATTAGACGGGGTGATAGTAGATCTTTATCCCTCCAAGGCGTAATTACTACCTGGTTTACAAATCCGGAAAATCACGCACAATTTACTTGTACATAGATGATGTTTGATCATATCCTAAATAATAGGGGTTGACGGCTAATACCAACTTGTACAGTGATATCACTTTCATCAAAATTGAAAGTCAAAATTTAGCCGTTCAAATCAAAGATTAGGACAAAACGAATAATTTAATACGTTTCTTCTCATTACTATTAATGGGTATACCACCTTTTGAATTTAATCAATAGACCACTTTTTGAATGTATTTTATGATTAAATTCAAAAAGTGGTATATGACAGATAAAACTTTGACGTGGCGCAGAAATGAATGCAGTAATTCGCAATCTCAGAGAGAGAGAGAGAGAGAGAGACTGTATGCACTGTTGTAAATTACAACCATTAAACACCAACAGCACACATGCAAAGCAGGCGAGACCCCGAACCCTGTGCCATACCTTGGGGAAGAAATGTCAAAAATAGAGACATTTTCGGCATATCTCCAATTACTAACTTATAGACTTTAAACTGATCACAAATTATTAATTTTATTATTTTATTAATTTAAGTTTTTAAAAATAAAATAAAACAGGTATTATGACTGAAGTAATGGGGAAAAAAATCAAGAATATTCCTAAATTCTAAGAAATTTTGTGTCAATTAGTAATCTTGAAGTATTTCTCTCTTACATGTATATACACATCGTTGTTTACGGAGGTTTCATTAAAACCCAAAGATTAAAAAAATTACTATACTGCTCAACTTACAAAGTTAGAGGATGTTCAGTTGTTTGCTGCTTACCATTGGATGGGTAAATCTTAATGTACACCTCAATGAAACAATACAGACAGTCATGCAACAAAGTGTCATATACAATTTAAAAAACAAATAATCATAAATTACATTTTTAAAATGGTATATGGCAATAAATATACCATTTTTAAAATGTATTTTATGATTTAAATTTAAAAAAAGTACATGACAAAGGGATAAGTAGTAAAGACTATGTACAGTGTCATTGCTATACACTATGAATAATAAAATCCATGTCCAAATCACAACCGCACAGCAAAGTAAAAACCTTGAAACTGACAAATTAGGTTAAACACGTGAACTTCAACCGGGAGAGTGAGACAGAGTGCTCCGGAAGGGTAAGCACCTCCTGTTTTTAACTACACCCGCCACGCGTGTAATAAAAATTGAGAGTGAAAGAAACCCGGAACTGTGGGACGTCAAATAGATCTTTTTGATACAAAGACATCATAATTATCAACAATATTGTGATGACGACCATAAAACTTTATGAGGGCCATGACCAGCCTGGGCTTGCAATATCACTGGGTCGACGATTTATTTGCAAGCAGCTTGTAAACACCATACACATTGGTGTCTTCAAAAACCCTTTGGAAGTCAGATGGTCAAACCAGTTAATAAGCCACGTTATCTTGGTAAGTTTTCACAACATAATGTCACAAAATGTTGAGTTAATGAATCAACCACAATAACATGTATATACAAAGTTAGCGTCAGAAATAGCAGTGTGCTAACATGGCAAGATATCTGGGGTTACACATATAACTCTGGTACTAACAATCATGTCTAGAAAACAGACTTGTCTCTTGAGAGCCAAATCCCCTCTCCCACCTCAAAATAAAGTTCAACATTGAAACCTTGGCCTCTGGACTACATATCTAAATTTGTTACGCGACACATCGCACAATGTTGGTTGGCATTTGTTCTAAGATTTGATTAAAATCCATCCATATAGATCTATGTGAAGTAATGGGTCGGACACGGTTTTACATGGACAGACAGATATAGTGATTCCCAAGGTCAACATGACACAGACAGAATATGAAGATCCATAATCAAGGCAAATCATCAACATTGGCAAAACATGAAGAGTCAAGCATCAACATTGGCAAAACATGAAGAGTCAAGCATCAACATTGGCAAAACATGAAGAGTCAAGCATCAACATTGGCAAAACATGAAGAGTCAAGCATCAACATTGGCAAAACATGAAGATCACCGATGAAAGACCAACATCAATACCGAAAAATCCTGAAGCACACCAATGCAAGGGTAAGGCTAAATATATTCAACATGGACAAAACATGTAGATCGCCGATGCAAGGTCAACATCATCAACACAAACAAAACATGCCAATCGTCAATGCAAGGCCAATATCAACACTTACAAAACACGAAGATTGACATTGTAAGGTGAACACCAACACAAACAAACATGAAGATCGCCGATGCAAGGTCAACACCAACACAAACAAAACATGAAAATCGTCAATGCAAGGCCAATATCAACACTTATAAAACATGGAGATTGTAAGGCCAACACCAGCACAAACAAAACATGAAGATCGCCAATGCAAGGTCAACACCAACACAAACAAAACATGAAGATCGCCGACGCAAGGTCAACACCAACACAAACAAAATATGACAATGCAAGGCCAATATCAACCCTAAAAACATGAAGATCGACAATGCAAGGTCTAAACCAACACAAACTAAAAAATCAAGATCGTCAATGCAAGGCCAATATCAACACTTACAAAACATGAAGATCGACAATGCAAGGTCAAAACTCACACAAACAAAAAATCAAGATCGACAATGCAAAACCAATAACATGAAGATCAACAATGCAAGGCCAACATCAACACTGACAAAACATGAAGATCAACAATGCAAGACCGACATCAACACTGACAAAACAAGAAGATCAACAACGAAGACCAACATTAACACTGACAAAACATGAAGATCAATGCAAGACCAACATCAACACTGACAAAACATGAAGATCAACAATGCAAGACAAACATCAACGCCGAGGATCAATAATGCAAGGCCAATGTCAAAACTAACAAATGTTCATGATGCTTACCAATGCAACATCAACATTGAAAAAAACACGAAGATTACCAATGCAAAGCCAAAATACACACTGACAAAACATTAAGAATGCCAATATAAGACCAACACCAACACTGACTAATTGTGAAACTCGCCAATGCAGGGTCAACATCAATATTGACAAAACATGAAGCTCGTCAATACAGGGTCAACATCAATATTGACAAAACATGAAACTCGTCAATACAGGGTCAACATCAATATTGACAAAACATGAAACTCGCCAATGCAGGGTCAACATCAATATTGACAAAACATGATGCTTGCCAATGCAGGGTCAACATCAATATTGACAAAACATGAAACTCACCAATGCAGGGTCAACATAATATTGACAAAACATGATGCTTGCCAATGCAGGATCGACATCAATATTGACAAAACATGAAACTCGCCAGTGCAGGGTCAACATCAATATTGACAAAACATGTAGCTCGTCAATGCAGGGTCAACATCAATATTGACAAAACATGAAACTCGTCAATGCAGGGTCAACATCAATATTGACAAAACATGAAACTCACCAATACAGGGTCAACAATAATATTGACAAAACATGATGCTTGCCAATGCAGGATCAACATCAATATTGACAAAACATGAAACTCGCCAGTGCAGGGTCAACATCAATATTGACAAAACATGTAGCTCGTCAATGCAGGGTCAACATCAATATTGACAAAACATGTAGCTCGTCAATGCAGGGTCAACATCAATATTGACAAAACATGAAACTCGTCAATGCAGGGTCAACATCAATATTGACAAAACACGAAACTCACCAATGCAGGGTCAACAATAATATTGACAAAACATGATGCTTGCCAATGCAGGATCAACATCAACATTGACAAAACATGAAACTCGCCAGTGCAGGGTCAACATCAATATTGACAAAACATGTAGCTCGTCAATGCAGGGTCAACATCAATATTGACAAAACATGTAGCTCGTCAATGCAGGGTCAACATCAATATTGACAAAACATGAAACTCGCCAGTGCAGGGTCAACATCAATATTGACAAAACATGTAGCTCGTCAATGCAGGGTCAACATAAATATTGACAAAACATGAAACTCGTCAATGCAGGGTCAACATCAATATTGACAAAACATGAAACTCGTCAATGCAGGGTCAACATTAATATTGACAAAACATGGAGCTCGCCAGTGCAGGGTCAACATCAATATTGACAAAACATGTAGCTCGTCAATGCAGGGTCAACATTAATATTGACAAAACATGAAGCTCGCCAGTGCAGGGTCAACATCAATATTGACAAAACATGAAACTCGTCAATGCAGGGTCAACATCAATATTGACAAAACATGAAACTCACCAATGCAGGGTCAACATTAATATTGACAAAACATGATGCTTGCCAATGCAGGGTCAACATCAATATTGACAAAACATGAAACTCACCAATGCAGGGTCAACATCAATATTGACAAAACATGTAGCTCGTCAATGCAGGGTCAACATAAATATTGACAAAACATGAAACTCGTCAATGCAGGGTCAACATCAATATTGACAAAACATGAAACTCGTCAATGCAGGGTCAACATTAATATTGACAAAACATGGAGCTCGCCAGTGCAGGGTCAACATCAATATTGACAAAACATGTAGCTCGTCAATGCAGGGTCAACATTAATATTGACAAAACATGAAGCTCGTCAATACAGGGTCAACATCAATATTGACAAAACATGAAACTCGTCAATACAGGGTCAACATCAATATTGACAAAACATGAAACTCGCCAATGCAGGGTCAACATCAATATTGACAAAACATGATGCTTGCCAATGCAGGGTCAACATCAATATTGACAAAACATGAAACTCACCAATGCAGGGTCAACATTAATATTGACAAAACATGATGCTTGCCAATGCAGGATCGACATCAATATTGACAAAACATGAAACTCGCCAGTGCAGGGTCAACATCAATATTGACAAAACATGTAGCTCGTCAATGCAGGGTCAACATCAATATTGACAAAACATGAAACTCGTCAATGCAGGGTCAACATCAATATTGACAAAACATGAAACTCACCAATACAGGGTCAACAATAATATTGACAAAACATGATGCTTGCCAATGCAGGATCAACATCAATATTGACAAAACATGAAACTCGCCAGTGCAGGGTCAACATCAATATTGACAAAACATGTAGCTCGTCAATGCAGGGTCAACATCAATATTGACAAAACATGTAGCTCGTCAATGCAGGGTCAACATCAATATTGACAAAACATGAAACTCGTCAATGCAGGGTCAACATCAATATTGACAAAACACGAAACTCACCAATGCAGGGTCAACAATAATATTGACAAAACATGATGCTTGCCAATGCAGGATCAACATCAACATTGACAAAACATGAAACTCGCCAGTGCAGGGTCAACATCAATATTGACAAAACATGTAGCTCGTCAATGCAGGGTCAACATCAATATTGACAAAACATGTAGCTCGTCAATGCAGGGTCAACATCAATATTGACAAAACATGAAACTCGCCAGTGCAGGGTCAACATCAATATTGACAAAACATGTAGCTCGTCAATGCAGGGTCAACATAAATATTGACAAAACATGAAACTCGTCAATGCAGGGTCAACATCAATATTGACAAAACATGAAACTCGTCAATGCAGGGTCAACATTAATATTGACAAAACATGGAGCTCGCCAGTGCAGGGTCAACATCAATATTGACAAAACATGTAGCTCGTCAATGCAGGGTCAACATTAATATTGACAAAACATGAAGCTCGCCAGTGCAGGGTCAACATCAATATTGACAAAACATGAAACTCGTCAATGCAGGGTCAACATCAATATTGACAAAACATGAAACTCACCAATGCAGGGTCAACATTAATATTGACAAAACATGATGCTTGCCAATGCAGGATCAACATCAATATTGACAAAACATGTAGCTCGTCAATGCAGGGTCAACATCAATATTGACAAAACATGTAGCTCGTCAATGCAGGGTCAACATCAATATTGACAAAACATGAAACTCGTCAATGCAGGGTCAACATTAATATTGACAAAACATGGAGCTCGCCAGTGCAGGGTCAACATCAATATTGACAAAACATGTAGCTCGTCAATGCAGGGTCAACATCAATATTGACAAAACATGATGCTTGTCAATGCAGGGTCAACATCAATATTGACAAAACATGAAGCTCGTCAATGCAGGGTCAACATCAATATTGACAAAACATGAAACTCGTCAGTGCAGGGTCAACATCAATATTGACAAAACATGTAGCTCGCCAGTGCAGGGTCAACATCAATATTGACAAAACATGTAGCTCATCAATGCAGGGTCAACATCAATATTGACAAAACATGAAACTCGTCAATGCAGGGTCAACATCAATATTGACAAAACATGAAACTCACCAATGCAGGGTCAACATCAGTATTGACAAAACATGAAGCTCATCAATGCAGGGTCAACATCAATATTGACAAAACATGAAGCTCGTCAATGCAGGGTCAACATCAATATTGACAAAACATGATGCTTGCCAATGCAGGGTCAACATCAGTATTGACAAAACATGAAGCTCATCAATGCAGGGTCAACATCAATATTGACAAAACATGAAGCTCGTCAATGCAGGGTCAACATCAATATTGACAAAACATGATGCTTGCCAATGCAGGGTCAACATCAATATTGACAAAACATGAAGCTCGTCAATGCAGGGTCAACATCAATATTGACAAAACATGAACTCATCAATGCAGAGTCAACATCAATATTGACAAAACATGAAGCTCGTCAATGCAGGGTCAACATCAATATTGACAAAACATGAAGCTCGTCAATACAGGGTCAACATCAATATTGACAAAACATGATGCTTGCCAATGCAGGGTCAACATCAATATTGACAAAACATGAAACTCGTCAATGCAGGGTCAACATCAATATTGACAAAACATGAAACTCATCAATGCAGAGTCAACATCAATATTGACAAAACATGAAGCTCGTCAATGCAGGGTCAACATCAATATTGACAAAACATGAAGCTCGTCAATACAGGGTCAACATCAATATTGACAAAACATGATGATTGCCAATGCAGGGTCAACACCAATATTGACAAAACATGAAGCTCGTCAATGCAGGGTCAACATCAATATTGACAAAACATGATGCTTGTTAATGCAGGGTCAACATCAATATTGACGAAACATGAGGCTCGTCAATGCAGGGTCAACATCAATATTGACAAAACATGAAGCTCGGCAAGGCAGGGTCAACATACACATTGACAAAACATAAAGAATGTCAATGCAAGACCAACATCAACACTGGCGAATTGTGAAGCTCGGCTATGCAAGGTCAACATCAATATTGACAAACCATGAAGCTCGGCAAAGCAGGGTCAACATACACATTGAGAAAACATAAAGCATGTCAAAGCAAGACCAACATCAACACTGACGAATTGCGAAACTCGACAATGCAAGGTCAACATCAATATTGACAAAACATGAAGCTCGCCAATGCAGGGTCAACATACACATTGGCAAAACATGAAGCTCGGCAAGGCAGGGTCAACATACACATTGACAAAACATAAAGAATGTCAATGCAAGACCAACATCAACACTGGCGAATTGTGAAGCTCGGCTATGCAAGGTCAACATCAATATTGACAAACCATGAAGCTCGGCAAGGCAAGGTCAACATACACATTGGCAAAACATGAAGCTCGCCAATGCAAGACCAACATCAACACTGATAAAATATGAAGATAACTGTAAGACCATTCCATCCCTTCGATCTCCTCCTCATCAACATGTAGTGGACGTCTAGGATAAGCAACAGACGATGGTCTTTGGAGTCCTGGAAAGTAATACATGAACTCCTATAAATCAAATACCGATAGTTTGTCTTGGCTTGTCCCAATGAGCATTTTTGCCAGAACAATCGGACATAACCTCAGTAATTTCAACAATTAAAACTAGTAAATGGAGATGGATTGGACATGTCAGAAGAATGCACCAATAGTACACCATAAGGGTCGTACAATGAGTTTGTCATAAACGAAGAAAGGCTGATGCAAAGGAGCTCTGTATATGTGTAGAAAAAATCAGAGAAGACGGTCTTCGAAAACATTGGTCCCTGTGACAGGATAGAAGCATACATAAGCGGTCGATGGAGATGAGAATTATAAGTAAACACACTATTAAACATGCGGAAGTGAAACAGTCTATCCATTTAATATAGATACGCAGTTTTAAGATAAACTAAGTGTTATCAATGAACAAATCAACGTGCGTGATTATAGTTTAAACGTACGATTATCGTGAGTTCACTTATGTTTACATTATTTTAACTGCATGATAATCCACACCCGGTGACTGAGAGGTATGGTGGTTTTAATAACATATTTATACAGTAAAACTTGAATGAACAGTAAGTAATATCTTGACATAAATACCAATATAGTATTTGGGAGGTCACGGGTTCGAACTCCGGCCGGGTCTAACCAAGACTTAAAAATAGGAATTGGCTGTTCTTTTGCCAAGCACTTGGCATTTAGAAGTGAAAGTCGCACGGTCCTTCGTAAGATACCTTAAAAGCCGATGCTCTGTGTCACAGCAGGCGTGGCACGTAAAGAACCGTCTGTACATTGTCCTGAGCACACAGCAAGGATAAAATTTCTGTCAATTCACCTACAGCTGGTGACGCCTCGGTATACGTGAATTATTCTCGACTGCGACGTAAAGCCCCATTAAATTAATTAAATATCAATATAAGTGACTAGGTGTTGTCAGCATTGGAGTTGAGACCAGATGAACCGAGGGAAGGGTGTTAAAACTTGGACATGGTTCCGGCAAAGTAAATTAAGACTATTAGCTAAAGATGTAATTTGATACCAAATGCTCCAGAAGGAGTTAAGACGGATGTTATCCGCAGGAAGGAATGAGGCTTGATGGGGATGGGTGAGGTGAGAACAGATCTGGGAAAGAGGGAAATTGAAACATTAAATTGCTGAGACCAGTTTCAGGGGGGTAATCCTGATACACCGTATTTCATTTACGTCGGAGTATTCCGTCGGTTTTAATTTACGTCCGAGTAAAATGATACATTTTTGGTCGTTACGCTTTACGTTAAAGAGAAGAGATGACTATTTTTAATGTAACTTCATAAAAACGAAACTTTAACAGAAAGCAAAAAGTTAGTCGCATTATATTTGATGGTATTTAACTTCCTCATATAAAAACTTGCAAGAAATATTCATATTTTTCACGTACCTTTAACATTTCCATTTTTGGCAGGTGCTTTTGTTTAGCAGCTGATTTTAATAAAACGGACTTTGATTCAAATGATGTGTCTATTAAAAAATCTCAAGAAATGTCTTTACTGTTAAAAACTCACAAAACAAAAGCTTAACTCGGCTTTTGAGTTAAATTTTAGGTTTCGTTTAAGCGGAGTGGTATAAATGTTACGCTTTCCGTTCAGCTGTGTTATGCTTTACGTGAAGGTATGTTACGCTTTCCGTTTGATATGATTCGCAATTAACAGAGCTCAATCTTCATTATAACTTTAGATCGAATGTCTTTCTCGATTAAATCTTCACAAGTTGTTTCAGAAGTGATTCAGAAAGCATTGCAGGATAGGATTCAATTTTTGAAAGAGAACGCAACCATACACAGTTCGTAACTTGAACCAATAAAGAACAAAAACAACATACTGTCATCCATGCTTATATAGCAATACATTATATCAAAAAGTAAACACTTACGATAGAGTAAACCGACTTATTGATAGTTATACCAATTGCACAAAATAAACTACAGTCAAACTTGGTTATAAAAGCCACTCAAGGGAACTAGTAAAAGTGGTCCATATAATAGAGGTTATTTTAAGGCAGGTTCGAATGTACGTGTCACGGTTAAATACCATTTTGAAGTTCATATATAGGGTTTTCAGCTCACCTGAGCCAAAGGCTCAGTTGAGCTTTTGTCATCCATCATCGCCAGTCGTTTGTCGTGCGTAAACTTTCCATTTTAATCATTTTTTCCAAAACTGCTTGGGCAAATTTGATGAAACTTGGTGATTAGCAGGCCTGGGTAACAGGCTTTCAGAATTGTGTTAGGGGTTTAGCCACGCCTAACAAGATGGCTGCCGTTACTTAAATAGCAAAAAAGGCAAAAATATTTTTTCTCTGATACCAAAACGTGCAGGCAAATTTCGATCGGATATTTGGATTCAGGATACTCGGGAACATGAAAATTGGACGAAAAATTGGTTAAGCGTGTTTTGCGTAAAATTCGTAATTTGTAAAACGAGATATTTATTGTTATAACTCAACAAAGACTGAAGACTAAATGTATTGAGTATTTACTGTTGATCTTGGCTCGCTGATGTAAAGATCTAAGCTCAAGGTCATATCTCAGTTTTTTTAACTTTCATAAAATTGCTAATTTTCAGGCGATAATGGCATGAGATTTTCAGTTTATTGTAGGTATTGACATGACGATCGTTTTGATACAAAGATCAAGGTAATGGGTTCAAAAGTCAAGGTCATAGGTGCACAAGTACACCAAAATGGCTAATTATTTGCAAACCTATTACCTTATTAAATAGGCATGTATATACGAATAGTGTAGGTATTGACATGGTGATCATTTTTCTACATAGATCAAGCCATGGGTTCAAAAGTCAAGGTCACAGATACACAAGTAACCCAAAATGGTTAATTATCTGCAAGACTGTTAACTTTTTGTATAGGCATGCAAGTAAGAATGTTGTAGGTATTGACATGGCGATAATATAGATCAAGGTCATGGGTTCAGGGTCAAGGTTATATAGAAAGAATACTGAAATGTATACAATTGTTATAACTTGACTATATAAACAGATAATGACATTAGTTTTCACATTTTTATCTCACCCAACCAGAGTTATTGTGTTGGGACGACCATTGATCCATTGTATATACTAAGGTGAGCGTTGAGGCCCATCAACCTCTTTTGTTAATTTTTAACTTTTTAATCAGTTGGGTAATGGTGTTTTACGCCCCAGTCAAATGTAATGTTGTTTACGCCGTAGTCAAGATTATTCCACATATGTCGAGGCGGTCAATTCAGCATAGGTGGTGAATGAAACCAGTGTGCCTAGAGAAGCCGCCGACTTTCGCTAAGTGGGACTCGTTCCAAGGCGATGAGAGGCACCTTAATCCATAAGCCCATCCTTTAGACCACTCGGCCACACATGATTTCTTTTCACTTATGAAACCAACTAGTAAAATACAATCATGCATTTAAAATTTCAGTCATGAATTCATAATGTCTGAAACATCAAGGGCCACGTACAAATGCCAATACTGGTCTGAAATAAATAATCATTGAACATTTATTTGAGGCACATGAAGATATATGTGTGACGTTACAAGTCCTCACGTTAAACGAAGAAACAGGGAGATCAGGTTACATGGAAAAAAACAACTTACGAATAGCTTGTTGCTTATGACCCGAAAAAAGAGAGAAGGGGTGGTGATAATAGCGAGACTTTAGCTGTAAGGCACCACTGTCAAAATACGCCACATAACAAGAAGATGGTGAAAGCTGAGTCTCCTGGTATGTCACAAGGATGACCTAATGTAGAAAGTGTCAGGAAGAGTAATAAACGTAGTCAAAGCCGTTGTCAGTTCGATGTTTAAGGTGGCGGATTCTCTGAGTACACTGATTTCATTCACCATCTATGAATTCACCGCCTCGATATATGTGAATGAATCTTCATTAGGGCGTGAAACACCATTACCTTACTAAACTACATTCTTAGAAGAAAAAGGTAAAAAATATGATCTTCATTTGATCCTTTTCAAAATGGTATTTCACACGTGTTTAATTTATTTGCGTAATAGGTATAACTATCAATAAGTCGGTTTACTCTATCGTAAGTGTTTACTTTTTGATATAATTTAATTGCTATATAAGCATGGATGACAGTATGTTGTTTTTGTTCTTTAATGGTTCAAGTTACGAACTTTGTATGGTTGCGTTCTCTTTCAAAAATTGAATCCTATCCTGCAATGCTTTCTGAATCACTTCTGAAGCAACTTGTGAAGATTTAATCAAGAAAACATTCGATCTAAAGTTATAATGAAGATCGAGCTCTGTTAATTGCGAATCATATTAAACGGAAAGCGTAACATACCTTCACGTAAAGCATCACACAGCTGAACGGAAAGCGTAACATTTATACCACTCCGCTTATACGAAACCTAAACTCTCATTTAAAAGCCGAGTAAAGCTTCTGTTTTCGCGAGTTTATAAAAGCAAAGACATGTCTTGAGATTTTTGAGTAAAAACATCATTCGAATCAAAGTCCGTTTTATTAAAATCAGCTGCTAAACAAAAGCACCTGCCAAAAATGGAAATGTTAAAGGTACGTGAAAAATATGAATATTTCTTGCAAGTTTTTATATGAGGAAGTTAAATACCATCAAATATAATGCGACTAACTTTATGCTTTCTGTTAATGTTTCGTTTTTATGAAGTTATATTAAAAATAGTCATCTCTTCTCTTTAACGTAAAGCGTAACGACCAAAATGTATCATTTTACTCGGACGTAAATTAAAACCGACGGAATACTCCGACGTAAATGAAATACGGTGTATCAGGATTACCCCCGTGAGTTTCTTCGGACTGCATAGTTCAGAAAACATCCTAGATATAGAAGTGGAATTGAGACTAGTTGTCTCGGAAAGATATGATGAACCTCCAGTGCTATGGGTAGACGAATTACCCGGTGAAGTTCGTCATGGCATAGCACCCGGTTTCTAGTATCATGAATTCATGTTTGTAAGGCAAGAGTTTTAAAGTCACGTGTCATATATCACACGCTTTATTTTCACTGTTGACTTTACTCTTCCATTTTGTCAACCCCCCTTCCAAGAGAATTAATGGAACACAGTCCCTTGAATACCAGATCAAAGAATACGTTCTTCTTCCGATAACAGTTTGTCATCATCGTTTCCATCCTTAGAGTCATCGGATAATTTTTCAGACCTTTCGAAATAAATAAATCAATAAACAAACAAATAATCAAATAAATAAATAAATAAATAAAGAAAGAAAGAAAGAAAGAAAGAAAGAAAGAAAGAAAGAAAACTAGTACAGTCAACAGATCTGCCGCAAGTGGCCCGACGCCAGTACGGTGCTCCACAAAGCGTTGGAAAATATAACGATAAAGAGAAGATCCGTCGATAACGTACTTCCGGTAAAAAAAGTAGAGGGCAACAGAAAATGATTAAATTTTCAGTAAAAATACGTGTGTAAAGTACAACTGTAGTTTATGGTGGAAATTTCAAAAGTAATTATGTTCATACAGGTATTTAGCCATGATGAGAAACGTTTGTTTCTTATAAAAATTGTCCAAAAGAGCTTAAAATCATCCGTCGCCTATCTTTGATATGACAACAATCTTGTTTTGTTTAGTGTTTACATGATTTCTAATAATTTTAAGTCAAATGTTTTGCTTCGTATCAAGTAAAGGTGTTGTCTAGGTAATCTTGTAAATGAAGTTATAAATATCGAGGAAGAAAAATTATGTGATTCAAACCAAAGTAAACAAAATGATGTAATGCTTATTCATAAATTAAAGTTGGGACAGTAGATTTGTAACGCGACCGGGGGTATCACTCACCGCCTACCCTTGTTTCCAACTAAACGCGCCTCACATCGCTGATTATTCTCTTTATTTGGTAGCTGTGCGCGCCGCCGGAATGCCCAAACAATAAGACACACCTGCGGTAACGGCGCTGTGGACGTAGTCTAATTACAAGGTAAACGCCGCCGGGCTGATCTGGGTCCAACCAAACCCTGCGGAAACGGCGCTGTGGACGTAGACTCTTTAATAAAACCGAAGTACAACAGCAGGGCACACCCGTGCTGTCGACGCCGGCACGTAGTATTTATATTATAAATAACTAATAAATATTGTATGCCTGCCTGGCATATGATTTGGTTGATTGGATATGTACACTTCACTTGACTGGACAGGATGGAAAGTACACCAATAATTCTCACATCCACTGTGCTACTTGACCAATTGACCACAGAACACGTGTCAGAGTAGACCGCACTCCTCACATGTACCTGGCACAATTACTAAAGCCTCCACAGCGTGAGATTTCCCCTGGTGTATTTCACCAACAGCCCGAAGCCTTTCCTAGGACCTGGTGCACGCCACTAGCCAGTACCAAAACCAATGTACCTGGCTAACTCCTCTGATCAGTTATCTGGCGCACGCCACTGATCAGAACCTTGTGCACGCCACTGGTCTAAACCAAAGTTACTTCAACTGGACTGCTGTGTGTATTTACCACTTCGCTCTCCTTTACGCACGGCACTTGGAAATCCACCAAGCCCTGCACAGCGCACGGTCAATGCACGCCCCGCGCACGGTCAACGCATGCATTGCGCACGACCACGACGCACGCACCGCGCACGGTCAACGCATGCACCGCGCACGACCAGCGCACAGTCACGACGCACAGTCAACCCACAGCCGATTTTACCGCAACTCACAAAGTGAGTTACCACGGCCAATACCAGTGGTTTGTACTCTTCTCCGTCTGGACCACACAGAGAAGCTACTGTCCACAGTCTCCTGTCGATCTGTCAGGTAATCTAGGTTATTCACCCTTACCTAAGGCCAATATCTTCTTTTTCAGTAAGATACTGCCGGCACTTAACACAAACATCAAATGCGAATTTCTGCAGCTCTCTGCCTCCTTATATACCCCTGCTCTAGCTGACCAGCCACGTGATCGGCTAATTCTGCATTCTGATTGGCTGAGTATAATTAGCCCCACACTGCGGTGTGGTGATGTGTATTATCGATCGATACACATCTCTGCTGTCAAGGTCGGGTCAAACTAAAGAGCTGCTATGGTCTAAAACATTCTGTCCATCTTTTAGTATTTAATTTATAATTTAAACTGCCCGGAATTAAATATATGTACGCGGCCTGTAAAATAAACATGTATTAGTATGTATGATTACAACTTAGATCTTTTCAAAGAATTGAAGGTTGTTGTCGGCGATTTCATTAGCCATATTTCATCCGGTCAGTTCATCCAGCCATTTCGTCTGTCCATCCTCTCTACACTATCCTGTCCAAATATCCTATCCTGCCCTGTCCAAATATTCTATCCTGCCCAGTCAGTGGAATCATCGTAAATTAAGGTCAATCACAGTAATGTACAGCTATATACACTATACAAGTATTACATCAGTCTTCTAATCGGCAATCATACTGAGTAATGTAATTCATTGGTAAAACAGTTAATTGTTCACATACAAACTAGTCATAGGAGGGCCTTCGCTACAGATTGTCATAACTACTGTTAGTATCACTGTGTTTGTGACATTGTGGTATGGTTAATATTTATAGAAATCCAATAAACTCGAACAAAATTTGACATTCTTCACTTACATGAGCCTAACCGTAATGGGAAATACTGTGCATCTGCGATTACCATAGAATGTCTTGGCACAGAGTGAAATGTTGCTACTACACATGTATTTTACATGTTGAAAAACCAGGCAAATGGTGGACCCTTTTGCATGTACAATGTAATGTGTCACGGAGGGTAAAGCTTCTGGTGTAATCATAAACAAACATACCAATCCATGTCCGAACATTGTCATTTTCAACATGTAAAATATCCATAGAAGCTTTCAATTTTCTATAAAACTGTTTTATGGCTATTGTGGGTGTACATAGAGCTTTGCAGTTACATTGACACCAATGTAAGTCAAATTGACATTTATAGGGTTCTAGCGCTGCATATTTTTTCAGCTGTTCTTTAAAACTCAGAATGGGTATTGAATGTATGGATACAGATTGAAGATGTGAATAAGATTTACTACAATGTAGTGTGTTACTCTAGAGTAATATTAATTTTTTTTCAGGTTACCATGGTTTCTGTTTTTACATGATTAATGTCATCTTGCTAATAAAGCTTGTTGTAATTCTTACTTCTCAAGAAAATGTCAACTAGTGGAGCAAATAGTCCACGAGAAAGGTTTGTGAATTATAACATAGACATGTCTGCTTTGATCTCAAATGTAAAATTACAATATACATAGTAATTGTATATCATCTCCTCAGTTCCTGTGGCCTCAGTGGCCAAGTGGTCTAAAGCAGCAGCTTAGTGCCTCTCACCACCTAAGTTGGAACCCCACAAGGGACAGATCCTAGTTTGAGATAGTTTGTTGGTTCACTTCCCAAATGTTGGTGGTTTTCTCTGATCACTCCAGTTTCTTCTTCTATCATCCCAAAATGGACTGCCTTGATATAAATGAAAGGATCTTGACTGAGGTGTAATGTACCATTACTGAGTCGCATCATTCTTACTCTTAGGCTCAACAAGTTTTAGCAAGAGATTATTTTAAGGTCACTGTGAAAAAAGGAATTTCATATAGTGTTTTTGATCTGGTTTCTACTTCAAAGTGATGATAACTTGTTAGCACACACTGGTCCACAATATGAAAATATTTACACTGTAGATTACTTGGTTATAATAACCACTGTGGTAGCTCAGTTGGTATATTGCTTGCTCTGAAAGAAGGAGGTCGTGGATTCGAATCCCATCGGATTTAACCCAAGATTTAACAGTGGTAAGTGACTGTTCTTTCGCCAAACACTCTGCATTACGAAATGAAAGTCATAGTTCTTGTGGATGGGAATCTAAAATAAACAAGGTCCCGTGTCTTGGTAGGCTTGGCATGATAAAGAACCCTGCTGTATAATGCCATCAGCGCAATGCACAGGCAAAATTTCTGCACCTTTGTCGATAGATGGCGACATTTTGATCTATGTTTCCATTCCTGGTAGCCAAAATTGCAATTGGCTACTAATTTCTGAGGAATTCTTTCAAAAAGTAACCTATTTTAGCAAATTTGTGGAAAAATACTTTAAAAAGGACTATATTTTCACAAATTTTGGAAATTTGGCTACTTATTATTTTAAATTTATGGAAACCTAGTTGATATAAGTGAAATATTCTTGACTTGGACATTAAACACCAATACTCAACTCAACCCAACTTAACTTGCTTATAATTGCAGTATATTTTGTCCACAATGTAAAATTATTTACACTGTAAATTACTTGTTTATAATAACTGCAATATATGTTTGTTCAATCCGAAGCTGTTTAAGATTAGATTTTGGATTGATGTAATGTATAGTTATTTCATTATTGATGTACACACATGTATTTGTTTTGTACAGGAGAACATGCTGGGTTTGTTTTGCAACAGATGATGATGATGGAGATGTTGAATGGGTACGTCCCTGTGGGTGTAAAGGTACAACAAAGTGGGTCCATCAGAATTGTTTACAGCGATGGATTGACGAGAAACAGAAGGGAAACAGTACACTTAAAGTACCATGTCCACAATGTAACACAGAATATATTATTGTTTTTCCTAAACTTGGTAAGTTTTCTTTACATATATTATCAAACTTAGATAATTTCAAATAAAAGCACCTTTGACATAGGTTTTGAAAAATAAGGTGTTTTAAATAAATGCAGTGTTCAATCTAGGATTTTTCAGAGGGGTCATTTTCAAAAACTTTTTACTAAAACACCATAAAATTAATATTTTTGTATTCACATAAGGTTAAATATGTCCCACTAAGGTATTAACAATGTGGTCATTGGTCAAAATAAGGGGATCATTGGCCCCATGGTCCCTTCTAGATTGAACACTGTTAAATGAAATGTGGAGCTGATGTGAGTGATGTCATTTAACTTCTATCTTGTAAACTTATGTATGTTATGTTAAGGCACAATGATACACCTCACACATCAATGTGGATGTGATCCATGTGTTATAGGCAAAGACAGTTTATACAGAATAATATCATGACAAAATTCATGAAGTTTAAATAATAGAAATTAGAAAGACTGACATTTCATGTACATGTATTTATAAAAAAAAAATAGTGAGAAAAAACATGCACATAAAACACAAATACCATCAAAAGCATTATTAACAAAACAAAAGTTAGTATCAAGCATGTCTCTACATGTGTCACCATCATATGTCGCTACAAATTAAAAACAAAGATGCCAATCCATGTCTGAATCACAATGCAGATACAAAGTAAAAACTTTAAAACTGACAAATAAGGTAAAACATGTGAACTTTCAACAGGGAAGTGAGGCTTGGTGCTCTGGAAGGGTAAGCATCTTCTGTTTGGCTAGCTACACTCAACAAAAGTAAAAATGAAATTGATAATGAAAAGAACATGGAACTATGGGATGTCAAATATATCCAGGGTAATTCTGGACACAGAGACATCATGCTTATCAACAATGCTGTGATGACGGCCATAAAACTTTCCAAGGGTCCTGATAAGCCTTGGCTTGCAATATCCCTGGGTCAACAATTTATTTGTAAGCAGCTTGCTTCATTGTATTAATTTTCCATAATGAGAACAAGCTCTGCCATAGTGTATTGATTGTGAAACAAATACACTATAAGCAGGAGAAGCAAGTATATTGCTGCATAGAAAAGGAAAGTTAACAATAGAAAAATTGAAATCATGATTACTCTTTTATATTTACATAGCAAGACAATTCATAGTAAAATAGTCAAATTTGTTCATTATAGACTTACCAATAGACATTACACATGTAAACTCCTTTATTTATTTCAGTATTTCAGATGAAACCTACTTTATTTGAATATTTCAGGTCCACTTTTAAAATTAATGGAGATATGTGATAGAATTATAAATAGAGTATGTCCGTTTGTTGCGGGTGGAATATTTCTAGGATCAATGTACTGGACAGCAGTCACTTACGGTGCTGTAACAGTTATGCAAGTAAGTCATGTTAGCTTAATTTTATCCCAAATAAGAGTCTGTCCTAAGTAAGTCAAAATCGAGTTTAGCGATTGTCTGTTCTGAGAGAATCCGGTTAAGTTAAAGACTGTCCTGAGTAAATCAAGTTAAGTTAAAGTCTGTCCTGAATAAATCAAGTTAAGTTAAAGTCTCTCCTGAGTAAATCAAGTTAAGTTAAAGTCTGTCCTGAGTAAATAAAGTTAAGTTAAAGTCTGTCCTGAGTAAATCAAGTTAAGTAAAAGCAACTTTGATTAAGTCAGGTTAAAAAAAGCCTGCTCAAGTTACTCGAGTAAAAGTCTGTCCTGAATATGTTAAGTAAAATTAAAGTCTGTCCTGAGTAAATCAAGTTAAGGTAAAGTCTGGTCTGAGTGCATCAAGTTAAGTTAAAGTCTGTTCTGAGTGCATCAAGTTAAGTTAAAGTCTGTCCTGATTAAATCAAGTTAAGTAAAAGCCTGTCCTGAGTAAATCAAGTTAAGTAAAAATCTGTCCTGAGTAAATCAAGTTAAGTAAAAGTCTGTCCTGAGTAAATCAAGTTAAGTAAAAGTCTGTCCTGAGTAAATCAAGTTAAGTAAAAGCCTGTCCCGAGTAAATCAAGTTAAGTAAAAGTCTATCCTGAATAAATCAAGTTAAGTAAAAGCCTGTCCTAAGTGAATCAATTTAAGTTAAAGTCTGTTCTGAGTGAATCAAGTTAAGTTAATGTCTGTTCTGAGTAAATCAAGTTAGGTTAAAGTCTGTTCTGAGTAAATCAAGTTAAGTAAAAGTCTGTCCTGAGTAAATCAAGTTAAGTAAAAGCCTGTCCTGAGTAAATCAAGTTAAGTAAAAGTCTGTCCTGAGTAAATCAAGCGAAGTAAAAGCCTGTCCTGAGTGAATCAAGCTAAGTAAAAGTCTGTCCTTAGTAAATCAAGTTTAAGTAAAAGCCACTTTGATTTAGTCAGGTTAAGAAAAAGCCTGCTCAAGTTAAGTAAAGTTAAAGTTTGTCCTGAGCTAATAAAGTTATGTAACGTTAAAGTCTTTTCAGAGTAAGTCAAGTAAGGTTAAAGTTTTAAGTCTTTTTCAAGTGGGTCAGACTAAGTGAAACGCTTTCCCAAGTAAGTCAACTTAAGTAAGTCTGTTCAGAGCAATTTAAGTTAAGTTTAAGTTTCTCATGAATAAGTCAAGTTAAAGCATTTAGAACAAAGAACAAAATTGTAAAGTAAAACAGGGTTCTGATTCTGTATTTAAATGTACATTTGTATCTTCAATTTCTAATTCATTTATTATTGCTGAGTCGGCAAACAAGATTGTTGTAAATCAACCATTGGCAACCTTGCTGCCAATTGCAGGAATTAGTTTAAGAATAACCAATAAGGGGCCACCTGACCCTTAAATATATATCCCTGTTAGCCCAGTATAATTGTTTGGGGTCCAGTATTGAGTGTAAAAATGCCTCACTATGTCATAACTCTCTTGTTGATGGGGGTTCAGAAGAAAATTTTGAATTTTAGCATGTCTTATATGCAGTTTTAAACATATCTTACAGTAAGTGTAAAAACAAAATATTAGATGGAAAAAAATTGAAACATATTTTTCATTTCAACTAAATAATTTTCAGACAGTTGACATGAAATAAATTAACAGATCCAACATGACTGTGGACATGCAATAAATATAAAAGATTCAGGAGTGTGGTTAAGCTAGTTTTAATGGCAGCAAACTACATACATATACCTACCTGAAGCTAGCCAGGCTTTAAATAACTGATCTCTGGAGATGATTATATTGTTTTAGACCAGGTCCAAGTATTGGAAAATCAGTTATAAGATTTTTAGAGATTGTACACTTAACAAATGAACTTTTAGCAAACTAAACTTCTAACTTTGTCAGTGGTAATGGGGTTCACCAGTGTACCACGAGATACTCCATAACGTTTCTGCTGAACAATTATTTCTATTGGAGATGGAATCGCTTCAATTCACATTTTCCAATAAAAATATGGGTACTGTACCACGGGAAATTTTAACATAAACGTCTTCAAAAATGTTCCGCAAAAAAATTGAAGGTATTGATCACATGGTATGTTGTGAACTCTATTGTAGAAACTTGGTCATTAAAACAGTTTAATAACAGTGATCTGAGGGTTGGGAATCTGAAAAGTTTATTTCAAATTATAAAGAATGACCTGCACAGTTAAAGTGTTAAGTATCCATTTTGTAATGTGCAGAATAGTAAAATATTATAGACTTTTTCATTGTGTTGAAAAAATTAGGATAAAACTACTGTAAACATATTTATTTATTTTTGCGGTGTAAAAATGTTTTGCTTATTTCGCGAATGTTTGTTTTGGGTGAAAATTAATACAGAGCGAAAATTATATTATGCATAATGCGATATGGTGCATATTACAAAAAACACAAAAATTCAACTACAGAGATATGGATAACCTTGAAAATAATGTGATTTACAAGAATTGATTAATTGGTTAGTCTGAAAATATAGAAATGTAATTTCTATATGTGTGCATGTGTACATCTGGAACAAATCTTGTACAAGCAATTCCTCCTACAGTATTTTATAGGTTGTTTTAAAACTTTCTGGGACTGTTTCTTGCCATACAAAGGTGATCACCTCCTATTATCTTTACACTGTTGTAAATTTCTTCTCTATTTTTGCCATTTTGAAATATTTGATACATAATGAATGACATTGTTCAATCAACTCCTATGATTAAGAAACCTATAGATTAAATATTGTCATAAATAACCTAGTGGCAAGGTGTGTTAGCGGCCAAGTGCTCTAAAGCATGGGGTCACGAATCCCACCACCACTTACTGCCCAGGTTCGAATCCCACTTGAGACAGATCCTAGTGTGAGAAAGATTGTCAATTCACTCGCTGAATATCTGTGGTTTCATCTGGTCACTCCAGTTTCCTCTATTATTCCTGACTGCCTCAATATAAGTGAAAAAAATTACCTAGTGGTGGGGAATAAATCCACATTATTGAAAACTCTTGTTGTTTATAGAATTACAACTGATTCTCATGTATATCATTTTATCTAGTAAAAAAATTACCTAGTGGTGGGGAATAAATTCACATCATTGAAAACTCTTGTTGTTTATAGAATTACAACTGATTCTCATGTATTTCATTTTATCTACTTTCTTATTGCTAAGTGAACTATAGTTTTTTTTGTTTAACTGGAAAATAAAACGTAGAGACTTATTGATTTGTTACCTTAATTAAGAGTGGATTTCTATGCTGGCTAAATATCAAATGTAGAATACTCCTGTATGGTGTTAAATGTGACGGTTAATAGTCATATTGAGTAACAAATTATGCTAATTGTGTGTGGGTAATTACTTGTGATTAACAGGTCTTAAGATTAGGCTGCCACACACCAAGTCAATATTATTAGGCATAAAAAATAAGTAATGTGTTTACAGCAAATGTTTTTTGTATATCGAATAATGATAATAGTTTCAAAGTCTGTCTGGAGGTTATTAAGACTGGTGCTTGTCCATTTTAATGCAGAGAAGTGACTGAGCTTATACCCTTGGGTGAATGGGATTCTAGAAAGCACATTTAAACAGCGTACAAGGTGTTTTAAATTTAAATCTCATAAATCTATAAAAAATGAAAATAGAACTTCTTGTTAAAGTGTAAAAGAGTCTAAAAATTTGGAATACTGAAGTGAAAAAAATGGGGTTAGTAAGTTGTAAGAGAAACACAATTATTTTTGGTTCGGCCTTACTATATGATGGTGTTATGTGTGTAAATAATTGGTAGAGTTGATATTAATTTTTGATGTGGGTTAATACAACAACACAAATTAGTTTACCTGGTTATTGTTAACTGTTGTTTTTGTTTTATTTGTTTAAATAGAAATCATCAAATATACATTTATTTTGTCTCACTTGATTTATATTTTTAATCAAAGATGTCTGCGATACTAATTTTGCTGAACACAGCACACATGTAGGTTTAACTTAGGATTTCACCTTTGTGTAAGATCAGAAACAATTTTGTCTCCTGACAATTAATTTGGCGACAGTGAATTTTGTGTTAATCAATGTAAAAAATACAAATGGAGGATTTTGACATCAGAATATACAAACTTGGCTTCTGGCGATATTGCTGGCGACAATATAATCTGAGCCAGAGCTTACACTGAAACTTGTACACATTTGATTAAAACCTTCAACATAATGATTTTTTTCTGAGCAAAACCAAAGCATTCTTTTAGTTTATAATTGGTAGCATATCATATACCTTACTTAACTCATGACATTGGCTTCTCATTGTCATTGCTTTGTTCTAACAAGGTCATGTCATATACCTTATTTAACTCATGACATTGGCTTCTCATTGTCATTGCTTTGTTCTAACAAGGTCATGTCATATACTTTACTTAACTCATGACATTGGCTTCTCATTGTCATTGCTTTGTTCTAACAAGGTCATGTCATATACCTTATTTAACTCATGACATTGACTTCTCATTGTCATTGCTTTGTTCTAACAAGGTCATGTCATTAAGCCTTTGAGGTTGAAGTATTCAGTTAAGGCATAATATTAAGCTCAGTAGATAATGGCATACAGGTCTTGTTGTCAATCTCTCAAGCAATAATATTAAGGTTTTACTGGTAGGTAAAGTGGAATATTTGTGTTTGAGGCCCATGTTTTCTTTCCCTCATACTAAAGCAGTTGGTTCTAGGTGAAGGAAACTGGAGTATTCAGGCTCATGGCATTTAGTATTATACTGAATAGGTCATGAAATCATGTTATCAAGTTCACAATATTAAGTTCTCTAGATTATGATATTACATAAATTATGGTCTCAGTGTTGTGAAAATATAGTAGACACAAATTTCCAAAGTTAAATAATCAAATAAAGTATGCATCATTATTACCAAGGGGGGGATTACTATGGTAATTATTTCTTTAATATGTAGAAATATAATTTTCTTGTAACAAAAGTCATACCAGATTACCAGTTAATATATTTTTCAAGTTGTAATGTACCACTGCAGTAGCTCAGTTGGTAGAGTGCTCCCTCCGTAAGTGGAAGGTTGTGGGTTTGAACCCTGACCAGGTCTGACCCAAGACTTGAAAGTGGTTAGTGACTGTTCTTTCGCCATGCACTCGTCATTATGAAATGAAAGTCACGGTTCTTTTGGATGGGAACTTAAATTAAACAAAGTCCCTTGTCACGGTGGGCTTGGCACACTAAAGAACTCTGCTGTATAATTCTATCAGCGCAACACACAGGCAAAATTTCTGCATTTTTGCCTATAGCTGGCAATGTCTCGATATAAGTGAAATATTCTTGACTGGGATGTTAAACACCATTACTACTACTCAAGCTGTAATGTGACATTGATACATAGTTATATTTCTATTAAATGTATATGTACTTCTGATTAAGTTAAACATTACCATACAAAGACTTCAAGTTTTAGGATGGTTTAATGCCTAATGTATCTACTTCATCTTGGGTATAGTGAAATTCTTATTCTTATGGTTAGAAAGTTAAACCATAAACATTATTTTACATTTCTCAAGGAAGAAAATGAAACTAACTTTAAACTTTAAATAATTTATTCAGTCAAACCTGCTTTAAAGCCCCCCCCCCCATATTTTGACCACCTGCTTGTAAAGGCCATTAAAATTTTATCACAATGCTCATTATTCATGAATGCTATTTAAAACCTGTATATAAGGGCCACCTGCCCATGAAGGCTACTCATACTGGTGCACTTAGGTTACTTTTGTAGACAGGATTGACTGTATATGTAAATGATGAAGATTCTAGATCTAAGATTTATATTTACCGGTAAATATTTTAATGTACAGTTGATTCTGCCTTGAATGCCACCTCCATATAAGGGCCACCTGCTTTCAAAGGCCATTAAAATTTTGTCACACTTGCTCATTATTGCTGGTTCTCTTTTGTGGCTTTTACACACAGGTTTGACTGTATAACTGTGGGTTGTGAGTTAGAACTCTAGCTGGGCCAAGTGATATGTCCTTCAGTGTTAATATTTAATTTCCCTTATATCAAATCAACTCTGCTCAAGCATAAGGGTACTAGCAGAAATGCTAGCGCTGCACAGGCAAAATTTCCGCACCTTCGCCTACAGCTTGTGACGTCTTGATATAAGTTAAATATTCTTGACTGGGAGGTAAAACCCATTACTCAACTCAACTCACCTTACCATGTAATGCAAGTTTGTCTAAAAGCAAATCATTTGCTTTCAGTTTCTATATGCTACTAAAACTCAGGATTTAAAGCACTGACTTTTGACTATTTCAGAAGAAAATAGCATTTCTATGTATTTTAGCAAAGCTGCTTTGGAAAAATAGGCTTACCCGGTATTTGTAATTTTTAAATGTGCAAAGAGTAATTGCTCCTCATCAACACAAGGTATCATTTAACATCCCTATAGACAACCTATTTTTTATTTATTTTTTAGTTATCAAAGTGTCATTATATACTCTAGAACATTATCAATAATTGCTTAATTATTGCTTTTCTTTGTTACTTATGTTTTAATTATATTGAGAAATGTTCATACATGTAATAATTTGCCCATTAATAGCACCAATAGTAATGCTTCAAACACCTTAAAAATTCATATTAATTACATTTTGGCTTATTGATGTGCCACATTATACTCTATAACAGTGAGTAATATTATTGGTTTTTTTTTTAAATCCCTTGATCCCTCAAACTGATATTTTAATTATACCAGTAAGATGTCAGTAATCTGTCCCCTAATAGTACCAGTGTCTTCACCAGAGAGTACACCACCATTGTCAATCATATAATTGTAATAATGAATAGGTATATGATGAGGACTTTATTGATTGACAAGGTCAGAATCTCCACGCCAAGGGGACAAAACTGTGTCATTAACCATATAGTTTTAGGTGTTGATGTTTGGGAGTTCAATAAAAAAAACAACAACATAATGAATGGTGTGTGTAGCCTCAGCGTGAGGAGAATGAAGTGTATATATTATTAATAATATTGTTTACTGAAATATCACAAATGTCTGGGTGGAGTGGGGGTAATGGCAGCTGGGTAATGGTGGCGGTAAATTTCATGATTTTTGTGGTTTAATAAAAAAAATCTTTACTTTGCTGATTAGCTCCAATATGGTAAGTCCAAAGATTAGGGTAGGAAGAGTTACCAGGAACACATAATACATGTTTCCTTGGCCTTGTTACCTCTATAACAAACCACAACTATGTTAACCACAATTATTTCTGGTTAAGTGTGAAACCCTAAGGGATACTCTTACCAAATGTTACTTTTCATCAGATCTTGAGTTAAATTTGTTAAGTCAAGGTTAATTTACTTATATCAAATTGAAGACAATATGTAAACAAAAAGCTTGAAATACATTTAATGAAACTCCCCAGCTTCATCTTAATGGATGAGCATGGCCGAGTGGTACTGTCACTGGCTTTCTAAGTCAAGGGTTGTGAGTTCGAACCTCCTCAAAACTTGTAAACGTTTTGAGATGATTTTCATCTCCTGCCCATACTAGAGCTGTAAAAAGCTCAGTACTAGAATAGTCTTTAGGATGAGACTCAAAATCAAGGCTCTGTGTCTCAGTGCATCCTAAAGACACCTCTGTAGAGTTAGAAAAAGAGTAAGCCACCTGTGGCGGCTTCAGAGGACGCTTACAATTAAAAATGATTGAAACAGACTGAGCAGGATAAGCTTAAGAATAAGAATCTTCTGAACAAATTGCCCTTCTGTCTTCCTTTCTTTCAGGTTGTACGTATATGTAAAACAAAATACGGAAATGAAGTGATTGTGATACATAGCATACTGCTGGGACTTTGAAATTATTAGCTTCTTTTTAAAATAGCTTCAGTCTCTTCCCTCTTTTAGATTTTCATGCATTTCCAACTGTATATGGCAAACAATGTCATGTATAACTCAAAGCCATCATTTCTGCTGGGACTTAAATATTCAAGATTTTATTATGGTCATTTTGATAATTTGAATATTATGAAACAGGAATCGATAGCGACTTATGTCCACTAAGAAATCTGATATAGATTCATAGTGACCAATGTCCAGTAAGAGAGCTGATATTGACATCTACCCTAATTAACACATTGAATACTATCTCTTGTTTATATGGTAGTAATTCTCGGTACATAATACATAAAATTGAGGTTTCGGCAGATTTTATTGTTTTGCGGATTTTAAGGAATAATTCCATATTGATTAATTCCGCTTCACAATCCCCTGTTGACAGAAATACGATAGTTTTTTTGTCATTCATCATAATAGAGTTATTAATTAAGTGTTAGAATTATTTCTGATCAATGTCAGAGTAATGATTTCAGATTTGTTGGGAGGTTGTGTGTAAATGTCACATTTATTACTCAATTGACAGTAGTTTTACATAAATTAGGTATGTTACTGAATCAGATTTCATCCTAGTTTTCTGTTTCCTGTTTAAGCTGTCTTTAAATAAAATAGGTGACTTATTTTACACAATCATTTCTTAAGTAAAATTTTTCTTATCTTGATGTTAGCGTATGTTACTTCCTTACAAGTGTAAATGTATATGTTGTAATATAAAAGAGATTTTCAAAACACAAAATGTCAAAGTTCTTCTGTCTCAAAAACTGCAGGACCAAGTTGTTCGAAGCCTGATTAGTTTAATCAATGATTAACAAAAATTTAAAAAGGCAATAAGAATCAAAATAACATTATAGAATTTAAAGTTTTATAATCATACGGTTTGATTTGATGAAATTCTGTTTACTTTCAACATTTTCAACTTTAATTTCCTAGCATATCTGAAATTATTTGAAATTCAAATTTTGACTAATCAACTGATTAATCTAATCAAGCTTTGTGCAACTGGCCCCAGATTGCCATGTTTATGAGTGGAAAAGAGGCTGTTTCTTACTTCAGGCACCTACCAGTTGGTTTTTGTGACTTAGTGTGATGAAATTACTTAACAACAGAAAAATCATGGCTAAAGCATAACAATGTCTGTTATTAATTTGAAGTGTGATGAAATGATTATCAGTGACAATAGAAAAATTATGCCTTAAAACATAAACATATATTATCTGACTCCTCAATAAAAAGATTGTGCTGTCAAAATGGTGCTCCCAGACTTGAAGAAGTTACATTAAAACAACTAGAAACTACAGAAAGTAATCACACAAAACTACAGTATCCAACCATGAGACATCTCAAACAACTCTAAACAATAGTTGAATGTGATATACTAGTGTGGCGACACCTTTAGGGGTTTCGCGGGAAAGAATGGAACAATCTAGAGGATTTCTTTGCTTCTACACAAGTTTAGTAGAGCTCATCTACAGAGCTTGCCACTCAAAAGTTTAACGCTGACCTAACAAATTAGTGCCAAACCTACCGAGGGGACCGAGCTTTGACAGCTCACCTCGAGCTTTTGATAGCTCGGCCCCTCGACCAGTCAACATGTTCAAGCTGTCCAGTCAAATGTTTAGAGCTCATTCTGTCCCTTGGCAGATATAGACTTCCCAGAGGCCCTTCGGCAGGCGAGCTTTGGAACCATTTCGACATAATTATTTTATTTGTATTTATTCAAAAAATAATTTGGTAAAGAAATGGTTACTTTATTATGGGTACGAATTCAAAGCGGTACATTAAATCCTACTACACAAGTTTTTAAACAGACGTGCCGTCATTGGTCTTGTGAAGTTTAAAATGGATAAGTTGTGTGAAAATAAACATGTGAAGATCAGAGGACAACCGTCAACTTGTGAGGATAATATGAAATTCAGATATAGAATAATTTTGTTAACACAGTGAGTTGCCAAAGTTGGACTCGTACCAGCGTATGCTGTGACACTTCATAAAGAGATCGGCCAGTTGGGTTTTATTTCCCCAATGAACATTCAAAAAGCTTTGTCTTTTGTTTAGTATGTGTTTAAACATTCTATTATGTTACCGGTACTTACGGCAGATAACACACCATAATAACGTCTAGTAACGCCACCTTGCCAACCGTCAGTGTCATTAAAGAACATCGACATGGCTCCTTGCAGTTGAAGGCATCTCAAGATGCCGTTCGCTGATTGGATGATTATAATGATATGCAAGAATCGCACGTGCAACTTGGCACACTTTGTGTATTGGAAGACAGGCTTGATTTTAAACATTTTATTTTGAATTTTGTACATAAAATAAAACAATTATAAAAATACCATTATTTTTCTAATACTATAAAATATATTTTGACAGACTTTCAAGTTGGTAACTAAAGAAATGAGTATGTTTTGAAAAATTCATTCCCACACACTCTGCACGCACTAAGTAGCAGAATTTTTATTTTCGGCGATAGGGTCAACTTTAAACACTTATTGTGGATTTTGTGTACAAGATAGAAAAAATATAAAAATGCAGTTTTTTCAGCAAGATCCTAAACTTTTTTCGGTCAATGGACGACTTTTTCGTACAATGGACGGTTAATGAGCAGGAGTCGGTTAAACAAATGTCAAACAAATTATTTTTCGGAAATTTTTTTTGCATGTTTGACCCTGAAATTTGGTATGATCCCGAATTTTCCCAAAAATGCAACCAAGTTAGATAGCTAGATCGCATTAGACTCCATAACCTCAGAAATTTTTAGCAAAATCTACCTTGCAGTTTTCAAGGTCCTAAAAGTGCAAGAATATGCTGCTAAAAAGGTAAAAGTTGTCGCCTTTATCATTTCACATCCAGAGGATGTTCCGAATGAATTCGTCACTATCTTCTAGATTGTTCCATTCTTTACTTAGCACCTTAAGCAGTTAAAAAGTACTAGAAAAGCACAAAAAGGGTAAATACATGCGATATACTGTATATTGCTTCATTTTCATGGTGTCAAATTTTCACGGTTTTACAATAATTAGTGTATTCGTTATGTCATATTTTTGCGGCTGTTTTATTTTCGCAGGAATCCACTGTACAGCGAATATAGGAAAAATAAACCCACAGCGACAAAATGGACATTACAAAGGTGTCACTGCTGATTGACATAAGGTGTATTACAAAGGGTGCATTGCAAAGGTGTAGCTTCACTGACATAAGGGACATTGCAAAGGTGTCACTGCTCATTGACATAAGGTGTATTACAAAGGGTGCATTGCAAAGGTGTCGCTGCACACTGACATAAGGGACATTGCAAAGGTGTCACTGCTTTCTGACATAAGGTGTATTACAAAGGGTGCATTGCAAAGGTGTCGCTGCACACTGACATAAGGGACATTGCAAAGGTGTCACTGCTTTCTGACATAAGGTGTATAACAAAGGGTGCATTGCAAAGGTGTCGCTGCACACTGACATAAGGGACATTGCAAAGGTGTCACTGCTCATTGACATAAGGTGTATTACAAAGGGTGTATTGCAAAGGTGTCGCTGCACACTGACATAAGGGACATTGCAAAGGTGTCACTGCTCATTGACATAAGGTGTATTACAAAGGGTGCATTGCAAAGGTGTCGCTGCACACTGACATAAGGGACATTGCAAAGGTGTCACTGCTTTCTGACATAAGGTGTATTACAAAGGGTGCATTGCAAAGGTGTCGCTGCACACTGACATAAGGGACATTGCAAAGGTGTCACTGCTCATTGACATAAGGTGTATTACAAAGGGTGCATTGCAAAGGTGTCTCTGCACACTGACATAAGGGACATTGCAAAGGTGTCACTGCTTTCTGACATAAGGTGTATTACAAACGTTGCACTGCAAAGGTGTCACTGCTTGCTGAGATAATGGGCATTACAGAGGCGTCACTGCTCATTGAAATAAGGTATTACAAAGGGTGCATTGCAAAGGTGTCACTGCTTATTGAAATAAGGTGCATTGTAAAGGTGTCACTTCTCATTGACTTAAGGTATTACAAAGGGTGCATTGCAAAAATGGCACTGCTCACTGACATAAAGGACATTGCAAAGGTGTCATTGCTCACAGACATAAAGGGCTTATATATACATATGATCTGTAAACCTGGCAATTTAACCAGTGTGAGTGTTTTAATTCTGGGTACAGGAACAATATTGGCATGATTAAAGAAACAATGTTAATGACATTATGCAACAATTCACCTTTTAATGTAATGGACAGTAACTCTTGTTCTCTGGCATCAAATTTGAGCACTATGGGAGCTCTGTGGTATAGTGCTGGCACCGTATGTGGTGGGTCACGGTTCACTCCTGACTGGGTCTGACCAATACTTGGAAATAGGTAGTGACTGTACTTGGCATTTAGAAATGGAAGTCACAGGTCCTTTGGAAGAGACCTTAAAACCGAGGTCCTGCGTCAAGGCAAATGTGGCATGTTAAAGAACACTCCCTGCACATTGACCTGAGCACACTTAAAGGTTAAAATTTCTGTCACTTCACCTGCAGCTGATGGCATCTGGACATGAGTGAAATAATCTTGACTGGGATGTAAAACTCCATTCAATCAATCAATCTGACATCAGATTTAAGTTTTATATTTGGGTACAAATTAAACCATGTTAGATGAGACTTGAATACCCTATTGATAAATATTACCTTAGATTTTGTAGTATGTGTTTGGTACTTCTTTTTAGCTCACCTGAGCCAAAGGCTCAGATGAGCTATTGCAATCTATCACCGTCCGTCGTCCGTCGTCCGTCGTGCGTCGTGTATAAACTTTACATTTTAATCTTCTCCTCCAAATCTACTGGGCCATATTTGATGAAACTTAGTGATTATCATGCCTAGGTAACAGCCTTTCAAAATTGTGTTCGGGGTTTGCCAAGCCCAACAAGATGGCCGCTGTTACTAAAAATAGCAAAAAGACAAAAAAATCTTCTTCTCTGAAACCAAAAGGTGCAGGCAAATTTTGATTGGATATTTGAATTCAGCATACCTGGGAACATTAAAATTGTGTTTTTCATGAAAATTGAACGAAAAATAGGTTACGCGTTTTTTGCGTAAAGTTACGTAATTTTTAAAATGAGACATTTATTGTTATAACTTCATAACGGCTGAAGATAATTGTATGGAGTTTTCACTGTTGATCTTGTCTTGCAATTTTCTTCCAATTGATGTCAAGGTCGAAGGTCAAGGTCATGTCCCAGTTTTTGACCTTTGATAAAAAATGCTATTTTTTTAACATTTCTTGTGATAATGGCATAGGATTTTCAGTTATTTGTAGGTATTGACATGACGATCATTTTGATACATAGATCAAGGTCATGGGTTCAAGGGTCAAGGTCACAGATGTCCAAGAATACCAAAATAGTTAATTATCTGCAAAACTATGAATTTTTTGTATAGGCATGTATATCAGAATATTGTAGGTAATGGCACAATGGTCATTTTGATATATGAATAAAGGTCATGGGTTCAAAGGTCAAGGTCACAGATGTAAACAAGTACTGAAATGGTTAATTATCTCCATGTATATTGGAATATTGTAGGTATTGGCCTAACGATCATTTTGATATATGAATGAAGGTCATAGGTTCAAAGGTCAAGGTCAAAGACATGTACAAATACTTAAATGGTTAATTATCTCAAAAACTATAAACTTTTTGTATAGGCATGTATATTGGAATATTGTAGGTATTGGCCTAATGATCATTTTGATATATGAATGAAGGTCATGGGTTCAAAGGTCAAGGTCATAAAATTGAACGAATACTTAAATGGTTAATTATCTCAAAAACTATAAACTTTTTGTATTGGCATGTATATTGGAATATTGTAGGTATTGGCCTAATGCACATTTTTTATATACAGATGTTTTAGCTGTTTATAAATAATATATTGTAGCTAGACTTTAAATATGTTATATATAGCATACTTATATAATAATTATTATAATTAATTTTCAAAAATATTTGCATATTATTGGCCCTTACTGCTGAAAATTTTGATATTCTCTTTTATTAATGTCATTGACCATTGAACCTCTGCATAAGATATGTACTCTTCCTCAGGTGAGCGTTAAGGCCCATGGGCCTCTTGTTTTCATTTCAACATCTTAATAATATTTCAATTTCTACAATTTTGATCTTAGCACTACTGATGAGGAATTTAGTGCTGCATAATTAAAACAAGTTTATTAATAATTATCTCTGGCATTTTAAAATTTTGAAACCATTCTTGTTTGGATTTGATTGTGATTTTGGAGTATATTTACAGATTGAAATTTTCTGATATTGGCCGGGGCCTAATCAGTAATGAACAGACCTAATTTAAACTTCTCAATCAATCATATTTATTGATCTCACTAGAACTTGTTTAAAGCAAAAAATTGTAATACTGGTAGTTCATTTGTATAATAATATCTCCAAGTAAAATTTGACGTGTTTCCATGGTGATATATTATTAATTATAGAATTTAGAATTATGAAATTATTCTCTTGGGGAATATTGGTACATTTGAAGTAAATATATATACCAGTATATCTCATGATATTTATTCGTTTTTACTTTACAATATAATTTTTAGCTCACCTGGCGAAGCCATGTGAGCTTATGGCATGATAAAGCGTCCGTCAGTCCGTCCGTCCGTAAACTTTAATCTTCTCCTCTGAAACTACTGGGCCAATTTGAACCAAATTTGGTGTGGAAGGTCCTTGGGTGGTAATGAGTAAAAATTGTGTTCGGTGTTGCCGCCCCTTATCCAAGATAGCTGCTGTTACTATAAAAAGCAAAAACACATAATTTGTTGTTTGAGATTTATTTGTGGGCCGATTTCGTTCAAATTTGAAATATAGAAAGTAGATGTTTGGCCATTTAACATATAAAACGGGTTTTTCCGTAAAAATTGTCGTTCCTACGATATTAGCGGAATATGCAAATTAGGTGTATTTTTAGCATGATTCTTTGAAAATCTTCTTCTCTGAAACTGCGGGGCCAATTTGAACCAAATTTGTTGTGGAAGGTCCTTGGGTGGTAATGAGTAAAAATTGTGTTTGGTTTAGCCGCCCCTTATCCAAGATGGCTGCTGTTACTATAAATAGCAAAAACACATAATTTGTTGTTTCAGATTTATTTGTGGGCCGATTTCGTTCAAATTTGAAATATAGAAAGTAGATGTTTGGCCATTTAACATATAAAACGGGTTTTTCCGTAAAAATTGTCGTTCCTACGATATTAGCGGAATATGCAAATTAGGTGTATTTTTAGCATGATTCTTTGAAAATCTTCTTCTCTGAAACTGCGGGGCCAATTTGAACCAAATTTGTTGTGGAAGGTCCTTGGGTGGTAATGAGTAAAAATTGTGTTTGGTTTAGCCGCCCCTTATCCAAGATGGCTGCTGTTACTATAAATAGCAAAAACACATAATTTGTTGTTTCAGTTTTATTTGTGGGCTGATTTCGTTCAAATATGAAATATAGAAAGTAGATGTCTGGCCATTTAACATATAAAACGGGTTTTTCCGTAAAAATTGTCGTTCCTACGATATTAGCAGAATATGCAAATTAGGTGTATTTTTAGCATGATTCTTTGAAAATCTTCTTCTGCTGGGCCAATTTGAACCAAATTTGTTGTGGAAGGTCCTTGGGTGGTAATGAGTAAAATTTTGTTCGGTTTAGCCGCCCCATATCCCATTTATTTGTTGGCCGATTTCGTTCAAATTTGAAATATAGAAAGTAGATTTCTGGCCATTTAACATTTAAAATGGGTTTTTCCATAAAAATTTTCGTTGCTACGATATTAGCAGAATATGCAAATTAGGTGTATTTTTAGCATGATTCTTTGAAAATCTTCTTCTCTGAAACTGCTGGGCCAATTTGAACCAAATTTGTTGTGGAAGGTCCTTGGGTGGTAATGAGTAAAACTTTGTTCGGTTTTGTTGCCCCATATCCAAGATGGCTGCTGTTACTATAAATAGCAGAAACACATAATTTGTTGTTTCAGATTTATTTGTGAGCCGATTTCGTTCAAATTTGAAATATAGAAAGTAGATGTCTGGCCATTTAACATATAAAACGGGTTTTTCCGCAAATTTTTTCGTTGCTACGATATTAGCGGAATATGCAAATAAGGTGTATTTTTTAGCATGATTCTTTGAAAATCTTCTCCTCTGAAACTGCTGGGCCAATTTCAACCAAATTTTATGTGGAATGTCCTTGAGTGGTAAGGAGTAAAATTTTTGTTTGGTGTTGCCGTTCCATTTCCAAGATGGTTGCCATTACTATAAATAGTCAAAGCGCATAATATTCCATTTCAGATTTATTTTATTTTATTGACTGATTTCGTTCAAATTTGAAACATAGAAAGTAAAAGTTTGGTCATCAACTAGGTTTATGGTTTAAATGAGATGGTATGTTTTCAGCTCACCCGGCCAAAGGCCAACTGAGGTTGTTGTGTTGCGGTGTGTTTCTTCGTGCCTCTGTAAACATTACTGAAATGACTTCTCTGAAATCAGTAAGTCAATTTCAACTATCACAGAAGTCCAATAGATCCAGGTGAGCGTTACAGGCCCTTTTGGGCCTCTTGTTTCATTTATAAATTAAAAAAAAAATTAATCATTAAAATCAAACCGAAACCTGAGTGCATCATGTTTAAACAATTTTCTATTATCAACTAGTTGATTTTGCTTCATAATTGATTTTGTTTTCATTTGGCATATGCTAGTTACAGGGCCCCAGCTGTTCCATCTGACATAACACATGTGATGTGTGTAGGTGGAACAAACAAATATATTTCTAATTATGCATATTGATCCGAGTATTGATTGGTTTGATGTAATTGACACATGCTTCTGGCTTGTTTTGGAAGAAGTACAATCGGTTTCTATGATCATACATGCTGTTTATTTCAAGTTGTTATCTAAACGCAATTACTATTCTCTATTGCATAATGAAATGAATTGGAAATGCAATTACTGACATGAAAGAACACTTGACTGGATTGGGGAAATAGCTAGCAAAAATTTAATGTGAATTTGTAAACCATTTTATGTCCTAGTTAAATTAGTGATTTGAATTGCTTTAGTTTTAATATGAAAGAAAAATAATAATTCTTTAATTACCGGTATGCAAGACATCAAAATTTTAATATGTTATCGAAAGATAATAAAAATCTATAATTATTTCTTAGGATTGTTTTCTTGGTTTTAAAACAATAGTATAAAAGTGTAATTAAGAGATGAGTAATTTTAACCCATTAGAGATGAAAGTTAACACGAAATGTGTTTAAACAAATAAGAAACATGTTTTTTATTATGTTTTTGAACTGATTCCAAACCCACCACCTGCTTTACACTGATCAGAACAACATGCCATTCTACCTCGCTGCCAAAAATGAATTATATATTAACTTTGTTACAATACAGACCTGTCTTGTATGAGTGATTTAGGAAAAAAAACAACTTTTACCCCAAATTTCAATTCTGTTGCCATAAATACAAAAAGGTTTTAGTGGCGTGTGTTCATTTGACTCTTTTTTTTAGCTCATAGTTTTATATGCTTCCTCTTCTTGGTATTCATGTTTAGTATGTCTGCATTAACTGTTTATTTTTTGAGTCTAGTCACTTTCTGGTCTAAAACTTAAAACACTTCTAGTGCTTGAAATAGCCACTTCCACAGTCCAAGACTGGTAACTGTTGGGAAAGACTTGTAAATTTTTCAATAGTTTCCTATATACCACTATATACCACAATAGAAAATGTTTAGGACAAGGACTGGTTGAAACATTTGACTTATTTCGTACACTGCTACTTCCATAGCAATATTGGTCAGGTATTCACTATGGAAGTGTCAGGCTATAGAAGCAAGCCTGACAGCTTAAGACAACTTCCATAGAATTAATATTTAAAGGATTTGGTGGGGTGGGGTATTAATCTTGAAAGCCTAAAACTAATTCTATTAAAGCTTGAAGTTGATTTAAATAGTGTGGTCAAATCCTAATATATAATTCCATAAGTAAAAATAAATTGTACCAGATCCTGTTAGATTTTGACTCAAATATTGGCAACTCATCTAGTATCTTACTGCTTATGTACAGTTACTTGACTTACTTTTGCCCCTACACAGCTGACTGAGCAATGGGCCTTACAATCACATCTTCCTCCATTTAACTCTGTTTTAAGCTACCATATTTGCCTCATACCATGATCAGGGGCCTTAGTGGCCCTGTGGACTAAAGCCTGCACTTAGGGATTACAGTGTCTCTTACTGACTAGGGTTGAATCTCAGTAAGGTCAGATCCTAGTATGAGGGAGTTTGTTAGTTTTCTTTCCATATGGTTTTCTATGGTCACACTGGTTTCTTCTACCATCTAAAAATTGACTGCCTCAATATAAGTGAAAGAATCTTGACTGTGGCATAAAACACCATTACTCCACTCAACTCATATCATGTTCATACCAACTATTTTTAGTTCTTCTTAACTGGTTTTAATACCTTTCATGCTTTTCTTTGTCATTTTTCTTCAAATTGACTAAACACATGTATGTTTAATTACTTATAATGATTATTATTATCATTATTTTCCAGGTTTTAGGTTCCAAAGAAGGTCATAATGTAATGGAAGGTGCTGATCCTGTTGTTTTATTAATCGGGTTACCCACAATTCCAGTGATGTTAATTCTAGGAAAGATGGTCAGGTGGCAAGATTATGTTCTTAGACTCCTTAGAAAACACTTCACTAAAGTTCCATTGCTAAATTACTTGTTCCAATATGGTAAGTCAAACACGAAAAATCTTAAGTTTACTTTACTAACTTCTTGAAAGTCATTTTGAAAACTTTAAAAGTTACCGGTTATATACAAAGTTCGTACTTTTGCTGACCGTAAGTAACTTCATTTTCACTCACATGCTTATCATCTCCTTAATACTGATTGTTTTACGTGTGATTTTCTTAATTTAATTAAGATTTGTTAGTTTCAGACCTTTCTCTCATATTTTTTCTATTTGCTTACAAAAAAGTCATCCTGTCTTGTTGATATTCTGTTTACGGTTTGGATGTTATTATCTCCCCCACACTTCCGGTGTTTGAGGATGAGTAGTGATCGATATGGCTTCAACCGTAGGAGTCATGTTTCTTGGCAGTACTTAACCCAAGGGCTTTTCATCTTTATAATTGTTTGTTTGTGCAAGGACAACAATTAACGGAAGCTATGAGGCCAGTTTGAGATAAAAACCATAGTTATTTATGACAGGAACCTGCCAAGCTCAAGACAGTAGTTAAAATTAAATTTTTTAAAACACGGTTTTTGTTACTTTATGAATTCACAGGACTTTAAGATTTCAGTTTGAGTTGACTGAAAATTTTTTAGTTTTGAGTTAACGAAAACTATTTCATTGAATTTTCATCCAGGGGACCTAAAATAAGTTCGACTTATCCAAATATTTGAGATATTCGAGTTCGAGATAACCACTGCCTATGTTTGATTCTGGCTTGAGATACCTCCTAGTGTGAGAAAGTTTGTCAGTTCACTTCCCGAATGTTGATGGTTTTCTCTGGGCACTTCAGTTTCCTCCACCATCCCTGAACTCACCACCTCAATACAATTGAAAAAAAATCTTGACTGGGGCATAAAATACCTCCACTCAACTCCATAACCAAAACTAAGAAATCAATTGTTTTTGGTTTCAACATTTACCTATGAGTATATACTTGGTATTCTGCTTTAGGGTTTGGAACGTCTGAGTGGGATTTGAAAATATTTCACAGATAATAAAAATGGCTGAAAACTCAACTCATTCTGGTAGATAAGAGAAATAGATATCTAGCAGCTATAATATTGAATGTGTTTATGATGTTACACAGATGCTAGTCCTTGCTAATATTGTTGTATATAACTGATATTGACATTAATGTGATAAATAACCTTTTGTGTAATAAACACTTGTTTTTGAAATTGACAATTGTCATGATGGAGTTGAAATGTGATTAGTGGGGTTTTTATAATAACTGTTTGTTTTTGGAATCGACAACTGTCATGATGGACTTGAAATGTGATTAGTGTTGTAACAGTAGTAACTAGATGTTGATGTAATTGCTAGATGTTGTTGTAATTGGTTTTTAGTTGTGGGAAAGATGAGACTTATAATAAAATCTAATTACTTTTCTGTCAGTTTCTGTTTACAGGAGATGATAAATATATCAATTCTGTTCTTACTTGTTAACTACTGTAAAACACCTTTTTTGTAAATTTTACCCCGAAATATTTTTCAAGATGAATTTTCCATGACCAATGAAGTGCTATATATGTACATGTACTATTATTGCAGTTACTGTTTTCATTGTTCTTCGTTATACAGTAAAACCTGTCTGTAAAGGTTACCCAAGGGAAATCATAAAAGTGGTCTTTGTGGGCAGGTGGCCTTTATATACAGGTTAAAATAATATGAATAAAAACAATTGGGATACAATTCTACTGCCCTTTATAAGCAGATGACCCTTATATAGAGGTGGCCTTTAAGGCAGGTTAGACTGCATATTGCATATAACAAGATTAAAGAATAAAAAAAATATAAATAGGGGGTATAAAGAAAGCAGGTTATTATGGATCACAGTTCCTTTCACTGCCTAGGTTCGAATCCAACTTGGGACAGATCCTTAGGCAGAAAAGCTTGTCAGTTCACTAATAAAAGGTCTTTGTTTTTTTCTGAACATCCCTAAAGTGACTGCCTAAATTTAAGTGAAAAAAAATTTTGATTGAGACATAAACTCTAAAACTGCACTGTACTACACTGAGAATATAAAGTGGTTAGTGAATAAAACAAGTATATACAATGTATACTTTGATACTCTAATACATTCAGTTACAGAAATGGGGGGGGGGGGGGGGGGGGCAGTTATCACCAGCCCTTTCAGTAAGTGTTAAAGTAAAAGGCAAATTTATTAAAGTAAGCATGTATTGAGGAATATTTATTGCAAAAACATATTCAGAAAATTTAAACTTGGTGAAAGTAATTGACAAACTTTGTCCAAATCCAAACAAGTAGCAGACAACTTTTATTGCTTTTCTGGCATTTTTGAAACCACTGTACTGCTAAAACTGTACATGACTAAACAAGAAAAATGTATATAGATTTTGAAGCATGGTGTATTATATAATTGTCAGCCTTCTACAGGGCATCAGTACACTTTAGTTTTGAATTACATGAAGTATTGTTGCTATGATATTGGAAAATCCACTCGAGACGATTCTCAAAATTTGAGAAGATTGTTGTGTGAATTATTGTTTCCATGACGACAAATTGCTCTTCTTTTTAATTTTTACTAAATTATATAATTTATTGTATGTTTTATATTCTATTAAAGTTTGTACTGTGACATCTTCAAACTGATCAAAGAAACTTAACATTTTCTTTAGCACAGCTGAGCTGAATATTCATGATGTTGGGCTAAGGATTATAATACAAGGCTAAATATTATATAAAAATTATGTTACATAATATTATCAATAATACAATAAACAGTTTGGTTGCTATGGTGAATGAGCAGTGAAGTTTTAAGTCTTCAAACTGATGGTCTGTCATAGCTGCAAGGAGTTTGAAATGTTGTTTTATCAAGACTATTCCACTTCTAGAATAGTTTAGGAAACCAGTGTAACCGGTACTCTTTGAAAACCATTGACTGTCGACAAGTGGGACGATGACCTTGTTTCTTATATTATGGTCTTTCCTCTTGGGAATCTAGTCTAGCTGTTGAGAGGCATTGCCACCAGCAATGAGATCACTTGCCAATCTTTACCCCATATGAAGGTGCAGGATAAGTTTTTTCTGTGTCACAGTCCTTTACTAGTCTGGCATCATTAAAATACGGTAAGATGTAAATTTGTAAATTTGGACCACTGTTTGCATCTTGGCATCTTAAAGTACTGGTAGTTTGTATTTTTTTCACAAATTTGGTAAAAATTTGGTTACTTTTTGAAAGAATCTTTAAGAAATTAGTAGCCAATGAGAATTCTGGCTACCAGGAATGGAAAAATAGTAATTGACTAAAAGAAGCACAAGCCTGAACCCAATAGTGATTTGAAGTGTCCACAGTTTTCCAGAAAACACTATTAACTGATACTGCTGTTGTAATAACAAGTCTTTAATCATGATACTTTTCCATTATTACATTTTTCTTCTTCAATTTCTTCTCAAAATCTCAGAGTAATCCATTTACGGTAATTGATAACTTTAATAATCTCTCTCGTGAAACCGTAACCAATATTGCTAAAAGTCTTCAACGACCACTGAAGTAGAAAACCAAACTAATATCCGCTATACGTTTATGGTTGAAGTGGGTATCATATGATTAGATATGAGGTTAGGGTTAAATATTGAAATATTTTGTAATAACTATAATGGCTTTACAGACATGAAATGAATCTAAAAGTAACCAAATAAACATCTATAGGGACTCCTTATAATCTGTAGACCTTTCATTGATCTTAACCAATTATATAAGACTCACTAGCTGCTTCAGTTTGCCATTGATGTTATGATCAGCAGGGGTTCACGAAAGGTTGGATGGTTGGCCAGATTTGTGTTTTACACAATCAGGATTTTTTTCAATTTGTGCCAAGGCAGTCAGTTCTGATTAGATTGAGCAAACCAGAGTACCAAGGGAAAGAGAAAACCAAAGACCTGCTACTACAAGTGGATTAAAAAAATTACACACTAGTGTCTGCCCTGCATGAGATTTTACCCCTAGACAGTTAGGCGGCACTTTGATAGTGTTAGCTGGGAACATGTGCAATGATTCAATAGAGCTAGAGCTAAAGAAAGACAGACAGACAGAGTGCATTTTTGTTCCCCTCTTGTTTGGCAAGGCATACATCTCACTATCACTTTAACGTGGCCCTAAGTGTGCACTAGTACAAAGTAAGCCAAATATACATGCTCAGAACCACACATACATCATACGACCTTGGTTTTAGTTTAATCCTTCGGATTCATTAAAAAAAACTTGACATAAAACAATATTCTACCAGCCAACCCTCGTGTTTAGTTACCCCTAATCAATATATGGCCTAAGAAGAGGGCCAGCCTGCCATGAGAGGTTTATTATTTATCATATTAATAGTTGGATTTATTTTTATTGTACCAACTTGTTAGAGAACAACACCAATCTTATCATTGAATTTTGAATTGCAGAGAGAGAGAGAGAGAGAGAGAGAGAGATGTCCCAGTCATTTATCTTGGAGAGAGAGAGAGAGAGAGAGTTCCAGTCATTTATCTGGGAGAGAGAGAGATTTCCAGTCATTTATCTGTGAGAGAGAGAGAGAGATGTCCCAGTCATTTATCTTGGAGAGAGAGAGAGAGAGAGAGAGTTCCAATCATTTATCTGGGAGAAAGAGAGAGATGTTCCAGTCATTTATCTGGGTGAGAGGGAGAGAGAGAGAGATATGTTCTAGTCATTTATCTGGGAGAGAGAGAGAAATGTTCTAGTCATTTATCTGGGAGAGAGAGAGAGAGAGAAACTTAGAGAGAGAGATATGTTTCAGTCATTTATCTTGGAGAGAGAGAGAGAGAGAGAGAGAGATATATATCTGGAGAGAAAGAGAGGAAGAGAGAGGAGTTATAGATATTATGGTCACTTTATCACCATATGGTCACAGTGACTTCAAGTTGTAATGATTTCAGACTTTGAACAGATGTGATATTGGATATATTAGTATTAATGTCTCTGGAGGGGAAGATTTAATATTTTGTCAATAATTCACTTCTATAAAGCATATTTTGTCAAGATAATGCTAACAGTCTAAATATTGCTGAGAGTCCAGTATGTAAACACATGGAGACTTATCCTTGGTTTCAGAAAGTAAACAAGTGGAAATAATTTTCCAATAATTGTATTTACACAGCATATTTAATGGATGAAGTAATAGCAGTTTTAACAAGCTTCCTTATTGATCACAATGTTACAGATCCTATCCAGATCTCTTTATGAATGAAGGGGAAATGTTAACTCTTCTGTTTTCTCCCCCCTCTCTCTCTTAGAATAAAACAATGGAATGAAAAGTATGGAAAATTCTGTTATCAAATTGACAAATCAACAACATAATTATATCCTGTTTTCTGAATGAATTGGAAAGAACTCTCTCTCTCTCTCCTGTTTTCTGAATGAATTGGAAAGAATCTCTCTCTCCTGTTTTCTGAATGAATTTGAAGAACTCTCTCTCTCCTGTTTTCTGAATGAATTCGAAAGAACTCCTTCTCTCCTGTTTTCTGAATGAATTGGACAGAACTCTCTCTCTCCTGTTTTCTAAATGAATTGGACAGAACACTCTCTCTCCTGTTTTCTGAATGAATTGGAAAGAACTCTCTCTCTCTCTCCTGTTTTCTGAATGAATTGGAAAGAACTCTCTCTCTCTCCTCTTTTCTGAATGAATTTGAAAGAACTCTCTCTCTTGTTTTCTGAATGAATTGGAAAGAACTCTCTCTCTCCTGTTTTCTAAATGAATTGGACAGAACTCTCTCTCCTGTTTTCTGAATGAATTGAAAAAAACTCTCTCTCTCTCCTGTTTTCTGAATAAATTGGAAAGAACTCTCTCTCTCTCTCTCTCTCTCTCTCTCTCTCTCTCTCTCTCTCTCTCTCTCTCTCCTGTTTTCTGAATGAATCTCTTGTTTTCTGAATGAATTGTAAAGAACTCTCTCTCCTGTTTTCTGAATGAATTTGAAAGAACTCTCTCCCTCTCCTGTTTTCTGAATGAATTTGAAAGAACTCCCTCTCTCCTGTTTTCTGAATGAATTGGAAAGAACTCCCTCTCTCTCCTGTTTTCTGAATGAATTTGAAAGAACTCTCTCTCTCCTGTTTTCTGAATGAATTGGACAGAACTCTCTCTCTCTCTCTCTCCTGTTTTCTGAATGAATTGTAAAGAACTCTCTCTCTCCTGTTTTCTGAATGGAGTTGAAAGAACTCTCTCCCTCTCCTGTTTTCTGAATGAATTTGAAAGAACTCCCTCTCTCCTGTTTTCTGAATGAATTGGACAGAACTCTCTCTCTCTCCTGTTTTCTGAATGAATTTGAAAGAACTCTCTCTCTCCTGTTTTCTGAATGAATTGGAAAGAACTCTATCTCTCTCCTGTTTTCTGAATGAATTGGAAAGAATCTCTCTCTCTCCTGTTTTCTGAATGAATTTGAAAGAACTCTCTCTCTCTCTCTCTCTCCTCTTTTCTGAATGAATTTGAAAGAACTCTCTCTCTCTCCTGTTTTCTGAATGAATTGGAAAGAACTCTCTCTCTCTCTCTCTCTCTCTCTCTCTGTTTTCTGAATGAATTGGAAAGAACTCTATCTCTCTCCTGTTTTCTGAATGAATTGGAAAGAACTCTCTCTCCTGTTTTCTGAATGAATTGGAAAGAACTCTCTCTCTCTCTCTTCTTTTCTGAATGAATTTGAAAGAACTCTCTCTCTCTCTTGTTTTCTGAATGATTTGGAAAGAACTCTCTCTCTCTCTCCTGTTTTCTGAATGAATTGGAAAGAACTCTCTCTCTCTCCTGTTTTCTGAATGAATTGGAAATAAGAGTCTCTTTCTCAAGGAAAGGTATGCAACAATGGAATAAAAGATAAAAGTAAAGAAAAGTTTGTATTCAAATTGACAGCATATATCCTTTTTTAAAATCCAATTGAATATTGGTATATATTTTTATAAATGATTGATTGTAATTTTCAAAAGCTATACAAATGTTTTGTTTTACATGAATACTATGACAAATGGTACTTGAGTGAGTGAGTGGTTTCCTTTGGATAGTCTGGTTACATCTTGATCACCTCATTAAAAGTGAAATGACAGTGACTGGCACATCAAACAAATTCTCTAATGCACAGGTCTTATTGAATTTTGCTGAGTTTTTGGTACATGAACACAATTGTTTGTTTGAAGAATTGTTTCAGAAATCTGGGTATTTTATTTTAGTCAACCCTGTCTTAAAGGCCACCTCTATATAAGGGCCATCTGCTTTTAGCCACCAGTGAAATTTTATCCTAATTGCTCTTTATTTATGTTATTTGAACCTGTATATAAGGGCCACCTGCCCACAAAGACCACTTTTATTGCTTCCCGTAGGTGGCCTTTATAGACAGGTTTGACTGTATGTAAAGAAGGATAATGGGTAACTCAGTACCAGATACATTTTGTATTTTGATCTATTATGTTAACATCTCTAAATTGGACCTCTTTAAATTGGAAGCCAGGCTGGGCTGATGATGCTGTTCAAAATCTGAAATCAGTTAGCTGCCTTGAACAAAATAAAAATCTATAATCAAACCAGACAGAAACAGCAGAAATTTGAATCCATGTGCCTACCAAATCCCTTAATGCTTAACAAAAAAAAGCATGATGGCATTCTTTATTCAGACAATTAAAGACTGGAACAACCTGCTTACTGAAATTGCCTTTTCCGAAATTAACTACCATGAACTCAACAGCAACACAGTAACTCCTAAATACATGTATTAATGTTTTGACCAGATTTTAACTAAATGTACATAGTGTTTTTAATGTACACACCATAAACTGGCAAAATCTTCATCTTCGGTCTGTTGAAGGCAGCTTGAAACAGGAAGAAAATTATTACTTTTTAAGACGCAGAGACAATAGTAACCCAAAAAATCATAACATATATCTCAATATCTAGATGGCTTTATAGCAACTCAGAAACACTGGTGACCCAGAAACTAAACACACTAGTCCATCATAGTTTTCATTAGATTACTGTCATAAAACATGAAACGTTGTAATATTTCTGAGAGATCTTCAGATTGAACATCAACAATTCTGTCGTTTTGAATAAATCCATTATCTAACAATATCAGGGATTTTTTGTGATGATTTATTAAACAACTTGTTTGAGCTGTACAAACTCTGTAGAGTTATTTATTCAATGGATTTGTGTAAATGAAATCAACTTAATGTAAATAAATGTGAATGGTTTCCATCTCTCACAAACAGCGCCGATCGTCGGTAATTATGTTAGTCGTAATTGATTAACTAATATATTGATAGAGTTTGTATATTCTCTAACCTTACAATAGAAATCATGCAACATCCTTGGTGTTTCCCTCTTGATCAATATTACTCGGCTTTAACTGGTACCTCTCGGGAATTTTCTGGTAACTATTTGGCGGCCATTGTATGTGGATCTGTTTGTTCTCATCACTTTTGTATTTGTTTATGGGTTTCGTGTTTTGGACATTTTATATCCCTCAAATATTATTAATAGTGATATAAAGTATTGATTTGTTATATGTATTGTTGGAATTTACGCAGTTTATTTAGCAGGCTTTTAGAAATGAGTCTTTTTGAAAAAAGAATCGCTGAAGTATTGCTTGTTGAAATTTTCCATATTTTTTCCACTCAAGGGGTTGTAAAACTCATTTTAATAAATTTATGATCAAGAATTTGAGATAAATCTTAACAGTTTTATAAAGAATCAATTTTACTGTTTTGGAGAAAAATCCATTAGATTTGTATTTTGTAAGCTAGCTGACAAGATATAAGTTGATTTATTCTTTTCGTGTTCATTATGAAGTTTTTGTAACTGAACTACGATGTAGCCAAGTGGTTAATGTCCTGTCTTCATAGGTAGTGTTTCACTACTGTAATATGTTTTAAAACGTCCGATTTTGTAGTCAACATTTTTTGATAATCAAGTGTCAATATAAAATGTAGTCTATTGTTTATCTGTTCTAGATTGGGTTTTCTCAGGGTCCAGTTTATGCAGATTTCTGTTCTTTTCTGGGTTCATATTTAACAGGTTTTCACCAAACCTTATTTATGCTGTCTTGTTTTTTCATGGTATAGTTTATCCAGTTTTTAGTTAAGCTCAGTTTCCACTTTGTGTGGGCTTCTAGTTTATCCTTGGTTAAAAAAAGACAAGTTTTCATGAAACTTTACTCATGTTGAGAGAGAGAGAGAGAGAGAGAGAGAGAAGATTTATGGTTTATTATGTGTACAAACTACACAGGTCATTCACCAAATCTATTTATTTTTAATGATTGTGGTTAATTATGGGTTTACCAGAAGTTTATCCAGATTTTTAGTTTACTCAGAGTTCAGTTTTCACTGATTTCTGGTTATACTTTTATTGATGGTCTATATTAGACTGGTATAACTTTCAGCGTGCAGACATAATTCATCATGACCATGTGTATAATGAGATAAGTTTGTGAGCTAGTCTGTATGAATTATGTACACCTATAAATCAATATGACTTAATCACATGGGTATTATGTTGTTTAATTATCAATAATTTACGTTTTTATAAACGCTTATTGATTTGTGTTTTACCACCCCTAAATCAAAATTAACAATGGTAATGTGTGTACATATTACACCAGTCTTGATAGAGTGTTTTATTACTCTCGGTAATTGTCACACATTTTATATTATCTGAAAGTTTAGCGGAAAACCTGCTGTTTTTCATAGTATAAATTACTGAAAGATGAACTTGAAATTTGATTGTTATGTTGAGTGATTTATACTCATCATGGAAGAAACCAATTGATCCAAGTTTCCCAATAAATTAAATTGATCTGATGCCTATTTACTTTTGTTTAGTTTATTATGTTTACTGATTTTGTTTTTGCTTATTGAAGAAATCAAAGCCAATTAAAGAAAGATGAATTTAATGTTTGATTATTTAACTTTTTGATCTACTGATGAAATGCATGAAAATGACCATAAAACTGGAAAAAGTTGTCCTTTGTTACAATCTCATCAAACTTTTAAGCATCCCTTTACTATTAACAAAGATGTGTGTGTGTGTGTGTGTGTGTGTGTGTGTGTGTGTGTGTGTGTGTGTGAGAGAGAGAGAGAGAGAGAGAGGGGGGAGGGAGAGAGAGATTGGTTAAATGGGGTTTTACATATTTCCTTTTATTATTGAGATGCCACTAGATCAGGGCAATGCACAGCCAGGTAGGGCTCTTTTTAGTGTGCCACATTGACTATGACAAAGTATCTTCCAGAAGACCATGTGACATTCATCTTTGGTAAAAGAACAGTAACTGTCTTTTTTTCAAGTCTTGGTTAGACCCAGTCAAGGTTCAAACCCTGACTTCTCACATAAGGAACAACTGAGCTACCATAGTGTGTGTGTGTGGGTGTGTGTGTGAGAGAGAGAGGGAGAATAACACAGGGATACTAGTACTGTTAGTTAAACAGACAATCAAAGGTATTTGTATATTGATTCTTTACCACCTTAGTAGAAATAACAGAGAATCCAGACATATCCATTATACATTACATAACCATACAAAATACTGCACAATTTGGCACAAATAGCCTGTGTTATACTGTGATAATGCCAAAAAGTTTCTCACTCGTAATTTGTAGGAATGCAAATTAAAAACCACTAACCGAGAAGAAAGGTTGGATATATTTAATAAAGTGGAATATAATTTTTGGCAGTTTTTCCAAAATGTTAGTATGTTATCATTCATGTAATATTTGTACTTAGTTACTTTTTTTTTTTTTTTTGGGGGGGGGGGGTGTCATAAGGGGTTTTCAGTAAAGTGTTTTTGAAATTACAGTCCAACCTGCTTTAAAGGCCACCTCTATAAAAGGGCCACCTGCTTATAAAGGCCAGTAGAACTGTATCCCAATTGTTTTTATTCATATTATTTGAACCTGTATATAAAGGTCACTTGCCCATAAAGACCACTTTTACTGGTTCCATTGGGTGGCCTTTATAAACAGGTTTGACTACCATTCTGTTCATTCTAATGAACCTTCTACATTTACTTACTTTAACTTATTTAACTTTTATTGAGACATCACCAGCTTTATGTTGAAAAACCTTTATCATGCCAGATTAACATTTGTGAGAGACATGTGTTAAAGCATAAAAAGTTGGGTATACCCATATATTAAAGTAAATATTTTGTCCAGAGCTTATTGGGTATTCAGGTTCATTAGGCCAGTGCTTGGGTTTCTGTGGCATGAAGTCACTAAGAGTACAAAATCCCCCTTGGATGGGTCTTGGTCCATTACAATGTTAGTTCCCAGCTGGGAATTATTTACTAGTGTGTTGCTTAAGAAATTATCAATATTTACCCATGTTTTATCATTCAATAATTCACTGACCAAGTGCACAGTGGTGGAATAAACTACAAGGGGTAAAGCCTCCAAGTAAATAATTCTGCTCTGTGTGCATGACAGTCTGAATTTTGGACAGTAAAATATGGTTAAATGGTGAAAATATGATTTGTAATGCAACTAAAACAAACTTTTCTAAATCAGTTTACCCTTAACTGGTGAAACACTATCTTAAATATTTATATGAATGAAACTAACGTCACAATACTAAGTCCCATGATTACTACAAAACAAAATCATTGAATTGTACAGCAGTATTGACGTCATTGGAGTGAAATTAAACAGTGGAACAGCTCTGCATTATCATTTAATAATACATTGTTTGGTTTATTCTGTCATAGGAAGAAAATAACAAGTAATGTTTTGATGTTTGAATCTATTCAGGTTTTTCACACTTTTTTGTCACAGCAATCCTGATAATTAAATAGATTTAGATTATACATTGCCATCATAATTGTCAATGATATATAATCTATGTTTCCATTCCTGGTAGCCAAAATCGCCATTGGCTACTAATTTCTGAGGAATTCTTTCAAAAAGTAACCTATTTTAGCAAATTTGTGGAAAAATACTTTAAAAAGGACTATATTTTCACAAATTTTGGAAATTTGGCTACTAATTTTTTAAAATTTATGGAAACCTAGTATAATACATATAGTATGAATTAACTGAATACAAATCTCAAAACAAAACTTGTGGCAAACACACCACCAACTGATATAGCAGCATATTGACCTTCCAGTAAGGTTAGGTAGTGGATGATAAATTTTTAGATTTACCATTCTTACCATGACATCTGTCACAGGTGAGCCACACAGGATGGCAGGCTTCCTGGTTTTAGACAGATTGTATCAATGAATTTACCTTCTTTATCTTACTTCCCCGTAATACTCTTTTGTTTTCTTGTCTTGGTTTGCTTACAGGTGTCAGACAGTTGTAACACCTCTGCCAGAGAGAGAGACAGAGACAGAGAGAGAGAGAAATAATTTTCAAAAATTGTATTTGTTGTCAATTGTTTGAGTGTCATAGTGTCGAAAACAAACAAGCTATGCTTATTAGCTTTCAGAGTACGTGTATAAGTGGACACACACACACACACACCTGGCCTTAAAAATAGATATAGAAACACTATCATGAATTTCAAAGAGAAATTGAGAGTTTTAAACAAACTATAATCATTGTTAGTAGTAGTCAGATAGAGATTGTACAAATTTAGAAATACATGTATATATAGGGAGTGTTACACTTTATTATCCAAGTTGCCCATTTACAGTGATCAATATTGACCATTAAGTCTTATTTCTGTATACAAAGCACTTTTTTTCTAAGATAACAATAATATGCTCATAAACACTTTTTTGTTTGGAATAAAAGCCTTTATTGATGGTTGATATCTGTAACAGGAGACAGATAACTGAGGTGATAATGTTTTGTTTTTGTACCAAGCATGATGTATAGGCAAACAACATTGACCTGTCCGCTTGACCCGCAATTTAAATACTAAATGTTGACCAGTACATTTATGCTTAAATGACATGAGAATTTATTTTTTCTACATCATGGGGAATACATGCATTATTTATGTGTTAACTGTGAATCCTAACACTGTCCATGTATTGTTAGGTCGTCATATATGAAAATTCCTAATGAAAGGTCAAGCGAACAGGTTAATGTTGTTTGCCTATTCATTTATGTAGTTTTCACTTGCTGTTAAATGTAAAAATGACAACATAAAAACTTCATATAGCTTAAACAGTCCCTTAAGTACTAAAATGTCCTTCGTTATGTTCTAGATGTAAGTTTGAGAGAGTGCCAAATGTTATTATAATGTTGTAACTGGTCTCAAGTAGTCCTTAGTTACAACTCTGACAAAAACCAGGTGGCCAATATAACAATTAGTTCAGTTATTTGTAAATTTGTTTTTGTGAAATCGTTGTTGAAAGTAATTTGCAGGATTTATTTTTCTATTGTTAATAAATACCGATAGAAACTTCCCCAGTGTCCAGAAAATAAATTGTATATAAAATTAACTTTAACACCTACTGGTAAATTGAGTTTTAAGGAGCAATCTGGACAAGACATTAAAATCCTCAGAATTCTTGTTAATATTAAGACATTGGTATCAGAAAAGGGTCAGTTATGCTTGATTTTAAAAGTTAAATACAGAAACCTGTCAGTGTATCTTGATTCTTTTTGTCTCAGGTTTACTGTTTTAGTCTTGTATCTTTTGGAAAAGTTTCCATGGCAATAGAAAATTTATAAATGCTGTGATTATATATATATATATATATATATATATATATATATATATATATAAGTAGATCACAGTTTATTGTACTTTGAATTACATATTTTTTATTAAAACTTACTTCCTTGATATATTTTTAATGATGATACACCTGTAATTCCAACCAGGTAACACAGGTGTGCTAATTAGAGTTAGATATATCTAGCAATGTTTTATCATTTATTATATATGTATAATATTGCCTTGATTACTTTTATAAAATGTTCTGTCATAATTCTCTCCAAATTTATAGCTTCCTCTTAACATCAAGAAAGCTGTCAGCTCATTTGTTGTATGTTGGTGGCTTTTCTTTAGTGATTTAGACCTTTTGGCCTCAATTTATATGTTAAATAATCTCTACTGAGGTATCAAATGCCATCCCAAGTAACCACCTAGGTACAAATCCCACTTTAGCAGACCCTAGTGTGAGAAATTGAATGATTGATTGATTTGAATGGGGTTTTACGTCACAGTCAAGAATATGTTAGGTGAAGCGACAGAAGTTCTAACCATTGCAGTGTGCTAAGGGCAATGTGTAGGGAGTGTTCTTTAACATGCCAGGCCTGCTGTGACAATGGCGCCTGCCGCAACACTGGGCATTGGTTTTTAAGGTCTCTTCTGAGGGACCTCAAGATTTTCAGTGCTTGGCGAAAGAACAGTCACTACCTATTTCCAAGTCTTAGTCATTCCCTGGCCAGGGTTCAAACCCACAATCTCCCACATATGGAGCGAACACTCTACCATTTGAGCTACTGCAGTGGTATCCTAGTTTGAGAAAGATTGTAAGTTAGCTTGCAGAAGGTTGTTGGTTTTCTCCTGTTACTCTGGTTTCCTCCACCATACCAGAACTGACTGCCTTGATATGAATTAAATAATCTTGACTATGGTTGTAAAACACCATTAGTATGATTACTCGACTCCACTTCATTCCATATCAAGCAAACAACTTACCTTCAACAATTTTTAGCCATTTTCATTTAAGTGATTGTGTAGAAACACAGTATGTAAACATTTTTAGTTACATTGTATAGTTTTGCATGTGCAAAAGTAGGTATCGGAGCTTGATGCATTATTTATGACGGACAACCTTGTAGATTTCATGTCAGTAGATCCTAATGGAGCAGTCATTAAGTTTATAATCAAATTTTTGCATCTATTCATTGCTATCCAGTTTTTAAAGCATCAGCCATGCTGAATGCTTTATAGCGATCGTTGGATTTTTTCGTATTTAGCGCTGCTCTCATTTCACCTTGACAGCCAATCAAATCCTTCGTTTCGACTGAAATTACGGGAATTTCCATATACGGTATCCCAGGTATGTATAAACTCTAATCTGAGTGATTGGGTCTCCCGGAAAGTTAGGAAAGCAATGTTTTCATCATGTACACATGTGCCGATCTGAAATGTATTCATACGCGTATTAGTCCGTTTTTGCTGGATATATATTTTAATTCTTCACTTTTGTATGATAATTTTAAGATAAAACCATAAAAATCCATTAAGTATACGCCCCTCGGAAAACCCAACAAAAATGACGATCTTGTCAGTTCGCGCCGACGTTCTTCTTTTTGACCTACGGTGCTGTACATGTGGTTGTTTTACAGTCGCCGCCATATTGGATTTTTTTAATTTACGCAAAGTGACATCGATAAATAAACACAAAGTATGCTCATTAAACAGTTTTTAAGTTAAATAACTTTAAACATGGATCACATTTGATGATAAATTATATATATTTTTTAAAAATTGATTGTCAGTAATATTTCGTGTTTGGGATATCCCGACCTGGTTCATTAATATTCATCATAACGTCACGAGGATTTTCCCGCTTTCATTGGGTATTAAAATTCATTCCTGTCAGTTTGCCGGTAGCGAAATTATGCATAACAAAAAAGTAGAAATCAAAGATTATTCCCAAAAATGTGATACGAAACTGAAAAAAGAAGTGTATTTACAAGTTATTGGCTGTGTTGGTAAATCGTTTGTGACTCGTGAAGTTGTGTAGGATATCGATACCGTAGTTCGTATGCAAATTAGCCATGTGTTTGGGGGCATGGCATTTGGCACCCGATGCCCCTGCTCAAATGTATTCACATAGCGTAGTGACTGACCTTTTTAGTCCAGTACACCCTTGTCCCTTTTAAACTGATCATGACACCCTGTCCTTTTCAGTTATTAGTTTAATATAAAAACGACATGCTTTATTCTCGAATCTCTGCTACATACTTCCGATCTTCCGCACACACTCCACTTCTCACTGTTTCCGAAGACAGACAATTTCATCATCAATGTTCATTTAAATACCTTTTCCAGTTGTTTATTTTGAATCAACAAAATAAATCACAAGAAAGAACAACTTGAAGTCAAAATCTAAACAAAACTGAAAAAAAACGATGTTTTAAAATTTTCAGATAAAATTTATTTACCTTGTTACAAGTCCTTATTAGATCGTTTTTACAGTGGATATCCGATTAAAGTTGTTGTCAGTAGTTTAATCCATGGTTTTTACAACCTTTAATTTCTTTTCATGAAGCCATATTACTTTATTTCACATAAAATGTGGCCACTGGACATGGAGGAAAACTGAAAACTGTTATTGTGCTTTCTTAAGTTCTTCCGATTTCTAGAGCACCGTTGGTGAAGTAGAACAGAAACTAAGGGCGGGGAAAATATGGTACCAATCTTGTGAACTCAACTCCTCTTACAGTTTTCAACCAAAAACCTTGAAACTTCACAGAATGTTTCTATATACATGTATATTGAGGATGTGCACCTGACTTTATGGAAATATTTCAAGATTTTTTCCCCATTTTTCAAGACTTTGAAACTTAGTCACTTGTTAGCAAGTATTTGAATGGGGGTACCTACTTTGTGAACTCAACTCCTCTTACAGATTTCAACCAAAAACCTTGACACTTCACAGAATGTTAATATATATATTGAGGATGTGACCTGACTTTATGGAAATATTTCAAGATTTTTTCCCCATTTTTCCAGACTTTAAAACTTAGTCACTTTTTAGCAAGTATTTGAATGGGGGTACCTACTTTGTGAACTCAACTCCTCTTACAGTTTTCAACCAAAAGCCTTGAAACTTCACAGAATGTTTATATATATATTGAAGATGTACACCTGACTTTATGGAAATATTTCAAGATTTTTTCCCCATTTTTCCAGACTTTAAAACTTAGTCACTTTTTAGCAAGTATTAGAATGGGGGTACCTACTTTGTGAACTCAACTCCTCTTACAGTTTCTCTTAAATTCAAAGTAATTTTATTGTAACATTTTAGTTGTCTAAATAATAATCAATTAATTTTCAATTAATCATATTCAGAAATATTTCCCCCTTTTGTACACAATTCTTGTCAACAAACTTTTTTTGAAAGAGAAAGTTGCCTGGACAACTTCTGTAATTGGGAGGTACAGATTATTAGCTTATTGTGTCAGGATGGTTTATACCAATTCAGGCTTTTGAAGCTCACTTGGACAATTTATATATTTCAACAATAATTTTAAATACATTTAAATTATTTCTAAAACAAAGGTTTTATTTTTATTTTTATTTTTATTTTTTTTTCAAATTAATTGTGAATTTAATGAATAAAATTAATGACTTCAACAATGGTTAATCTGTCAATTGCAAGTCAGGGGAAATAGCTGGTCATGGTGAAAGTTTTTTTTGTGATGATGACACTATGTCGATGATGATGTGGCATGATGATCTGGTGAAGATGATGACAATAATAATGATGATGATGACATTCAGTTCTGCTGCTGCCGATGATGATGATGATGTCACCATGATGATGATGTGACACGAGGAGATATGATAATGATGTTGATGATGGTGATGACATGAGTTCTGTTGATGCCGATGATGATAATGATTATCGTGATGAAGAAGATGATAGTGATGGTGGTGATGAAAATAAGCTCTGCTGCTATGAATGATGATGGTGATGATGACGATGTGACTTGACGAACTATGATGATGATTATGATGGTGACATGAGTTCTGTTGCTACCGATGATGATGATGGTGGCAATGATGACATTCAGTACTGCTGAGCACTGCCGATAGTATGATGATGATGATGATGATGAAGATGGTGGTGATGATGATGATGATGGTGGTGATGACATTCAGTTCTGCTGCTGTCGATGATGATAATAATTCACGATGATGATGATGACAAAGCCAATGTCTTCATGCTGATGATGTGACATGATGATGATGATGATGATGACATTCAGTACTGCTGCTGCTGATAATGATGATGATTATGTGACACGAAGAGCTATGATGATGATGTGACCATATTAATGATGTAACATGAGGATTTCTGAAAATGATTAATATAATGGTTGTGGTGATTGTCATGGCATGGGTTCTACTGCTGCTGCTAATGACGACGATGATGATGATGATGATGATGATGATATCTTCATGTTGATGATCAAAATGTGATATGAGGAGTGATAATGATGATGATGGTGGTGATTACAGATCCAGTTTGGGTTTTCTTCCATTCAACTGCGTTTTAGTGGAGTTATGCCCCTTTCACTTAGTGAATTTTATCAAAATGATGGTTTCTCTGGACTTTTTCCGTTATGCTTGAGATATTTCACTCAGATTTGGGGTGGGGTCTTTAGTAGCCTCTCTTGGTTTTTGAAAAATTGAAAATTTATATTCATGCGAATTACTTAGTTTACTCAATTGATAAACATTGGGTGGCATGTCCATTTTGACCATTGTAACATATTTATATGTTAGAACCTAACAACTTGCATAAAAAGCAGACTTGTTGTTAGAAGCTTCCCAATCACAGTATCTGTTATTTGCATGATTTTCATTTGTTACTGATTCATTAGACAAATCTCAGTTTCAAGTGCACATATTTTTTTTATCAAATTGCTCAGTTTAGCTGATGCTTCAGTACCTTCAGTACTTTGATTAATCTTCAATTCTTTTTTACTTTCCAGATCTTGCCACATCCAGAATACCTGCTGAACATGTACCAATATCTGATCCAATATCAGCCACTAGACTATTATGTGGTGCATTAATTTTACCAACTATTGCCACTATGGCTGGCAAAGTTATGTTTGGAAATGTTCAATCAAATTTTCAACGAACTCTTCTTGTAAGTAAATATAAGTGTCATAATGAAAAATAAAGTCTGTCTGTATGTTAGCTCTGAATACTGGATGCTGTAACATGACCTTTTTTCACAACACTTTATGGAATATATATATACACATATGATGTACTGATAAATCACAGAAATGAAGACCTAAAAACTCTGAAATATTATTCAGTTACAGTGGGGTTTCTTTGTCAGATGATTTAGTTTTTAATGGATGGTAAAGCAAATTAATTGAAACCAAATAATGTTTTGTGATTTTGTCAATGTATTCCAAAAACACAGACTGGAAATATGTTTACAGTAAAACTTTTAGGTAATTGCCTTCGCTTAATCTGCTACCTCACTTATCGCAACACTTTTTTTTTCCGATCAAAAGTGAAATTCTGTTTGTCTTGATTTATCATCAAACCCCTTTGTAGTGCCAAAATCTGATTGAGCAAATGGTGCCAAAATCTGACTGAGCAAATGGTGCCAAAATCTGACTGAGCAAATGGTGCCAAAATCTGACTGAGCAAATGGTGCCAAAATCTGACTGAGCAAATGGTGCCAAAATCTGACTGAGCAAATGGTGACAATTAATCAAGGTGTTACTGCAAGTCCATAGTTTGGATGGGAACCAGGCACAGTAACTACATGGTGCCTTGTGATGCTAGTGGTTCTTCATGAAACAATGTAATGGCAAAAATTTGGCAAGGTAGTGTTGTTGTTCTCCCCCCCCCCCCCCCACCCCCCCACCCCCCATAACAAAACATTGCACTACAAAGATACAAATTTCTGTAACTTCACCTATAGCTGGTGGCAACTCAATATAAATAATTATAACTGTGAAGTAAAAACCTTACCAGTAATCCACTGTCTCGCTAATATGAATATGTAAACTGATTGTTATACATATCACTTGATAGCCTTTGTTTTCTATCTTTCAGGGAGGGATTGTGTTTATAGCTATTAAAGGTGTGTTAAAGATATACTACAAACAAAAACAATATATGAACCAAGCTAATAGAGTTGTATTGGACTATCCCGCACATGTAGAACAAGAGACGCCGAAACAATCACCTAGTGGTACATCTACACAGCAATAGCTTGTCTTGTGATATTCTTACTTTTTAAGGATCACCTAATTTCTAATGTTTGATATTGTGTTATTTTGCTAAAATTACAAACAGAATGTATGGAGCTTGGTAAATGTCAACAAGTTTTATCAGACCAGGCTTTGTGTAAATATCAACATATTGTCATCCTGTTTCGTGATATTCTTACTTTTTGTGGATCACCCATAATTAGCCATTCATCAAACTTATTAAACAAATTAGTCAGTTAATAAGATTTGTACAGTAGTTGATATGGATATGTGACAAGTGATATGAGATCAGGTTCTGTATGATACAAAACCTTCTGACTACTTGCTATTTGATATTCTTACTTTTGTGGATCACCCAATATTACCATTCATCAAACAAAATAGTGAATTAATGAGATGAGATTTGTACAGTAGTTGATATGGACATGTTGCAAGTGGTGCCAGGTTTTGGTAGATACAAAAACTTTACAGTCTTCTTGTATTTAGCAAACTAATCAAACAAAACAGAGGGATAACAACAGTGTTGTACAGTAGTTGTTATGGACATGTGAAGGGTGATGTGAGGTTAGATTCTAGTTGATACAAAAGTTTGACTATCTTCTTGTTTTGTGATATTCTTACTTTAATAGTGTACTTATTTTAAATTTGTCTATGTGAGAGTCGACATTCAATGTTTTTGTTGGACAGATGTTCAAATTTTTTTGAAAAAATATCTAAAGATATGCAGGCAAGCTATTTTGTTAAAACGGATATCTGATATGCATTCACTAAAACACTTTGATACTTGAACATTGTTTACTGAAATGCAATGAATATCTTGGTCACTCTTTTGTCCCAATTTTTTTAATTTCAAATTTCATTTTTTTTGTAATAAATTTTTTATTTTTATTTTTATTATTATTATTATTATTTTTTTTTTTTTTTTTTTTTTTTTGATTACGCAAAGAAAATTTGAAGTCCTATCTATGCACATTGAACTTTTATTGGATACACAGATACACAAGTATATGTATGTACTATAAACATGTTAATTTTAGTGATGTACCGATTAATACAGTGGCATTACCCAAATTCAGTAAGATCATACTGCACAAAAGTGATCCATGAGATTTATGCTAATTCAAGTCCACATGAATTTACCCAAATGATAGTTTGTGCTAAAATTAGTACGCACTAAATTAATATGTTTACAGTAATTAGACCAGAGCCACAAGATGGACAGTGTCATCAGTGGCACCACACAGCCTGTGACAGGGTAGATGACAAAAATGCTGCCACCGGTGGTTACACACTGTAGGTGCAGGATGCTGACAGATAAATTGAAATCTGTCATTTGTGCTTTTCTTTAGTGTTAAAACACAAAAAGATTGTGGTTATATTGACCACTGATATACTGCTTTATTTTGAAATTTTTCTCTTTAGAAAGCAAATAAACTGAAATATTTATGTTTTAATTTTGTAAAGAAAGTTTATTTATTTTCGTAATTTTAAGTAATTTTCATATAAAAATATAAAGCATCAGGGTACAGAAAGTACAGTGATGCATCCAGTTAGCCACATGTTTAAATTGACGTATTGCAGGTCATGCCTTTTATATTCCAAGCTATCCATATCTTGGTTACTTGGTAGTCGAGCTTTGACTCCTCTTCGTTAGTTAAGTTTTAAATTTTCAACAGGCCTGTACTTTATGTCAATAACTGGTCAGTAGTCAGTAACTTGAATTCTTCCTAAGATTTGACTGAATGGGATTGGACATGAGGTGGTTAGAGACAATTAGTTTCTACTTTAAGATAACTCAGCCATCAAGGCTTCAAGTACTGTAAATGTACTTAATTTCATAGGTTCAATTTTTTGTGATTTTGAAATTTCCGACTTATTTGCCAGGTATAATATTTGCAGATTTGTGAAACTTGGTATAAGATTGAGAATGAATATTATTTTATGTGTGGTACAAATTCGAGTGAGTGTTTGGTATTATATGTCAGGTTATTAGTCAAGATATGCATGTTCATGTTATTTACTGACTTCTCAGAAACACGAAAGGTCATGACCTTATGGTTTTTCTTAAGAAAATGGAAGACAATTTCTTTATACTTTACTTGTTAGTGTTCGTTTAGAAGTGATTGTAGACATTACAGTACTTATTGTTATTATGTGAAGATTTTATAATGCAAACATTACAATAATTTTAAGATCTCCTGAATTGATATTATGTCATCCCTATGTCATCTAGGAATGTAGAGTACATGTTAGTGATTGGTTCAACTTGTAGAGGCAACCTGTAAACCAACTTTTGTTCATAGATATTAACTTTTGCTTTTCTCTTACCAAAATCATTTTGCAACTTTTAAAATCTGTGATATAGACTATAACTGAGTATTTGAAATACATAAAACCATTTTTGAAAACAATGTAAAGATGGTTAACTTTCAACATTATTTTATCCTTGCAAAATACGCAAAAGTTAATTGCATAGGAATAAAAGTTGGTGTACAGTAGTTAGTTTGCTACTTATTGATGCTCTTTTCATTCATACTATTAACTTTGGACATGAATGAGGCTCATTGTATATTGTTTTGGCCAGTATTGGTTTATTTCTTTGTGTCACCCTTCAAAGAAATTTCTCGCCTAGCGATCGGTTAACTTGCTGGGCTACATCGAACTATGTTCAGAAATCTGCCGGGGTACATAAATGCATGAGACGGTAAAAGGGAAGTACCACATACATCGCGCATGTCTAGTTAAGGTAAACAAACATAACAAGGTATGCAAGTCATACAAAATATAAAATAGAAGTTAAACAGATCTAACTAGCCCCGCTTTGAAGGGTGACAAAAATGTTATACAGGGTTTTGGAAGGTACACGGACCTATGTACCCCTGAGCTGCAGGGAAAGGGTACATAAATAAAATTCCACCCCACGAAAAATAATCCCCTTTATAGTATCCCTTTTACAATTTACGTATGTGTGAAGAAGAATATTTTGTGAGTTTTATGTACTTGGCAAGTGTGTGTTCATGTCATATGGTCATGTGTTTGTATGGGGGGGGGGGGCTGTGGATGAAGGTGTGAATTTGGATGTGGATGGGTATGTGTGTGTGTTTATGTGTGCGGATGGGGTGTGAATTTGGATGTGGATGGGATATGTGTGTGTGTGTCATTTTGGATGTGGATTGGATGCATGTTTGTGGATGGGTTTTTGTGGGGGGATATACGGATGGGGTATGTATGGGAAAATGTGTTGATAGGTGTATGTGGGGGGATATGTGTGTATGTGTGTCAGTAACATCCATCAGAGGCTTTCATGATAACATTGAAATGGTAAACAATAAACAAAACATCACTGATTACAGAATCATACCACATGAAAACATTTACTGTCTGTGTAGTTTTACAATAGTTTTCTTAGTCCCACAAATTAAAGATCATAGTTAGTCATGTTGCTACACAAGTATTGTGGAATGTATGTGTACTTAAAATAGCATTGTTATTTTGCTGATCCGTTTACATATATATATAGGCAAACAACATTGACCTGTCCACCTGACCTTTCATTAGGAATATTCACATATGATGATCCACTTAATACATGGGTAGTGTTAGGATCATCTGATGCACAGTAAAAACTTAAACAATGCATTGTTCTCATGTGGTAGCTGAAATGAACACATGTTTCCTGTACATAAATGCACTGGTCTATAATAAATATTTAATTAGAGTAAAGGTCAAGCAGACAGGTCAATGTTGTTTACCTATACTACAGGTTTTTGAATCGGGAAGAATCCTTATTTATCATCAAATTATATATTAAGTGAGATGTAAATAGTTCTATATTAAATAATGTACATTTAATTATATTTCAAAAGAAACATTTTAGTTCTACGTGTTCATTTTAATTTTCATAAATCATAAACTAGTTTATTTTTGTTATGCAGCTGTCGCTGCTATAAAAAATAGAGATGTTGTTATTTTCTGAGTATTGTTGCCAGCATCTGTATCTATACTTCCTGGTTAGTTCAAATTGTTTAATTATAGGTCTTGCTTAAGGACATGCCACAAAACCCAGCTGGGGCTCAAACCATTTGAGACCTTTGTTTCTATAATTTTGTCATGACAGTATAGTTCCTTCCTTCTGGCATAGGAAAACATACTAATGTATAATTATAATTTCCTTCTGGACATATGGTGTACTGAGTTGTGTTTATGGTGGTGTCCTTCACAATACTGGTGACATTGCTGTATTGAAGGTAAAATTAATGTTAGAATGCTGGACTTGATTGTTTAACTTCTTATGGGGGGGGGGGGGGGGGGGGGAGGAGGAAGAAGGGTAGATGTAGTATTTACTCCATTTCTTGTGTCACTTTTCAGAAAATTGTTGAACAGATCTTTATGAAACTTCACAGTAACAATTTTTTGGGTGGAGTAGATATGTCTTTGGCTATTCATATTTTTATAATGCACATTGTTGGGAAAACATGGATTTTCCCATTTTGGGGTATCCATTTCTGTTACAAGTTGTTTATTTTGAGTCTGAACTATTTCATTATTCTGATAGATTGGTTAGGTTTATACTTTGTATACTTTGGTGTGGACAGTATATTTTTTATGAAGGGGGTTTTACTTATTATTCAAAAGTTGTAACTGAATGTATTTTATAAGTAGCAGCTCTTCTAGGGCCAGATGAGCATCACAGGCCCTGTATATCCTGTATTGTTGATGACTTTTGTTGACATATTGGTACATTTGGATTTTGGATATGTACATGTATTTTATAATTTTTATTTCATGATGTTAACATAAATACATAGATTTTGTCATTGTTGCCATGGTAACCATTTGAATAAAAACAAATTAAGATGATGATATTTTGTTGTGTTTCAGTATAAATGCACTAAATGCTTAGCTGCAAGATCATGATGTATATATGAAAAATATGTATATATATTTGACAAGATGAAAGGGCAAGGTTTACATCTAGACCTGGACCATGTGGTATGACAGGAATGAATTGAGGTCATGGTCAAGGTCAGAACTAATATATTTCAAGGTCAAGGCATACTTTTAAAATATTTGTACATGTAAATCATAGTGAGGTCTATAGGTTGTCCATGATCTGATGGCAAAGTATACAGTGAGTTTATTTTAATATTAGGGAAATTGTCACAAATGAAGTGTGAGCCAGCGTGATTAAACACATATGGCGATATGCTACTGACACCTATAGTCATGATTTAAACTTGTCCGTGTTTAGAAACACTTTGCCATCAGATTGTGGATGACCTTCAGTTTTGATACATTCTTATTGTTTTTGATGTGAAGATTCCAATTTCAGACAATGCTGAGAAAACTTTTATTATATATTTTTTTTAAAGATTTTGTATCCTTTTTAAGAGAACATAAACATTGCTTTGTTTATAGATGCCTGTACATGTATGGTAGTTTTGTGGTTGCAAATTAATGAGGTTCGCCAATGTACCACGTGATGCCCCATAATGTTTCTACAGAACAAATGTTTCCATTGGAAATGGAATCGCTTCAGTTCACATTTTCGTGTAAAAATAAAATTATCCCAGGATGTAAATGTTTTCCAAAACATTACGTACAAACGTTAAGGGGTATTGATGGTGTAGTGTGCTGCCAACTCAATTGTATATGCAACATAGTTTTACATTTTTCTCTCTCAGATTTAATGCAGCTCTTGTCTTTACACTCAAATTGTGTTGTTTTACAAAGGCCACTGTACTAGTTTGGCTAGCAAGACAGGACATTTACACTTCCAGAGCACCTGGTCTCTGGCTAGCAAGACAGGACATTTACACTTCCAGAGCACCTGGTCTCTGGCTAGCAAGACAGGACATTTACACTTCCAGAGCACCTAGTCTCTGGCTAGCAAGACAGGACATTTACACTTCCAGAGCACCTGGTCTCTGGCTAGCAAGACAGGACATTTACACTTCCAGAGCACCTGGTCTCTGGCGAGCAAGACAGGACATTTACACTTCCAGAGCACCTGGTCTCTGGCTAGCAAGACAGGACATTTACACTTCCAGAGCACCTGGTCTCTGGCTAGCAAGACAGGACATTTACACTTCCAGAGCACCTGGTCTCTGGCTAGCAAGACAGGACATTTACACTTCCAGAGCACCTGGTCTCATATAATTCATTGAAGACAGGTCTGGGTGGCTAAATGGTCTTATGCCCCAGTTTAAGGACCACTGAGTTTCTTGACATATATCTCCAGGGACTCTGATGTTCCCCACCATCCCAGAATTGACTGCCTTGAGTGCAAAAATCTTAACTGGGAAAAAAAGAATACCATTACTTTACTCAACTTCACTCGCTACTAAATGTTTGTGTGATTGACTGGAGTTTAATGGTTGCCATATTATGGATTGTATAATTGACACCGAGAATGTTGTTTACGTCATTGGGTTGAAACAATGATTTGCTACGTCAACTTCATGTCAATGGACAATGTGTATATCATTCAAGTACTTCAATTAACCTTTTGTTTATAAATTTGAACATTGCAAAAATTGACTGACATTTGTAATATTGATTGGATTTCATTATTATCCAAGTACATGCACTTGAGTATTTCAATCAAAATACATGTACAGTCAAATCTGTCTATAAAGGCTACCCAAGGGAACCAGTAAAAGTGGTCTTTATGGGCAGGTGACCTTTATATACAGGTTCAAATAATATGAATAAAGAACAGTTGGGAACCAGTAAAAGTGGTCTTTATGGGCAGGTGACCTTTATATACAGGTTCAAATAATATGAATAAAGAACAGTTGGGAACCAGTAAAAGTGTTCTTTATGGGCAGGTGACCTTTATATACAGGTACAAATAATGTAAGTAAAGAACAGTTGGGAACCAGTAAAAGTGGTCTTTATGGGCAGGTGACCTTTATATACAGGTTCATATAATATTAATAAAGAACAGTTGGGAACCAGTAAAAGTGGTCTTTATGGGCAGGACCTTTATATACAGGTTCAAATAATATAAGTAAAGAACAGTTGGGAACCATTAAAAGTGGTCTTTATGGGCAGGTGACCTTTATATACAGGTTCAAATAATATAAATAAAGAACAGTTTGGACACAATTCTAATGGTCTTGATAAGCAAGTGACCCTTATATAGAGGTGACCTTTAAGGCAGTTTGGACTGTACATGAAAAAAATTGACATAATTTCTGTAATACATGTATTGTTTATCACAAGGCTTACTGGTACTTATTATTTGTATTTTGGGCTTCGGTGACTGAGTTGTCTAAAGGACATGCTTACAGATCACAGCACCTCCCAAGTTTTGAATCCCATTTAGAACATTTCTTAGTGCCAGAAGGTTTGTCATTCCACTTGCCATAGGACAATGGGTTTTTTTCTGGTACTCTGGTTTCCTCCACCATCCATGAATGACCACCTCAATATAAGTCAATGAATCTTGACTGGGACTTAAAGCCCCTTTATTCCAGTTTACTTACTGCTTGTATTTACAGTTATGGTATTGTTGGTCTCTTTAAGTAATTTCAATTTTTCTGTGTAGTATTTTACACTTTTTATTGTTCATTCCTAAAAGCCTTTTACTAACCCTTAAAAAGAATAAAACAAATTAATCTAAAATTGAGAATTTATTGAATGTAAAGTGATTGATGACATCCATTTTGTTAAAATTAAAACTTTTTAAAACGTTTGTTTTGAATTGAAAAAAAAAATCAATAAGCAGTCAAGTATTTTATCTAAAAGAACAGTAAAATTATTTTCTTAGCCTGTTTGTTAGGAAGTAAAAAGCATTGCATGTTATAGCCTGGTGTGAGAAATGCCTTGAATGTTGTAATTTTCAACAAAATATTTTTAATGGAATTAAACCATATTTATTATTACTTAAGGATAAAAAGGCGGGGTTGTTGGTCATAGAATTTTTTTAGTTTAAAGTGAAATTGAAAATTTTACGAAGTGTGCAGATTTTTTGAAACAGGATTTTGAGTAGTGACTGAAATTGTGCATTTGGTCATTTTCCAATAAAAGTTTTGTAAAATGTGGCTACAATCTCTGAAAAACAGGGTTTTAGTAATGATGAATATGGTTTAAATGTACTGTTAAGCTTTGCTATTCTTCTGGCGGCTCTTGTACTTTACAAAAAGTACAATAATTTATTAATACTTACAAGTCTTGACATCACCCAAGTATGTTTATAATTGGGTAACTTCATTATTTTTAATAAGTCTTTATAAATTTGCACTGCTGAGAACATCTAAGTGTGTAACATATGGTTTATGCTGTATCAGCATTCAGATAATCACGACGAAAATTAACATCATGATCTAAACAGTGTTCCGAAACCAATGAAAGTACAAGCAAACTACAAAGTTCTTTTTAAATGAGCTTTAATCAGATGGTCTGTAGCAGTAATTATTCAGAATCTTCATTGCATATTGCGTCACTACGAATTTAAAGCCCCAAATATAGCTTGATACTTATGTTCTCCAAACAAAGTTGGGGAAAATACAGTGTTTACTTTATTTTTTTTCCAATATTTGTCTTGCCAGTTTTCTTGAGAAGTATTTGACAGATCTTTTTGAAACTTTGCAGGAACAATCTTTGAGTCTATGCAATTCATATTTTGATCAAGCACATGATTTGGGATTTCCCAGCTGGGGTTCATTTAAGGGGCTTTTTGAAATGGCGTTCCATTTCAGTTACCTGTATGCATTATTATAAGTGAAATAATGTTGAAACCAAGAAGTTAAACCCATCCAGTCCATAGATGTTTAGTGGAAAGGGTAACTGGTCCCCATCCAGTCCATAGATGTTTAGTGGAAAGGATAACTGGTCTCAATCCAGTCCATAGATGTTTAGTGGAAAGGGTAAATGGTCCCCATCCAGTCCATAGATGTTAAGTGGAAAGGATAACTGGTCTCAATCCAGTTCATAAATGTTTAGTGGAAAGGGTAACTGGCCCCCATCCAGTCCATAGATGTTTAGTGGAAAGGGTAACTGGTCTCAATTCAGTCCATATATGTTAAGTGGAAAGGGTAACTGGTCTCAATTCAGTCCATATATGTTAAGTGGAAAGGGTAACTGGCCCCCATCCATTCCATAGATGTTTCGTGGAAAGGGTAACTGGCCCCCATCCAGTCCATAGATGTTTAGTGGAAAGGGTAACTGGTCCCCATCCAGTCTATAGATGTTAAGTGGAAAGGGTAACTGGACCCCATCCAGTCCATAGATGTTAAGTGGAAAGGATAACTGGTCTCAATCCAGTCCATATATGTTAAGTTGAAAGGGTAACTGGTCCCCATCCAGTCCATAGATGTTAAGTAGAAAGGATAACTGGTCCCCATCCAGTCCATAGATGTTAAGTGGAAAGGGTAACTGGTCCCCATCCAGTCCATAGATGTTAAGTGGAAAGGATAACTGGTCTCAATCCAGTCCATATAGACGTTGGTGGGGGTGGGGTGGGGGGTTTAACGGGTTTTCATTCATATCTTTATTACAAACCACTTTAATGTTCATTTTATATTTAGCTATTTGCACTCTGTTTTGGCTTCTGCTTTCTATTAAAGGTTGTTCAGAACACTTGGAGATACAGTAAGTACATTTATACAGAATGAACATGAATGCAGTGATAGACAAGCCTGATATTGATAACAAATTGTGACATTCAACATGTTTGTTTAATATTTTTATCTCTATATATAAATGCATCACTCATTTAAAATGTCAGATTTAACATTTAAAACCATGCTGGTACATGACGGTCAGGCAGCCATGATCCTCACCATTCTGTATCATATTTAGCCCAAATATACACAATACACAAAATTGGACGAAAAATAAGTTACGCGTTTTTTACGTAAAATTATGTAATTTTTAAAATGAGACATTTATTGTTATAACTCAATAACGGCTGAGGATAATTGTATGAAGTTTTCACTGTTGATCTTGTCTTGCGATTTTCTTCTGATTAATGTCAAGGTCAAAGGTCAAGGTCATGTCCTAGTTTTTGACCTTTGATAAAAATGCTATTTTTTTTAAACATTTCATGTGATAATGGCATGGGATTTTCAATTTATTGTAGGTTTTGACATGACGATCATTTTGATACATAGATCAAGGTCATTGGTTCAAAGGTCAAGGTCAAAGTTGCACAACTATTACCGTAATAGTTGATTATCTGCAAAACTATTAACTTTTTGTATAGGCATCCATATAAGAATATTGTAGGTAATGGCACAATGGTCATTTTGATATAAGAATGAAGGTCATGGGGTCAAAGGTCAAGGTCACACTGAAATGGTTTATTATCTGAAAACTATAAACTTTTTGTATAGGCATATATATTTGAATATCGTAGGTATTGGCCTAATGATCATTTTGATATACATTGTATATGAAAGAAGGTAATAAGTTCAAAGGTTAAGGTCACAGATGCAATTGAATACTGAACTGGTTAATTATCTTGAAAACTATAAATATTTTGTATAGGCATGTATGTTAGAATATTGTAGGTATTTGGCTAATGATAATTTTGATATATGGATTAGGGTTGTGGGTTCAAAGGTCAAGGTCACAGGTGAGCGTTAAGGCCCATGGGCCTCTTGTTAAATATTTCTACAATATTTCATCTCACTATGTCTGCTGATATACAGGAATTCATTGATATTTTACATTCTAGCTCACCTGTCTTACACAGACCTAGGTATCGCGGGGTATTGGTAAAATACATTAATAGAATTTAACACCCTAAGAACCAATCAACTGAAATATTTAAATCAAATTTGACCTTAAACTGTACTTTAAATTTAGCAGTGGGTTGCCTGTGGTTTGTTTAATCAGCTTATAAAATAAATGGATTTGGTTGAATCGTTCTAGAGTTGCAATTATAAAATCTAAAAGAAACCTATTTGGATATATGATGCTCTTGTTAAACAAGTTATTATCAACTGACAGCAACATTATCATAAAAAATCATTTTTATCTCATGTGTAACAGGTTTCTTTATCATTCCTTAGCTAATATTTACCAGAAGCATTGATATGATATCGATAACTTGGACTTATGACCCTTAAGGCTATAGTCCAGCCTCAGCTTAGCTGTGCTATGACTGAGCAAATGCTTAAATTTACATTGCTTCAGTTCAAACAGTTTATAAACAAATGAATTCTAGCAGACATGCAGGGATTTAAAATTGTGTCCTCTCCCCAGGAGAATAGTGCTCTTTCAGTTTCAGTTGCTTTATTAAAATCTCTGTAGAAAACAAGACTAAGCACTGACTGGCCTGATGAACAGCATAATAAGCTCTAGACAAACTTTTTACATTAAAGTGTGTGTGTGTGTGTGTGTGTGTGTGTGTGTGTGTGTGTGTGTGTTTGTGTGTGTGTGTGTGTGTGTGTGTGTGTGTGTGAGAGAGAGAGAGAGAGAGAGAGAGAGCTCCAGCAAACTTTTAACATAGCTTTTGTCTACATGTGGGACAATTTCTGACTGGCTTGATGGACAGCATATAAGCTTAAGACAAACTTTTTACATTATAGTGTGTGTGTGTGTGTGTGTGTGTGTGTGTGTGTGTGTGTGTAAGCTCCAGAAAACTTTTAACATAATTTGTGTCTACATGTGTGTTTGTACATGTGTGTGGGCATGCCATGCATATGTGTCCTTGTAACATTATACATGTGTATCAGTATTTATTTGTGTATCTTTTCATATTTTATAAATGAAGCAACAGATGATACACAAAAACATATTGATGTTGGTTATTCTATCTCTGTTTGACATTGACGTAACCATGGCCAGCATGTAACACATTTTCACAGTGGATCATCACTTTTCAACCCATGCCTTGTATTGATCGTTAACAGTTCAATACTATTATGTTGTCAATAACCATGGATTATTTTACAAGCTGACAGAATCATTTCATGTTATGCAAAATAAGGAATTTCTTAATGCACATGTCATAACAGTATTCTGTTAACTGATCAAAACAACATCTGTGTGATACAATAAATCTGTAACTAGGTTACATTGACCCAATAAAATTAATAGAAATTTTCATAATTGCCTGGCTTGAACATCCTCAAACAAAATTCAGATAGTAGCATTTGTTCATTTGGGTTGCTATGGACATGTGTTATATAATTAAGGTTGCTGTTTAATTTTCCTCATGATAAAATTGTTTAAATGTCAGCGTATGTTGAATGATTTTACATTTTCACATTTTTCAGAAATATCATACACTATCATGTTAATTGTTCTGAACATTTATTTAGTGAAATGTTTTCCATCTCATCCCTGACAAGCTCTTTCACTTAAAACTTAAAATTGTGACTTTTTTGGCTTTTTTTTCAAATGTCTGTGGTAGAAATATCAAGAACCTTCAATACTTGCCATCTCATCCCTGACAAGCTCTTTCACTTAAAACTTAAAATTATGACTTTTTTGGCTTTTTTTTCAAATGTCTGTGGTAGAAACATCAAGAATCTTTAATACTTGCCATCTCATCCCGGACAAGATCTTACACTTAAAACATAAAATTGTGACTTTTTTGTTTTTTTCTTCAAATGTCTGTCGGAAATATCAAGAACTTTTAATAGAAAGGTGTTTCAAAGTGACCTGTGATTACAAGTCTTTCCTTTTGGACAGGGTACCAGTCTATTTCAATATAAATTTGGTACCCATACATTATCAGCTGGCCTGGCTGGTCTGGAGCAATATGAATTTTAAAGTGTATCTAGTGGACATATAATGCAGCACATCTAGGACTCAAACCCACAACAAATTTAAATATCAGATGTAACAAGTAAAGAATACTGGCTAATGCAGGTATGGTAAACAGACTGACCGACTAACAATGACCATTTAAGTATAACCCTGACCTAACCTTAACATACTGTAAATTAATATGTTCATACATTGTAATTAAAAACTTGTACCTAATATAACTGTTTACATAAATTGAACTAACTATAAAACATCTGTCAAAATTTTGTCAATAAATATTATCAAGCAGAAGTATAAAATATTTATGATCAACTGGAGTGTAATTCTCAGTTAATATAGAACCATGGAATCAGTTTTCATCATTTATGATGACTTCAGCATGTAGCTAAAATAATTTACTGTCAGGAATTCAATTACAGTAAGATTTTAAAAGTGTAGATTAGTGTCTCGTATTGAATGCTTTAAAGGACCATTTTTCTTCTGTAACGACAGTAGAACTTAATAACTGCTTTAAAAGTCGCTGCATTTGCAACAGTGAATTATGCAAAATTTTTAGAGAAAATTTAATAAGCTTTTATTGACTGGAATTCACTGTACCCAACTTATTGTCCCTTATTTAACATGTTTAAGAACTACAAAGCATAGCATGTAAAGTAAGTTCAAATGTGGATTCAATATCAAAATTACGGCAAGGGTTATTTTAAAAATGGGTTTAGTAATGGTTGATTGTAAAACAAGTTGAATGGTTAAGGTTCTTTAACCAAATCCGCCAAAAGACCCACCCAACAACCCTGTACTGATTATGGCCTTGAGTCAGTGACATGTCTTTCCTATCAATGTCTGACCTATCATCTTTCTGTGGTCTGCCTACCATGGCTGTAACAGTACTTGTACAGTCCATCCTGCATTAAAGGCCACCTCTATACAAGGGCCACTTGGTTATAAAGGCCAGTAGAATTGTATCCCAGTTGTTCTTTATTCATATTATTTGAACCTGTATATTAAGGCCACCTGTCCATAAAAGCCATTTTACTCATTACCTTGGGGGCCTTTATAGACAAGTTTGACTGTAATTGAACCACACCATTAAGTACCATTTGAACATAAAGTACTGATCCAAATTCAGCAGTTATATAATCTGTGGTCTCAACATGTGTTCAGTTGACATAAGGTTTAGTTTTCATCATTTATGATGACTTCAGCATGTAGCTAAAATAATTTACTGTCAGAAAGATATTTAAAGTACAAATTAGTGTCTCATATTGAATGCTTAAAAAAATTTCTTCTGTAAGGACAGTAGAACTTAATAACAACTGTTGAAGTCACTGCATTTGTCAGTGAATTATGCAAAATTTACATAGAAAGTCCAATAATATCATATTGAATGACATTGGTCACTTACTAGTATATTGTATATTTAAGCTTAGATTTTACTAAAAATTGCTCTTTGCATTCTCAATTACCACCAAATATTTCTGTAAAAAAAAATGTTGCTGCTGTGGAGAAATAACTTCACCATTCTGTATCATATTTAGCCCAAATATAGACAATTTTTAGCTCACCTGAGCCAAAGGCTCAGATGAGCTATTGCAATCTATCACCATCCGTCGCGCGTCGTCCGTCGTGTGTAAACTTTACATTTTAATCTTCTCCTCCAAAACTACTGGGCCAAATTTGATGAAACTTGGTGATTATCATGCCTGGGTAACAGCATTTCAAAATTTTGTTCGGGGTTTGGCCATGCCCAACAAGATGGCCGCCATTACTAAAAATAGCAAAAAGACAAAAAAAATCTTCTTCTCTAAAACCAAAAGGCACAGGCAAATTTTGATTTGATATTTGGATTCAGCATACCTGGGAACATTAAAATTTTGTTTTTCAAAAAAATTGGACGAAAAATAAGTTACGCGTTTTTTACGTAAAATTATGTAATTTTTAAAATGAGACATTTATTGTTATAACTCAATAACGGCTGAGGATAATTGTATGAAGTTTTCACTGTTGATCTTGTCTTGCGATTTTCTTCTGATTAATGTCAAGGTCAAAGGTCAAGGTCATGTCCTAGTTTTTGACCTTTGATAAAAATGCTATTTTTTTTAAACATTTCATGTGATAATGGCATGGGATTTTCAATTTATTGTAGGTTTTGACATGACGATCATTTTGATACATAGATCAAGGTCATTGGTTCAAAGGTCAAGGTCAAAGTTGCACAACTATTACCGTAATAGTTGATTATCTGCAAAACTATTAACTTTTTGTATAGGCATCCATATAAGAATATTGTAGGTAATGGCACAATGGTCATTTTGATATATGAATGAAGGTCATGGGGTCAAAGGTCAAGGTCACACTGGAATGGTTTATTATCTGAAAACTATAAACTTTTTGTATAGGCATATATATTTGAATATCGTAGGTATTGGCCTAATGATCATTTTGATATACATTGTATATGAAAGAAGGTAATAAGTTCAAAGGTTAAGGTCACAGATGCAATTGAATACTGAACTGGTTAATTATCTTGAAAACTATAAATATTTTGTATAGGCATGTATGTTAGAATATTGTAGGTATTTGGCTAATGATAATTTTGATATATGGATTAGGGTTGTGGGTTCAAAGGTCAAGGTCACAGGTGAGCGTTAAGGCCCATGGGCCTCTTGTTAAATATTTCTACAATATTTCATCTCACTATGTCTGCTGATATACAGGAATTCATTGATATTTTACATTCTAGCTCACCTGTCTTACACAGACCTAGGTATCGCGGGGTATTGGTAAAATACATTAATAGAATTTAACACCCTAAGAACCAATCAACTGAAATATTTAAATCAAATTTGACCTTAAACTGTACTTTAAATTTAGCAGTGGGTTGCCTGTGGTTTGTTTAATCAGCTTATAAAATAAATGGATTTGGTTGAATCGTTCTAGAGTTGCAATTATAAAATCTAAAAGAAACCTATTTGGATATATGATGCTCTTGTTAAACAAGTTATTATCAACTGACAGCAACATTATCATAAAAAATCATTTTTATCTCATGTGTAACAGGTTTCTTTATCATTCCTTAGCTAATATTTACCAGAAGCATTGATATGATATCGATAACTTGGACTTATGACCCTTAAGGCTATAGTCCAGCCTCAGCTTAGCTGTGCTATGACTGAGCAAATGCTTAAATTTACATTGCTTCAGTTCAAACAGTTTATAAACAAATGAATTCTAGCAGACATGCAGGGATTTAAAATTGTGTCCTCTCCCCAGGAGAATAGTGCTCTTTCAGTTTCAGTTGCTTTATTAAAATCTCTGTAGAAAACAAGACTAAGCACTGACTGGCCTGATGAACAGCATAATAAGCTCTAGACAAACTTTTTACATTAAAGTGTGTGTGTGTGTGTGTGTGTGTGGTTTGTGTGTGTGTGTGTGTGTGTGTGTGTGAGAGAGAGAGAGCTCCAGCAAACTTTTAACATAGCTTTTGTCTACATGTGGGACAATTTCTGACTGGCTTGATGGACAGCATATAAGCTTAAGACAAACTTTTTACATTATAGTGTGTGTGTGTGTGTGTGTGTGTGTGTGTGTGTGTGTGTGTGTGTGTGTAAGCTCCAGAAAACTTTTAACATAATTTGTGTCTACATGTGTGTTTGTACATGTGTGTGGGCATGCCATGCATATGTGTCCTTGTAACATTATACATGTGTATCAGTATTTATTTGTGTATCTTTTCATATTTTATAAATGAAGCAACAGATGATACACAAAAACATATTGATGTTGGTTATTCTATCTCTGTTTGACATTGACGTAACCATGGCCAGCATGTAACACATTTTCACAGTGGATCATCACTTTTCAACCCATGCCTTGTATTGATCGTTAACAGTTCAATACTATTATGTTGTCAATAACCATGGATTATTTTACAAGCTGACAGAATCATTTCATGTTATGCAAAATAAGGAATTTCTTAATGCACATGTCAATAACAGTATTCTGTTAACTGATCAAAACAACATCTGTGTGATACAATAAATCTGTAACTAGGTTACATTGACCCAATAAAATTAATAGAAATTTTCATAATTGCCTGGCTTGAACATCCTCAAACAAAATTCAGATAGTAGCATTTGTTCATTTGGGTTGCTATGGAAATGTGTTATATAATTAAGGTTGCTGTTTAATTTTCCTCATGATAAATTGTTTAAATGTCAGCGTATGTTGAATGATTTTACATTTTCACATTTTTCAGAAATATCATACACTATCATGTTAATTGTTCTGAACATTTATTTAGTGAAATGTTTTCCATCTCATCCCTGACAAGCTCTTTCACTTAAACTTAAAATTGTGACTTTTTTGGCTTTTTTTTCAAATGTCTGTGGTAGAAATATCAAGAATCTTCAATACTTGCCATCTCATCCCTGACAAGCTCTTTCACTTAAAACTTAAAATTATGACTTTTTTGGCTTTTTTTTCAAATGTCTGTGGTAGAAACATCAAGAATCTTTAATACTTGCCATCTCATCCCGGACAAGATCTTACACTTAAAACATAAAATTGTGACTTTTTTGTTTTTTTCTTCAAATGTCTGTCGGAAATATCAAGAACTTTTAATAGAAAGGTGTTTCAAAGTGACCTGTGATTACAAGTCTTTCCTTTTGGACAGGGTACCAGTCTATTTCAATATAAATTTGGTACCCATACATTATCAGCTGGCCTGGCTGGTCTGGAGCAATATGAATTTTAAAGTGTATCTAGTGGACATATAATGCAGCACATCTAGGACTCAAACCACAACAAATTTAAATATCAGATGTAACAAGTAAAGAATACTGGCTAATGCAGGTATGGTAAACAGACTGACCGACTAACAATGACCATTTAAGTATAACCCTGACCTAACCTTAACATACTGTAAATTAATATGTTCATACATTGTAATTAAAAACTTGTACCTAATATAACTGTTTACATAAATTGAACTAACTATAAAACATCTGTCAAAATTTTGTCAATAAATATTATCAAGCAGAAGTATAAAATATTTATGATCAACAGGAGTGTAATTCTCAGTTAATATAGAACCATGGAATCAGTTTTCATCATTTATGATGACTTCAGCATGTAGCTAAAATAATTTACTGTCAGGAATTCAATTACAGTAAGATTTTAAAAGTGTAGATTAGTGTCTCGTATTGAATGCTTTAAAGGACCATTTTTCTTCTGTAACGACAGTAGAACTTAATAACTGCTTTAAAAGTCGCTGCATTTGCAACAGTGAATTATGCAAAATTTTTAGAGAAAATTTAATAAGCTTTTATTGACTGGAATTCACTGTACCCAACTTATTGTCCCTTATTTAACATGTTTAAGAACTACAAAGCATAGCATGTAAAGTAAGTTCAAATGTGGATTCAATATCAAATTACGGCAAGGGTTATTTTAAAATGGGTTTAGTAATGGTTGATTGTAAAACAAGTTGAATGGTTAAGGTTCTTTAACCAAATCCGCCAAAAGACCCACCCAACAACCCTGTACTGATTATGGCCTTGAGTCAGTGACATGTCTTTCCTATCAATGTCTGACCTATCATCTTTCTGTGGTCTGCCTACCATGGCTGTAACAGTACTTGTACAGTCCATCCTGCATTAAAGGCCACCTCTATACAAGGGCCACTTGGTTATAAAGGCCAGTAGAATTGTATCCCAGTTGTTCTTTATTCATATTATTTGAACCTGTATATTAAGGCCACCTGTCCATAAAAGCCATTTTACTCATTACCTTGGGGGCCTTTATAGACAAGTTTGACTGTAATTGAACCACACCATTAAGTACCATTTGAACATAAAGTACTGATCCAAATTCAGCAGTTATATAATCTGTGGTCTCAACATGTGTTCAGTTGACATAAGGTTTAGTTTTCATCATTTATGATGACTTCAGCATGTAGCTAAAATAATTTACTGTCAGAAAGATATTTAAAGTACAAATTAGTGTCTCATATTGAATGCTTAAAAAAATTTCTTCTGTAAGGACAGTAGAACTTAATAACAACTGTTGAAGTCACTGCATTTGTCAGTGAATTATGCAAAATTTACATAGAAAGTCCAATAATATCATATTGAATGACATTGGTCACTTACTAGTATATTGTATATTTAAGCTTAGATTTTACTAAAATTGCTCTTTGCATTCTCAATTACCACCAAATATTTCTGTAAAAAAAAATGTTGCTGCTGTGGAGAAATAACTTCACCATTCTGTATCATATTTAGCCCAAATATAGACAATTTTTAGCTCACCTGAGCCAAAGGCTCAGATGAGCTATTGCAATCTATCACCATCCGTCGTGCGTCGTCCGTCGTGTGTAAACTTTACATTTTAATCTTCTCCTCCAAAACTACTGGGCCAAATTTGATGAAACTTGGTGATTATCATGCCTGGGTAACAGCATTTCAAAATTTTGTTCGGGGTTTGGCCATGCCCAACAAGATGGCCGCCATTACTAAAAATAGCAAAAAGACAAAAAAAATCTTCTTCTCTAAAACCAAAAGGCACAGGCAAATTTTGATTTGATATTTGGATTCAGCATACCTGGGAACATTAAAATTTTGTTTTTCAAAAAATTGGACGAAAAATAAGTTACGCGTTTTTTACGTAAAATTATGTAATTTTTAAAATGAGACATTTATTGTTATAACTCAATAACGGCTGAGGATAATTGTATGAAGTTTTCACTGTTGATCTTGTCTTGCGATTTTCTTCTGATTAATGTCAAGGTCAAAGGTCAAGGTCATGTCCTAGTTTTTGACCTTTGATAAAAATGCTATTTTTTTTTAAACATTTCATGTGATAATGGCATGGGATTTTCAATTTATTGTAGGTTTTGACATGACGATCATTTTGATACATAGATCAAGGTCATTGGTTCAAAGGTCAAGGTCAAAGTTGCACAACTATTACCGTAATAGTTGATTATCTGCAAAACTATTAACTTTTTGTATAGGCATCCATATAAGAATATTGTAGGTAATGGCACAATGGTCATTTTGATATATGAATGAAGGTCATGGGGTCAAAGGTCAAGGTCACACTGAATGGTTTATTATCTGAAAACTATAAACTTTTTGTATAGGCATATATATTTGAATATCGTAGGTATTGGCCTAATGATCATTTTGATATACATTGTATATGAAAGAAGGTAATAAGTTCAAAGGTTAAGGTCACAGATGCAATTGAATACTGAACTGGTTAATTATCTTGAAAACTATAAATATTTTGTATAGGCATGTATGTTAGAATATTGTAGGTATTTGGCTAATGATAATTTTTGATATATGGATTAGGGTTGTGGGTTCAAAGGTCAAGGTCACAGGTGAGCGTTAAGGCCCATGGGCCTCTTGTTAAATATTTCTACAATATTTCATCTCACTATGTCTGCTGATATACAGGAATTCATTGATATTTTACATTCTAGCTCACCTGTCTTACACAGACCTAGGTATCGCGGGTATTGGTAAAATACATTAATAGAATTTAACACCCTAAGAACCAATCAACTGAAATATTTAAATCAAATTTGACCTTAAACTGTACTTTAAATTTAGCAGTGGGTTGCCTGTGGTTTGTTTATCAGCTTATAAATAAATGGATTTGGTTGAATCGTTCTAGAGTTGCAATTATAAAATCTAAAAGAAACCTATTTGGATATATGATGCTCTTGTTAAACAAGTTATTATCAACTGACAGCAACATTATCATAAAAAATCATTTTTATCTCATGTGTAACAGGTTTCTTTATCATTCCTTAGCTAATATTTACCAGAAGCATTGATATGATATCGATAACTTGGACTTATGACCCTTAACTATAGTCCAGCCTCAGCTTAGCTGTGCTATGACTGAGCAAATGCTTAAATTTACATTGCTTCAGTTCAAACAGTTTATATAACAAATGAATTCTAGCAGACATGCAGGGATTTAAAATTGTGTCCTCTCCCCAGGAGAATAGTGCTCTTTCAGTTTCAGTTGCTTTATTAAAATCTCTGTAGAAAACAAGACTAAGCACTGACTGGCCTGATGAACAGCATAATAAGCTCTAGACAAACTTTTTACATTAAAGTGTGTGTGTGTGTGTGTGTTTGTGTGTGTGTTGTGTGTGAGAGAGAGAGAGAGAGAGCTCCAGCAACTTTTAACATAGCTTTTGTCTACATGTGGGACAATTTCTGACTGGCTTGATGGACAGCATATAAGCTTAAGACAAACTTTTTACATTATAGTGTGTGTGTGTGTGTGTGTGTGTGTGTGTGTGTGTGTGGTGTGTGTGTAAGCTCCAGAAAACTTTTAACATAATTTGTGTCTACATGTGTGTTTGTACATGTGTGTGGGCATGCCATGCATATGTGTCCTTGTAACATTATACATGTGTATCAGTATTTATTTGTGTATCTTTTCATATTTTATAAATGAAGCAACAGATGATACAAAAAACACATTGATGTTGGTTATTCTATCTCTGTTTGACATTGACGTAACCATGGCCAGCATGAACACATTTTCACAGTGGATCATCACTTTTCAACCCATGCCTTGTATTGATCGTTAACAGTTCAATACTATTATGTTGTCAATAACCATGGATTATTTTACAAGCTGACAGAATCATTTCATGTTATGCAAAATAAGGAATTTCTTAATGCACATGTCAATAACAGTATTCTGTTAACTGATCAAAACAACATCTGTGTGATACAATAAATCTGTAACTAGGTTACATTGACCCAATAAAATTAATAGAAATTTTCATAATTGCCTGGCTTGACATCCTCAACAAAAAATTCAGATAGTAGCATTTGTTCATTTGGGTTGCTATGGAAATGTGTTATATAATTAAGGTTGCTGTTTAATTTTCCTCATGATAAAATTGTTTAAATGTCAGCGTATGTTGAATGATTTTACATTTTCACATTTTTCAGAAATATCATACACTATCATGTTAATTGTTCTGAACATTTATTTAGTGAAATGTTTTCCATCTCATCCCTGACAAGCTCTTTCACTTAAAACTTAAAATTGTGACTTTTTTGGCTTTTTTTTCAAATGTCTGTGGTAGAAATATCAAGAATCTTCAATACTTGCCATCTCATCCCTGACAAGCTCTTTCACTTAAAACTTAAAATTATGACTTTTTTGGCTTTTTTTTCAAATGTCTGTGGTAGAAACATCAAGAATCTTTAATACTTGCCATCTCATCCCGGACAAGATCTTACACTTAAAACATAAAATTGTGACTTTTTTGTTTTTTTCTTCAAATGTCTGTCGGAAATATCAAGAACTTTTAATAGAAAGGTGTTTCAAAGTGACCTGTGATTACAAGTCTTTCCTTTTGGAAGGGTACCAGTCTATTTCAATATAAATTTGGTACCCATACATTATCAGCTGGCCTGGCTGGTCTGGAGCAATATGAATTTTAAAGTGTATCTAGTGGACATATAATGCAGCACATCTAGGACTCAAACCCACAACAAATTTAAATATCAGATGTAACAAGTAAAGAATACTGGCTAATGCAGGTATGGTAAACAGACTGACCGACTAACAATGACCATTTAAGTATACCCTGACCTAACCTTAACATACTGTAAATTAATATGTTCAACATTGTAATTAAAAACTTGTACCTAATATAACTGTTTACATAAATTGAACTAACTATAAAACATCTGTCAAAATTTTGTCAATAAATATTATCAAGCAGAAGTATAAAATATTTATGATCAACAGGAGTGTAATTCTCAGTTAATATAGAACCATGGAATCAGTTTTCATCATTTATGATGACTTCAGCATGTAGCTAAATAATTTTACTGTCAGGAATTCAATTACAGTAAGATTTTAAAAGTGTAGATTAGTGTCTCGTATTGAATGCTTTAAAGGACCATTTTTTCTTCTGTAACGACAGTAGAACTTAATAACTGCTTTAAAAGTCGCTGCATTTGCAACAGTGAATTATGCAAATTTTTAGAGAAAATTTAATAAGCTTTTATTGACTGGAATTCACTGTACCCAACTTATTGTCCCTTTTATTTAACATGTTTAGAACTACAAAGCATAGCATGTAAAGTAAGTTCAAATGTGGATTCATATCAAAATTACGGCAAGGTTATTTTAAAAATGGGTTTAGTAATGGTGATTGTAAAACAAGTTGAATGGTTAAGGTTCTTTAACCAAATCCGCCAAAGACCCACCCAACAACCCTGTACTGATTATGGCCTTGAGTCAGTGACATTCTTTCCTATCAATGTCTGACCTATCATCTTTCTGTGGTCTGCCTACCATGGCTGTAACAGTACTTGTACAGTCCATCCTGCATTAAAGAGCCACCTCTATACAAGGGCCACTTGGTTATAAAGGCCAGTAGAATTGTATCCCAGTGTTCTTTATTCATATTATTTGAACCTGTATATTAGGCCACCCTGTCCATAAAAGCCATTTTACTCATTACCTTGGGGGCCTTTAGAGACAAGTTACTGTAATTGAACCACACCATTAAGTACCATTGAAACATAAGTACTGATCCAATTCAGCAGTTATATAATCTGTGGTCTCAACATGTGTTCAGTTGACATAAGGTTTAGTTTTTCATCATTTAGATGACTTCAGCATGTAGCTAAAATAATTTACTGTCAGAAAGATATTTAAAGTACAAATTAGTGTCTCATATTGAATGCTTAAAAAATTTCTTCTGTAAGGACAGTAAACTTAATAACAACTGTTGAAGTCACTGCATTTGTCATTGAATTATGCAAAATTTACATAAAGTCCAATATATCATATTGAATGACATTGGTCCTTACTAGTATATTGTATTTTAAGCTTAGATTTTACTAAAAATTGCTCTTTGCATTCTCAATTACCACCAAATATTTCTGTAAAAAAAAATGTTGCTGCTGTGGAGAAATAACTTCACCATTCTGTATCATATTTAGCCCAAATATAGACAATTTTTAGCTCACCTGAGCCAAAGGCTCAGATGAGCTATTGCAATCTATCACCATCCGTCGTGCGTCGTCCGTCGCGCGTCGTCCGTCGTGTGTAAACTTTACATTTTAATCTTCTCCTCCAAAACTACTGGGCCAAATTTGATGAAACTTGGTGATTATCATGCCTGGGTAACAGCATTTCAAAATTTTGTTCGGGGTTTGGCCATGCCCAACAAGATGGCCGCCATTACTAAAAATAGCAAAAAGACAAAAAAAATCTTCTTCTCTAAAACCAAAAGGCACAGGCAAATTTTGATTTGATATTTGGATTCAGCATACCTGGGAACATTAAAATTTTGTTTTTCAAAAAAATTGGACGAAAAATAAGTTACGCGTTTTTTACGTAAAATTATGTAATTTTTAAAATGAGACATTTATTGTTATAACTCAATAACGGCTGAGGATAATTGTATGAAGTTTTCACTGTTGATCTTGTCTTGCGATTTTCTTCTGATTAATGTCAAGGTCAAAGGTCAAGGTCATGTCCTAGTTTTTGACCTTTGATAAAAATGCTATTTTTTTTAAACATTTCATGTGATAATGGCATGGGATTTTCAATTTATTGTAGGTTTTGACATGACGATCATTTTGATACATAGATCAAGGTCATTGGTTCAAAGGTCAAGGTCAAGTTGCACAACTATTACCGTAATAGTTGATTATCTGCAAAACTATTAACTTTTTGTATAGGCATCCATATAAGAATATTGTAGGTAATGGCACAATGGTCATTTTGATATATGAATGAAGGTCATGGGGTCAAAGGTCAAGGTCACACTGAAATGGTTTATTATCTGAAAACTATAAACTTTTTGTATAGGCATATATATTTGAATATCGTAGGTATTGGCCTAATGATCATTTTGATATACATTGTATATGAAAGAAGGTAATAAGTTCAAAGGTTAAGGTCACAGATGCAATTGAATACTGAACTGGTTAATTATCTTGAAAACTATAAATATTTTGTATAGGCATGTATGTTAGAATATTGTAGGTATTTGGCTAATGATAATTTTGATATATGGATTAGGGTTGTGGGTTCAAAGGTCAAGGTCACAGGTGAGCGTTAAGGCCCATGGGCCTCTTGTTAAATATTTCTACAATATTTCATCTCACTATGTCTGCTGATATACAGGAATTCATTGATATTTTACATTCTAGCTCACCTGTCTTACACAGACCTAGGTATCGCGGGGTATTGGTAAAATACATTAATAGAATTTAACACCCTAAGAACCAATCAACTGAAATATTTAAATCAAATTTGACCTTAAACTGTACTTTAAATTTAGCAGTGGGTTGCCTGTGGTTTGTTTAATCAGCTTATAAAATAAATGGATTTGGTTGAATCGTTCTAGAGTTGCAATTATAAAATCTAAAAGAAACCTATTTGGATATATGATGCTCTTGTTAAACAAGTTATTATCAACTGACAGCAACATTATCATAAAAAATCATTTTTATCTCATGTGTAACAGGTTTCTTTATCATTCCTTAGCTAATATTTACCAGAAGCATTGATATGATATCGATAACTTGGACTTATGACCCTTAAGGCTATAGTCCAGCCTCAGCTTAGCTGTGCTATGACTGAGCAAATGCTTAAATTTACATTGCTTCAGTTCAAACAGTTTATAAACAAATGAATTCTAGCAGACATGCAGGGATTTAAAATTGTGTCCTCTCCCCAGGAGAATAGTGCTCTTTCAGTTTCAGTTGCTTTATTAAAATCTCTGTAGAAAACAAGACTAAGCACTGACTGGCCTGATGAACAGCATAATAAGCTCTAGACAAACTTTTTACATTAAAGTGTGTGTGTGTGTGTGTGTGTTTGTGTGTGTGTGTGTGTGTGAGAGAGAGAGAGAGAGCTCCAGCAAACTTTTAACATAGCTTTTGTCTACATGTGGGACAATTTCTGACTGGCTTGATGGACAGCATATAAGCTTAAGACAAACTTTTTACATTATAGTGTGTGTGTGTGTGTGTGTGTGTGTGTGTGTGTGTGTGTGAGCTCCAGAAAACTTTTAACATAATTTGTGTCTACATGTGTGTTTGTACATGTGTGTGGGCATGCCATGCATATGTGTCCTTGTAACATTATACATGTGTATCAGTATTTATTTGTGTATCTTTTCATATTTTATAAATGAAGCAACAGATGATACACAAAAACATATTGATGTTGGTTATTCTATCTCTGTTTGACATTGACGTAACCATGGCCAGCATGTAACACATTTTCACAGTGGATCATCACTTTTCAACCCATGCCTTGTATTGATCGTTAACAGTTCAATACTATTATGTTGTCAATAACCATGGATTATTTTACAAGCTGACAGAATCATTTCATGTTATGCAAAATAAGGAATTTCTTAATGCACATGTCAATAACAGTATTCTGTTAACTGATCAAAACAACATCTGTGTGATACAATAAATCTGTAACTAGGTTACATTGACCCAATAAAATTAATAGAAATTTTCATAATTGCCTGGCTTGAACATCCTCAAACAAATTCAGATAGTAGCATTTGTTCATTTGGGTTGCTATGGACATGTGTTATATAATTAAGGTTGCTGTTTAATTTTCCTCATGATAAAATTGTTTAAATGTCAGCGTATGTTGAATGATTTTACATTTTCACATTTTTCAGAAATATCATACACTATCATGTTAATTGTTCTGAACATTTATTTAGTGAAATGTTTTCCATCTCATCCCTGACAAGCTCTTTCACTTAAAACTTAAAATTGTGACTTTTTTGGCTTTTTTTTCAAATGTCTGTGGTAGAAATATCAAGAATCTTCAATACTTGCCATCTCATCCCTGACAAGCTCTTTCACTTAAAACTTAAAATTATGACTTTTTTGGCTTTTTTTTCAAATGTCTGTGGTAGAAACATCAAGAATCTTTAATACTTGCCATCTCATCCCGGACAAGATCTTACACTTAAAACATAAAATTGTGACTTTTTTGTTTTTTTCTTCAAATGTCTGTCGGAAATATCAAGAACTTTTAATAGAAAGGTGTTTCAAAGTGACCTGTGATTACAAGTCTTTCCTTTTGGACAGGGTACCAGTCTATTTCAATATAAATTTGGTACCCATACATTATCAGCTGGCCTGGCTGGTCTGGAGCAATATGAATTTTAAAGTGTATCTAGTGGACATATAATGCAGCACATCTAGGACTCAAACCCACAACAAATTTAAATATCAGATGTAACAAGTAAAGAATACTGGCTAATGCAGGTATGGTAAACAGACTGACCAACTAACAATGACCATTTAAGTATAACCCTGACCTAACCTTAACATACTGTAAATTAATATGTTCATACATTGTAATTAAAAACTTGTACCTAATATAACTGTTTACATAAATTGAACTAACTATAAAACATCTGTCAAAATTTTGTCAATAAATATTATCAAGCAGAAGTATAAAATATTTATGATCAACAGGAGTGTAATTCTCAGTTAATATAGAACCATGGAATCAGTTTTCATCATTTATGATGACTTCAGCATGTAGCTAAAATAATTTACTGTCAGGAATTCAATTACAGTAAGATTTTAAAAGTGTAGATTAGTGTCTCGTATTGAATGCTTTAAAGGACCATTTTCTATAAAATCAATTTTTGTTACAAAGTAATTAGTATAACAGAGAATTTGAGCTGACTTTCACTAAGTGATGACTTCTCGACAAAAGATTTAAAGCTTTTCATGAAACGAATAGAAAATTTTGCTAAAAAATCAATATTCTGAAAAAAACTGTTTCCTTTTTGTTAAGTCTCATGATAACTTAAAACGGTATTAAATAGATAAAAACTCCTAGAATTGCTGATAACTCCTGCAGGTCTGTGGGTGTTATATCGGAAAAGCCTAGCATGTGTTTCAGCAATATGAGACATTGATGACATAGGAGTGTATTAAGTATTTTAAAAATTCTATGCCTGTTGTTTTTACCCTTTGTTTGTTTGACATTTAGGAGTTAAAGTAATCATGTATAGGTAAACAACATTGACCTGTCCGTTTGACCTTTCATTTGGAATATTCTTATAGGAGGGTCCACCCAATACATAGGTAGCGTTAGGATTCGCAGTACATACGTATACACATTGCCTATGATTAGTGTTTACATCATATGACGAAATATACACGCGTGATCCCTATTACTTAAATTTACTCGTCCATAATGAATTTTTAAAATCAAAGGTCAAGCGGACATGTCAATGTTGTTTGCCTATATTATAACATATTTCAAATTACATCATAAATGTTTTCACCTGATGTATAGTTCAGCTAGTTTAACCTGCTGATTTGGCCTTGTGTAGCGCCAGTTGATACATAGGTCAGTTTGTTGGAATGGCCAAGTCAATGTCAGTTATAGCCAAGTCAAGATCTTTTCATTGAAACATATTTGAAAATATTCTGAAAAGGTAGAGGAAACCTGAGTACCCACAGAAACACTGACCTTAGGCAAAGAACCGACAAACCCTCAATTTAGGATTTGAACTTAGGTGTTGAGAGACACTGATCAAAAAGCCACCATGTTGAACCACTATGGGTGTAGGAAGGAATATCCTATAGAATTTGAAGGGTCTCGTGATACAAATATGAAATAACTATTAAATATAAAATAATACATGGTGAACCATATCATATGCCATATCTGACCGAGACCACCCATATCAGACAGAGGGCTTTAGCCCGAGGTCTGATATAGGTCGAGGTCTGATATGGTATATGATATGGATTTCACCATGTTTTATTCTGTTTATCATATACATATACTTAAAATTTCACCATTTAGAACAAATAATGTATTACAGACATTTCCTCTTATATGACAAAAAACCCAACTTGACACCAATTATACGAAAAATGCATTACTCCAAATACTTCCACTCACGAGATTACATGTTCCTCATCATGATCAGAAAAACCTTTATAAGGCCTCATGATGATGCCATCAAAGGTTTTTCTAAATGATATACATAGTAACGTTATAGTGATTATATCTATTTTTCTGATATGGACATCATACCGGTGATATGGCTTTTCAGACCGGGCACGAGCAGTCGGTGATATGGATGACGTCATTTTAGCCATATCACAGCATGCTGAAACTATGTATTTACTTCAAAGTATATGATAAAATGTGTTAATCTGTATGAGTGGGTGTTACAAATATGAATTAAATTTTACCTCGTGTTTAGCTCTACAAGTGGGTGTTTTAATTTTCATCAACTTTGTCTCTTAAGATGTTTTATTATTACTGTAGTTCATAAGAGACTTTGCAAATGGATTTTAAGACAATGAGATAAACTTGCCCAAATGTATGCAAAAATAATTACAGCAACTTTACAGTCAAACAGTTCTTTTTATACCAGCTAGAGAACCTGTAAAAGTGCCCTTCATAATCAAGTGGTCCTTATTTAAAGATCAAATCAAGACAAACTTGCTTCCTGACCCATATCAGAGAGAAGTCATGGAGTTTTTTGCCGAGTCAAGGTTCTTTGTCATTTATCATGGTGGTCAGTTCTGGGATGGGGACAGAAACCAGAATGCATGGAAAAAACCCAACAACCTTTGGTAAGCAAAACAACAAACTTTCTTGCCCTAAGGCCTGTCTTGAGATGGCATTTGAACCTTGGTAGTGAGAGTTGGGGTCATCCATAAAAGTATGCTTCAGACCACTCGGTCACCTAGGCCCTTCTGACCTATATTAATTGCTATTTATACAGTTGCAGTACAATCAATTTCTTATTTGTCTTCATGCCATTGGCACAAAAGTAATCCTTTCAACACCAAGTATAGTCCATTAAAATCATTGATTGTGGGTGGAATGTGGAAATTGGTGGTATCAGTATGTCAACTACAGACATGACGAGATCAGATAGTGAAAAGTAAGATTTATACATTAAGTTTTACTAGCAATAGTAAAGGAGGTGTTATGGAGTTCATGGATCGGGAAAGAAAGAGGAGTGCCAGGAGAAAAACACAGACAACCAGTGAACTGACAAACTTTTTCAAAGTACAACCTGACCCTGATATGATTCAAACCTAGGTGATGAGAGGCGCTGTGATCCGTCACCACATGCTTTGGACCACTCGGCTAAAGACACCTAAATCAGTAAAGCTTTGAGATAAAACAACAGCATGGTTGTAAACTGAAGCATGTCTGCGTTTCATCAATCATACAAAACTGGACAGTGCTGATACAGGTGAAATATCTTTACAATATGTCTCGATATAAGTGAAATATTCTTGACTAGGAAATAAAACCCTAATTTAATAAATCAATCTTTACACAGTATTATCCTTGATGTCAAGCTACAGTACATGTAATTAAATTGAAATTTAAAGAAACACTGTGACAGTTTTGTAATTACTGATAGACAAACAACATTAACATGTATGTTAGGTTAGACCTTTAACTTAAATTCTTTATCATGAACAAGTTTATTTATGTATAGGGAGGGTGCACATGTTTATTTCATCTACATACTGAGTAACATTAACACCAAGCAGGAACACTGTTCGTGTATGAACTGCGAATCTTAATACCACCGATGTAATGGGAGAATTCTCCTATATCAATATTCCTAATGAAAGGTCAAGCAGACAGGTCAATGTTGTTTGACTATAAAAACACATAAGGAGGTTGTTACTTAATAATGAAAACACCAACATAAATGTTGAAGGTTAATTCTGGTCTTAAAACAGGCATATGTTAAGGTTATTATTTGTTGAGGATGATTGTGTCATTAGTCCATCCTCATTGTAAATAAAATTGCCTTGAATATCAATGATGAAGGAGGACATCAGAAAAGGAAAGAAATGCAGCTGAATGAACCATGTGGAACACATCCGAAGCAACAGTGAAGGACAGACCAAAATGGAAGGATAGTGTTGTGGCCTTATTCACCTTCTGGCAAGGAGTTGAGTTGAGTAATGGTGTTTAACGTCCCAGTCAAGAATATTTCACTTATATCGAGACGTTGCCAGCTATAGGCGAAGGTGCAGAAATTTTGCCTGTGCGTTGCACTGATGGCATTATACAGCAGGGTTCTTTAGCGTGCCAAGCCCACCGTGCCACAGGACCTTGTTTATTTTAAGTTCCCAACCATAAGAACCGTGACTTTCATTTTGTAATGCCGAGTGCTTGGCAAAGAACAGTCACTATCCACTTTCAAGTCTTGGGTCAGATCCGGCTGGGGATCAAACCCACAACCTCCCACTTACGGAGCGAGCACTCTACCAACTGAGCTACCCCAGTGGTCACCTTCAAGGAGAGCATAAAGGTTAAGGTTAAGGAATATCATTAAAAACAATGTTTTAACTGATTTTATAAATAATATTCTGTTTATTTCAACATGAATTGACAAATGTATTAAAATCACAGGTTACATACAAAAATCAAAACTACTGATTTTAAATCTGAGGACAGATCAACAACCAGAACACAACACTACTGGTTATCATCTTACTTCCAGGTTTTAGGATAAAATTTGCAAAATCAAATAATTCATTTATTGTCCAAATATCTGTATGACTGTTTTATAATAATAGAATTCATTCAGTTATGAATACCCCTGGTAATTTAAAAAAAAACAATAAAAAAAACAACAAAACCATACCTAGGGAATAATGATGGTAGAGTAAATATATTGTAAACTGTCTGTTAAAATCATGTGTTAGATCTGAAAAAATAAAGCTAAACAAATAAAAAAGCAAATGAAAAGCATCCTGATATGAAAATTGTACAGTCAAAATAACAGAAAGATTCTAAAGTGATATGTAAATTAAAATCGATCATAAGTTAAGTGCTAAACTAGTACCAGTATACATTTCTGAAGAAACAGTTAAAGGGGAATAAATCCAAGATATTAAAGTTATTTCCCTTGTCTTGGATCTATACTGATGTACTCATGATAAGAACTAAGATGAAAAAATATGTATACAAAATGTTTTGTGTAATATTTTTTTTTCAAATTCTACTGTGGGTAACTTTATTTCTCACAGTTGTCCAAAGCATTTTTACTTTTTTATTTCATGATTATTGTTTTCATTTTGATTAACAAGGTAAATAAACTAACATACAAGTATAGTGTGTCAAGTTTAACCTAGCCATTTGAGCTTTAATTTCAATATTAGATTGGGCTAATAGACTGCGATTTTTCCTTAAATGGCAACAACTCCTACATGTATAGAGACTGATTTTCCTTAAATGGCCCAACAACTCCTACATGTATAGAGATGAGTAAGAATGATTGTAAAATTGGGTCCTGGACTCATTTGGCACAATATAACAAGTACTGTATAATGCTTATATTTCGCTGTGGTTTTATTTTCAATATATTCGCGGTCCAGTGTATTTTCATGAAAATACATGGGTATTACCAGCCCATTAATCCTGCTAGTGTAATTTTTCCTTTAACAGATAAGGCCGCGGAAATATGACAGTGTGAATACGCTAGTCATTGTCAAACCGCAAAAATTTGACAATGTGAAAATAAAACAATATACAGTACCTATACTTCTGCTAGTTTGGGTGAAATACTGTAAGTTTCACATGATGTTCAACAACATTACTTTTTTGTCTCATGCTTTTTATGCAAAACAAAAATATATTTGTGTTGGGAAATTAAGACAATTTTCTATGGTGATTCATTTGGTGATTAGCACCTTCTTGAAAAGAAAAGACCCTGATTTTATTTGTAACAAAAATTCTATATAGAAATCTGAAGAATGTTTTGTAAAAACTCGTAAAAATAATAAGGTAGAAACAATGATCAAGAGATTGATTCTTTTTTTCAAAATCAGACAATATTTAAAAATATAATATCAAGACTTAATTTACACATTATTACTTGTAGATTTTGATCACACAATATATATAATAAATACAAATGTAAATAACAACATGTCAGAAGTGTTTTACATGATTCTGAAAAAAAAATCTACTCCACCAAACTGACCAGTGTGCAGATTGGTCAATCAACAGGCCACATAAAGACATTAAACTCTTGTTAATCATCATCCACAAAATTGAATGTTTCTAAAAATATTCTCATGTGGTAGCAGAAAGTTTTGAAATTGGGTTTTTCCAAATATTTAACATTTTTTATTCTTTAGAAAGCTACTTTACATTTGGATTTCCCAGATGCTCATCATAGAGAGCAAATTAAAACAAAATTGTTTATTGTCAATAAAAGTATTTAGTGACTACTGTGTTGTTAATTCTGTAAATTATCTGTAAATACGCAAGTGATGTTACTTAAACTTTCATCCAAAACAAAACACTATCATAAATTCTTATAATAAGAACTTTCAGCACCAAAGTCTACCATACATAATAGTTAACAAAGTATATACAAAATACAACACAACCAGATCTACACATCATTAAAACAAAACATTCATAAAGACATTTAACCAGTCCTTGTACCATCAGGCGAGATGACCTCTAGAGATCACAATGCAGGCCAGCCAACAAGTCTGAAGTCTGTAACTATTAAGTTGGATATGTAAAATTTTGTAAATTTACTAGAATACACTTGAATTTTGAGATTATGGCCAAGTATTTTTTGGAAATGACCACCTGTCTTTTTTTATATTGATAATGGCAAATGTTTTCATATCCTCAAGCGAACTAATATAGTCCTTACAAACATTTAAAAGGCATCATATGGTAAATGAATACCCCAGTCAAATAGTTGACTGACTCATATGACTGTTGTAATAGTTAAGGCCAATAATGTATTTTCTGTTTCCAGTAAATAAATGGCTTATTAACGCTGTACATTTGAGAGATTGAAATAGAAAACAAAATTTATTTTTCTTGGCCTTTTTCTTGGCTAGTTATAAACAATCATTCAAATAACATACCGGCTATTTTATAATCTACTGTACCAGTATGTTGAATACTGTAATATCAGTTTAATTTAAGACAATGTCATTTTTGTGTAATTCCATGAATGGTACCAGATCTGAATTCAAATTTCACAAAATTTTTGTTAAAAAACATATTATGAAGCAAATGCTATATTTAAGAAAAACATGTATTAGATTTAAGAAATGACTTAAATGAAAAATTAAAAGTAAATATATCAAGAATAACTCATTGAAATAAATCTGTGGAAATGAAATGCCACAAAAATAATGGTTAAAGTTTTAACACCCTGTAACGATTTAAAAAAAACGCTAACAGAGTTCACCTCTGTACCATGTGATACCTCCAACATTTGTGTGAAACAATTATTTCCTCTGAATATGAAATCATATCACTTCATTTTTGTCCCATAAAAACAATGTTATTCTGGGAAATTCGTGACATAAACACTTTCCCAAACTTTCTGTGTAACAAATGTTACAGGTGTTGATCACAGGGTACAGTGGCAAACCCCATTCTCTACAGAGGTCATAATGCATTAAAATTTACAAATGACAGTTAAACCTGTAATATTTTACATCTCAGGATAGATGAGGGACACATGATCTTGTATTTTTTAACATCCACATTAAAGTAACAACAGACAAAACATTCCATGTATCAATAAATGTAACTTGCTTGTATGTTAATTTCTTCTTTTATGCAGGTCTATCATTCATGCAATATCCTATACAGAAGGGGACTAAAATGATGGATGTCGGATTAATGTAACAGCACTATATGATGTCAAAATAAAGCTAAAATTGGAATGTTATTGGAAAATTAGTTTTCAACTGGTTTACATATATAAGCAAAGCAAATTTATACAGACTGAACTGTAAATTTACATTTCAGATAGTAAAATATGATGATATTAAATGACACAAATGCATTAACAAAAGTTGTAGAGAAATATTTGTGTTCTAAACAAACGTAATTAAATCCCTTATGGAAACACCAATGGTTTTCCTGAAAATTTATCAGTTCTGTCGTATAACCAAACACAGTATTGTGTCCTGAAACTGTGTCATCATCTTCTTGAGAGAAATTTCCTATTAAATTGTTCCTGAATCATATTAAATCCATATATGCTATGTATTATGCACTAGTCACTACTGAGATTAAGGAATTGTTTTTTTTTGGGGGGATTAACCTGTTGCTATGATGAGTAAGCTGTTACTGTTGCTATGGAGATAAAACCGTTCTTATGGTGAATATGCTGGAGGTGGAGGAAGATTAGCCAGCTGAGACACATCTGGTTCTGGTGGTAGAATTCCTTCCATTCCATCATAATCATCCAGTAAGGATTCTGATTGGCTCTCCTCATATACAGGATATCTTCTTAAACAGTTAAATGCTGTGGCTAAAACGCCAACAGCTCCAGCACCGGCAATCAAATAAAAACTGATATCAAAGCTCACTACAACTTTGTTTCCTTTGTGGAGTTTTGTGAGTTTTGTAAACTTTCAACTTCGGCTGTTAGCCAGTAACAGAACAAGTTGATTATCACACATAAAATAACTGAAATTGAAATAAATATATAAATTTACAAATTTTCAATGCAATGCACTAAACTGAGATGCATGGGAATAAAATTAATAGGGTTTCTTAGTGAACTACATGATATCCTTAAAGTTTCTTCGGTTCACTTTTTCCTGTAAAAAGGGCATTATTCCGGGAAATTTTGATGTAAACGTTTCCTAAAAAGTATCACACAAACGTAAGGAGTATTGATCATGTGGTATGCTCCATTACAAAATATTGCTAAAAAAATTGAATTGAGCAGAAGGTCGTAAGAGGTGAATGTTGTGTTAAATAAGCTTATGTATCATACATTTGGCTAATTATCAGATTAAAACAATTGGAGATATCGGGAGTTACCTGTATACACATTTGAATGTGTGTAATATTCAGAAGATGAGAGGTTAAATAAATTTGTCAAAACTTAGGGTGACTATAACTTTGTTTTTGGGACAGTATAGGGCGAAGTTTTTTAAACAGGGCAAAGATATCACCTAACTTTGCCCTTAATTTGAATCCAGTAACAGTATATACAGTTCATACTATAATATATACAGTATAAATTTGTATAAACTAGAACTGTCTCCTGAGAGCCAAATCCCCCCCCCCCCTTTTTTTCCCGTAACCTTGACCTTTTCCGATATGACCTTGGTTCAAGATCATGACACACCTTTGGACAATGAATATTATTCATGTCATGTTTTAGGACAGTCCTCCAAAGGAATTCCGAGATATGGTCTGGACACAATTTTACACAGACAGACAGACAGACAGACAGACATGGTGATTCCTACATGTATATACCCCCCTCAAACTAGTTTGCGGGGGTATAATAATGTACACGTATAAAAATTTACAAACCTGAGACTATATTTAAAATAGCATTTCTGCGTAGAATTTTCAGTGCTCTCTGAGACGGCCCCAGTAAATCAAGTATAAAAGCAACCAATGTACAAAACATAGCAATGAATGTGAAGGCAATTATAGTCTTTATCAAAATCACAGCTTTATATGTCACACAGTTTTCCATTCCTGAAAAATAAAAAGTAAAAACAATTATAGTCTGTTTCAATAGGAGAGACAGAAGACTTTTCTACTAATAATTAAATGTATTACACAGTATTATATATAGAAGATCTTACATGAATGATTATGTAACATTAATTTATTAAACAAGTTGAATAAAATTTTTTGCAATTTGCCTTGCACAAGTTGCATAAAAATTTTATTCAATATCAGCTACATGTGAAGTTCAGACAACATCAGCTACATGTGACCTTAAGACAACATCAGCTACATGTGAACTCAAGACAACATCAGATCCATGTGAAGTTGAGTCAACATCAGCTACATGTAAAGTCAAGTCAAGACAATATCACCTAAATGTGAATTTGACACAACATCAGCTACATGTGAAATCAAGTCATTGAACACTGTTAAAGTCAAGACAACATCAGCTACATGTGAAGTTAACATGTGAAGTCAAGACAACATAAGCTTCATGTGAAGTCAAGACAACATCAGCTACATGTGAAGTTGAGACATCAGCATACCTGTCAAGTCTCACGCATTGCGCGCGAGAGTCACGCATTTTGATATTTAATCACGCTCACACGCACACCACTCACTTTCTCCCGCATATTTGCAAAATACCCTTTTGTTCAAAATTTCATACAAATTATTAACGATAACTGTTGATATATTGATTATTATTCAAACTTTTTTTTAACTTTTAACTGATCTTTCAAAAAATGTAGAAGAATCACGACTTCCTATTTGACGATTTCCGGACCTTCAGTAATCTGATTTCTTTTCTGTATTTTACCTTTCACAAGTTTTTTCCTGTTTGTTAAATATGGATAAACGGAAGGCTGCTAGCGGTGACGAATCACCATGTCACAAGAAAATAAAGAAATTTACTGGTGCTGCCATTTATAAAACCAAATTTGACACTGAATGAATGCGTAAATATCCAGTTAAACGGTCAGCAATTTCAGATATTCAGTTTTACATTAAAAACAATACAACTACAATTTACAATGTAAATATTTAATAATTAAAAAATAGCACATGAATTTTCATAAGATTCAACAACAACAATGCACTATCTTGTCACCAGATAAAAGTCTAAATCCAAAAATTGTATTTGATCATGTTGTGGTACATATTTTATGAAAAATTTCTGAGGTTTTAAATGTTTAGTTTTGTTCTTAGAATGCAGGAAATTGCATATTCTTACTTTTATTTTTAAAATTTTTCCGGGGGAGCATGCCCCCGGACCCCATAGAGTGGATGGCACATTTCTCTCACTCTTTTCTTCAAATCACCCTTGACAGCTATGCATCAGTTACATGTGAAGTTGAGACAATATTAGCTACGTGTGAAGTCAAGACAACATCAGTTACATGTGAAGTTGAGACAACATTAGCTACATGTGAAGTCAAGACAACATCAGCTACATGTGAAGTCGAGACAACATAAGCTACATTGGAAGTTAACATGTGAAGTCAAGACAACATAAGCTACATGTGAAGTTGAGACAAAATCAGCTACATGTAAAGTTAACATGTGAAGTCAAGACAATATAAGCTAAATGTGAAGTCAAGACAACATAAGCTACATGTGAAGTTGAGACATCAGCTACATGTGAAGTTGAGACAATATTAGCTACATGTGAAGTCGAGACAACATCTGTTACATGTGAAGTTGAGACAACATCAGTTACATGTGACGTTAACATGTGAAGTCAAGACAACATTAGCTACATGTGAAGTTGAGACAAAATCAGCTACATGTGAAGTTGAGACAATATTAGGTACGTGTGAAGTTCATTTTTATCAATTAGTTTATCAAATTCTATTTAAAGTAGTTTATATCCCATTTGATTATCGAGCTTTCAAAGTAAGACTAGTATTAGAATAAACAGAACTTAATACTAACTGTCTACAAGGCCTGCACCAAACTTGTAGATAAACTTTGGATGATCGTCTACTACTGTTGCAGCAACAAATTTCCCAGGGTAGAAAAACTGGTATGCTCCTAAATGGTCAAGTTTCTGAGAGTTGACCAAACAACCACCACCATGAAAATATATCCACTTTGGTTCTGCTAGAGATGTACACATTATAACAATGGAAATCATACTGCATACAGCTGACCAAAAGTTTTTCTCTTTTTGTTTGTGACGGGAACGATGTCTGTGACGAGACCCATGTCGGTGTCGTTCCCTGCTATGTCGACTTCGAGATCGACTACCAGACGATCTGCTTCTTCTGGAGCCAGATTCTCGACTTCTTTCAGAACTTGGCATGGTCGGGGTTTTTGTTGTATCACGGCATTATTCACAAAATTTCAATTTTTAGAATCTGACATTTGTTTCCTTGTTGTTTTGGAGGACGAGACTACTTCCTGTTTTGGTTGGCTGACTAAATGCAATCGTACCTTCGCCACAACATACCCAAACAAAATTAACCAATTTGGGTAAAATTATTAGGGTAAAAATTTGAAAAGATCAAACTCTTTTACATGTCCTGTTAAATAAGTCGCCCATTTTTTTTATAAAAACGACGTTAGCCAGCGTTATATATTATGTTGCATATTGATATAATAATTAAATGTTAGTATAAGATTCACGCATGCACACGCTGTCCACAGGTGTTTTTTCTGGTAGAATCATGTTTACAATCACATCTCTACTGATTATGCATTATATGTAGCTTGTAAAACTTTGGAAACAACAATAGTTTTTCTTGCACACCCCTTTCAACATAAATAAATAAATAAATAAATAAATAAATAAATAAATAAATAAATAAATAAATAAATAAATAAATAAATAAATAAATAAATAAATAAATAAATAAATAAATAAATAAATAAATAAATAAATATCCAGCCAGTGGTTATACAAAACTGTTTATTGCTGGTGGGTAATATCTTTTATACAAGATCCACAGTCACATGCCAAACTTTCATTTTAAAAAAAAGAATATAGGTGCATATGCTAAGCAAGGTGCTTTTTGGGGTAAAAGTTCAATGAACCAACCAGTTAATCACAGCCAATCACTGGTACTAAAATAACGGATTTGTAATAATTCCTTGCCCGCCATTGTTAAATTTGTCACTTGATTGTTGATTTACAGGCTTCCGGGTGTACATACCAGAAATTATTTGAAAGATCTGCTATTGATTTTACTTGAGGACATCTCGATTTTATTATTTTTTAAGCAAAAATGGTCTGAAGTTATAACCCAGATAACTAAGTGGACTTCCAAAATGATACCGGATAAAAATGGTGATGCAATTTTCTTGGTAGTTATTATGTGGAAGTAAAGAAGTGAAGAGTCCAGCAAAATAATTCTCAACCATGCATATCGTGTTTTTGCAATAAGCGTGTTTTACTGATATTGCGTTAATATAATTGGGTATGTTTTGGTTAAGGTACGTTTAATTCATCCTCACATGGATGCAGCTTGCATTTGTTTACAAATAATATAATTAACTATTTAGTATTTATTATAATTATGGCGTCATTGAACCCACAACAGGCACCAAGTATCTCTGGAACAACGACTGGAAGTCCTGTACACTTGATAGACGAATTAGAGACAGCATTTCAGGTTATTATTTTTATATATGTTCAATCTACTTTAGCATAGTATCAGTCTACACAGTAGGATGGATGTATAGTTGATATAGGTTAGATCTCAATACTGGAAAGACGGACATATGTATCCACATCTATTGCATGTGTGGGAGATGTTCAGTGGTGTTAAAGTCTATTGACACTTAAACTGTTAAAGGTTGCAACCACATTAATTGCCACAGGTAACTAATCTCCCTTGTCGTACTAGTCTTTGGTGGCCAAGTAGTCTAAAAGTGCTTCTCAGTGATCACTTGGGTAGATCCTAGTGTGAAAAAGTTCTTTGTTTTGCTCTAATCATTCCAGTTTTCCCCCACCATCCCTGTAGATCCTAGTACGAGAAAGTTCTTTGTTTTGCTCTAGTTACTCCAGTTTCCCCCACCATCCCCGTAGATCCTAGTACGAGAAAGTTCTTTGTTTTGCTCTAGATACTCCAGTTTCCCCCACCATCCCTGAATTCTCCGAAGGCTCAATATATAAATATACATATATATTTAGTGAAAGAATCTTGACTGGGATGTAAAACTCTTATTACCATACTACACTGCACTCTCTAGTCTTGCAGGAGCAGTTGGACAATTAAGACATCTACTTCCATTGGCCATCAGTTCTCAAGTTCCTCACTGATGTGGGTTGACTGAAAGGTAGAAAGTGTTGTTCCTTGTTTTTTATCTTTGTTTGGTTGCACAATATGTACTAGTATAATGGACTTGAGTGGATTCACCGACTAGTCTGGAATATTCAAATATCTGTGATTGTGACAAATATTATTGTCACTCTTCAAAGAATTTTCCAGCTTAGCGATTGGTTAACTTGCTGGGGTACATAGAACTATGTTCAGAATCTGCCGGTGTACATAAACACATGTGATGTTTAGCGGTATGGGGGGAGTAACTTGTATAAGGTGAACCTCTAGTTACAGTAAACAAATATATGGCCCCAACATACGTAAGTCACACAGAATACAAAATCGAAGTTAACAGATCAAACTTCTTCCTTGTTGAATGGTGACAAAAGGGTTATATAGAATTTTGGCAGGTTACACAGCCCCCATATACCCTGTCAATACTGAATGAAAATACATAAATCTTTGACAGGGTACATGGGGTCATGTAACCTGCCAAAACCCTGTATAACTTATAGTATATAAGCACTCTAAAGTAGACATTAGGAGGCACTAGTTAAAAATCAGAGTAGAGACACTTGCACAAAACTAACTTGTCACATGCACTTGTATTTCGATAATCATTGGAATAAGAGAATAATTGTCTTGTGGATAGTTAAAAATGCTGATGTGACATAAAGCAACATTCAACTATAATTAATCCTTGAAGTTCTTGTTTTACATTTATTTAAGAAATAAGGTAATTATTCTAATGTCTTTATGAACTGGCAAACTATAATGGGCTGTTTCAAATTGCATAAAAGACGAAGCCTTTGGTGCAAAAATTTAAGACAGCCCATTATACTTTGTTAGTTCAAAAAGACATTGGAAAATTGCCTTATTTCTTTTATTTACAATATTTGTAAAAATTAATTTTATTGCCATCTCACATTTTCCATGTTAATTTGAAAACAATTTTGAAATACAATGTTGGTGCACCTTCTCATAAAAATGGGTCTTTTCCTGTCAGTATTTGAGAGTATTTGACATCTGACATCATCATGTTGGTGCATGGAGCAGTGTCTCTATAAAGTGGCAAAGTATAGTCAATGTCAAATACTTTATTGAAGCAAAGATATTGCAATTGTAAAAATATGTAACACAGAAGAAAACTAGATAAGGATTTAACTGACCCCAGTTAATATCATTCTATAAGTATTAAAGAATAAAAAATTCCCTTGTATCAAGCAAATTTTTTCATCTTGAACAGTAATGCAAACAAAACTGGAATTAAGATGTGTCATCAGCTTTAAGTGGTCTTCAAAATGCAATTTCATATTCCCAGGTATCCTAAAGATTTAAGGAATATATTGGTTAAATTGGTTAAGGAATATATTAGTTAAGGAGTATATTGGTTAAGGAGTATATTGGCTAAGGAATATATTGGCTAAGGAATATATTGGTTAAGGAATATATGGGTTAAGGAATGATTTTTACTTGAACAGAGTGGACCAAACTGGGTTTTACAATTATTCATGATGATGCTGTATTTGCAATTTCAAAAGCTTATGCATTGCAATCTAATATTATTTTTTTTCAGAATTGCATATCTGTACTTACGACACAGGAACATTTTAATGTACAAGACACAGACGAAACAAAAACTGGTACAGTAATACACTAAGTATATTGGTGATGTCACTGTTGACTTTTCTAGTTATTAGTTCTCCGAGTCCATGGTCATGAATTCAGAACCACACTGTTGCAGGAATTTGTGTTGGTGATTATTTTCTCCTGCATACTTACACAATAAATGATTACCTTAGTTGATAATTACAGGGTAATATGATTTTTTTTAATAAAAAGCTGGAAAGTATTGGTCCATATTCAAAATACCCTTGTAGACTAATATTGAGTGGAAAAATGAGTACGAGATGAGCAGATCCTTGACTTCCAGACAAAACCTCAAGACTGTAACTACAAAACTGGGACTGAATATTGACCTTTTTCATGTATATATGTGTTTCTTGATTTTGTCACAAGGTTCAAGAATCCAGTATGATTAACACAATAGTATATTTAGTTTTCAAGAAGCAAGACAGCAAAAGGCTAGGTCTAATTCTGAGATGGGGGTATTAACTTCTCTCTTTTTGATAACCCAAACTCTCCGGACCTAGCATACTTATAACAGGCATACTATACCCATATAAATACAACTTGTTTACAAAGTTAAACAACTGGTGTTAAATAATTAGAATATTTTAAAAGAAAAACTAGTAATTTGAAATTTTTATACTGATTTATGAAAAATATTTTGAAAGATCAAGTGAAAATTTTAAATTAAAAAATTTTTGATAAAATATTTAATGTGTTTAAAAAAAACATTAAATTCAGATTAGAAATTTTGTTTTAAAATTTTCAAATTTTGAAAATGAACAAGGGAGATAACAACCCTAATTAGACTAATGACTATAGCTGAATGGATTAAGATTGGCAGAGATATTGCATGTAACTGATATTGTATATTAGAATAACTATTGGTAAAATTTATTTTGAAAAAAACTATGAAATGCTCATGCAGTTCTTTCTGTAAACAAAAAAGTACTTTCACTTTCACTTTCCTCCTAGATTTATTCTAGTTCAAATCTACTTTCATTTTTAGTAGAGAATGTGTCAATGCTACTTTCACTTTGTAATCATTTACATATATTAGACTAGTGTTACCTCTTTATTGGTAATGATAGTCTAAAATTCTTATGTTAAATATGAAACACTAGTTTGACAATTTATGATTCGTAAAAACTAAAAGTCAGGAGTTGAATTACCGTAAATCTTTACACTAGATTTCACTTAAATAAAACACAACCATTCTGGTCCATGTTCTAATCAAAAACCAAAAGTAAAGTAAATACTTTGATAACTGAAAAATTAAGTTAAACAAGTGAACTTCCATCAGAGGGGAGTGATACCAGGTGCTTGATAAGGGTAAACATCTCCTGTCTAGCTGGCTACACCAGCCAAGTGAACTTCCATCAAGGGGGGAGTGATACCAGGTGTTTGATAAGGGTAAACACCTCCTGTCTAGCTGGCTACACCAGCCAAAATGGAGAATTAGGATTTTAAGGTTTTGTTAAGCCTAGACTTGCAATTACTCTGACTCAACAATTTATTTATAAACAGTTTGCTTTGTTATATTAAGTTCACATAGTAGAACAAGCTCTACCATAACATTAACTGTGAAACAACTGTTCGACAAATACACCATAAGTATACATGTATTGTGGCATAGAAAAGAAAAGTTGACAATACAAAAATTAAAGTCATCACATTTTCATGTAAATGTGTACCTTCAAATGTAGCCTTTTGTTGGTGTCATAATTGAGGTATAAGTCCAAATATGAAACAGAACTTGAAAAATAATTGACATTAGTTTTATACATAATTCACCTTCCACTTTCTCTCACTCTCTCTATATAGGTGTAGAGCAGACATTGAACAAGTTTCTTGATATAGCCAGACAAACAGAAGCACATTTTATGCAGAAAAGATTAGTCCTCTCCAAGCAAAAACCAGAACAGATGATTAAAGATGTAAGTTAAAATGTGTCAAGGTTGAAGGTGCTCCAGACAGGTATCCGGATTTCAGTAATCTAAAGCAACTCCAGAGTCTGAGGTTACCCCTTGGATAGCACAGAGGTCAAATGCAAGATAACTCCAGCATTTCTGCTATGGGGTTTCGTCGCTGTACCTCCAGCATTTCTGCTATGGGGTTTTGTCGCTGTACCTCCAGCATTTCTGCTATGGGGTTTCGTCGCTGTACCTCCAGCATTTCTGCTATGGGGTTTTGTCGCTGTACCTCCAGCATTTCTGCTATGGGGTTTCGTCGCTGTACCTCCAGCATTTCTGCTATGGGGTTTCGTCGCTGTACCTCCAGCATTTATGCTATGGGGTTTCCTCGCTGTACTTCCAGCATTTCTGCAATGGGGTTTTGTTGCTGTACCACATGATACCCCTTAACGTTTATTTTCATTGGATATGGAATTATATCAGCTGACATTTTCCCATAAAAAAAATGTTATTGTGGAAATTTGCGACATTATCATTTTCAAAACATTCCACACAAATGTCAAGGTGTATTGATCACGTGGTACAGTGATAGACACCATTACCTGTTCATTTTTGTAAAGTGTAGGGTAGCAGACATGTAACATTGCTCAGACAAGTGAACTAGAGCATTTCTAAATTTAAAGTCTTACTGAGGAACTTATCACATAGCCAAGGCTTGGGATGAAGCCCATGAGTTTTGAGTATACGTTCATGATCTGCACCACTCAACTACTGTATAATTTTTAGCTCACCTGGCCTAAAGGCCATGTGAGCTTTTGCCATCACTCGGCGTCCGTCGTCCGTCAGTCAGTCCGTCCGTCAGTCTGTCAGTCTGTCAGTCCGTCTGTAAACTTTTTACATTTTGGCTATCTCCTCTGAAACCCCTGAACCAATTTTAACCAAACTTTACAGGAGTGATGTATGGAAGGTCCTTTACTTAGATTGCCGAAATGTTTTTGATCCGCCAAAAACATGGCTGCCAGCGCAGAAGATAGTTTAACATTGGACCCTATGAGAAAAATGCATTTTTGACTATTTCCTCAGAAATGACTGAAGCAAATTTAACTAAACTTTACAGGAATGGTGTAAGGAAGGTCCTTTATTTAGATTGCCAAAATTTTTCTGATCCCTCAAAAAACATGGCCGCCAGCACAGAAGATAGTTTAACATTGGACCGTATGGGAAAAGCATATATTTGCTATCTTCTTTGAAACCGCTGAGCCAATTTGAACCAAACTTTACAGGAATAATGTTTGCAAGGTCATTTACTAAGATTGCCCAAATTTTTCTGATCCGCCAAAAAAAATGTCCGCCAGGGCCAAACAAAGTTTAACATTGGGCTCTATAGTAAAATGCACATTTTGGCTATCTTCTCTGAAACGACTGAAGCGAATTCAATTAAACTTTACAGGAATAATGTATGGAAGGTCTTTTGCAAAGATTGCCGAAATTTTTCTGATCCGCCTAAAAATATGGCTGCCAGCTGGGAACATAGTTTAACATTGGACCCTATGGGAAAAACACATTTTGGCTATCTCCTCTAAAACTATTGAAGCAAACTTAACCAAACTTTAGAGGAATGATGTATTGGAGGTCCTTTACATAGATTGCCAAAATTTTTCTGATTGACCAAAAAACATGGCTGCCAGCGCAGAAGACAGTTTAACATGGGACCCTATAAGAAAAATGCATTTTTGACTATTTCCTCAGAAATGACTGTAGCAAATTTAACCAAACTTTACAGGAATGGTGTAAGGAAGGTCCTTTATTTAGATTGCCAAAATTTTTCTGATCCATCAAAAAACATGGCCGCCAGCACAGGCGATAGTTTAACATTAGACCCTATGGGAAAAACACATTTTGGCTATCTCCTCTAAAACTATTGAAGCAAACTTAACCAAACTTTAGAGGAATGATGTATTGGAGGTCCTTTACATAGATTGCCAAAATTTTTCTGATTGACCAAAAAACATGGCTGCCAGCGCAGAAGACAGTTTAACATGGGACCCTATAAGAAAAATGCATTTTTGACTATTTCCTCAGAAATGACTGCAGCAAATTTAACCAAACTTTACAGGAATGGTGTAAGGAAGGTCCTTTATTTAGATTGCCAAAATTTTTCTGATCCTTCAAAAAACATGGCCGCCAGCGCAGAAGATAGTTTAACATTGGACCCTATGGGAAAAGCATATATTTGCTATCTTCTTTGAAACTGCTGAGCCAATTTGAACCAAACTTTACAGGAATAATGTATGCAAGGTCATTTACTAAGATTGCCCAAATTTTTCTGATCCGCCAAAAAAAATGGCCGCCAGGGCCAAACAAAGTTTAACATTGGGCCCAATGGGAAAATGCTCATTTTGGCTATCTCCTCTGAAACAACTGAAGCGAATTTTATTAAACTTTACAGGAATAATGTATGTAAGGTCTTTTGCAAAGATTGCCGAAATTTTTCTGCTCCGCCTAAAAATATGGCTGCCAGCTGGGAACATAGTTTAACATTGGACCCTATGGGAAAAACACATTTTGGCTATCTCCTCTAAAACTATTGAAGCAAACTTAACCAAACTTTAGAGGAATGATGTATTGGAGGTCCTCTATATAGATTGCCAAAATTTTTCTGATTGACCAAAAAACATGGCTGCCAGCACAGAAGACAGTTTAACATTGGACCCTATGAGAAAAATGCATTTTTGACTATTTCCTCAGAAATGACTGAAGCAAATTTAACCAAACTTTACAGGAATGGTGTAAGGAAGGTCCTTTATTTAGATTGCCAAAATTTTTCTGATCCTTCAAAAAACATGGCCGCCAGCGCAGAAGATAGTTTAACATTGGACCCTATGGGAAAAGCATATATTTGCTATCTTCTTTGAAACTGCTGAGCCAATTTGAACCAAACTTTACAGGAATAATGTATGCAAGGTCATTTACTAAGATTGCCCAAATTTTTCTGATCCGCCAAAAAAAATGGCCGCCAGGGCCAAACAAAGTTTAACATTGGGCCCAATGGGAAAATGCTCATTTTGGCTATCTCCTCTGAAACAACTGAAGCGAATTTTATTAAACTTTACAGGAATAATGTATGTAAGGTCTTTTGCAAAAATTGCCGAAATTTTTCTGATCCGCCTAAAAATATGGCTGCCAGCAGGGAACATAGTTTAACATTGGACCCTATGGGAAAAACACATTTTGGCTATCTCCTCTGAAACTATTGAAGCGAACTTAACCAAACTTTAGAGAATGAATGATGTATTAGAGGTCCTTTACATAGATTGCCAAAATTTTTCTGATTGGCCAAAAAACATGGCTGCCAGAGCAAAAGGTAGTTTAACATGGGACCCTATGGGAAAAACGCATTTTGGCTATCTCCTCAGAAATGACTAAAGAGAATTTATCCAAACTTTACAGGAATGATGTATAGAAGGTCCTTTACTTAGATTGCCAAAATTTTTCTGATCCGCTGAAAAACATGGCTGCCAGGGCAGAAGTTAGTTTAACATTGGACCCTATGGGAAAAACACATTTTTAGCTCACCTGGCCTAAAGGCCATGTGAGCTTTTGCCATCACTCGGCGTCCGTCGTCCGTCAGTCCGTCAGTCTGTCAGTCAGTCAGTCAGTCAGTCCGTCTGTAAACTTTTCACATTTTAACTATCTCCTCTGAAACCCCTGAACCAATTTTAACCAAACTTTACAGGAATGATGTATAGAAGGTCCTTTACTTAGATTGCCGAAATTATTTTGATCCGCCAAAAAACATGGCTGCCAGCGCAGAAGATAATTTAACATGGGACCCTATGGGAAAAATGCATTTTTGACTAATTCATTAGAAGTGACTGAAGCAAATTTAACCAAACTTTACAGGAATGTTGTAAGGAAGGTCCTTTACTTAGAATGCCAAAATTTTTCAGATCCGTCAAAAAACATGGCCGCCAGCACAGAGGATAGTTTAACATTAGACCCTATGGGAAAAGCATATATTTGCTATCTTCTTTGAAACCACTGAGCCAATTTAAACCAAACTTTCCACGAATAATGTATGTAAGGTCATTTACTAAGATTGCCCTAATTTTTCTGATCCGCCAAAAAAATGGCCGCCAGGGCCAAACAAAGTTTAACATTGGACCCTATGGGAAAACGCACATTTTGGCTATCTCCTCTGAAACGACTGAAGCCAATTCAATTAAACTTTACAGGAATGATGTATGGAAGGTCTTTTGCAAAGATTGCTGTAGTTTTTCTGATCCGCCTAAAAACATTGCTGCCAGCGGGAAACATAGTTTAACATTGGACCCTATGGGAAAAACACATTTTGGCTATCTCCTCTGAAACTACTGAAGCAAACTTAACCAAACTTTACAGGAATGATGTATAGAAGGTCCTTTACTTAGATTGCGGAAATTTTTTTGATCTGCCAAAAAACATGGCTGCCAGTGCAGAAGATAGTTTAACATGGGACCCTATGAGAAAAATGCATTTTTGACTATTTCCTCAGAAGTGACTGAAGCAAATTTAACCAAACTTTACAGGAATGTTGTAAGGAAGGTCCTTTACTTAGATTGCCAAAATTTTTCTGATCCATCAAAAAACATGGCCGCCAGCACAGGCGATAGTTTAACATTAGACCCTATGGGAAAAGCATATATTTGCTATCTTCTTTGAAACCACTGAGCCAATTTAAACCAAACTTTACAGGAATGATGTATAGAAGGTCCTTTACTTAGATTGCGGAAATTTTTTTGGTCCGCCAAAAAACATGGCTGCCAGCGCAGAAGATTGTGTACATTGTACCCTATGGGAAAAATGCATTTTTGACTATTTCCTCAGAAATGACTGAAGCAAATTTAACCAAACTTTACAGGAATGGTGTAAGGAAGGTCCTTTACTAGATTGCTAAAATTTTTTTTCATGTCAAAAAACATGGCCGCCAGAGCAGAAGATAGTTTAACATTAGACCCTATGGGAAAAGCATATACCATAAATCGGGAAATTTTGGCTGTATTTTAATTTTGGTTTATTTGGCACCCAACTAAAAGTGCCAAAATTAAACACACCAAAATAATACATATTCTAAAAAAAGAAATGCCAAAGTTTTCCTGAAAATCGATGTTCCGTAACAAACAGATAAAGCACTTTTATTTTAACTTACCGGAAAACGGTCATATTTGCCGGACTTGTCCGATAAAAATATATTTTGACCAACGTGAAAAATCACCAGTTGGATATTTTTTGTTTTCGGACATTTTCAATTTTACAACAGGAATATAAACGGACTAATCAGTTTTCGGTCCAACAAAAGTAAACTAGCGCTTGTCTGCCTGCAGGTCATTAAAACCCTACCCAACTTGACTAAGTATATTCTACGATATTGTCCTTACGGCTTGTTTACTTGTCATCCTATCAGGTGATTTTTTATTAATCAGTAAATTCGTATAGACTTTAGTAGTCGCGTGTCTATTTCTTTTGTTTCCCGGTCAGAATCATCTAACTTTCTTTAAGTCGTGTGTTTGTTTAATTGTAAATGTGTTGATTACGGAAGCCATAACGAGTGTCGGTCAAGGGTGAGGTTGTTATTACAGAGGTCACGCGGGGTGTTGAAAATTAACTACTACGCGCTTCGTAATTGTTTCATTATTATGAACTTTCCCCTTATACAGTACTTTTGTCTTTAAGTTGCATATATAGTATATACCGATATATCGGTATTTCAATTTGTATTGTATTATCGTTATTATCGTTATTTTATGAAACCCGAAAGGCTTAATAGTGCATTCCATTTCATTTTCTAATTTATAAATTACAACACTTCCGGTTTTAAATCGGCATAATCCGTTCGTTTTGTGGCTGTTTGTGAACATCTTATTCAGTGAAGTGCCAAAAATAAAACGCCTTTTTCAGTGAAGTGCCAAATTTAAACACACCAAAATTAAACATCGACATTTTGGGAGAATATCGCCAAATTATCCCGACGCCAAAATTTCCCGATTTACGGTATTTGCTATCTTCTTTGAAACCACTGAGCCAATTTAAACTAAACTTTACACGAATAATGTATGTAAGGTCATTTACTAAGATTGCCCTAATTTTTCTGATCCGCCAAAAGAAATGGCCTCCAGGGCCAAACAACGTTTAACATTGGGCCCTATGGGAAAACACACATTTTGGCTATCTCCTCTGAAACGACTGAAGCCAATTCAATTAAACTTTACAGGAATGATATATGGAAGGTCTTTTGCAAAGATTGCCATCATTTTTCTGATCCGCTGAAAACATTGCTGCCAGCGGGGAACATAGTTTAACATTGGACCCTATGGGAAAAACACATTTTGGTATCTCCTCTGAAACTACTGAAGCAAACTTTACCAAACTTTAGAGAAATGATGTATAGAAGGTCCTTTACATAGATTGCCAAAATTTTCTGATCTGCCAAAAAACATGGCTGCCAGCGGAGAAACATAGTTTCACATTGGACCCTATCTCGTCTGAAGCTAGTGAAACAAATTCAACCAAACTTTACAGGAATGATGTATAAGATAGTTTAACATTGGACCTATGGGGAAAAACACATTTTTGACTATGTCCTCAGAAATGACTGAAGCAAATTGAACCAAACTTTACAGGAATGATGTATAGAAGGTCCTTTACATAGATTGCCAAAAATTTTTCTGATCTGCCATAAAACATGGCTGCCAGCGGAGAACATGTTTCACATTGGACCCTATGGGAAAAGCATATATACAAATTTGCTTTAAAAGCATTTTAGTCAGGTGAGCGATACAGGCTCAGCCACACTGAGCCTCTGGTTTAATTCTGTGGGGATAAAATTTCTTCGTTCAGGCACTGAAACTTATTCACAGTTATAACATTTTGCAGTGCAGTTGCCAGTGATAACACTTTTCTGTAGGTATTATCCAAGTCTAATTTTAATGAATGCTATATGAAAATATTCAATTGGTATTTGATTTAGCCAGAGTCAAACCTTGAATATAGCGAAATTAAATCCCCAGTGAACAAAATTAATGATACAGTATATATCTCCATATTGAAAAAATTATGTGAAGAATAGTTCAGTTAAGGGTGATCTCTCCATAGGTTATGGCCACTGTCCTTTTGCTAAGCTCTTGCCATTTAGAATAAAATCTATAAAAAAAATCATTGCTCATAAAACATATGGTGTGGTGTTACATTAGTATTTCCACTCAGAGCAGGTCCTAATTTGCTAAAGTTTGCACACTTTGCACACGCCACTAGTTTTCTCCTGGTGCTCTGGTTTTCTCCATCATCCTAACATTTTCCAACTTGACATGAATGGAACAATCTTGAATGGGACATAAAACACCATCCAACCACCCATTAGCTTTTAATTCTGGAACATCACAAAATGCTGATGACATATATCTTATTAACTTAGTTTGGCATCGAAGAAATATTGCCTTTAATCTTGGGTGACCCTAGTTTAACTACAAAACTTATTATATCATAACATACATCTGTTATCCCGTAATATTAAGTGTACTTACTGTATTGTTAGTTTTATTCACTGGGGATTTAATTTCGCTATATTCGTAGTGTAACTTTTCTGTGCAAAATTAAATACAAAGTGAATATTTCCATGTATAGCATTTATGAATCATAGACTGAGATAATCCATACAAAAAATTGTTAACACTGTCCACTGCATTGCAAAATTTTATACCTGTGAATAAGTTCAAGTGTCTGAACCACAGAATTTATTCCCTGCAGAATTAAACAAGTATACAGTGATAAGTTTTTTACTTTTGTATACCATGTACACCACTGCAGTAGCTCAGTTGGTGCAGTGCTTTATCTGTATGTGGAAAGTCAGGGTTCAAACCCCGGACAGGTCTTGCTAAGATTTAAAAATAAGTACCGGTAGCAACTATTCTTTTGCCAAAATGCTGAACATTTAGAAGTAAAAGTCTTGGGTTCCTTTTATGAGACTTTTAAGAATGTTGCTTTATTTTATGGTATGTTTGGCATGCTAGAGAACACTCCCTGCACATTGCTCCCAGAGCACTGCAAACTGCAAAGGTAAAAATTTCTGCCCATGGCTGGTTGCATCATGATATAACTGAAAAATTCTTGACAGTCATACAGTAAAACCACAATCAATCAATCAATCAATTAATTAATCAATTGACGGATTGCCGGCCACGCCCACAATGTTTTCCGACAAAAGCCCAGCATGCTTGAATTACACACATAAAGAATGAAAACTTGACCTGTATCATTGCCATTTAATGACGCCACTGATACTGCTGTATTTCCACAAAATCAGTGCACATGGAAAATGCATGAATAAAGTCGTATTTTCTAACAAACTCACAATAAATTGTGAAAACCTAATACAAAATATACTGACTTAATAGGAAAAAACATTTTTCATTCATGAAAAAGTGAACTTAATTCTGTATATAGAGCAACAATAAATATGACTGTCAAAATTATCCCTTCTGTACCTTCTTACTTGGAACAACTATTAACGTTATGTCATAATTTGAATATTCATGATGATCACACCTGGAAAAAACCCGAACAACTATGACCTACCTGACCCTAAATGCCCTGATGGTATTTTGAATGAAGCCCAATTGGTGTAATCAAATTTCCATAATTTTTGCAAAATTTCTCAATGTACAAGAAAACTAAACAATAATGTTTTTAATGAAAAATATAATTTGGTCAGTGCATTTTAAATGCATTTTATTGATAGTTTAATGGAAACATCTTTAATTAAAAGAAATAAATAATAAAAACCATGTGCCATCAATTTATGGAAATACAGTAGTAAGTCATTAGTTGCTGTTTCATTGCTTTAGTAGCGTGATGGCTGCCAGTGTCTGAACATAATGAGCTTAGTCAGCGATACGTCAATTCATCTACTTATAACAACAACTATTTTTACTATGAATATTGCTCACATGTACATGCAAATAAGAGCTATATTGTACAAGTCAAGAATCTTTTAAGTCACTTTGCAAAATTATGAAGATTCACATCTGAGTGAGAGATGTATTTCAATTGTCTAGGTTAGTAAACCACTGCTATATGTACATGATGTATCATTAATCCGAGTTTTATTTTATTTTTGTCACCAATTATATTTCTGTTCACAGGAAACTGAAGATCTGAAAGCTGAATTGGAGAAGAAAGATGCTTTAATAAAACGTCACCAAGAACGACTTCAAAAATGGCAGGTACTACTCAGAGGGCTACAAGGAGGTGTGCCAGGGGGAACAAATACAACATCCACAGTAGGAGGCGTGGGTCAGATGACACCACAGGGTCAGCCTCCTCCACATCCAGTTCCACCACAACAATCAATTCCACATCCAGTTCAAAACATGCCAAATCCTTCTCAGATGGGAATGAGTGGACAACATTTTCAAGCCACTTCCCAGCCTACACCAATGACACAGACTCAAGGTCAGCCTGGAATGATGATGTCAAGGCCACCAATGGGTCAGAACATGCAACAGACACCTGGTCCTCCTCATCAGCCACCTCCTGCTTATCCACAGGGACCTTTACAGTTCCTGGAACAGACTATGTCAAGTATCGGCATGCCAGAGAGGAGATAACACACAATTTAAAAGTATAGGGTCTTGTGTGGTCATGGAATTGTTTCTTTGCAATTGACATTAAATTTCATGAAAAACTGTCAGACATTTCCATCATTTGACTGATATTGCAATTGCCAATGACAGAATCATTTGTAAAAGAGCCATAATTTTTATTATACAAGTTCTTTGTTGGTCATGTGATATAGACCCCATTTCTTAACACACATTTATCATTTTGACATCTCATCAGCATTTGAAGTGTGAAACAGGAAAATGTTAAGTATGGAAATGAAGGGAGATATCATTTTATCAGTACATTTGTATTTGTGAATGAGTTTGAAGCATGTTACCTTGGTAACAATAACCTATGGAGTACTTGAATGGCCGAGACATGATTGTGAATTGTCTTACCATGGTAACAGACAATGTCTATAATTGGAATATCAGTTTTTATATTTATAAACATAATTATGACACTTTAGATATTATCATCTCATCAGTATTTGTGAAATGTGAAACATGTTGTCATGGTTACAGTAAACTATGGCTTATTGGAATACCAAGGAGGTAATAATGAATCATAAAGCTTAATACGATGGCTACATGCAATATTTATTATTTGAATGCATAAGACAGATCTTTATGGGCATCATTAATATACATGTACCATCTCATCCTTGTTTGTGAATAATAAATCATGTTGCCATAGTTACAATAAAATGTGTTATCGGTATATGTCTTTAAACTATTAAATATGATAATTTTAGCACAGCTACATAATAAAAAAACAAACATACTTATCCATGTCCAATCACAATCCAGAAGCAAAGTAAAAACTTTGGAACTGACAAGTCGGGTTAGACACGTGAACTATCACCAGGGAAGTGAGGCAGGGTGCTCTGGAAGGGTAAGCACCTCCTGTTTAGCTAGCTAAACCTGTCATGTGTGTAATCAAAATTGTGTGAAAGGAACATTGAACTATGGGATGACACAGAGAAATCAAACTTATCAACAATACTGTGATGACCGCCATAAAACTTTTTGAGGGACTTGTAAGTAAGCTATACATCATTAAAATATAGGCATGAAGCTATCTTTTTTAGAATTGTATTCATGTATGTAGCACCATTCACCATGACTTCAACAGCATTTTTTTCAGACAATGATGATGTTGAACATCACTGTTTATCATTAACAGTGCCCAACACAAAGAATTATCCATTTCAGTTCACTCAAAACATGTTTACAACAATATTGATATTGAAATGTTCAGATGTTAGATGGTGGAGGAAAGCAGAGTAGCTTATTCAATACTCTTTTGTTCATTGTCTATAAATCATGTTTCGCTTAAAACACTTCCTTTCCAAGTTTCCAGAACCAATTAACAAATGACACTGAATCTTGACAGGGTACCCCTTGCAAGTTTGCTAAACTAGTTAACATTCACCTTCATTAACCTAAAAATAACACAGTACAGATTTTAGTTTTAGGTTTATTCTATAAAAAAAAAGATTTGATCTGAGGAAACAACCAGTTCATTAAGTATTAGTGATCAATAACATGTGTAAATAAAAATGAAACATGGAATATTGCCAATACACAAATATGATGACACAACACTGACCAGTAAAGTGCATCAAGTTTGACCTGGCCGTTTGACCTTGTGTTTGAAAGACATATCCACTATGTAACTATATAAAGTTGATAGATGATAGTACTAGGGTGTTTATAGTAATGAAACATGCTGGTTTACCTAAATCACACAGTCTATTAGCCCAATCAAATATTAAAATTAAAGGTCAAAAGGCCAGGTCAAACTTATATGAATTTACAACTTCTGGGGACAACAGAACCTGTCTGAACTGACAATCTCCCAGAACAAAGATTTTGTCTGTATTAGACAGGTTTACAGTAAACACAAAATAAATTAACAAATAATATCAATGGTATGTCATAAAAATAAGGTCAGTATTGACAAATTTTGGTTTTACATAATTATGATTCAGTTTTAACAGGTTTCACTGATAAAAGATAAAACACCTGATTACAAATTTATTAACATTATGTTAACATAGCCAATGGTAATGTTGTCTCTCTTACAAAATTTCACTGTATGCAATACTGTAAAGGGGATTGTTTTCGCAGGGTGAAAATTTCAAGATTTCTGAAATTTGACATTTAGTGTGGTGTAATTTTTACCTTGCCAATATACTGGTAAATGGATGTATATTCTATATATTATAATATATTAACCTGTATGTTAGACCTTTTCATGTGGGTAAAATTTTCATGGTAATTTATTTAGTGCAAAATAAGCAAATATTTTACCCACATGAAAATTCCCCCCTTTACAGTAATTCACTGTATAAAGATGTTAGACAATTTTACAGACCTCCCTATTCTTGACTTGAAAATTATTTCATACAATCTATCACTAGTAGTAAAACTCTTACAACTCAACTTTGTTTAATTTGTTTGAAAAAGTTTTCATTTAGATACAATGTTATGTGTGAATTCACAGTTGTCTTTGGATAGCACCATTTTTTGTGTGAATTCAGTTGTCTTTGGATATATCATCATTCCTCGTCAAAAATTTGGCAATACCATTGAAACAGACTATAAAATAAAGAAAATAATGGCAAATGTTCCACATGTACCCTCCATTAAACTTTCAATTTGACTGGAAGGGAGAGGCAAGTGCAGTAATACTTTTTAAACCCCAGTCAAGAGGATTTTAATTATGTTGTGGTGGTCAGTTACAGAATGGTGGTAACTGGAGTAAAACATCCCCAATAAAAACGAACCCTTAGCCAGCTTACTAAAAACACCCTTAACATGCTGGTATAAAGAAAAGGCTGAAGTACAACTGAATAGAGCATTTCTGTCGAAACAATTTTTCAAAAGATTTACATAGATATTAATGAGAAATTTTTACCTAACAATGGTTTTTAACTGGCAATATTAATGAGGTAGCAAAGAAGTTTAGCAAAGTTTCATCATACATGACCCAGTTGTTCAAAGCTCAATTAGTTACTAAATGATAAGTGAAAATTCAAAATGTTAGTAAAATAAAAAATATTTTATATGAAATACAGTTTTTGACTTAAATTGTTTTTTATTGATAATAACAATTATGTGCATTAACTTTTGAGTAGAAAAATCAGAAATGTTACATAAAACACAAAATACAGGTACAAAATTTGGCAATTCAACTGGTTAAGTTAAGGGAGCTTTGAACAAGCACGCCCTGATAAACATCTACAACAAACTAATAATAACAACCAATTTTGCCTGGTTCCTTAGACATACTTATGGTGGAGAGGGTTCCATTGTACAACAATCTAGACATTGGTTCTTAACTGACATGCAATCAACAATGATAAAGCATCTCAAGTCAGACCAATCATTGAGTCAAACTTAAATGACCAATCAACAGTAATGTAGCATCTTGGGTCAGACCAATCATTGACTCAAATATAATAGACCAATCGATAGTGATGTAGCATCTTGGGTTAGACCAATCACTGACTTGAATATCTGGTTGTAAAGGGATCAGTCTTTAGCACACCATTCCATGCTTTGCCCAGTTGTATAAAGAATATGTTTTTGGTCGTGACATGATTTTGATTTTAAATTAAAATGACTCCATAAATGCAAAAAAGGATTGCTGCTAGTTAAAATATGAAATTCCTCAAAAATTAAGGTATACTCTCTCATGCAAAGTATTTCCTTGACTAAATTTGGTGAAATATATTTTTGTCTTTTGGTTATCTTTCAACATCTTGATAAAAAATGGTCCAAGCATTACTGATGAGAAATTGTATGTTTTGGCTGTCTAGTACTGTAAAATTAAAACTGGTATAATATATAATTGTAATAATTATGTTGACATAAGGAGATGTAACAGGATGGAAAATATGTAGATTGAAGTTAAAACCATCAATCCACACTAGTCTATTCTCTACAAAATGAGCGACTTAATTTTCTAAATTTATTCACAAATGTCATGAGTTTTCCATATTCCTGCAGATTGGAAATCTCACACTAATCCATTGGACTGACTTGCCGAGCTGATTGTCAATCCAACACATCAAACATCCATCAACGTAACAGGCAAAAACAGGACAGTAGTTTGATTTTTGAACTGGAGATCTCCAACAAAGACGTAGATAAATCTACAGACAGTGATGCTCAGACTGCTATAGGGATAATGTTATCTTTACTTCTATAAATTGATGACAGAAATATAGCATATAGGAAAACAACATTGACCTATCTGCTTGACCTTCAATTTCAATATTCACTATGGGTGTAGGGAACACAAGAACATAATGAGAGAACTAAGAGTAAACATCTGTATTGTGTATGTAACAACTGCGAGCCCTAACACTACCCATGTATTAGATGGATACTTCAATATGAATATTCCTAATGCAGCATTTAAAAGGTCAAAGTGGCAGGCCAATGTTGTTTGACAATACCTAGTAATCAGGGTAATGACTACAAGAAAAACAACTTGGTGAACTGTAAATAGAGACGGAATGTAATACTGGTTAATTATATAGAATTGAATTAGGTTTTACAACATTGTTCACTTACTCTTAATAAATTAATTTTAAAATGTATAAGTATCACATGTCTTTATAAACAATTATTTTACTATAACTTTTATCTTTTCAACTTATGCTCATCTTGAGACAAACACACATTCACACATACATCGGGACACATATTCACACATACACCTGGATTTCAAAGATCATGAAGGAAAATTTTAAAAAGGATTTCTTACATGCTTATTTAGTCACACTCATATAAAGTTCACAAAAAAATTAAGAATTCATTATGACGTCAACCATTCTTTAACCTAACACCATACATGTATACAACAATAATATAGCCAGCTTCATAATATATAAAGGTAATAAATTTGCAATAGGAAGGACCAGTCTCCACTGACATGTGGGACTAGGCAGTCCTGGAGACCAGCCTACAATTATCTAGGATGTCAGTCTATTTTAGACATGAGATCTGTCTAAATAGGTCTAGGATACCAGTCTACTGCAGACAGAATACCTGTCTACAAAGGTCCAAGATACCAGTATACTACAGACAGGAGACCTGTCTACATAGATTCAGGAGATCTGTCTATATAGGTCCAGGATAACAGTCTACTTCAGACAGGAGACCTGTCTATGTAGGTTCAGGAGACTAGTCCTTCTTCTCATGTCATAAGAGTTGCAATCCTTTTTCTTTATCAAATTTATATACAGCTCTTGGCCAGGACATTCCATTTCCTTCTGGTTTATGAGTGGACGGAAGCAGTATATGTCGCCAAAAGGTCCTGCCAAAAAATTAAAAAAAATCCTAAACTGTAGTAAAATATAATGGAACCTACCAAAACCAATCACCCGCTGGCTGAAGATTTTGTTTAGACTAGACAGGTTCTCAGTTTACACATGTTATGTATTCAACATACAATATTTAATATGACTGACTGCATGACCCTTTAAAAAGTGCAAACCATTGTGGCAGAAGTTTTTATTAGAAATGCAGATTATGGTATGTTAATTAATTTGTTTTGAAATATCTCAAAATCTCCCAGTGTTTAAAACTGGTTACATCTTGTGACAAATTCTATATGAATTTGACACAATTTTTCAGCTCGCCAGTACGGATTATTGTGTTGGAGTAACAGACTTTTTGTAGTTTGATTGGTTTTAGAATTATGTATACATGTTATCTATGGTGAAAGCTCACAACCTTTATTAATCCATAATATTAAAGAAGAAAACTCTTATTCTGGAATCTTTCTCTCTTTCCAAAACATCTTATGTATCCCTTAAAATAGCTGGGATAAATGTCTGAATAAAAGGGGAGTGTGGTTTCATAATTTTTCTGCTTGGGTCATACATGTATTTCTGATTATTTTGTTCCAAGTGGGACCTTTGTGTCTAACTACCAAACTGGTTTAATTGGCAGATTTATTAATCACATAGCCTCTCATCACCTAGGTTAAAACTCCACCCTGGACTATCGGATTATTTAAGTGTAAAGAAATTTATCAGTTTGATTATCAATTGTTGACGGTCTTCTCTGAGCACTCAAGTCCTTCTTATTAAAGAGCTCTTAAAAACTTATACCCGGAGTAACAGCAGGGGCTGCATATTAAAGAACCCTCCCTGCACATCGCTCTTAGTGCACTGCAAAAGTTAAAATTTCTGCCACTTCACCCATAGCTGGTGACATCTCCATATACATGAAATATTCTTGACTGGGACCTTAAACCCCATTCAATCAATCAATCTCTGGGTACTCAAGATTTCCCCTGATAATGAACATCTCAAAACTGACCACCCAGATATCAGTGAAAGAATTCTGACTGGGGTGGAAAATACCATTACTTAACCCTTTTCTAAGTATAAACCTTTATGTGGTAATTAAGATAAAGGTTAACTCCTGGATAAGGGAGATAAATCTCATGTTTTATACCTTTCATAAGTTAAGCCAAGAAATAGCTTCCAGTTTCTCCAGAATCCATAATGATATGGATTTTTAAATATCTGAAAAAGAATAAGATAATACTGTAAATGTACCTATAATCACAGGTTAAATTTTTGCATTTTTTGTAATTTCCTGCCTTTTGCAGGGTGTAATATTCACAGGTTTGTAATACTTACCATAAGATCAAATAAATATTATTTCACGAATGGTACAAATTTTCATGGAAAAGTTTTGATCCCGGTGCAAGCAAAAAATTAGTACACTTTGAATAAAACTACACTGACAGTGTAAGATTTTAACAAGAGATTAAACTTCATCTGCAAAGAAAAGTGTATAGAATATGGTACACTACTGTGGGTTTTTCAGCATGATGCCTGTGTGGTAAAAACTTACTACGGTAATATGTTCAATTCACTATGTACAAACATTAGGTGTTCAGAATCCATAAAATTGTAAGGATGCAAAATTCAATGTAAAAGAACAGATATAGCATGTTGGTATATAGAATGGTCCAGTATTGAAGATCCAGTGATTTTGTTACATTTTTTAAAAACTACCATCTGCTTTTTAAATTGGGAAAATTTGAAGTTCTGAAATACAGTAAAGTTCATTATGACAGTCTTGCAGGTAGCTTAGGATCCTCAATATTAAGATGTTTTAAAAAATTGTTACAACATCTAACATTTTATGAGTAAGGGCCACTAAATTTAAGTTGCTAGTATATCACTTTTGTTGAAATTTTAGTGAACAAATTGGGAAATTTAGTCATTTTACCCAAAAGGGAAACTATTTTTATTTGGTAGTAATTTTAGGTAAACAAAATCACTGAGATTAGACCATTGTTCTTGAGGGGTAACAATACTTTTGCAGTAAAACCGAGTTATAATGCCAATTTTGAAATCTTAGAAAACTCAATCGCTGTTTTAGCTGAAAGGCTGAAAAAATGCATTCAAACAAGCATATATTTGCTCTATTGTATAATGACAATACCTTGGCCAAAGGAAATCACCCCACAAATACATTCAGTCAGCCAAATTTTTGCTCTATTGTAAAATGACATTACTTTTCCCAGGGAGTATCGAGAATATCAAACCTTTTCTTATATTGCATAAATACTGCATAAATACATTCAAACAGTCATATATTTATTTGCACTAATGTACAATGACATTACTTTGGCAGTGAGCATCGACATTCTTAGTAAAATCAAACCCTTTTGTACACTGCACAAATACATTCAAACAACCATATATTTTCTCTAATGTAAAATGTCAGTTTGTTGGCTATGTAAATTAAAAAACAGAATTTTATTACATACCAGCCCCTTCTTTTTTAGTCGTTTTTTCTCTTTTTTATTTATGTGAACTTCTACGTTGGTTTCACCAACACTTATCATCCTGATGTGCCACAAAATAAGTAATAATAAAGCCACAGCCACTCCTGTACACAGTACAAACTCTATGATAACAGCATTGTGGAATAGTTTGTCTGTATATTCCACCTCGATATCAGAATCACTGTGATGAAACGCTGGAGCATGCTGATTTAAATCTGCCTGTAAATACATACATAAGGTAAAGACAAACAAAAACTGACCTGTCAACTTGAACTTTTTATTAGAAATATTCATATACGATGATCCACCCAAATTCCGGTGTTGTGTTAGAATTTAAAGTTAATACATAGATAAATAAAGTATGGCGCTCAACACTTAAGATAAATAATGGTAAGACTTTTATTGTGTTGACTTGTTTCTACAGCTAGGCTGCCTTTATCAGGTACTGATGACGGTGGATTATCTGTTGAGACAAGTCGACACAATGAAAGTCTAACCATTATTTATCCTAAGTGTTCAGTGCCATACTTTATTTATTTATTTATAATTGACTTATGGAACTCTGTTGAATACCACAAGGTATCCACTTAGAATAATTATTAGCCACAACTTGTACCTTAGGAGTGTTGGTTTCCTTTCCTACAATATACTTATAAAGTTAATACATAAAAATGAGTGTATCCCATGATGAAAACGAAATAAATATTCCCTTTACATAAATGTATTAGTCCATAAAAAGATTTTAATTACAGACGAAGCTAACAAGTCAATGTTGTTTGCCCATTTCATCAATATTAGATTTCACCCACAAGTTATATATATATATGGTAGGATACTATGGTGTGTTTATTAACTTCTATCTAAAGATTACATATGATAAATTAAAACAGCTTACATTACTTATCTAAATTTAACATATATCATGATGTTACCAGCTTAATTGAAATTGCAAAAATATATATACTTGTATGTTGTACTCTAGTAGTAAATAAGTAGTGGTGTTTCTGTACTATGTCAATGTGTCACCTTATAATCATTGGTGTTAAAATGTTTACCATAATTTATAACTCAAAATTCTTTCATGCCTGTAAATTGAACCGTAATCAACTTTTTGTGTGCATTTTATTTTTGCATTATACCAGTGTTTAGGTAAAAACAATAAATACAGATTTTCAGGTCTGCCATTGGTAACATAATGGGGTTCGCCGCTGTACCACGTGATATCTTCTAACGTGTCTGCAAAACGCTTGTCTCCAATGAACACGGAATCGCACAATATGACGTTTTCCGGTAAAAACAACATTATTCTGGGAATTTGTGATGTTGATGTTTTCCAAAATGTTCTGCACAAACGTTAAGAGATATTGACCACGTGGTACAGCGGCGAACCCCATTGGTTTGTATATCATGTGTTAGTTAAGGAATTGTGTACATGTATTATCACAACTTACCTGGTTTTTATTGTACATCAATTCATGTACAAGGTTTAATGGGTATAAATATCCTGGAAATGGTAACTCCTACAATACAGAGATATGTTATTTAATAATTAATACTAATAGAGACATATAATTGTCATATTATGAATTTTATCAAATTGTGAAAGTATTAAATGAAAAAATTCAAAACATGGTACATGACATATTATCAGTGTGAACAAGTCCTTATACATGAATCCATGATTTTCAAGTCTTGTCTCCATTACAAAAAATTTAATAAAAAACTCTAAAAAAAATATTCAGAACAGCGATGGCAACACTGATGACGTGACTTCGTGAAAGTTTGTCAGTTCACTTGCTGGGAGTTGGTGGTTTTCTCCAGGCAACAAAAAGGTTAGTTTTTGAAAGAATTCCCCAATAAGTCAATGGTGATTAATTTTACCAGTAATGGAAACGTAGTTTGTATGATATGTGAGAAGAAGTTAGAGGAAACAGAATGAAGAAAAGTAATAAGAAAAATAAATAAAATTTGATTTACCTTTTCTCCATAAAAATGATGAACAAAATGTTTGTATCCCGTACAACTAACATATATGGTACCAGTAAACATAAAACAGCAGAACAGGAAAAAATATCTGTGATTATAATGTCCTATACAATTATTTAACCACGCTGATCAGCTGTTAAGGCTATATAATAGGATATTTTGGAGTTTTTGTAACTTATAATTCTGTATAACTTGCAAAAGCTAGATGGCTTTAGTTACTTACTATGGAATACACTTAAGTGCATTGAATATTTTATACTGACCGAATAGATGTACACCTTCAATAAAACCTAAGAAATGTTAATATTATACAATGTTAATGATAATCAAACATATTTCAAACATAATTCAATATAAGGTGAAACCCTGATTCAGCGTCACCATTTGTTCAGTCAAAGTTTGGTATTTTAAAGAGGTAAAGCAATAAATTGATATACACTTTTAAAGAAATGGAATTTGAACTTCAAAACAGTGTTGCCATAAGCAAAGTGGCAAAGATATTGGGGGCATTATAATAAGGTTTTACTGTATTGATAAATGGTGTCAGAATAACAGGCATAATGGTCCAAAAAGAAAAATGAAGTGGGTCCAAGATTAGTAGATTTCAAATTTAACTTTCATTGGGCAATGTGAATAATATATTGTACTGTTCTATTTTACTTGTAGAAGAAACAATTTACTGAACCTAAGGCAAAAAAATAACAAATATAATCTGGTGGTGACAGACCTAAAGTGAGTAGCATAAGGGAGTAAAATGGAATTTTTCAAAGTAAAGATTACTTCACTCATATTGAGATGTTACCAGCTTAAATTGAAATAGTAGGAATTGATGTCTTTGCAATGCACAGAAATGCTTTGTGTCATTCCTACAATGGCACAAATCACCAGTTTTTAAAAATTCAATCAAAGGACCAAAGAATTTTAGCTTGCAACATCTTGAAATGAGTTAAATACTGTATATGTATTTATTAATACCAAGCAAAAATTATATTATGCATATTGTGTTATAGCGAATATTTTAAAAACGTAAAAAATTAAACTATGCAGATGTCTAAATTTCTCATACCCTAAAAATAAATACATGTGAAATTAAATACATTTACAGTAATCTTAACTTTGTAAAACCACATTCCACTTCCCCTGTCTATTTACTTTAGTGTTTTGTAATACATGTACTACAATGGTATTGTTATTGACAATATCTTAGAAATATTTTTGTGCAAGTTTCTCTTAGCTGCACGATTATACAGCAACCGAGAATATAACATAAAGGATACGACAATGGTGGTCCATTTTAAGTATACATTTATTACAAACACTACAGTGATGTGTTCTGGGTGGTTTAGGTGCTATACATCTTTTACATATAGAGACTATTTCTGGTACATCCTGTTAACAAGCAAATGTACAAATAATTAACCATAAAGGGAGATAATTCATACATTTCAAAATTGAGTGTACAAATAGGTCCTAGTGTGAGAAAGTTTGTCAGTTTGCTAAGAAGGTTTATGGTTTTCTCTGTGCACTCAGGTTTCCTCCACCATCCCTGAACTGACAGCCTCCATATTAGTGAATGAATCTTGAAGGGACGTAAAACACCATTAATCCAATACAATCCATTGAAAATCATAAAGACCAATTTCAAGGCAATTGCCACTATTTGTTTAAGCAAATTTTGTCTTTATAAAGGGGTCTAATGATTAATTAGGGAGACTTATAAGTAATAACATAGAAGAAAACAAATTTGGAGACTTCAAAATAGTGTGGCAATAAGTGAGGTTATAAAGATAATGAGTGACAGTATAACAAGGTTTACTTTACTGTCTATTGAAAATCAGAGAGAATTTTTTAAAAAATAAACCAATGTGATTTATACTTACTGGAGAAGGATGACCTGGGTCAGTGAAACAAGCCATGAGGTAATTAAATACTATGTTGATTAACAACCAATGACCAAAGGTCAGATGAAATACTGTCCTAAAATAGCTCAGCTCTATCTCATGTGGTAATAAACAGGTATAAAACACTACAACAACTGAGGTTGTTGCCATAACAACTAAGGTCACAAATATCTGAAATATAAAATCAAAATCATGTTTAATAAATTATATCTATTTCATAAGCAGTTTGACTGGACAAATAAAATAAAGTAAAACTTTGATTCATTGCTACAATTTGTTCAGTCAAAATCTGAAAATACTCAGGGGTTTGGCCATAAATCAAGGGAGACTTAGAAGAAACAGATTTTAAGACTTCAAAATACTGTTTTGGAATTGAACTGGCATGAGAAATTACAAAATAGGTTTAAATGTGTTGTAACTTTGATGGCATAATGCAGTCTTAATATTATTTTAGTAGGAAAAGTAAAAACCAGAAGAAAAAGGAAACAGAGAAAATATATCTCCAAGTTGAAGAATGTGATTGATGTATTAATAACAATGTTCTTATGTATACTTACAGGTCCTAAATACTTAGCAAATCTGTCCACAAACCAAAACATAGGTTCTGCTACAGTTTCCAAAGCAACCACAAATGAATTAAATTCATTGTAAAACAAAGTTTGACGAAACAGTTTTAACCAAGGGATAAAGTTTCCAATCTTCTTCTTAAACCTCCAAGGAAACTCATGAAATTTCCACTGTACTTGTGCCATTTTGGTCTGACTAACTCAATTCTAAAATGGTAATTATTAATGAGGATGTAACACTATGCAAGCTCCATTTCTCAGTAATAAACTCAATGTCAGCTTCGTTTTCCAGCAATCATCTGAAGTTTGAAAATATAAGGCATGTATTTAATATGTATTATGGTGTTATTAGTTTACTTTGCACATCAGTGAGAGTTATAGCAATATACATGACATTTGTAAATAGTTCAATAGATAAGTATTTACATTTCACTTTTCTTACAATTTCAATATATATTTTTCAATTTTTTAAAATGAGGCCCATGAGCTTTTAGGTGACCTGAGCACAAGTCTAATATCTCTTAGCATTTGCAGCAGTTTAATAAGCAATTGAACTAAATTAACAGACTCCTATTAAGTTTCAATAGATTCGGTAGTCATGGCAATGTCATGAACAAATCTCAATTGTGCCGACTCGGATATGATTATGACAGAGTCTGGTAGAAATCTGTCCAGTACTTACAGAGAAGAAGTCCAAAATGTATGTTACTTACACACACACACCCTGCACTATCCTATGCCATTGGCTAAATGACCTTCGATCAGGTGTGCTCAAAATCAAATCAATGGTGGGTTAGTATTTCCCCGACTCGAATAGCCAAAACAAGAGGCCCAGGGGCCACATCGCTCACCTGAGCAACTTGCTAGGTAGAAGCCGAAATGAGTTCAGTATTGAAGTGAGTGCAGGGGAGGGAGGTTTTGTACAAACTGAAATCTATACTTCCTACCGATGCTTTTCACTAAACAATTTGTAAGTATTTCTATGTACCGTAAAAGGTTGATGTTTCGACAAGCCTCGGCTTATTCCGTTACCTTTTTCTTACAGCATTTCAACCAATGAAATAATTTAAAAAAAAATTTTCATCATGCAATCTACCAATCTCAAAAGAGAGAAAATGCATAGGCCGAATACTGTAATCGGGAAATGGCAAATAGAAATTATAGAATACAGCAGGATTTACATTAAAAATTAGCTTTTAAATACAAGTACAATTAATATATTTCTCATGAACAATATATTTAACTTTATATCAAAATACTTATATAAAAGAATACAGCATGGAAAATACACTATTATTTAACCATGATTTGAACAAACTTGAATCTACACTACCTGAGGATGCTTCCATTTTAATTTGAGCTTTCCTGGCCTAATAGTTTTTGAGAAGATTTTTAAAGATTCTCTCTATATATTCCTGTGTAAAACTTGACCCCCCTCTTGTGGCCCCACCCTACCCCAGGGACTATGATTTGAACAAACTTGAATCTACACTACCTGAGGATGCTTCCATTTTAATTTGAGCTTTTCTGGCCTAATAGTTTTTGAGAAAAAGATTTTAAAAAATTTTCTTTATATATTCCTATGTAAAACTTGATCCCCCTCTTGTGACCCCTCCCTACCCCCGGGGACCATGATTTGAACAAACTTGAATCTACACTACCTGAGGATGCTTCCATTTTAATTTGAGCTTTTCAGGCCTAATAGTTTTTGAGAAGAAGATTTTTAAAGATTTTCTCTATATACTCCTATGTAAAACTTGATCCCCCTCTTGTGGCCCCTCCCTACCCCCGGGGACCATGATTTGAACAAACTTGAATCTACACTACCTGAGGATGCTTCCATTTTAATTTGAGCTTTCCTGGCCTAATAGTTTTTGAGGAGAAGATTTTTAAAGATTCTCTCTATATATTCCTGTGTAAAACTTGACCCCCCTCTTGTGGCCCCACCCTACCCCCAGGGACTATGATTTGAACAAACTTGAATCTACACTACCTGAGGATGCTTCCATTTTAATTTGAGCTTTTCTGGCCTAATAGTTTTTGAGAAAAATTTTTAAAAATTTTCTTTATATATTCCTATGTAAAACTTGATCCCCTTCTTGTGACCCCTCCCTACCCCCGGGACCATGATTTGAACAAACTTGAATCTACACTACCTCAGGATGCTTCCATTTTAATTTGAGCTTTTCAGGCCTATTAGTTTTTGAGAAGAAGATTTTTAAAGATTTTCTCTATATACTCCTATGTAAAACTTGATCCCCCTCTTGTGGCCCCTCCCTACCCCCGGGGACCATGATTTGAACAAACTTGAATCTACACTTCCTAAGGATGCCTCCACAAAAGTTTAAGCTTTACAGGCCGAATAGTTTTTGAGAAGAAGATTTTTGAAAAATACCAACAAAGTTTCAATAATTCTCAATTATCTCCCCTTTAAAGAGGGTGTGGCCCTTCATTTGAACAAACTTGAATCCCCTTCACCTAGTGGTGCTTTGTGCCAAATTTGGTTGAAATCTGCCCAGTGGTTCGTGAGAAGATGAAAATGTGAAAAGTTTACGACGACAACGACGACGACGACGACAGACAACGGACAAATTGTGATCAGAAAAGCTCACTTGAGCCTTTGGCTCAGGTGAGCTAAAAAACATGAGAAATGATGCTGTCCATGCATTTAAAATGCAAGTGATGAAGAAAATAAATAAAACTCTGCATGTTTGGACTGAACATACTGCTAAAACAAGTGTAACCAGTTGGTTAAAAAAATAATAATAATAAAATATATATCGTGATTAGGACAATTTAGGTATCACTTTAAGGTTGCTTTGTTACGGGTAAAATATAGGACGCAAAACAACTGGGGAACTACTTTCGATTTGACTCGAAGACACTTCATTCTGTTTTAGTCTTAATGTAGTTTAAAATACCTGCCTTGTTCTTTACATCAGTAACTTGCAGAATGGTAGTTTAACAATCATATAAAACGCATATCGACATAATGTAGCTCCAGCCTGTAAAACACGAAGTGCTCGGAAGTATTCTTTGGTAAGTAAAAGTTAAAGTGAAAACGAAACAGAGTACAATCCGGATACTACTTTTAGTGTTGTGTGGTGTGTTGCATTATATCGTACTAATTGTATTGTATTGTATTGTATTGTATTGTATTGTATTGTATTGTATTGTATTGTATTGTATTGTATTGTATTGTATTGTACATAGAGGATCTTGCATGAGTGTTTATGTAATATTGAATTTATTAAACGAGTTGAATAATTTCAAGTTTTATGCAACGAGCCTTGGCGAGTTGCATAAAACATTATTCAACGAGTTTAATAAATTCAATATTGCATAGACACGAATGCAAGATTCTATTTATTATATAATCCCATAAAAACTGATGTTTTTTCGTAGATTTAAAACTTGTCTTCTCATTATAAAGAAAACAGCTGATTGGCCGAAACACAACAAGTTCACGTAAATGTGTACATGATCCAAAATTAATCCTGCTGAAATATTAAAAGTAAACAATAGTCTGTCCGCAGGATACAAAAAACTAGGTCAGTCGTGTGACCTCACTCTAAAATGACTTCATGCTTTATGACGTCACACTCATTCAATACGATTTTTATTGTATGACCGTATTATATACAATTATAGCATTTCAGTGAGTGCGATATGATGTTTTATCGGCAAAGCAAAGCAATATTGGCCGAGGCCGTAGGCCGAGGTCAATATTACTTTTCTTTGCCGATAAAACATCATATTGCACTCACTGAAATGCTATAATTGTTTTATTACATGTAAACTATCTTAAAATGAGAAGACAAGTGTTATATTTTACTAATAAATATTAAATATCTTTTGCCCTTTATGTTCCGACAATGGCCGCCATCACGGTACCAGTGCAGCGTCACGGCAACTAATGACGTACTAGTGTCTGTGACGTCATTAAATTGCGCAATTCATTCTTTTTGTGTTCAATTCTAGTTTCCAACGATGGATTTGATTGGCTTAGTGCAATATGGTGTTTTATCATCTTCCAGAGTGCAATATGATGAAAAACGGAGTTGCGCGTGCAAGTAGTTTAACCAATCAAAACAAAGGTCTCAGAGTAAAATCATATCATAATGTAATAACATGGATTATTGAGTAGATTATATAATCATTGAAATTTATTTACAATTGCTAGAATACTGTGAAGGGCTTGACAGCATTGACTCACACGAGTCACTGACATTTGTATTTGTGTGACGTGCGTGGCTCAGTCAGCTCACAAGGACAGGTTAAAACAGTAAAAACTATGTGCACTGCCACACCCCTTTACTATGCACTTATCATGGTCTTAAAAGACTTCAAAGTTACTCTTGCTAGACGACCTTCTCTGGTAGCTCTGGTAGCGTGTTTCACTCTCTGGAATGGTACGCGGGAAAAATTACATACGGTCTCAGTGTTATGTACAGCAGAGCTATCTATTTATCCCTTACTCTCAATAAAACTCTCCATCCTCAGATCCTGGGGAGTTGGGTGCGTTGCTCGTTAAATAGTAAACAATAAAACAACATGATTTGGAAGTCTGTTCCACTGTGTGATGGTAAGTGGAAAAAGTAATATTTGTATACATTTTTGTTGTTTGTATTGCCTAAAAGAGATACTGTAGGCGGAATAGACGGAAAAGAAGGATAAGTTGGTGGAAGATGACTGCAAAGGAGTAAAAGAGGACTAGCCTTGCGTCGCTTCTTCTTTATTTTAAGTGACGCCAACCTAGCCTTTTTAGAAGGAATGCACCACTGGATGTTCGTTTATAAACTTGCACTACCCATATTTTGCAGCTCGATCGTCGACGTCGATACCATTTCAAGCTACTTTATGTGTGATGTTGTATGTGGGTCCCAGACACTAGCTGCTTATTATTATTTAGATCTTAAAATAGTTCTGTATGCTGCTTTTGAGTTGTTGGTTCCTTGTTTTAATGTTTCTTCTTAGGAAGACTAGTGTCCTGTTTGCAATGGTGGATGTTCTGTTGATGTGTGTGCTTCAGTTCAGGGTGTTTTAAATATCTACACCAAGGTATCTAGCTGAACGTTTTGTTTCAATCACTTCTCCATGTAGGCTATAATGTTTGGTTGGTATTGGCGTTTTTGATGTTGTGGCTTGAATAGCCTGGCATTTACTTGGGTTGAATTCCATATCCCACTGTTTTTTTCCATTTTGCAAGTTTTTAGGTCTTGTTGTAATACTGAGAAATCCGAAAAGTTGTACTACACTATCGTCAGCGAATAATCTGACTTTTGATAGTCCGGTAAGTCGTCGATGTTTACTAAAACAAGTATGGGACTTAGTACGGATCCTATAGTGACATACCTGATGTAACTGGAATGACTGATCGGGATAAAGCTGATGCTGCTGTGGCCCATTGTCTGCCAATTGGATAGATTCAAGTACTTAATTAATTAAGCATAACACTCCATTTCTGTTAACACACGTGTAAAATTATACTTGTCGCTGGTCTTGTCTGTGTTACTTAATTGAAGGCCATTGGAGGTTCTGAAGCATTGATGTTACGCTTTCAGAGCGCGGCTGTAGTGTCTGTGACGAACCTGGCTGTCCTAAGCTGGCCTCAGTCTGGTATCGACGAAAGGGGTCCATTAGGATGCTCCATATTCCAGACGAGGTCTTATGAGGGAAAGATAGTCTCTATCTTTCGCCTCTTTGACGGGATACCGGTTGCCTTGGTCGTTGCCATCCTTCCCAGTTGAGGTCATCGGATATTTCTACTCCCAATTACGAATTGTGATCTACTTCGGTTAAATTGTGCACTTCGGTTAAATTGTGCCACTGATGTAGTAGACAGCTTGCTGATGGATGTTCATTCTCATAACAAAGCGACTCTTGGCATTGAAATGCATTAGGGAATCTTTGCTCAGTGAACCATGTTTTGATAGGTCTGTCATATACCATTTTTTTGAATTTAATCATAAAATACATTCAAAAAAATGGTATATGACAATATATTGTCATATACCATTTTTTGAATGTATTTTATGATTAAATTCAAAAAATGGTATATGACAGGTCTGTCTGCAGAAGTGTTGTGTCATCCTTCGATTCTTTTACTCTGTAAAGGAGACAGTCATCGACAAAAAGCTTGACTCTGGATCCTATTCCATTGTTGATGTCATTACCATATAGCAGGATCATAGGAGGTCCAAAGACTGTTCTCTGAGGTACTCCGGATTAAACTTGAACTTCTGCTGATGGTTTTCCATCTAGTACAACCTTCTGTGTCAGCCACTGTCTCATCCATTTGTGCATAAGGTGTTCGACGTTCCACTCCATAGTATGTAAGCTTGTTGAGGAGACGGTAATTGGGCACAGTATCAAAGGCTTTAGAGAAGTCCAGTGTCATCATATCAACCTGTTTCCTGTTCTCCAGAGCTCGGGAGATAAATAAGCTGGGTCTTCACACGAATGGCCTATTCTAAAACCATGTTGATAGTCAACCGGAATTCTGTTCGAATACAGGTGACTTGACTAAAAACTATATGTCCCAAAACTTTATACATACTAACTGCTCATATTTTAAATCACACAAAACTTAATTTAACAACGGTATATAGAGGCGGATCCAGAATTTTAGAAAGGGGGGGGCGTATAACGTGAGAGCCGAAGGCTCGAACCTTCTAGGGGGTCCGGGGGCATGCTCCCCCTTAAAATTTTGAAAAATGGCGCAAAAATCCTGCATTCTGGTGCAATCTGAGCTGCATCAAAGAGGAAAAATCTTTCATTCAAAATCCCGGTATCATAGTATGAAAAAAGTGTGTCATTAGTGACATAAAGGGGGGGGGGGCGTACGCCCCCTACGCCCCCCGCTGAATCCTCCACTGGTATATTATCGTAACATATTAACACACTAGTATATTAATAACTCCGTATTGAACCGACAAATCGAAATATAAATTAAAAGATACAAACTGATCAAAACTATCGAGTAAGTCAAATAACGGCAAGCCACAACAAGTGATTCCTTTAAGAACTTAAGATGTCTTATCAAATGAAAAACTTCGATAACCGTAGTTTTAAGTTTTTTAAGCGTGAAAATACACATGCATGCTTAGCCTTCACTGTAGACTCTATGAAAGCCCAAATACTGAGTATCGTCCCTTGAAGATCAGTGTCCGTATACAATAAATTACAAACATGCCCGTCCATGTTCCAAAGCAAAATAAAAACGTTGAAACTGGCAAATTAGGTGAACTTCCACCCAGGGAAGTGAGACCGGGCGCTACAAGTATGTCCCTTTAAATAACAAGGCTACACATTATGTCTAAATATTAGTTATATAAAGTGTACTTAATTTAATTTAGTTTTAATTTAGTCATGAAGATTTCATAGAGACCGACTAGAAGACCATCTCCAATAAAACCTTGGATAATAAGCATTTTGGGTTAAATAAGCCTTAGTAGGCTTTTTGGTTCATCCCAAGCGCATTGCAAAGGCAAATATTTCTGCTACTTCATCTATAGTTGATGAGGTCTCGATATAAATGAAATAGTCTTGACTGGGACCTAGTCCCTTGTTCAATCAATCGATCAATTTTCAACGAATGCCAATTTCTTTCTTTATAGGAATTTTGAATTCTTTCAATGATTTTAGAGTATTTGGTAGCTGAAACCTCTGTCAGAATTTTCACTTCAAACAGGAAATTATGAGATATCCACCGTTCAATTGTGAGCATAGAAACGAAAGGTCGATTATCTGCATAATTTCATCGGTAATTTTTGAATATATCGTACCTTTTCAGCATCCATAGATTTCTTTTACTTTTATAAGTAAAGGAAGTTAAGTAATGGTGTTTAACGTCCCAGTCAATAATATTTCACTTATATCGAGACGTCGCCAGCTATAGGCGAGAGTGCAGAAATTTTGCCCTTGCGTTGCGCTGAGGGCATTATACAACAGGGTTCTTTAGCGTGCCAAGCCCACCGTGACACGAGACCTCGTTTATTTTAAGTTCCCATACGAAATAACTGTGACTTTTATTTCGTAATGCCGAGTGCTTGGCGAAAGAACAGTCATTATCCACTTTCAAGTCTTGGGTCAGACCCGGCCGGGTTCGAACCCAAAACCTCCCACTTTCGGAGCGAGCACTCTACCAACTGAGATGTCGCAGTGGTTATATAAGTAAAGGGAGGTTAATCTAAGAGTGGGGTTTATACTGTCCGTTTCAAATCTTTGTTTGAGCCACGGCCGTTTTACAGATCTTTCACCTGTATACCTTATCACAAATTCCAAAACAAAACACCTGATATTAACACTAAATTCGTACCATTGCTCAAAAGTATCAGTTGTAAACCGTCTACCTTATAACGTCATTAAAACCGGGAGGTCCGTTCTTTAATTAATTAATTTTAACAAAACTTGACAATTTTCTTCTCACCTGTCTTTGGATCCCAAATTCGGAATAAGTTTCAATAAATTTTATTTTATCGCCAAATTTTAAATCTAAGTTAAAACTGATAAGATTATATAGAAGTTCGATATTCAATACTTCATCGATTAGGCGGCATTCACTTCTTTAGTTTAATTTTAATTCGGTCTTGAAAATGCCCTGATAAATTTGACAGTTAAATAAGGTGTATATACGTAAATTTAACAAAACAAACAAGCGGGTCAGATTGTGTATACTTAGAACAACCCATGTACATAGTTTACTAGGGAAGAAACGGTAACAGTTTGTTCATGAAATGAACATTCAAAGGCGCTAAATCAACAGATGAATTCTTTTTTATCTAATAGTAGACGATCTAGAATTACAATCGGAGAAGACCAGAAATGCAGACATACCTACTTAGCATTACTAAATATTAGAAAGTATTTTTGGATTATGGAAACCTAAGGGGTGGAATGAATCGTTACAAACTAGGTATGTATTGAAAAATATATTAAGAATGATGAAAATCAAGTAAATTTGTATTTAATTTGATTTTTTTACAAAGCAGGTGGCTACATGGCATTATATCGAACTGTGGACGAACATTTCACATATAACCTATAAATTGGAAATGATATTGCTTTCAATTTTGGGAGAGACTGGTCAACATAAGTGCCATGACAGTTGTTTCTGAATCCTTTGAGGATATTCTTTTCATAGGGAGGGGGCAGATCAATATAAGTGCCATGACATGGACCCCTTTGTCTATATGTGTTATTATATAATTATTTGTTATGTACACACATTTGTTGTAATTTTGAGTGGCAAATAAAACATGTTTAAATAAAAAAAAATATTACACTATACTTTACTGTAAGAAAATATAACGAACAGTTTTTAAAACGCATGTTGAAATTAAGATCTGTTAAGCGTATGCACAGTAGCCGAGGGGAACTTTTAATCAGATAAATAAAGGTTTTATACTAGTACATACAGATTAAAAGGTTATTTCATATGTAAAAGTTTATATAGAAGTTCAAGCATTTTTTTTACACGTATACACAGATACCATCTTAAATATGTAGAATAGGGCGGAATTTTAAGTAATCAAAATAATGAATTGTATTGTTCGCTCCGTTAGAAAATGCTTAAATTGTTACAGTATTTGAAATAAATGAAAAAAAGTAAAATGTAACATGTAAAAGTGACCACTAATTAAACTGTATAAATAAGATAGGATGAGTGGAATGGCGTTTTGTATCCCAGTCGAAACTGTCAGTTCTGAAATGGTGTATTGTACCCCAGTCACAACTGTCAGTTCTGAAATGGTGTATTGCACCTTAGTCACAACTGTCAGTTCTGAAATGGTGTATTGTATCCCAGTCAATAGATCCTTACAGCTTGCTTAATTCCGCATAACGATTTGAAACCATTGATATGCAGTTATATCAATGATCAATGGTCGAGTCATTGGAATAGCCAAGAACGTAATAAATTATTTTCAATTCAGCCTTGTCTGGGATTTACACCTTTATCCCAGTACAATAGGCATGAAAGTATTGTTCTTCGGCGCTGTAGAATCGGCCATAGTTATTTTACACATTCATTTATATTAAAAGGAGAACAACCTCCCCAGTGTGTCCCTTGTCAAGGTCAACAATCTGTCCAGCACATTTTGCTGGATTGTGTTGACTTTGCACCTACAAGGGATACTTTTTATTCAGCAATATCAATGCAAGATCTTTTTAGTAATGTCAGTGGACATCAAATTTTAAACTTCCTTCTGGAAATTAACTCTAAATAAAATATATTTTTTTTATCTTTAGTTTTACATTTTGATCGTTTTATTATTGAAACTATTGTATCTTTTACTTTTTCTAGCCGCGAATAGCTGCAATATTGCTGATGCGGCTTTAAACAATAATTCATTTACTCACTCACTCAGTCACAACTGTCAGTTCTGAAATGGTGTATTGCACATCAGTCACAACTGTCAGTTCTGAAATGGTGTATTGCACCTTAGTCACAACTGTCAGTTCTGGAATGGTGTATTGCACCTTAGTCACAACTGTCAGTTCTGGTGGAGGAAACCAGACTACCATGTGAAAACCACTAGATATCGGCAATTGAGCTGAGAGATACTCTCACACTTTGGACCTGTCCTAAGTGGACGGGCATTTATAAGTATCACAAGGAATTTAGTATTTGTGGCGTTTGTTAACAGCGGGAGGGTTTTCAAAAGAGTCGATACGAGTAAGTAAGGACCACATCACATTTTTCAATAACCACTGATAGTAATTTTGATAGTAATTTGTATTCTAAACATGTAATGGTCGATCTACCAAAGCCGAGAAGCTATTATTAAAATGTCAAATTACCCGGTAAAATGTTTGGTGTCACTCACATGCGACATCTCTACTGTAAATCGCAAATTATGGTTAAAATATCTACCGTCTTCCTATAATAACGGGATTCGGAGTCAATGGTATGAATTAGCGTGTTTTTTGTTTTGTTTTTGTTTTTTGTTTTTTTTGTTTGTTTGTTTGTTTTCCCTCAGAACCATTCGATACCAGTGGTTGTACACTTAACTACATGCAGTTACAACCGGGTACAGTTCGGAAAACCGTCACTTCTTTAAAGTACTCATCTATTTGATTTGTTTGCTTGTCTCTGTTTAGTTGCTTGCCGTACACTTAGGTCCTCATTGAAAATAAAAAGTGACTGACTTGATGAGCATGTGGTACTCAAGTTTATTTATTCGTCAAACAGTTTTCTTTTAAGCAACATTGTTTTACCAATAGATCTAGTGGACCCATACTCTAATATGTATATGTAGTTTGTAAAAACTTGATAGCATATTTTAGATACAAAAAACTATTCATACTGAAATATATTGTCCACCACGTATTGCGATTACAAAGCGCTGGTTGAGGCACCCAAGTCCCGTATTACCAAACTGTCATATACCAGTTTTATTAAATATTTTAGATAGACAATATCATTTAAATGTATTTTATGATTAAATTTTAAAAATGGTATATGACAAAACCGTAATTAAGATTTACCGAAGCTACTTTTAGGGTATTCTGACAACCTTTAACAAAGCTTTCGTTATTTTTTAAAAAAAAAATTAAAGATTAAAGATAGATTAATAATTTTCTGCATAACTCGAAAATAACAAAATTATTAACGTTTTCAATTACAGATTTAAATGAAAGAAAATATGATAAAAGAATGTGATTAAGTATTTTTTAAACGGTGTCCAATTGAAAGGAACTATGGTTTTATTACACTGTGTCCTTGTACATAAACAACATACTTTATTCATATCATTGTACATGCATGTGTGCGTGAAGGTCGGTGCATAAAAATGACCTTATTTTGGCTACTTGCATTCAAAAAATTCAAAAGTGTAAAATAATGAGTCAGATTTTTCAATTATCCATTTGAAAAAAACTGAAGCCCGTACTCGCTATAAAGGTTTCAAAAGCATTGGGTGCAATTAATTACGACACATTACAGTCAAACCTGTCTATAAAGGCCACCAAGGGAACTAGTAAAAGTCGCCTTTACGGGCAAGTGGTCCTTATATACAGGTTCTAATAATATGAATAAAGAGCAATTTGGATATAATTCTACTGGCCTTTATAAACAGGTGACCCTTCTGTAGAGGTGGTCTTTAAGGCAGGTTGGACTGTATATGACAGTTTTGTGCTTTATTAACAAAGAAACCGATAGTTTAACTAAACTTGTCAGTGAAAATTAAAAATCACTGGTAGATAAAGAAAAAAAAGTCAATGACCTATGACCTCTGTATGATGGTCATTTGAGAAAAAAAAATTGTGTAAAAAAGAGAGATGAATAAATAAAATGTCAATTAAAGTTAGTCAAAACCAAATAACCACGATAAGATCAATTTTATTTTAAGAGAATTTCAAAAATAAAATGAAATGAAATAAATATAAAACAGAATTTTCTTTTACAGTTATATTTTTGTTTAAATTTACTTAACCTAAGACCCGTCTCTGTACGATAAACAGTTATTATGTGTTCGACTCAGCTTAATTCAGGATTCTGTTTACCGTTGAAACCCAACAAATAAAAAAGAATTCTACAATAACTAAATTATATTTGCTCATAAAGTCGAAATATTTTTATGTAAATAAAATATTGATAAAATCAGGGCTTTGATTGTGTACAGGTATGAGATGAGTAGGCCATTGCATTCAGTCTATCAGATAATTGGACCGTCTTCTTTAGAAACATTATTTAGAAGGCAATAATTTGAACATCATAGAGTTATAAAAATATTTTCATTAAGGTGTTGTGTAAATTAGATCCTCTTTTAAACATTATTCAGAAGGCAGTACTTTGAACAACATAAGTTATAAAAATATTTTCATTAAAGTCCTTAATAAATACAGTCAATATATACCGAAGTATGTTGTCGGTGGACAATAGAGATTTAGTGTTTTGACCGATTTATAAAGTTAAATATGTGAAAATACTCTGGACCATATATATGATAAATACAAACACTCATAATGGTTATCTATTGTGACGGATGAATGTTTTTCCTAATTAAAATGACTAATTCATTTATTCATTACATAACTCTTGTGCATTATTTGGTATAAGGAAGGTTTAATTTCAATTTCTTTCCATTTTCGTTTTGGTGCATTACTTATTGAAATAGTTAGCACCCTAAACGAACTACCTCCGACGCTTTGCTCCACTCTACAAAGTACTTTAAATACCCACTTTGATAAACAAACATTCATAATGGTTATCCATTGTGACGGATGATTTTTTCCTAATTAAGCTGACTAATTCATTTAATTCACAAACACTTGTGCATTATTTGGGATAAGAAGGATTAAATTAGTGCATTACTTATTGGAATAGTTAGCACCCTAAAACGAACTACCTCTGACGCTTTACAGCGTCCACTCAATTACTTTAAACACACAAACACCCATAATGGTTATCCATTGTAACAGATGAATGTCATTTCCTAATTCAAATGACTAATTAATTTATTACACAAACATTTGTGCATTATTTGATATAAGAAGGATTAATTTTCAATTTTTGTATTAGTGCATTACTTATTGGAATAGTTAGCGCCCTAAACCAACTTCCTCAGACGCTTTACAGCGTCCACTCAATTACTTCAAACACCCACTTTTATAAACACATACATTCATAATGGTTATTCATTGTGACAGATGATTTTTTCCTAATTAAAATGACTAATTAATTTATTCATTACATAAACACTTGTACATTATTTGGTATAAGAAGGATTCATTTTCGATTTTCGTATTGGTGCATTGCTTATAAGAATAGTTGACGCCCCTATTTACCTCAAACGCTCCACCCCGTGTTTGTTTCAAAGTACCAGTATGTTCAATTTCGTATTGTGGAACTACTATTCGATGTCGTATACAAAATACTTCAAGCCCTCACTTTGTCCTTATTTAGTAGAAGCAGTATTATTTCAATTTTCGTATTTGTGAACAAACTATTGAAATAGTTGGCGCCCTACATAAAGTACTTCAACTGCACCCAATACCCTTTTCTCCCGATTTAATACAGTAAGGACTATTTTCAATCAGAAGCGTTTGAATTACGTGCAAGAGCTTAGAAGAGCACCCACACAACAAATCGAACAAATGGGACACAGGACACTAGATAAACAAGATAAACATATATTGAGGGCATGGATTAAAATAAAACAGTATTGTATAATAAGAATTAACCAGAAACCCATTTACTTCTGCATTTTATTTTACATATGACAAAAATAAAGGACTTTGTACCCCGTATCCTAGAGTTTCTCAACAGTTTCCACTATTGTATAAATAAAATTGCGGTCCTGCATATCGATAACAAGTGCGAGTTTTTATAAATGTACCAGTACTTAAATTCATATACATGTAGTTATTTCATTTTTTTTGAACATGCAAAAACGAAATACGGGATAGTCATTATATCTTATCTTCACAATAATTATAACCGTGCCTAATGTTACCATGGATCCGGTTTTAGGTTAGTTTAACACATAGATGGCACTTCCAATAAAAAATTAAACATGCTGTTTGAAACATTGCTTCATTTAATATAGAATACGACAAGTCTTCTTTTCAGTTTAAAATAGAAGAGATAGGTTTGTAACTGAAAAACGGTATTTGATAACAGCCAAAAACGATTCATATAATCAAACAATACAATTCAGTAATAGGAGCGACATAACAAGAAACAATGGAGAAACAATGCTGATTAGTTTGTTTTTATATATGTCGGCTTTTGTCTAAGTTTATTGGCATATTTATCTTGCATCTTGCTAATTTGTATATAATTTTATCTATTTTCAGATGAAGACATAGTTATGATAAAATTTGTTGACAGAGAGTCATGATAAGACAGCCTACTGCTACATCAGAAAATATACTCATCTCTCCATTATATAGAACAGTGATACCTTACTCCAGGAGAGAACTAACCATGCCAGGAATATATTCCACAACGTCTTTTCTACACAGCGAGGACAGTTCGTATCAAATTAACATTTCATTCAAACGAGCTGAGTCTGGGAACAAGACTGTGAATAAAAATAAAACTTTAAAGGTTACAAAAAAAACAACAAAAAAGGAATATTAAAAGTGAAAAAGCAAGACACATTTGAAACGATGTCTGGAAGTACAAATAAACTTAGTGATAATGAGCAGACGATATCAAAGCGGAGAAGAAATAGCGGAAGTACAGCTGAAAAACAAAAAGCATGCGTAAACGGAAGTAAGAAAAAAGTGAAATTTGAAGACAAGTTTGATAAACTCCATGCTATTGAAAGGAAATACAGACTTTTAAGTGATGAAAGTGGATGTGGCAATTCGTTGAAGAAGGGGGATAATTCTGAAGGCCAGAAACAGCTCCATCGCCCAACTACAAGAAAGGATGAAGACGTGAACATAAATAAACAAACATACAACACAGAGATGTCTGAAGTTTTTGAGCTTCCATTCCCAACGTATGATGTTTCTTCTGGAAGACTTCAACCAAATTCAGGTCCACAAGGTGTATCCATAAAGGAAAACGAGGGGAAACAATTAGAAAATCAGGACACTTTCTTTGAGTTTCATAAAGAAAAAGGAGTCAGCCATTGTGATGTTAGACTTGGAGTTGACAAATCGTACGATGTTGCCATAGAAGGACTTGTAATAACAAACAGTTCTAGTCAACCACGCAACAAGCCATCAAAAGACAATTCTAATCAAAAATGTTTAATTAAATCGCCCAAATTATCATTTTCAAATAGGACGGAAACTCAAGAATCAAATCATGTAAGAAACAAGGGTGATGGAACTAAAACCACAAAATGTCATAATAACATTTCTGGTAAAACAGTGATTAACACGGAAGGTGGCGCTACGGTTACTAGATCGCGCGTTAAACCATCCATGTTTTCCTTACTCTCTCATGAGATCACGCCAGCGCCTCTCGTGCCACCGAGATCTTACAGAAACTTTTGTGACGAAGGCAAAACAGATTTAATTGTTCGTTGGATTGAAAATGTTTCTTCTGTTCAAGCTAAAGAGGGCTTTTGTACTCTTTTGCATACAGACGATTTAGTTGAACACAGAAACGATAACTAAACATAATAAATTGTCATAGGAAAATTGTTAACAAATGGCATTGCCAGGCTAGACGAAACCGAAACTATCGGATGAAACATGTAACGTGCACGTGACCAGGAAGCTATATTAATTCCAACGTACACATGTATTAGACATTCACTTGAACATGCGAGAAACTATTCACTTCGACGTATTAGAGATTGACATGACCGGGAAACTATTACTCTGGACAACGTATCCGATGTTATATATGACAAATCTGGCGTTTGACCGGGAAACTAATAACTCTTGACAACGTATCCAATGTTATATGACCGATCCGGCGTTGGAACGGGAAACCATTTACTCTGGACAACGTCTACGATGTTATATTACAAATCTGTCGTTTGTTTTATTTGATATAAAGTATTTCTTGTCATTTTGCTCAAATTTTCTTTTTTATTCTTTGACATTGATTGTAGAATTCAAATTTGGTATTGTTGTACTCTGGTGCTAGTTCCAGAATGCATCCATAAAATGTAATTACCAATAGATGTAACAAAAACGTGAAACAATAATGTTAAGGTCTATATATATTGAAGCCACTGATTATAAAACCCCTGACTTGTGACAGATGCCTAGTCCAATATCAAAATTTTATGGCATTGATTGTAGAATTCAATCTTTGGTATTATTGTTCTCTGGTGCTAGTTCCAGAATGCATGCATGAAAAGTAATTAACAATAGACATAACAATAATGTTAAGGTCTAACCACTGATTATAAAACCCTTGAATTTTGATACTAAGTAGATGTCTGTGTCATTGGTGTGGGTAAAGTACTTTTTGAGTACATTTAACCATAACTTTGTCAATAAGATATCGCCGAATTACATAACAAATAGTCAGATAAGGTACTGACAATACAATATCACTTTGCTGAATGAAAAACATTGGATTTTTTATTTCACCAGTAACAAAAAACCAGCTTATGATGATTAAGATATATCTAAGTTACATATTATACCAGTTTTAATTTTACAGCACTAGACGACATTGTCGGACCACAATTCCTTATATGTAGTGTTTGGACCAAAATTGTGAAACCAAATTTTTTTCAAGAAGTTGAAAGATACCCAAAAGACTAAAACACATTAATACTAGTATATTTTATTAAATTTAGCTAAGGAAATACTTTGCTAAACCTATGCATTTGCCTAGCGGATTAGATAAAATATTCTGTTGATTGTTCAACGCTTGCTTATGGGCTAGTTGTGAAAAGGGTTAGTAACCATGTTGTTATGCGAAGTAGAAGAGCTGTAATGATTATCTCCCTTGTCATAACAAATTTATTGTTGCATATTGCATACGGATAGTATGTGTAACTGCAAACTAAGCAAATAAAAACAGTTGAATATTTTATCAGGTGGCATCAGCAATGCCTCTGTCTTTATCTCTGGTTTAATCTTAAGTTTTTTTAGAACTATAAAGTTTCTTATCTGTTTGAAATTACCACAATGCTGCTAATTTTTTATTCTAAAACAATCCAAACAACAAATGATCACGACAAAATAAAAACTTCCATACATCGAACAGAATCGAACCCACCTCGATAGAACATTAAACATCTGACCTTCGAGAAACTTTTTCAGGAAACGTTTCGAGAACCTGCTGATCATTTTCTGAACATGAAGTACTTATTGATCAGAAGCAGGGTAGCGATATTTTAAAACACCACCGCTGATTAAATTTGCATTTGTCCATTACATGTTCAGTTGTTAACATGAACTGAAACACCACATCTCGTTCAGCTTTCGGAATTATTCCATGTATTCGGTGCAAATTGACCGGGATCAGGATGTCGTTCGTAATTGCACCGTTTCTCTTTCAATTCCTTGAACGAAAAGTAAGCCTGGAATGCACTTAAATTGGCGCCGTTTCTCTGCTGATAATTGACTAAACCGTTTATCAAATTGGTGTTGAACTAGTGTTTGTAAATTTCATTTATATATGCATACTAGTATTTATGAACTGCTGGTATTGATTGGGACCCTCTAGTTCTATAACTTCCAACACATGCTAGTCCAAGTAAGCACGATTTGTAATTACTAGTATCAATAATACTTTTATTTTCAACCGGTTTCTTGTTTATGTGTAGGTTTCGTTTTCTTGTTTTCTTGTAGATGTTTTCCAGCCAAAAGGTTTATTCACAACAATTTTTAAAGGCAACAAAACCATTGTGTCACATAACACTTATTGAATATGCCATATACCATTTTTGAATGCATTTTATGATTAAGTTCAGAAATGGTATATGACAAATGCATTAGTTGATAAAACGTGATATATATCACCAGAATTAATTATCAAACACAAACATACCGGTCCATGTTCAAATCAGAATTCCAATAGCAAAGTGAGAAATGAAAACTGGCATTTTAAGTTAAACATGTGAACTTCCACCATGCAGGGAAGTGAGACCGGGTGTTCCGGAAGGATAAGCATCTCCTGACTAGCTAGCTACACCCGGCCCGTTTGAAATCAATATTAGGACTGAAAGAAACATGGAAATGACTTTAAATATTTATCACTTACACCGAAGCGAAAGGAGGGAACCGGGATATCCGGATAAAACCCCCAATCTTCGGTTAGTGAACAGACTAGCTGCTTATACTAGCTATCCAAGTGGATATCGGAGCCGAAATCCCAAACGAACATCTATTTCAGATGTTACGAAAGACGACAACAGTCACAGATTCTGTTGAGTTTAGCTCAATAGCCACAGAATCTGTATAAATCAGCTCAGTTGTATAAGCAAGCTTGCAGTTAGGTTAGACCATTTTTCAGTGATTGATGTTTATAAATACCAGAACACATTGAACAAATAAAACAAAATGCATGCAATAAATGGCAAGTGGTATGGATTGTAAAGATGGAAAAACAGAGTATAAGTTAAACTGATGGGAATGCGATTCAAAGCAAATCTTGTATTTGCAATACTTCATTTCGGCACCAATTGTTCATGTGGCGTTTAACTATGGAAAGTTTATAAAATTTGTGTTATGTCGGTACAATACTGAATTTACGCTTTTATAATAAATTAATTTTATTCACTTCAAAGTCATAAGAGTCATTAGGAAAACAGTACTCATATATGTTTCATTTTACTACTGGGTTGTACTGCGTTAAAACAATCATCCGAAAGAAGATTGTTTATTTGTTGATTGTACGGAGGTTTATTTGTTGGTTGTACGGAGGTTTATTTGTTGGTTGTACGGAGGTTTATTTGTTGGTTGTACAAAGTTCATTAGTCGTTTGTAGGATGAGTTGCAGGTTGTAATATAAAACAGAGGTAATTTGCAGTTTTGCTGAACTTTATTACAAACAACACGAAACAACACACATGTACAGCAAGAAAGCGGAATGTTGATATGCATATAGAGGGCAACCTCAAACTGAATAGACACTGCAAACAAAATATATAGTGAAGATATTTTCAACAAAATATCAAAGTTTTTTTAAAGACAACATATTTGTTATGTTTGATTATATAATTTTTCAACAAACGATCGGTATACCCATGGGCACAAACTATGCACCATTGCTTGTTGTTTATTTCTTTATTCGTATGAAGCACAATTCATTCAGAACTTTTATCTTCTTCATATTTGGACTTGTACCTTAATTGTAACACCCACGAAAGGCTACATTGGTGGTCATAAGGCAAACATGATTAATTCAATTTTTCTATCGTCGACTTTTCTTTTCTATGCATCAATATACCCGCTTCTCTTGTTTGTGGTGTATTTGTTTCACAATTAATATGCTAAGTTTTAGTTTGTTCCCATTACGGGAAATTAAATACAACGAAGCCAGCTGCTTTAAATCGTTGACACAAAGATACTGCAAGCCCTCAAAAACTTTTATGACTGTTATCACAATATCGTTGATAAGTACGATAACTCTGTATCCAAAATAACTTGGAAATATTTGACGTTCGGTTTTCACTTGTTCCATGTTCCTTTCATTTCTCAATTTTGTTGTTCAACTGTTTACAAATAAATTGTTGACTCGGAGATAGTGTAAGCCTAGGCTTATCAAGACCCTCAATGAGTTTTATGGTCGTATATCAAAATATTGCTGATAAGTATGATGCCTCTTTATATGACCCCTAATATACTTTACCTCTCATAGTTCCATGTTTCTTTCATTCTCAATTTGGCTTACACACGTGACGGGTGCAGTTACCTAAACAGGATGTACTTACCTTTCCAGAGCACCCGGCCTCATTTCCTTGGTGGAAGTTCATGTGCCTGACTAAATTTGATCGTTTTCAAAGTTGTTACGTTGTTTTGGGGTTGTTTGTTGAACATAGACTGGTATTTTTGTTTTGTTAGTTTATGATTAAACCCAGTGGTATGGTTAAAGAACTTTTGATGTTTGCGCGTTCACATTGGAATAGACCCAGATTGCCGTCCAGTCTAAGAAGGTTGTCTTGCATTTCTCTTAGACCATGGTAGTTACGGTGAGCCATTAGGCTAGTGTCAAGCTCTTGATTACGCAGCACGTTTTTGTCAAAGCCAGTCGACACTAATTAATGTTATTTTCTGACGTCGCTGGAGTTATCGACGTAATCAGCCATATATTCACTACGTTGGCCATATAACTCTTGATAACCTTTGGGATTCTGTTGTATATTTCACTCGGATTTCGGTCTGTATTTACTCTCATATCAAACTTACATTCATATATACTTAATTCAAATAGTTAAAATAAACACCATTATTTATTGTTATTCATACTTATCTAAAACTTAGATTAACGCCGTATTTAAATGTTTCAAATGTATTTCTCTTTCGATAGGTTATCGGCGTGTTGTGAATGTTGGTCCTTTTTCTTGTATATATGAAATTTTCTGGTTGTGATTAGTTTGAGAGTTAAGCGATTTTCTCTCGATGGTTGCCAGGTATAACTCAATAGTTGGGGTCATTTATAATAGTGTACGTTTTATACACGGGTCAAAACTGGAGTTAACAACTTACGTAGAGAAGTGTGTTATTTGAGAACTCTGCCAAAGTAATTACAGAGAGATTGATATAATGTGTTTTTTTCAAAATAATTCTGATGTTCTTGTTAGCTGAATAAACACTTTGCTGACCAGAGAAGAAACCGAATTCAAAACATCAGGACCAAAGGAATACGAACAAATATGTTCTGGAATGGAATGACTTCTTAAAAGACTCAACTACTTCTGCAACCAACTAATCCTGCAAATGATGCCACTTTGATTTCAAGAACTAAAAAGGTTTGTAAATTCATTTCTGTAACGGTAAGATCTGCCTTTCGAAGGAAATGTCTTTTTGAATTTTGAAAGCGATGTTAGTAGAAGTTTATTTAGTAAGACAGAGGAAACTTAAATGATTTTCGATTTAAAATAAAAGAAAGAAAGAAGACCTTATCCAATCAGGCACAATACTTTGACAAATTGAACGAGTAAATACACTGAGTGTTTGTTATTTTGAAAGAAATTGGCTAAAATTTAAAGTAAGTCTTTTAGAATTTCGTAACATAGAATTAGAAAGAAAAAGTTTCCGTTAATTTTTAATCCTAAGAGTTTCCTTAAATGTTTGGTAAGTTTGAACTGATATTCCAAAATTAAGGAAGAAAGATGATTAAAGTGTCATATACCTTTTTTTAAAAGTTTAATCATAAAATACATTAAAAATGGTAAGGTCATATACCATTTTTAATGTTTTTCATGATTAGATTTTAAAAAATGGTATATGACACAAGTAAACGTTTTTACAAGCACACACATGGAGCAATGCACAATTATGCATTTTAAAAAACACGGGCTAACCCAATGTTTCTGAAAGTAAATGATATAGTAAATTTTATGTACATTACACACCAACATATAACATTATAATGAATCAAAGTTTAAATATTTAGTAATTTCACATTAATTTTTACACCGAGACCATTAAAATAAAAACCAACTATTTTGGGATATTTAAGGAGACATTAAGACAATTCATATCCTCTGGTAAATATTGACATTTGGAGTTGTAATAGTCCAATCCGTTTATCTACATTATCGTATTTATAATTGCGTTTAATTCATACATTTTCTTGGTCTTTAAATGTAAACATTTGAGTATACAGTGCAGACCTGTCGAAAGTTTAACACATTTTCTTGGTCTTTAAATATAAACATTTGTGTATATTATAGACCTGTCGAAAGTTTAACACATTTTCTTGGTCTTTAAATATAAACATTTGTGTATATTATAGACCTGTCGAAAGTTTAACACATTTTCTTGGTCTTTAAATGTAAACATTTGAGTATACAGTGCAGACCTGTCGAAAGTTTAACACTGACCTAACGAATCAGTACTCAATCGTCCCGGCCCATCGTTAGTTATATCTCGGCAGTTGGTGGCATATTTCGACTGCTCATACTTATAACATTTTGAATTTTCTGAATGAAAATTTTGAATATTCCACAATTAATCATGTGACCATTAGCTACTTATATCTCAGCTACTCGGCAACCGAGCTTCAACTCATTTTTGTTAGTTCAGTGTTAAACTTTCGACAAGTCTGTATACTGTATATTGTATACATGTATATTTAGAAATTAAATTTGGAAAATTTACGTTTTTAAAAACGTTTTTCCCGTGCCAGTAGGTGGTAGCAGTGACATTTAATATAGACCGGTTAGTATCACCGACTTATTCACGTTCCACAATTTTATTATGAACAGGGTGAAGTTAATCAAGGTTCAAAACAAAGTATAATTGTACTATGTACGTATCCCTTCAAACATTTTAATACGTTTGAAATAAACACTCATTTTGTATTAAGTTGTATAAAGTGAAATGAAATTAGAGATGAAATATAAAACTTTTGAATTTTGAAAATATGTACAGTCAAACCTGTCTAATAATGCCACCCAAGGGAACCAGTAAAAGCGGCCTTTACGGACAGGTTGTCCTTATATACAAGTTCAAATAATATGAATAAAGAACAATTCTACAGGCCTGTATAAGCATGTAGCTCTTATATAGAGGCGGCCTTTAAGGCAGGTTGGACTGTATAGTTGTACTGTGTACGTATTCTTTCAAACATTTTAATAAGTTTGAACCTAAAACACTCACTTATGAAGTTGTATAAAGTCAAATGTCAAAATCAGGAAAAAATGTACATTGTACTTGACAAAACCAAAGTAACCAAGAACACTTAACAGCAATCACAATACAAATGTAATAGAATAGATAAATGGCATTAAAACACATTCAATTCCATTGTATTGGATTAATGGTATTGTCATATACCATTTTTTGAATGTATTTTATGATTAAATTCAAAAAATGGTATATGACAGTATATATAATCCAAGAGTGGTTCAAATAGTACTGAAGGCTTTGTCATCAACAATGGTCTCTAAAAACAACCGTGACTGGAACAAGAAAAAAAATCCAGTGCGCGCGCGCGCCTGTGTGTGAATTATCACGTAGGATTGATTGTTTTTCAAATTTTGCAATCATATCAATAATTAACCAGTAAACTAGAATCTATATAATCTGTATTTTATTTTTTCCGACTGTTGTAATATTTTCCCATACAGATACATTTCTACAATAAAGTGCAATTGTTCTGTTAATAAACTCAGTGATCCTGTTCAACTATTCTCAATAAAGTTCACATTTCTTTAACAAATATATATACATATTTAGCCTGTAAACAAGACTATTTTATCTGAATTTGAAACAAAATACATGTATGTTGCTGATGGTCAGATAAGCTTTAAATATGAAGAAATGAAGGATATTCATATTTCTACAAACATTATTACAATGACTAAACACATACTGCTAAATACGTACTATACTGGTATTTAAATATATAAATATTCAAGTTTTTACAGTTTTAAGGTATCGGATTTTCAAACACTAAATGGTAAGATATAGTAACTGTATTGGTTGCTATATGAATCAGGATCGGTCTTTTAAACTAATGACGGTATGAACAATATTATATCTAATATTGGATATCTTCATACGTAAGTTCAATTATAATTAATTATTCAGATTATTTATTTATGATTAGATTCTGTAATCTCCTACCTGGTTAATATTACAACATCTTTAAATCAATCTGAACTGTACTTATTGTCAATCAAGAACAAACTAATCAGTCTATGTCCAAAGTAAAGTCCCAAAAGTCGCTTTGAAAACTAGCAAATTGAGTTAAACATGTGATTTCCACTAGGGAAGTGAGGCCAGGTGCTCCAGAAGGGTAAGTATCTCCTATCTAGCTATAGTTATACCAAATGTCATAAAAAACATAATGGGAATTAAAATTCATATACTCTTACGGTAATTAATGTGTTAAACCAATTGTTCCAATGATTCAACAACATTGCTTTGAACTAAACTTCGATTGACTAATTCCTTTATAACTGGATTTATACTCCGCTCACTGTTCTAAATTGTTTAATTATCATTGTTCCGGTTATTTTGTTTTCTCTCATATTCCGTGATTTGTACACTACTGAACTAATGGGTATGATTTCAGTACAACAACGGTCCGACAAACGCTGGGATATTTTTATACCAGTATCCTTAACTTGTTCTCATGCTTCACAAGATTTCAATAACTACGCTTTTTATACTTTATACAAAAACATATACATGTATAAGAAAACATACAAAAAACTCAGTATACAAGGAAGAATGATAACAAAGTTATAAGGCATAACATACATATGCGTACTGACTCTTTTGATAGTGCGAATCAATGACGAGTCCATGCACTTGGAATAACTCCAGTGGTTGTCCAAGAGTGCTTTACCGGAAATCAATGATTTCAATATGTGCTTGTGCTTTCTTTCTTTCTTGTCGGTCTTGTTTAGTTGTTTCTATCATTTTCTTTTAATTTTTTTTCATATTTGAATTGGCTGTTCTAAAGTGTTTGATGTACACCTTTTAGTTACAAACTCATATTTTGATTGCTTTTTCTGATGTTAAGCTAGTTGTGAAACTTTTAGAAATTGTTACCTCTGCATTGTATTTCAAAGTGACATATACATTTTTTAGTGTATTTTATGATTAAATTAAAACAAAACTGGTATATGATATAAGCAACAATGTACAGTTAAGATACAATTATCTGTCACGTTTACTGTGACACAGAACATATCAAACAAACAATGTGCAGTTAAGATACAATTATCTGTCACGTTTACTGTGACACAGAACATATCAAACAAACAATGTAGCTTTAATCAAATGGAAGAAAGCAATTTGTACCTGAAAAACATGTACTCGCTAGTAGTCAATGGTGATTCCGCGTGGTGCATGACCTTATGTATGTATTAAATAAAACATTTTGACTATTGGTCCAAGCCATTACTTGCTTTACAACAAGTAAATATGCACACAGGAATGTCTTATTTTATCCAACAACTCGACTCGACAGGTATACTTTATCCAATCAAGTGTTATAAGTCAGTATGTAAGGAAAAGGTATACCAAGATTGAAGGTTGTATATGTTCATTCGACCATTTGCAAGATATGAAGGCAAAATACTTGTGATGTCGTTTTCTATTCCTGACCTATATACCTTTTACGAGACAAGTGTTTGATTCCATCTACCTGAAGAGCAAACAGACTCTAAATTATTGTAATTCACATCCAGAATTAATTCTCGCCATATATTCTATTTTCACCTTACTGATTAGCGAGTGGCTCATGAATTGTAAATCTAACGGCAATGTTTTTGTCATTGAAATCCGATTATGAACAACATTAGAAGAAGCATAAAACATGAAACATAACATGTACAATACATAGACGCCCAGGTGACTTGACAATAGAATGTCAATTTATTATCCAGTAAAAAATCCATACCTTAATAAATAAAATCTATATCTCGACTAACAAATACTATATCGATATCAAATAATACCTTTATAAATAAAATCCTGAAAATTTTATACAGTTTTTAATATTTTGTAAAAGAATAATAACAATAATTTAAAATAAAATAACATAAAAATACAAACAAATAAAAAGGAAGAATGAAAAAGAAATTACACACTAAAGTGTAAGGGAGAATTATGGTAATGCCGCATTGAGATTTATCCATTTGGTATGCATTGTTGCCAATTTTGCACTAAAATTAAACTTATGTATAATAGATTATTTGCATGTTGCAGTATGATTAATGTGTGTACTGGGTAAAGGGTATACTATAAAGCCGACATGATTTTCACATTTTATGTTAAAACCAGAATATCATTAATACTGAGGTAATACTGTGGAGACTTCACAGATGATTGTATTTATTATCAGTATATATAGGTATTGTGTGGAGGAGTTAGGATCTATTCTATGAATATTTATTTCTCTGATATTTCTAGGTGGATCCATAACAACGGTATGGTAACCGATTTCTAAAAGAGGTTTTGGAAGGCGTTGTCATTTTAAAAAACACCCACATTTGTTTTAAGGTAAGTGTCATTGTGACAATCTAGCATTCAGTTTGGAAGAGGGGTTTTACTTTGTCTTATTTGAATCATTTTTTAGCTCACCTGAGCCAAAGGCTCAAGTGAGCTTTTCTGATCACAATTTGTCCGTTGTCTGTCGTCGTCGTCGTCGTCGTCGTCGTCGTCGTCGTTGTCGTCGTCGTAAACTTTTCACATTTTCATCTTCTTCTCACGAACCACTGGGCAGATTTCAACGAGACTTGGTCAGATGCATGTCTTGGTCGGTGCAATTCAAATTTGTTCGTGGTGTTGCCATGGCTACCATAACTAGGTCAAGGTGACCTAGGGGTGCAAAAATCTTAAAAAATCTTCTTCTCCGAAAGTATTGATTAGAGAAAAAATCTGATGTGATATTTGGCTTCTCTAGGGTCTTTAGCCTATAGTTTGTTCATTTTGTGAAATTCGGACAAAAAATAGGTTACGCGTTTTTGCGTTTAATTTTGAAAAAATCGTAAAATAGCTTCAAATTGTTATAACTTGACTATTTGGCCAGATAATGACATGGGGTTTTCAGTTTTGACATCTTCTTGTTAGTATCTTCAAATTGAGGTCAAGGTCAATTGTGAAGGTCGTGACCTAATTTTTTTTACCTCTGATTATAATTATTATCTCGAAAACTATAAACTTTTTGTATAGGCATGTATATTAGAATGTTGTAGGTATTGATACAACAATCATTTTGGTGTATAGAAAAAGGTCATGGGTTAAAAGGTCAAGGTCACAGATGTAAAACAATACCAAAATGGTTACTTATCTCGAAAACTATAAACTTTTTGTATAGGCATTTATATTAGAATGTTGTAGGTATTGATACAACGATCATTTTGATATATAGAAAAAGGTCATGGGTTCAAAGGTCAAGGTCACAGATGCGAAACAATACGGAAATGTTTAATTATCTCGAAAACTATAAACTTTTTGTATAGGCATGTATATTAGAATGCTGTAGGTATTGATACAACGATCATTTTGATGTACAGAAAGAGGTCATGGGTTCAAAGGTCAAGGTCACAGATGCGAAACAATATGGAAATGTTTAATTATCTCGAAAACTATAAACTTTTTGTATAGGCATGTATATTAGAATGTTGTAGGTATTGATACAACGATCATTTTGATGTATAGAAAAAGGTCATGGGTTCAAAGGTCAAGGTCACAGATGCGAGACAATACCGAAATGGTTAATTATCTCGAAAACTATAAACTTTTTGTATAGGCATGTATATTAGAATGTTGTAGGTATTGACACAACAATCATTTTGATGTATAGAAAAAGGTCATGGGTTCAAAGGTCAAGGTCACAGATGCGAATCAATACCGAAATGGTTAATTATCTCGAAAACTATAAACTTTTTGTATAGGCATGTATATTAGAATGTTGTAGGTATTGATACAATGATCATTTTGACGTATAGAAAAAGGTCATGGGTTCAAAGGTCAAGGTCACAGATGCGAAAACAATACTGAAATGGTTAATTATCTTGAAAACTATAAAAGTTTTGTATAGGCATGTATATTAGAATGTTGTAGGTATTGATGCAATGATCATTTTGATGTAAAGAAAAAATTCATTGGGGTTTAGTATTTATGTTTTCTTTAAATCTATCAGCTAGCCATTAGTTATCAGGTGAGCGTATAAGGCCCATGGGCCTCTTGTTTTAATTTCGTGGTCTTGATTGCTTTTGCTATTGTACACAACATTGTCTTATGCTCCAAGTGACAAACCATGCGATCTACAAAATCAAGCAGAAAATTTGGATAAAAATGAATATGTAATAGATCAAGCTTTAAGCAAGTTGAAAATATTGTAACTTGTCGCTTTATTGTTAAGAGGTATTTAAAATCTGGATATGCATGTTTTTGACGTCCCCTAGTTCTACGTTCTTTTCATTCCCAATTTGAATTACACATATATCGGTTGTAGCTAAGTAAACAGGAGATGACAACCCTTCCGGAGCACCAGGCCTCACTTCCCTGGTGGAAGTTCACATATTTTAACTTAATTTGTCAGTTTTTTAGTATTTACTTAGCATTTTGGGTTTGTGGTTTAGACATGGACCCTTATATTTGTATTTTTTCTTTAAATCTTAATGAAATAATACAATTCATGACAATATATATGTGTGTTATGATGGACATGATAGATATACTGTAGAACATAAAGGTCACACTTTATTGTCAAGCTACTTAACAATAAATATAAATGGTTAAGGGTGAATCCTATAAAGTTCACTTAGAGAGGACAAGCACATAAAATAAAAAACAGTCATTTAAATTTTATTTTAATCCGTAATAAACCCATCCAAGTCTTAAAATCAAACAAAAAGTTCAATTTTTCTGAAGCTCCATAAACTTAAATCTAAATTTTTAAGATATGTATAGATGTTCCGGTGTGGTAAAGTTATTACGGTATTCCAAAGTTGACCAAGTGTTTGTCAAACACTCCAACGGCTCCTTAAACTATAATGTAAATTCCTCTTTCCAAGTAGATTTAACTTTGATTTTAATTGTCTTGAGAATTGAAGTAATTATGACCATACCATAACGCACATGTCAATATAGTATATTCTTATACAATGCAGTAGAGTAGTTAGCAACAGAACAATGTCGTACACTTTCTTTTATTAAACACGGAATAGAGAATGAAATGAAACAATTAACATATGTTAAGTTTGTATGTATGGTATTAAGTTATCACATTTGAAGTGATATGACAAACACGATGGCTTCAGTTGTTCTTTTGTCAAATTTCCTTTTCTATGCAGCAATATGTCCTCTTACCTTGCTTGTTATGTATTTGTTTCATGCTTTGGTATTGTTTGTTCACAATTCGGAAATTTTATATAACGAAGCAAGCTGCCTAGGATTTTGGTATATATCCAATAATGTTTTGTTTCTAACATTGACGTTTAGTGTCCAACTGCGGTAGCTCAGTTGGTAGAGTGCTCGCTCCGAAAGTGGAAGGTCGTGGGTTCGAATCCCGGCCGGGTCTGACCCAAGACTTGAAAGTGGGTAGCGACTGTTCTTTCGCCAAGCACTCGGCATTACGAAATGAAAGTCACGGTTCTTTCGGATGGGAACTTAAAATAATCGAGGTCCCGTGTCACGGTGGGCTCAATGGCACCCTAAAGAACCCTGCTGTATAATGCCATCAGCGCAACGCACAGGCAAAATTGCTGCACCTTCGCCTATAGCTGGCGACGTCTCGATATAAGTGAAATATTCTCGACTGGGACGTTAAACACCATTACTCACCCACTCACTCAAACAATGAATGAATGTCTCTATAAAATAGTTCTAACCAATTTTACATTCATTTTGTTTAGTCTGGAGATGTAGGGTTTGGACGTTTTTTCGTCTGATATATAAAAGTAGTTGTACCATATCAGACCATTTGCAAAGTTAAAACTTTAATCTTTCTGTTCAATTTTTCTCAACCGTGTAGATCTGACAATGTGGGTATATTGTGAACGATGGTTCCTTTGCGTCTTTTACAATATCAAACTGTCAATTCAGCTAATATCGTAGTCCATCTCTTATAACAACAGCGAAGGGCAGACAAAATGCGGCCTTATGCGCCTTCTGGCGAGGAGAGCATTAAGCTTAAGTCTCTAGTAACAATCTTACTATTTACACTATGTGGATCCTATTCTCAGCTACGAAAGCCTATTAATTAAGCTCATGAATAAAGAAAAATTAAAAGGCGTAATAACGCGAAAAAAGGCTTCATAACGCGAATTGAAAGGCGTAATAACGCGAATTGAAAGGCGTTATAACGCAAAATAAAGGCGTAATAACGCGAATTGAAAGGCGTTATAACTAGTCTAAACCCCTTTTAAAGGCGTTATAATGCCTTTATTTCGCGTTATAATGCCTTTCAATTCGCGTTTTTACGCCTTTTAATTTTTTTTATCCATGAGCTTAATAGGCTTTCGTACTCGGCGATTAATTCAACTATACATTATTTTTACACTGCATTTCCATTCCATACAATTGGCCTGCAGGTTGTTCTGTCATACATGATGTATTAGGTATTGTGTCACACAAATCAACCAGGAATAAATAAGATACTACGTTCAAAATTTAATTAAAAAAACTTAAAAAGCAACAATGTTTACCTTCTTTTATTACATCAATTTACCCGATACACGCAGGTTTCCTTCTACGCCTTTTGTGGAGTTCATGTGGTGTGATCACGATTCGACGTCAAAATCACTGCTTCTGGTGATGATACTAAAACCCAAAAGAAATTTTCATTTATTATATTTATGAATGGCAGCCATTCGATCATTCAAGGTATTGAAAACTGTTGATATGAAACAAGAAATACGCAGATCTCGTTTGAAAAGCTCTGTCGATTAGGTACATGACCTTGACCAAAAACGAAGGTCCATGCCCATTAGGATCGGTCTATATTTAAGATGTTCACATTATGTTGGGAATTAAAATTACCTTGAATAAATAAATAAATAAATAAATAAATGAATAAATAAATCTAAAGGCTAACAGATTTAATCATTCAAGATTTTCTGGTTTCATTACGATTTACGACCAAGATCTCGAAATGAAACTTAAACTCATTTAATATTTATAATTAATGACAATATCAGGAAACATCTAAATAGTTCAATACTTCAGATAATAGGGTTAATTTAAATGTATTTGTAAGTAAGGTGGTAGTATCACGTCCTAGGTTTGTCAATGGTAATAATTTGTCGTCGACTATAAGATTGACAGATCTACAGGGTGTTTCAAATTATATATCCTATCAGAAGACGGGAAGTAATGGAGTTTTACACCCAGTCGAGATTCGTTTATTGTATTTAGGTGATTAGTTTATAGACAGTGGAGAAAACCGGAGTGTCCGAAAAACACCAACCTTTTGTTAACCAAATGATAAACTATTTCACACTAGGTTCTGTCCGGAGTGGGATTCGAACCTGGGCGGTGAGAGGTACTGTGATCCGTAAACACGTAGACCACTCGGCCAAGGAGTCCCTGAAAAGAAGGAATTAAGGGGTTGAGACCAATGACTTAAGTGATTGTGAAAGGTATTAATTCTTAGTCTACAAAAACCTAAGTAATAGAGACATGTCATTGCGACTTTTTTATATTTTGGAAATACTGTAGATCACTTACTAGTATTTTTCGCTAGTCAAGCATTCGCGAGTAAGTGAATTCGCGTTTGGAATCTTATTGAATACAGCATACATGTATGTAGTCTATGTCAACATAGAAATATCTGTGTTCTGGGAATATTCGCGTCATATTTGAATTCGCGAATAGGATGAGTCGCGAATTTACGCGGAAAAATAAAAGTAATATATAGTAATGCAATGCAAAAGTAGCACAGAGAGGTACAAAGTTGTTTCACCAAGTAACGAGTTTCTGTTGTCACTTATATGTATATATGTACATGTACATTGCATTTGAAGCAGAAAATATTTGATGAACAAAACAAGATAGGTGAAACGACTTGTATACCTTAATCACATACATTAATTGATTTATTTTTGACATGTTTTTTTTCAAAATGGGATAGTTATAAATTTTTAAAACACCCTGTATACCTGTATTTTAAATTATCTTAATAATAAAATAATAAGATCGAGCATATATTTATTTGTTTTAAATGATATAGAATTCAGTAAGTATATATAAGTAACCTGGTTTAGATATATAGATTAACAGACAGACAGAGGGGAGCGAGATATATCGTCTTTAATTGTCACATCTAACAATGGCAGGTAAGGATTTTTAAATTCATAAAGACACAGATAAGAGGTTTGGGTTATAGGTAGAGTTTTTTTTCTAAAAAAAATCTAAAAAAATCAAAATCTGGATAATGGTTTAAAAATGTTCATATCTATCATCTGTTTTTATTGTAACAAAAACGCTTAAATTGCATTTATCAGGATATTTTTCATTCTGAGAGAGTTTACAGTGGATAAAAAGATAAGGCAGAGAAAGTATTTAATTTTTTTTCTTATTTGTACATTTATTCCTAAAACTAACTGTCGGTGCTAAAAGATGTAAATGTCGTTATAATGAGGACAAAATACACTGTGAACATCCGTTCCCTCAAATTATTTGTCGGCAAGTTGCGAATGTTGTTGTAAAGAAGGTCGTCATGAAAAGGGATCTTTATAGACAGTTCTCTTTAGAAATATTATAAGTTCAGTTGTATAATTCTATGTTGCATTTTAAATGGTTGAGTGTAATGTTGTCGGGTTTAACGCAGCACCAACAATGCTGCAGTCATTCGATCGTGGAAACCAGACGCCATCAATAGGCATACCTTTTCGTCATTTTCCGTAGTAAATCGTAAGATTAAGTTTCATTTTGCCGATAACGTATAAAACTGGTAAATGTTTTAAATGCCAATATTTGTCAGTATTTAATGTTTGTAAGCTATAGAAGCATTTTACGTAAAACATATATTCTGAATATAGTTGATCGGCATGAAATCAAAAATAAACATACAAATCCATGTCTAAAACACAATCCCAAGTAAAAAAAACCATACCAATCCATATCTAAACCATAATCCAAAAGCAAAGTAAAAACAAACATACCAACCCATGTCCAAATCACAACCCCAAACCAAAGCAAAGTAAAACCGAACATACCAATCCATTTCAAAACCACATTCCAAAAGCTAAGTAAAAACAAACATACCAATCCATGTCAAAACTACAATCCCAAAGCTAAGTAAAAACAAACATACCAATCCATGTCTCAACCACAATGCCAAAGTAAAGTAAAAACAAACATAGTGATTCATTTCCAAACCACAATCCCAAAGCAAAGTAAAAACGAACATACCAATCCATGTCCAAATCACAATCCCAAAGCTAAGTAAAACAAACATACCAATCTATGTCCAAATCACAATCCCAAAGCTAAGTAAAAACGAACATACCAATCTATGACCAAAGCACAATCCCAAAGCTAAGTAAAAACGAACATACCAATCTATGACCAAAGCACAACCTCAAAGCTAAGTTAAAACATGAACTCCACCAGGAAAGTGAGGTCGGATGTTCCAGAAGTGTAAGTAACTTCCGTTTAGCTAGCCACACTTGTGAAATCCCAATTGAAAATGAAAAAAAACATAAAACTAAATTGGGCGTCAAATACATTAAACGTTTTTAAAAGTACATGTAGACATATAATCCTAAATTTAAAATCCTTTAAACATAAATAAAACCGAAGCACAATTTATACTTAGCGGTTAAACTGCAAGCGATGGTCGGATTGAGGATAAGGCGGTCATTCATGCAACGGATTACAACAAATTAGCATATTTATTGATTAATTACTTAATCTTTATCAAGCTTCATTTAGCTTCAAATGTATGAAAGTAAATCAGCTACTACATGCATGTCTAAAAATTAGCATGCTTTTTAAGATATATCATGGTATTATGTGACGTCTTTTGAACTTACATTCAAAGGTAAGACATCATGACTGCATAGTGTATAATAGATAGAAATTGTTTCAGCGGTCTTAGAATAGTTGACTACATTATCGAGCGACAATCCGACTGGGTCAAGAAGGACAATAAAATAAGGTTAATGTGACATTACATTAGACACTGGTCAGTTATATTATATAGTCGTTAATATTTGATAACTGTTAATAAGATGCTATGCTTCATGCCGCAATAATTCAATTGAATAGACCAAGAATGTCAGTACCCAAGAAATGACAATCTAATTTTATCTATGCTGTTGGTTGAATCTCGGTTGACAACAAGCGGAAAGCTTTTTCTTGGATATTTACAAGTGGCATTAAAATATTGTCATGTACTACTTTTGAATTTTTATCAAATAATGAATTCAAATATCACATGAGGTTCATTTGATTGCATTATTTCATAAAAATTCAAAAGTAGCACTTGACAATATTACTCCTTTGAACTTATCCAAAACCATAATTCCCGGCAAAAATAACAATATACAGTTCTCATACTAGTAGTTATGTTTCTAATCATGTCTGTATTTCAAAAACCACAGATATATTTTCTGTATATTTTATTTTATTTATATTTTCAGAAATGACGTCAACTTGTTGGACATTATGGCAACGAATGCCATCTCGTTATCAACTGACTGTCCGTACCCCTGACAACATTGAAGAGGGGTTTTCTATAGAAGGGTACAAGTCTCCAAGAACGCCAAGACAGACTTCACGTGATAATTATCCGACAGCCATGTTGTCTCCGAAATCTGCCGATGAATCGCCGAGATTGGCCGAAGAGTCTTCGCGTACTCATAGTCCGCAAATTCCATATTTTCCAAATAGAAAATCTGGATATATTGATAATTATAAAAGTCAACAAAGAGTAAATTCCGCGAGGATGAAACTTGTCTCTGATCCAGCATCCGCAATGCCGGTACCAGGTTCGCGGGCTAAAACTGCGCCCTCTGTGCCTTTGACTAAATGCTCCAATAGAGGTCGTTCATCTATATATAGTCAAAGTAGTTTACGCCCGGAAAGCAAATGTAGAGACAGAACGGATAAAAATGACGAGAAAGTGTCAAGGCCGAACAGCATTTTTAATTTTGACGAGGAGTCCGTTATTTCAGATAGGTTAACAGCTCCAACGCCAGAAAAAGACTATAAAAAGTATATAGTCAAAGAGCTGCCAGATGGCACAATGTACATAGACAATGGTAAAATAATTTTCTACAAAAAACATCGACACGATGTCTCACAATTCATGAAAACATTCCCTTCTACTTCTAATGCTGAAAATGGTGGATTTCTAGCCAGTATTCGACATGAATACCTCAGAAAACCAAAAACGTAGCTCTACAAAATGGAAGAGGAAAGTTACTGGATCAGCGATTCCTGCAAAGACAGAGAATAGACTACAACAAAAAAGCTGGTCATATTTTGGATTATTATTCAATAGACGATGAAGACCGAATTTCAATGGACGATTTAGCAAAATTTACCAAATTCCAACCTACTGACTCTTGGCGAGGATGTGGTTCCCGACAACAGCCACGTTCAGCAACGAAAAGCGCAAAGGTCAGAAAATTGCGATTCGTAAATTCGATGCCGGAAATGGAAAATTCGAGACAGTCTTTCCCCTCAGATCACCACGATGATCCGGGTCAGTATCTGAAACTTAATTCTCAGTCTAAACTACACGACAGAAATAACTTTTATCTCCGAACACCAGGATTTAAAATGATGATTCCCAGTGGACAAATACCCAATGAAATTGAAAACTGTCATTGCGGAATGTGTCGTCTGGAAATGCTTATGGCACATTTTGGCGCATCGGTGACGCAACTTCCGGAAATGTACAGTCAGCATGTACAGCAACAAGTTGCAGACGTTCATCGTGTTGGAAGCTTGAATGCAGATCAAAATATGAACAACTCTACAGAGATTCGCGTTGAAAATACTGAAACCAAAACAACAGACGGCGATAATAATGTTAATAAAAATGAACAAAAAGAAAATGAAACTAAAAAATCATCAGAACAAAAACTTACAATAACTGTGCCTGCTATGAATTTAGACAGAGAGATTTCCGATTTAACGACAACAGAATCTGTGATCGACAGTGTCAGGATTGTTAACGAGGCGGCAAATACTGCATCTGTACAATCTGACCAAAACACTCAACAGCATACGGGAACAGAATAGTGTAGTGTGTATAATATATGTGTGTGGTAGCTAGTCACTTCAGTTTCTAGATAAAATTGTTTGAACGTAAGCAAACATTTTCTCAACAACGGACAATTATTTTTCATAATGTTATAAAGCATTGATATGCATAAACATACGCAAATCATCTGAAGAAAGCGTTTAAGACCATCTCAAAACAATTTATTAGATTCCAGTTTTTAAGTGTTCGTTCTTGTTTTGACATTTTTTGAAGTTTTTTTTAATTCAATATTTTTTGGTTTTTTAAATTGACATGTAACAATGCATATTATCAAATTTAACCAAACATTAATGCGTCAGTATTAAAAGGAATGACAATAACTGATAGATGTGTATACAGTACAGACCTGTAGAAAGTTTAACAACTAGCTAACGAAAAGGAATTGAAGCTTGGCTGGTTGCCGAGTTGTCGAGATATGGAAAGAGAAAAAATGCAGGTCGAATCGGGGATCAAACCCGGGACCTCCCACGCTATAGGCGAGTGCTCTACACAGACTGCTACATTCCTCCGTTCCTCTTTTCCCTTCAGGAATTGAAACCACCAGGTTCCACCCTGAGATCAACCTGTTGGTCGGCCACTTTCCAGGATCTTACGAGCCCAAAATGTAACAGGAAAGAGAAAGTTACAGGGTCGAACCCGGGACATCCCGCACTATAGGCGAGTGCTCTACCACTGAGCTTCCCAGACCGCTACACTAGAAAATAGAGAACTAGTGGCCAAACAACCGTCGTTTAAAGATAGATAACATCTGCCGCAAAGGTGTCGAAAGAGCAGAGACGAGCTGTTGATTTCGGCACAAATTCGTTAGCTAAGTGGTAAACTTTCAACAGGGACCAGTTGTTCGTAGCCTGATTAGTTAAAACTTGAATTTTGCATAATTTCAGATATATTGTAAACTTTAATGTTGAAAATGACTATATATTCAATCAAACTAAATAAAATGATAATAAAACTATCGATTTGATAATTATATTATCGATTAAACTCATCAAGCTTCGAGCAACTGGGTCCAGGTCTTTTTTTTAAATTCCAAAAGATAATCATAACGTTATGTAAGATTTATCACCCAATAATACTCTGTAAATACTAAACCAAATTCATCATTAATTGACACTCAGTTTTTTGTACAAATAAAGCTTAATTATTTTTTTCTGTATTTTTACGCCATTTTATACATAGTTTTAATTTTTTATGAAACAATGCATTAAAAAGTCTCATAACAGCATTTAAAAAAAACTTAATAGTATTCTTAAAATGTTTAAAATATGAGAGGGAAAGAAAGAAACTGAATGGGGTAATGGAGTTTTACGCCCCAGTCAAGTTTCTTCCCCTTATATCGTGGCGGTCAGTTGTGATGATATATAAAAAATTATAGTAAAAGAAATATTTTTCGGACATTAATTAATAAGTTTGGATATTAGTAATGCTGATTTGTACAGGTATACACCTTAACAGCCCTGTAGGCATGTAGACATATTGGCCTTATATAATAGTCTGCTTGTATTACATATTACATTTTTGTATGTCATACTCCAGACTACCAAAAGTTATGTAATTCATATGTATAAATAAGAGTCACTGGACACACAAGATACATACAGATAGACCCACACACGCAGGCACTACACGAGGAACAACGGGGATTGAAGCCAGTCCGGGACCCGCAGTCAAAGGTTGTTGGAACACCTCGACGAGACAGACACACAACAAACAGACAGCACCTGAATAAAGCACCAGTACCATCATTCAGTCTTCTAGTTTATCTACAACAGCCTTTATTATATATCATTGTTTGGTGCCGCGACTAAAAGAACCTGAAGTTACCACGGAAATCACAACAAGCACTAGACGATCTACGAGCCATAGCTATACGTAGGGTAAATATGCATACTAAAATGTGTTTCAAATGCGGTGACTCCAACCATTTAGTAAAATTTTGTCAACAAAAGAAAAAGAAATCAATTGCCAGGAAACTGAAGGACTCAAAACGTCTTTCAAATTTTTTAATTCAAAAACAAATTGAGGCGCAGGAAAGTTTAAAGGCATCGCTTGTTACACTGCAAGATAAATATCTAGTTTTAGAAGAAAATTTCCAATTGTCACAGCATATTTTGTTAGAACAAATCAGGACCCTTAGAGATGAAATACATAATTTAAAGTTTCGGCCAGACTTACAAAATTCACTGAAGAAATTACCGGTTATCAGTACTGTCAAGGATACATCTTTTTCGGAAAAAACAACAGAAAGCATCGCGCCAGTATCCAGGCAGGAAATTCAGAAGACCACATGTGCGCTATATGAAAATGACATAACCATTTTGGAATTAAAACAGAAATTTAAAAAACATTGGAAGAGAGACCTATCCTACCAGGAGGAACGACAAATTAAGGACTGCATTTTTATGTGTATAGACGGATTGTGCTCCGGAATTCATTCCTTAGTGACGTAACTTGTAAGTGTTCACAAACTTCCAAAAAATTATCTTGTGAATTTTTAAATTTAAATTTTGTGGTTAATGATACTAGTATATCAGTTATTGTTGTTTTTTTTTCATTTCCGAGATAGTGCCTTTCATCAAGGCAGATATGTTCATCCGTTTTAGGCAGATGTCATGCCCGGATGAATCTCGAGATTAATTACAGAAATTATATCATGTATATTTTTTACGATTTATGGATCTTGTTAACAAAGTTCAATCACTTAAAGATAAGTGTGTAATCCAGTTTTTGTTTCTATATAATAACAGTTTGTAAATGTTTAATTGATATACTAGTATAAGTGTTGATGCACTATTTGTGCAGAGTAGCTGTATTGTGACTTTTTGGATTATTTTGGACATTATCTAAATTCTTCAAAGTATAAACTTGTGACTTTTTACGTTGTGTTTGGACAGTATTCAATTACTTCCATGGATAAACATGTGAATTTTTACGTTATTTTTGGACAGTATTCGGGATTTATTCAGGCCATTGATTTTATTAACTTGTGCTATCATTCTTTCTAACTTGACTTACTTTCTCTCTTATATTTTCATTGTACTTTTTAAAATAATTATTGTATTTCATACACAAAAAAACCATTGACTCTTAATTTATCATAAATCAAATTATCAAAATTCAATTTTAGGAAAAGAAATATTTTGTCCTTTTCAAAAAATAAAATTATTTCATAATTTCATTTTTTGAGAATGGCATAAAACGTATGTGATATTATAAAAAATTATAGTAAAAGAAATATTTTTCGGACATTAATTAATAAGTTTGGATATTAGTAATGCTGATTTGTACAGGTATACACCTTAACAGCCCTGTAGGCATGTAGACATATTGGCCTTATATAATAGTCTGCTTGTATTACATATTACATTTTTGTATGTCATACTCCAGACTACCAAAAGTTATGTAATTCATATGTATAAATAAGAGTCACTGGACACACAAGATACATACAGATAGACCCACACACGCAGGCACTACACGAGGAACAACGGGGATTGAAGCCAGTCCGGGACCCGCAGTCAAAGGTTGTTGGAACACCTCGACGAGACAGACACACAACAAACAGACAGCACCTGAATAAAGCACCAGTACCATCATTCAGTCTTCTAGTTTATCTACAACAGCCTTTATTATATATCACAGTTCAAGGGTGGTGGAGGAAACCCAGGTACCCCGAGAAAACCACCACTGAGGCACCGGAAGGTTAGGTGTAAAGGGCATTTCCTATTTTAGTACAGCCGCAATTCCTGTACTAGTGTTACTAGTACAAGTCTCAGATATGGTTAATATTTTTATTGCACCCATAGAAATTATATCTCTTCTACTTCCCAGTACTTATCGTTATTTGCGGCAATGTCAACACTTTTAAAGGTAAACTGTCTTAAAGATCGGTGGGTACGTTGTCACATCAGTAAATTTTCTACCTGCTGCCTTGAGCTATTATTACTTTTTAAGGATTTGTAAATACCGAGTGACTGAAGTGGAGTGATTGAGTTTTACGCCCAGTCAAGAATCTTTCACTTACAATACAGACCTGTCGAAAGTTTAACACTGAGATTACGGAAAAAAGTACAAGATCGGCTGCTGAGTGGAAGAAATATAGATAGCTAGTAACCAAAAAGCTGCCTAGAGATAAATAACAGCTATCAAAAAACCTAGATAAAGCTAACAAGGGGCAGAGATGAGTTGTCTATTAGTTTAGTTTAGTGTTAAATTATCGACAGGCCTGTACTGTATATCGAGGTCAGTTCAGATTTTGGAGGAAACCGGAGTGCCCGGAGAAAACTGTCTACCTTCGATAAGCGAACTGACAAACCTTTTCACACACTAGGATCTGCCCAAAGTGAGGTTCGAACCTATGCGGTGAGAGGCGCTGTGATTTTAACTACTCGACCACCTAGCACCCCTTCCGATTGCTTGGGCAAAGATGAGTTACTAAGTATTATCATTCAGACCAAACTGGAAATCGAACACAAAGAAACCTTTTAAACACAACAATAACTATCAGAGAGAGAGAGAGAGAGAGAGAGAGAGAGAGAGAGAGAGAGAGAGAGAGAGAGAGAGCAGTACATTCGTTAATACAATAGCGTAAAGAGAACGGTTATAGTAACACATGCTTTGTTACCTTGGTTTCTGTAATGGGTTTGCCAACTACACTTGTTATAACCAAAGCTGTCAAACTCCGACATTAAGATAATAACTATATGTCAATATTTGTTGGATTTAGCTGCTGCAACTGAACACTTAAAACAGATATAGGCCGAGAAACCTGCAGTAAGCGATCTTAGTTATTTATATTTTTGGTAATTCACACTAGATTAGAATCAGTTGTGGTCGATTTCTCGGCATAAATCTACATTTAAAAAACAAAACTATTACAGTCACTTACGGCTGGTTTCTCCGTCTAAATATGTTATATAAATAGGTGTATATTTAAATCACGGAAGTAAGTTTTAATAATTGACTGTCAGGATATAAGATAGTACATAGAACTGCACCTGGATTTTGTTAAACGATTGACAAAAACTGCATTTTCTCTTCAATACGCCAATCATTTCAACTCTTAAAAGAAATTTCAAACTACGGTAGTTCAGTTGTAGAGGGTAGGATTTATATGTGTTTATTCTGACGAAAGTGTCATCTGCTATTATTAATTTTTATGAAATATAATTCAAAAGTAGCACCTTTTGATTATGTTATTTCATAAAAATTCAAAAGTAGCGCATGACAGAAGTAACCGGGTCACAAAAAATAAATAAAAAAATAAAAATCTATAATTGACTTAAATGTCTTTGCTCCAACGTATTCTCATATTTGTCTCTGACATAGCCATACATGGACAAGTCTTGGCATTTATTGACAGTGCTGTGCTCAATATCTATGCGTGCTATATGGAGACTCTAGCTAGGTTCTAGGTTCAAGCTAGTAGTTATTTGGCAAGGGCGTATGTGCGTATTGCTTATTTGTAGAAGCATACATCTGCTACGAACATTATTATGCACAAAGTACAAAGTCAGGTGACCCAAAAATTCGTTTATCTGATATAGAATATGAGCTGACAGCTATGTGACATGAAGCTCTCTTCACATGGTCACAGTAGTACAACACGGATTCGAACACATAACGAATTCAACGATTGGTCACTCAGCCATATGTTCAAGTTTCCGTGTGTTTGTTACAGTAGTGCATTAACATAAAACTTTTCAATAAAAAGCGAAAACCAACAACTGGCATGTGTTAGAGTTTAAAATGAAATGAATGGTGTGTCACAAATTCCAGGAATAACGTAGCCTTAACTGGAAAACATCATCTTGTACGATTCCATATCCATTGGAAATAATTGTTTCGTGATACAGCGGCGAACATTAAAAGATATATCATTTTTTTAAAAAGTATTTTATGATTAAATCAAAAATTGGTATATGACAGGGGCTCGCCGCTGTATCACGGAACAGTTATTTACAGTGGATAGAGAATCGTACAAAACTATGCTTTCCAGTAAAAACTACGTTATTCCGGGAATTTGCGACGTTAACTAACGTTTTCCAAAACGTTCCACACAAACGTTAGGTGATATTGATTACGTCGTACAGCGGTAAACCCCATTGAGTAGACCTTTTGGTTTTCATGTATTTCCCTTTCTTTTCAAATAGACAAAAGGACAAAAAAACAGTTTTCATGCCAGAGCTAGTGATCTTAAAGAATTTTTTGAAAAATTTACCGAGACAGGTCAGTTAATATCAAGTCCATGTTATACAAAACGCCTGCAATAGATTAATTCGTTCATCCTTTTGTCTGCAATAATACCGGTATATCATGGTAATACAATAACATCTACTGCTTGCAGTGGTTGCTCCAGTTGAAATTTTCATAGTATAGTACACTATTAACGTCACATCGGTAATCAAAAAGTTATTGTTGAGAAGATTTATCAGCCATAATATCATGAATATAAAAAACTTCCCACTCTACATCTTGGCGAAAAAATACCGTTTTTATTTGAGGAATATTTATATATTTTAGACCGAAACCGATAATTTCGAGGTGCCGAAAAGAAGAATTCGTTGACATTCTTTGTTATGTTGCTTGGTTACAACAACAACTAAATTGAGTGGCTAATTGAAATCACGGAGAAAGCACACCCCAAGACAATAACCACTTACTCGGACATTCAAGCTTTGTCTTAAATTGGCGAAATGGACCATCTTACCATCTTTTTAATTAGACAAATCTAAATACAAGAGTTTTCATTTATAAGTGAACTTCAATATGACACCTTAATCTTAATATCTTAAAAATCAACATTATTTAATTTCAAATTTACCAGATTTAAGTTAAAAAATGATTGTAAAACCGGGGTCAGTAGGTGTCAAAAGTTCCTTTTGTACAATTCTATATATAAAAAAATGAAAAATATTTTTCACAGAAATGTTCAAAATTGCTTGATTCCGTCATTTTAAGACTTTTTAGTCGAAATTAAAATTTTGCTGAAGGGTGCAAATAGACAAATGGAACTCTTTCACAGTAGGTTTGAATAGTTTTTTAAGTGCCATTGAAGAAGTATACATTTGTTTGTGCTTTAGGCTTCTGTACCAAAATAAACAATGGCCGGACGATTGTGTTGTTTAAACACACGGCAAAGAGACGGTATTCTGACTTAGCACTATATTTCACTTCTTCCCTATTGTTTGACATAGTAAGTTGTTTCCCATCAAGAAGAAAGACGCCCGTATCACCGTGTCCTACCTCCCGCAATTTTTTTATGTAGTCCAGGTTGATATATTGGAACACCAATGATATGTGTCCATGAGGTACAAAAAGAATCATTCCCTAATCATTGACATACTAGTAGTAGTAGTATCCACACTACTGTACACCGTATATGTACGTACTCACAATCCTGCTTTGTCGTATAAGTTATTTTTCTAAGGTCTTGGTAATTATGAGTTCTTTAATGTTACAAAATACAGTCCAACCTGTCTTAAAGGCCACCTCTGTATAAGGGCCGCCTGCTTATTAAGGCAAGAAGAATTTATCCCAAATGGTCTTTATTCATATTATTTGAACCTGTATATAAAGGTCATCTGCCTATAAAGTCAAATTTTACTGGTTCCCTTGGGTGGCCTTAATAGACAGGTTTGACTATATAATTAAAAACCGTGGTGGTTTTTATAGACAGGTTTGACTGTATAATTAAAAAACCGTACAACTATAAACCATAGGGTCTATTTTATTTTCAATTTTAATGGTTTTTTAAAGTTTAAATAATTTATTACCATATTAAAATGCCATTTCAATAGAATTAATAACTTGATGCATATATAATACAGAACATGAGACAATGTACATATAAACAACATCGACCTGCCCGATTGATCTTTAATCAAAATATTTATTGTAGACCAGTAGTTTAAGTTTACAACACATATTTTGTATTTTATCTATATTATTGGAACCGGTTTGCACAAACATTATTTCAGATCCATGTATTGGGTGCATCATCCTATATGGATATTCCTAACGAAAGGTCAAGTGGACAGGTCAATGTTGTTTGCCTATACATGCATAATTTGTCACATAACTGAATAGTGTGGTAAAATATTACCAAAGTGGCCTTTCTCTAAACTGTAGCCACCATGGGGAAGATGCGCAAACACCTAACTTGCGTATTCAGGTAAGACACTAATTAAGCAATCCGGCTTTTGGTAAGTGCAAGTTGAAGTCAAGATAAACGCCCAAACAATTGCGAAAGACCCCAACATTTCTGATTGCATCAGGTTCCTTATCTTGCACCCAACTTGACAAAAAACTTGTTTCCTGTTGATTTTGACAGAGTTATCTCTGCAGAACTTAGTAGAATGTTTGTGAAAACAAATCAAAGTACTATATATTGTATTATAGAAACTTACAAACATCAAGGTAACGAGTTCAGACGATGTAGCTCTTAATTAAAACAAAATTGCGGATATTTGCTTTTCAGTTATTGAAATTTAAATTCAACATATATCAAATTTGCTTTTGTATTTATGAAAAACTTGAAAATATACATGACAAATAACATACTAGTACATAGACATTTCTACTCTTCTCTACAAGATACAGTTAGGGTAGACTTCAGAGAAAGGAGAATGGAATGATATTTTTTGTAATTCACATCAACATCTAAAAGGAAATAAAATGACATTTCAAACACATATATTGCACCATATCGCCATATAATTATATTGCAAATAAAATATATTCAAACATACAAACAGCTCTTACACGAGATCAGTAGTATAAAATGTAAATTCATGATCACAAGGATTGAATTTCAATGTGGTTTAAAACGCAATGGAACCATTTCATGATGGAAATTTTTAACTCTGCATAGCCGCCATAAATAAAACCAGGGCCATTAAATCAAGCTAAAACGAATATATATATTAAATACAAAGTATTAAATCGACATTAAAAAATTTAACTTTGGACAGACACAAAAATCAAGTATTGAACTGAAAATACTAGCTTTCCTAGATAAACAGGTTGTACCCTAGGCTTGTACAATACTCGTTTTCTTGAGCTAAGCATGATGTACTCCAGGCAAACTTTTAAAACAAAACCGAAGTAAACAAGAAACTGAATGGCCACAGATGTAGATAAGGCGGTTCTTTTACAGTCAGATAATCAATGGACAAAAATGAAATTCAATCCTAATGAACATTATTTACAAAGTGTTCACAACATTAATCGCATTTATTAACCCGTTTCATTTATCAAAAGGAATACAATGGCCAATAAAGGCATACTCATTCAGACATTGATATATAATGGTCCGAGCACTTATTCCATATCTCAAACCAACAATCTTTCACCTTATTTCTGAAAATAAAATTAAATATTATCGAATCAAATAAAAACAATTAAAAAAACAACAGTAAGCTTTTCTAACTGGAAGCAGCATTTAGCGTGAGCTTCATAATCCAATATATCGGATCCTCGGGTTAAACGTCATTCCAATCCCGTTGAATTAATCCTAAAAATAATTTCTTTATCCATATTATGTATTTGATATCTCAGACTAGTAGTTTTATGGAAAGTTTTTCGCACATTGGATTCACTTTGATTGTTCTGTGTATGAACAGAGGATGATACATTCGGAGACAACGTTCGTTCATCTTCAACTGAACTAGATGCACTACTATTATATGGCGGACGTAACTCCGGTTCATCGTACCAAACGGTATCATCCGGGACCTCAACGTCAACTGAATCACTTCCGGGGTCAATGATTGACCCTGTAACCTCTTCCGGAGGACCACACGCTTCGATACTTTCCAACCACGTTTGACATTTTCGGGTTGTTTCTTCCATAATACATCTATCATCGTACACTTGTTTTCGTAAACCGAGGTCCTCGGGTTTTGTATCTGCCAATGAAACGGTGAGGTCACAATCAGGAAGGTCCTCGGCTTGAATACAGAACTGACTTCTAGTTCTATGTATTTTAGCGCGCACTCTTTTATTTGGTTTCCCTGAGCGTGTAATGGGCGTCTGTTGTCCAACTGGTGAACACTTTTGCCCACCTTCATCTTGAGACGGTCGATTTACTTTAGTCAAATCCAACCAGCAAGGTGGTTTTGGGGGTTTGGCAGCTAATGCAGCTACATGACTACCTCCTGTCCGGCATGAAACTTTCTGCATTCTATGTCAAAAACACAAATTTGATGATAAACATACATACAGTTTGGAGTATTAAGTCAGCCAAATCTCAAAATAATCCTGAAATCCTGTCATTATGGAATTTATGTATAAATATAAATAATATACTCCCTGATATATAACATAAAACTACCGACTAACGTTTGTGTGAACTATATAACGAACCTAAATCCACTGGTCTAAAAATAATACTGCCGCGGATTAGGCGATTATCCCATCCCATTATATACGTTAATCCCATGAATCAGACGGATGATTTCTAAACAATGTGTGACGTAATCACTAACTATACTTAACTAGTTTTGGATATCCTTGGCCCAATGAACTTGAGCATTAAAGATTATATCATCATCACCATCAACATAGAGATAGAGATGGAAAAACCTTACACTCATTCCGGTTTTATTAAACTTTTTACGAAATAAAATGGCGATAAAAGTTCGACAAAAACAAAATAGGGCGTCATGATTTCAATGTTTGTTCCAATTGTACGGTAAACGCATTTAGAATACAGACTACATCTTGTGTATGAAATAATAATGGTAACTAATATATCGTCTGCGTTCTATCCCTGTGTATATATTATCACTAATCTCTTCAGAAAACATATGATCAAACGGCTTGATGATTTAGCCAAAACTTGTGTTGTTATAAACCACTTCTGCCAAAAAGAATCACATCATATTACAAAGCAATTTCGTCTCTCAAATCGCTCTCCCAGTCACAAGAAAACAGACGAGGTTAACGTTCAAATACTTCTTCATGAAGATGATCGGCTGCTTGTACTTTTTTGTTACATTTTTTTCTGTTAATCTAGGTCATTGTCCTGTAAATGTTTTGTGTTTTAAACTAATCAACAACAGTTGTAGCCGCGAGAATAGTCTTACCCACAGCAGACGATAACTAGGTCACATAAGTTCATAAAGTTATTCTCACTTCTCTATGAATTGATGTTACCACCTTTCAAACGTGACTAATTAAACCCTCAAGAGGTGCATCAACAGACGCTGGCAGATATCGTCTGCTAAAACCGTTAAATATCACTAAAAATCCGGGTTTATACTTTATCCGCTTAAAATCTGAAGTTAAATAATCCAAGATGGATGTTCTGTTCTCCTCGCTAACCTGATGAAGATTATCCCGTTGTTTGTAAGCTGATACAGACTTAAGTCTGTGGCTTTTTCATCTCCTCACTTGTAAACACCAACGCAAACAATAAGCTATATCAAGTTTCGGACGTCTAACAGTAGGTTGTATAAGCTTTGCCAATTTCTCAGTTCTCCATTAAGAGAAATATATTTGTTAACAACCTGCAATAAGTGTTTATTGTTAAAACAAATACGAGTACATCAGGTTTGAAGAAAACATTGAAATACAATTTTACACAATTAATGTGTATGTACAAATACAATTTAAGTTTGAATTACACTGGGTTTAATGAAATTTAACCACAGCGCGAAAAAATGTTGTAAATATATGCCTCAAAATTAGACAAAGATAAAAAAGTATTTGATTTCTGTAAGTACACAATTGAGGAAGTTTCTTCCTTTTGTGGTGTATATATTTTTGCGTTTTCCTTTCTTCTTAACGTGTTTCTTTCTTGACATCTATTGTTTTATGTTATTAGTTGCATTAGGTGTTGTTTTTATGTTTTCAGTTACAACCGGAGCAGTCGCGTAACCAGAAAGGAATGAATGTGCAAGCCTGGTGTCTGGTGTAGTCGGGTCCTTATTAAGTTGTTTTAGGGACATGCCACCGCCCCAAAAGTTTGAAAAAGGAAGATTTGGTGCATTTTTCTGTATTTAAATCAATATTTACATGGGTAAAAAAGGTTAAAATTGGGTTTTTTTTTCTTGTCACAGGTCCTTCGGAGAGACTGTAAAATTGATGCTCGTCTCACATTGGGTGAGACAACGTTAGAGAACTTTAATTGCATATTGTCCGGAGTACATTGCAAAGGATAAAAATTTCCGCCACTTCACCTACAACTGGCGATGCCTCGATATTTATTATAAGTGAAATATTCTTGACTTTGGTGTAAAATTTCATTAAATCAATCAATTTTGCTCTCTCGGGGGTAATGTGTGAAGCAGCTATTGATCAAAGATATGGACATTTCTACTGGGTCTATGGGTTGTGAATTAACCGTGAGTTCATTCGTTATAGTGTTCATGCCGAGCGTGGTCAACATCTGGATGGGTGACCGTGATTTCCACGACTCGATCCACCAGTCCAATTTCTATTAAACTATTTTATAATGTTCCGGATTTATATAGGGCATCGGCTTAAAATTTAATTCATCTAATTGGGAAACTGAAGAAGTTATGGTTTAATGCATTCGTTCCACGTAGTAATTTGAGTTGGGTCTAGGTATTTGGGCTCACATGCACGCTTACCATCCGAGTTAGACGACCATATTGGCTTATCACTACTAGACTAGGGCTAGACGAAATTTTAGATTTGAACAAAATCATTGTTTTATTTTCGGAATATTTTGTTTTTTATTTTCATCTGTATATGATGACAGACTCGAATTAATTTTTAATTTTTTATCAAAGAATTGTGTGCAAGCACAGGATTATTGGCTTATATGCACACTTCGCCACTGCGGAGGGGACTATAGTGTTTGTCGTTGTCCGTCTGTCAGTCATCCCAAAATAACCGTAACGCTTATGTTCAAAATAAAATTTTGAAATCATACATTTTATGTGTCTAAAAACAAACATGTATATGTACAGAATCCGAAAATGAATTAATATGAAAATAGGCATTGCCTACCCCGGGAAATACCCATAATTGTCGACTTAGACCATTGAGTACATCCACCAATCAAAAAACAAAATTTTACCATTTACAGTTATAGCATCTCTTTATCTATTGAACATGGAAGAGATGAAACTTTAAACATACACTGATGAGAGTTAGTTGTTTTGTCAGAAAACCGGTATCTTTCCCTATACCAGTGGGACTGACTATACTCACTACCGACGAGTTCTTCCATCGTCTATCAACCCTGTTCTGTCGCACAGAATCAAATTTTTGGTATAATTATCTTTTCTGGAACACAAAAGGCCATTCAAACACCCAAAATAGTGAATATACTAATAAATACCACTTGGCACAATTTCGTTGTAATGTCTTCTCATCTGGAGTCACCATTAACCATACCACATAAATAGTGTAATCTACTGATTAATGGATTGCATAAATATGATAATACAGTTTCTTAAATCAAGATGTGTCTCGAAATTTCATTTCACAGTTTAAGATTACCCTATTCAATTAATCGAGCATTACACCAATTAAACAAACATACTTACCCATGTCCAAATCACAATCCAGAAGCTTGTAAAAGTAAAAACTTTAAGACTAACAAGTTAGGTTTAACACACGAACTTCCATCGGAGACCGGGTGCGCCGGAAGGGTAAGCACCTCCTTTTTAGCCAGTTACACCCGTCACACGTGTACTCAAAATTGAGTGAAAGGAACATTGGACTATGGACCTTAAATATATCCAGGGCAATCCTGGCACAGAGACATCAAATTTATCAATAAAACCATGATGATGGTCATAAAACTTTTTAGGGCCTTGTTATGCCTAGGCTTGCAATATCCCTAAGTCAACAATTTATTTGCAAGCAGCCTACTTCGTTGTACAAAGTCCTCGTAATTGGCGGGTGTAGCTAGCTAAACAGGAGGTGCTTACCCTTCCAGAGCACCGGCCTTACTTCCCTGGTGGAAGTTCACGTGTCTAACCTAACTTGTCAGTTCCAAAGTTTTTACTTTGCTTCTGGATTGTGATTCGGACATGGATTAGTATGTTTGTTTTTGATTTGGTATGATGTTAAGCTATTGGAAAAAATGAGGTTCAAATTTTCCCACCCTATAGCCCTTTTTAACTGACCCATGACACCTAAAAACCCCTTTTTGAACGCATCTTATATATTATGACATGTTATTTCGTACATTGTTGTTTGCTAAAATTGGTATTTTTGTGTATAAATACCGGGTTTTGATTAATTTATCACAAAATGGTGGTGTTCAATTTATTCATTTACCCCTGCTTCCATTTATAAGGGGGGGGGCAAATTTAGACATTCCTTTGTATGATCTTGAATAAAAACACATTTTTACTTCTTAAGATTCACACATTCCTTTTATTTTTTTGTATTGAAATAACCTTTAAATAAAAAAGATCAATTTCATCCACATACCTTGACCGAAAGTGGCTACAGTCTGCTTCGGTTACGTAAATTGTGCTTTGTCTTTGAATAACAAGAAATCTTTCACTCTTAGAATTCGAATGTTTTTCTTATTTTTTTATATTGATATATAAAATAGCCTTTAAATTTAATCTAAACAATTTCAACCCCATTACTTCACCGGAAGTGACTATTGTCTGCTTCCGGTCACGTAACTTTTGCTTTATGCTCTATTTCTATAGTTTTCTTATAGTTTTGGTTTATATCACTTCGCATTTCATGCTTATATCGATGCGAGGTTCCGTTTTTGGTTTATTTTGTTAACGTTTACCCTGGAGCATTGTTCTTATATCATTATCTTAATTTTTTATCATTTTCTTTAGCTCGAGGGTAAGTTGTCAAACTCACGTTCACTCACAAAAATTCCTGATATAGAATGTACAATGTAGTTTAATATTTTCGGTTAGTTTTAGGAAACACCCATAGGGGTGATATAATGTTGTTAAACCATGCATTCTTTTAAGATCAATGCTTGAGTCTTTTCACATAATTTGTAAATGGACAGCTGACAGTCTGTTCAGCGGTTCTTTGATATTTGCATTGATTATATAAAAATGATATTGTTTCATGGAGGTTGCTCTAATCCCCAATTAGGGATTTTAAATGATTTATAACAGCTCTATGCAAGTGAAGTGTTTCTTCAAAAATCGTGTTCCTCTTTTTTGCGCCTTCTCTATCTACTGTATATCCCAAAGTAGACCAACTAATTCTGATAATAATTTTCCTCTAAGGGTTTATTTAATCATTCAAGTAGCCAACAATCTCATGATCTCACTCTCAATCTTATGTATAAAAAGGTATTTCCTTTACGTTATAACCGAAGGTAACACCTATACAGGTACTCGAAGGTCAGTTTCTTTTAGCATTGATACATTTTTTTTTCAAATATAAAGGTTATTGTTATAAATATGCCAACCAAGTTGCAAGAGTGAGTTCTCCTAAAATCTCTAATTAAGTCTTAATAAAAGGCATGGTCTTAATTTATTACAAGAAGATCCTTTGAGAAATATTCTTGATGATAAATTTTGACGATTTGACTACCCAACGAGGCTCATTGAATGAAGGATACTAAAAAAGGAAAAGGGTCTTTATGAGAAATTTTGCCAAGGATGTGATCATAACAATGCTGTATATAGTGTCTGTTGGTAAGAGTGTCCCTTATCCACACCTACAATAATTTAATAACACTGAAGTACAACAACGTGTTGTCCCTGTATTCATCATCTTTACAATAATTGTTTACTATTCCTACAAATAATATGTTAAAATATGTTTTAAAAAATTCATGTTATTGATTTTCTTCAAAAAGACGACATTACAACATTATTCGACACCTTTTTTTACTGAATAAATTCTAATGATCATTTAAAAGTTATCTGGAAAGTGACCATCATAACAAGTCATTACAATTCACCTTTTAAAGATTCAAGGGTTTATACCTTATATAGCATGAAAGTCGGGAAACAGGCCCTGTAGACAAATGACAATTATTGAAAGATGATGGACAAACTGACACCGAAATGATTCTACCAACCAGTGTTTTTAGTATTAGATCTGGATAAGGGATTCCCTTACCAACAGATAACAATGGGCCCTATTTGATGGTCACATCCTTGTCAAAATTTGTTATACCGTTTCATATCATTCCATTCTTCAACGACCTCCCTGAAGTGAATTACTCAGAGACCATGTAAATGACTAGAATTTAAGAATAGCGGACACCGAGACTTCTATATAAGATTTCAAAAGATGGCTTGCAGAGGAAAACAGATGTCTTTCTATAGGAGAGATTGTAATGCCATCAACTATATAAGAAACTGGTGGTAAATACCTTAATAGGCGATGAATGCGAAAAAACACATTGTCTTCATTGTGCGAGATATTTGATCAAACTCTTAAAGAATTAAAAATACCAGAGCGAGTCAGTCTGTACATTGGGAAGTGGAGTAGATGGAAGAACGCAAATAAGAGCAGCATTTTTTGTGAACAAACACTACATTGGCAAAGAACTAGAAATCATTCAAACGTATTGACGAGGTAGGTTTAACTACAAATGAGGCAATAAAAGATGAATACAGCTTGTATAAGTATAAATTTAGTCCAAGAGATCATGGCTAAAATCCGGGTGAACGAGGCCAAAAGGTTTGAGGGTTGATTCTTGTAGAAAAATGTCCCTAGTTATTGAAAACCAATTTCTTACGCGTCAAATCTTTTCCGATTTTTTTAATCAGAAACAGTTTTTGAAGAAAAGCCTCTGCAAATGTTAAATTTTGGTGAAAATAAAAATTCCCGATTTTGAAGCATTTTGTGGCAAAAACAACACAAAACTGTTCATTCTATCTTTCATTGTGGACACATGATAGATTAAAATGCAAAACATCCTGACAGTTTTCCGATTTTGTGTAAAAATTTTACAATAAGCGATAAAATCGATGCTGTAAACTGCGTTTTTATCATATCTACCGTCTTTCGATTCTTGTAAATCTGTTGTTTATGCATTAAATATGACAAACTATATATTTTTATAAAGCGTTGGTAGTCCTGTAGATAAAAATGTTACAAACTTCGGAAATATGGAACCTTAATACCGTAGCAACTTATTATGTTTCCCCTACCCCAAAAATACGAAAATGTCAAAAATTCATTATTTTGGCTCATGCTTGCCGATATGTGTTTAAAACAAAACATTATTGTTTGTTACATCTCCCGTCTGTTCCAAACATATTTATAAAACAATAATATGTAGAGTGTTTGGTGATTTTATATGAAAATTTGCACTTTTCATATAACAATAGTTTGGAAAATGAGTTTTCATTAAATCTTTTGTACTCTACTTCTTGTAATTTTGTTATATAGGCATTGAATCTCGAGATTCATATGTTTCTGTCTTGCCGTGGCACATTTGAGTCTGACAGCATAAAAAACTATCGGAAATACCGAAGTTTATAGATGAAATGGATAAATTTATTTCCCCTACCCCAAAATTGGAAAACGTGTGAAAATCCATTTTTATGCAATATATGCCGATTTGTGTTTCTAATGAAGATTTTGAGCAAACGTACCCTCAACAATGATAAAACAAGCTTCGAGGATTTGAAATATTTGTAAAATGATTTAGCTTAAGGACAGATAGGACAAACTAATATAATAAAATTGCTTATTTAATTCATTTATATGTAAAATGCTATGAGAAAAAAGGAGCTTCGCCTGTAGTATTTTTGTTATTTAGGCATTGAATCTCCACTGTTATATATTGACGTAATGCCTTGACATATAAGAGTCTAATAACACCAAAAACTGTAGGAAATAACAAAGCTTGTATATCAGGCGAATAAATTTATTTCCCCTACCCCAAAATTATGAAATTTTTTTTAGGCCATATATGCTTCTTGGTGAAGGTTTTAAGCAAGTGTCCATGCAACATTTATGTTTTAATGATTCAAAGTCATAGCAAAATATTTTTTTTTTAATTTAAGAAAAGAAAATCGGAAATATACATACTTAAACTTGAAAATCAAAACAAACATACCAATCCTTGTCAGATCACAATCCCCACAAAAACAAAATCTTCGAAACGAGCAAATTTGGCGGGGTGCTCCTTAAGCACCTCCTGTTTAGCAATTACACCCGCCACGTGTGAAAAATTAGGAATACACATGTTTTTTTCGAACAACCTGATACTATAAAATAATAATTGCAAATAAGGTCATCTTTAGTGAAACATAATGTTAAAATATGGTAAAAGTGTAAGTTTTCTGGTTATTGTTTTATATGAAGCTATTGGATTTTATAAGACATATCTCCATTCGATAAAGTTCAATCAGATCCATGAGCTTTCTAAACCATATTCATTATTACTAAAACCCGTCTATCAAAGATTGTAGCCACATTTACAAAACTTTGCAATTTTTCTTGTGGAATCATTTCGTTGGAAGTGACCTAATGTACATGTCAGTCTACATTAAATCTTATTTTAAAAAGTCTGCACACTCCGTAAAATTTTCAATTTCACTTCAAAACTGACAAAATTTCTATGTCCAATAACTCCATCTTTATATCTTTAAAGAAATTATTGATAGCTATCACATCACAAATTGCCTGGCCATATTATAATGATAAAAAGTGGTATTGGACACCTTTCAGTCTAAAGCCTGTTACCAGGTGCCCAGTGCTACGTTCTTTTAAGAATACAAGATTTTGAGCAGAGACTGAAATTGTACATTAGGTCAATTCTTAATAAAATGATGGCACCAGAAAAAAGTTGCAAAGTTATGTAAAATGTGGCCGCAATCTTTGATAAACTGGGTTTTATTAATAACAAATATGGTTTAGTAAACTTCTTTTGCTATATAATCACGAATAATAGGTAAACACTACTACATAATATAACCGAGGTCATAGAAAACCAGTAAAAAGGAGAATCACGGATGTAAGAAATGCTTTTAGATTGAATTTTTTTAACAAAGAATATAAACACCGCATACTTATGTTTTAGCTAAAATAAGCTATATATGGACAGCAAAGGTCGGATTGAAAAAGTGAATTGCTAACATTATCGGAGTTACAAAGATTGATGGAACAATGGGTATGATAACCTATAACGAACAGAATGTGAAAACGCGTGTTCTTGGTAACAAGCTTGTTTTTGAAAATGGGTCCGTATACAGAGATAAGGTCAAAACACCAAAAGCTGAACAGATATTGAGCACGGAAGAACCAGAACGACAGCTGTTGGAAAAAATTCCATGTGTAACAGCAAAACCGATTATTGACGCAGGAAACGAGTTTTGGGGCAGCGGTACTAAAGTGTCATGTTTCAATGACATTAGGAATTTCAGCAAAATGATCCTTCAAAATCCTGTAAACGCGAGTGCGACACACAATATTGTAGTGTACCGGTTTTACGACCAGAGTGGACAATTACACGAAGGATTTGATGATGATGGAGAGATCGGAGCAGGACGACAATTAATAAATCATATGAGACAGTATACAATGGACAACTTTGCGGCAGTAATTACCCGAAAGGCTAGCTACAGGAGGTTAGGTCCAAAGCGTTTTGCTTATATGCAAGACATCGTCCAAAATCTGATAACACAACTATAGACACAATGCTACACAGTATTCACAAATTGAAACTTTGCACTACTTATGTAAAAATATATATTTATACTTATTTTTGATGCTTTAAAAGATTTTTTAGTAATAATACATGTATTTGAGTCAATCATAACAGTACAAGTGACTCTTATAATCCCGGAAAATACATTGCATAGACACTAAGTACAAGCGCTAATATACATTATTTTATATTCCTTATATACTTTTTTCCCTCTTCATATGCAGCCATCAATTTATCTATCATAATTGTTATGTGCTACTTTGTACTATTTTGTAAATATTCAAAATTTGCACATACAAAAGATACACTAAAAAGGATAGAGTAATATCGGCCCGAAATGCGCGCACACATGTACGTTGCGGTTTTTTAATATTTTTTTTTTCTATTCATATACAAATATCAATTTATCTATCATAATTGTTATGTGCTACTTTTGTACTATTTTGTAAATATTCAAAATTTGCACATACAAAAGATAGTACTACACTAAAAAGGATAGAGTAAATCGGCCCGAAATGCGCGCACATGTACGTTGCGGTTTTTTTAATATTGTTTTTTTTCCCTTTCATATACAAATATCAATTTATCTATCATAATTGTTATGTGCTACTTTTGTACTATTTTGTAAATATTCAAAATTTGCACATACAAAAGATAGTACTACACAAAAAAGGATAGAGTAATATCGGCCCGAAATGCGCGCACACATACACATACGCGCACTCACACACATACACTCGCGCACACAAGTGTATGTATATAGGTAATGTATACATTTATTGTTTTCTTGAAGTACGCGTATATCATAATAGGTTATATAATAATACTTACTGTAATACTTGTATCAAGTATTACTGATTTACCCTTTGTTATGTTATCCTTGCGGCCGAAATGACATGATTTTTTGTATAGATATTTTACTTGTATATAAGCACACTATCAAATACTTAATGTATCCCGTTATTCTAGGGAAAGGCGCCTGTATTAGCAACACCTTATTGTTAATACAATTCTTCCACTTCCAACAATCTCTCTCTCTCTCTCTCTCTCTCTCTCTCTCTCTCTCTTCTCTCAGCATAATGCAAGCAAACATGAATAGTCAAATACGTAGTTGTATTTTTGTAAATAAGTTATCTTTCATACTGCATGTAGATTATATGTATAAGTTTTTGTTATATATTACAACGCATTGTTATTATATCATTTAAATCATGAGTGTAGATAAAAGCGATGATAAAACGTTTGACACTGTAATTAGAATATTGTCTTATAATTGTAGAGGTTTATCCGATTTTAAGAAACGGCACGATGTTTTTAGTTACCTTAAAGATATGAATTGTCATATTTATTGCTTACAAGATGTACATTTTTCGAGTGCAATTGAAAATACAGTAAAAAGTCAATGGGATGGTAAAAGCTTTTTTTCCGCATATACATCAAACGCTAGGGGTGTTTGTATTCTTTTTCAAAAGGGTTCAGATGTTAAAATACATAAAGAAATAACAGATACCGATGGTAATTTTTTAATATTAGATGTAGAAATGAATAATTTCAGATTTAATTTACTGAATTTATATGGCCCTAATAATGATTCACCTGATTTTTATACAAAATTAGTTAGACATATAGAGACACTTAGTTGCACAACAAATATTATATGTGGAGATTTTAATTTGATACAAGAACCTGATCTTGATATGGATAAATATAAAAATATAAATAACCCAAGGGCTAGAAAAAGGTTTTGGAAATTAAAGATACGTACAATTTGACTGATCCTTTTAGAAAACTGTATCCTAATTTAAAAAGGTATACATGGAGAAGAAGTAAACCTCTTAAACAATCTAGATTGGACTTTTTTCTAATAAGTGACAGTATATTTAATCAAGTATGTAAAGTTCAAATTGAACCCAGTATAGGTCGGATCATTCTATGGTAATCTGTCTCTTAAGCCAAATAATTTTGTTAAGGGTAGGGGCCTTTGGAAATTTAACGCCAACTTATTACGCGATCAGGTGTTCATTGATAAAATTAAACGATGTATAAAAGATACTGTTAAACAATACATGGTACCTTTATATAACTTAGATAATTTAAATAATATAGATAATATACAGTTTACAATATCTGACCAACTATTCCTAGAAACACTTTTAATGGAAATCCGAGGAAAATGTATTGCACACTCATCTTTCATTAAAAAAAAAAAATAAAGTAGAAACTAATTTAAAAAATCAAATATTAAAGTTAGAAAATAAAAATAATTTAAACCAAGAAGACCTATCGGTGTTGCAGGATTTAAAAGAAAATTTGGAAACCGTTAGAAATGAAAAATTAAAAGGTAGTATAATAAGATCAAGAGTGCAGTGGATCGAGGAAGGGGAAAAACCAAATAAATACTTTCTTAATTTGGAAAATCATAATTTCGAAAATAAAACGATTAGTAGACTAATAGATAAAAGTGGAAACGAAATAACTAATCAAAAAGAAATTCTTAATGAAGTTAAATCATTTTATGCAAAACTCTATGAAGAAAAAAAGACAGAAAAAATAGATTTAAAAAATGAATTTAAACTGATAGATATAAATAAACTAAACCAAAATGACAATTTAAAACTGGAGGGAGAAATAAGTAATAATGAAGTATTGTCTGTATTAAAGAAAATGAAAAATAACAAGAGTCCGGGTCTGATGGTTTACGGTAGAATTTTTTAAATTTTTTTGGAAAGATTTGGGAATATATGTACTAAGGTCAATAAATGAAGGTTACATAAAGGGGGAATTGTCTATAACTCAGAAACAAGGAATTATTATGTGTATACCCAAAGGAGATAAGCCGAGAGAATATTTACAAAACTGGAGACCGATCACTTTACTAAATGTTGTATATAAAATAGCTTCTGGTTGTATAGCAGAGCGTTTTAAATCTGTCTTAAATAAAATAATATCAGAGGACCAAACTGGTTTTTTAAGTGGTAGACACATAGCTGAAAATATTAGGCTAATCGCTGATATAATGACATATACTGAAAACCATAACATACCTGGTATGTTATATTTGATTGATTTTCAAAAAGCATATGATTCGGTATCGTGGATTTTTTATTCGAGGTTCTTGATTTTTTCAATTTTGGGGAGTCTATTAAAAGATGGATAAAAATCTTATATACAAATATTTCTTCTGCAGTAGTGCAAAACAACATTGTCTCAGAATTTTTTGCGGTAGGCAGGGGAGTGAGACAAGGGGACCCAATTTCAAGTTACCTTTTTTTAATATGTGCCGAAATACTAAGTATTATGATAAAAAATAATAAAGAAATCAAAGGTATTACAATAAATAAAGAAGAATTTAAAATTTCACAATTTGCTGATGACACATCTCTTATTTTAGATGGGTCTTATAAATCTATAGATGAATCTTTAAAAACTTTAAATTTCTTTGCCAACATTTCTGGATTGAATACCAATATAAATAAATGTAAAACAGTTTGGATAGGTTGCAAAAAATTTTCTGGAGAAACATTTAATCATCGATTAAAACTGGAGTGGGGACATACTTTTACCTTATTAGGAATAAAATTTCATGTAGATTTAGATAAAATGATATCTTTAAACTATGATGGAAAAGTTAAACAAGCAGAAAAATTAATTCAAATATGGAAAACGAGAAGTTTGACACCACTCGGTAAAATTACTTTAATAAAATCGCTTGTTATTTCAAAATTCAATCACTTATTCATAAGTTTACCTAATCCTACAAATGAGTTAATATATAAATTAAACACTTTATTTTATGACTTTATCTGGAACAATAAAATTGACAGAATCAAAAGATATAATAATTCAAAATTATCAGAAGGGAGGGTTAAAAATGATCGATCTTACATCTTTCATCAAAGCCTTAAAAATGACCTGGATACGAAGACTCTTACAAAGTGATTCTAAATGTTTAAGGTTATCTAGAAGTTTTAATTTTCAAAGTAATGACATTGCCACTATGGGAGTGGAATATTTAAATAAGAAAATACATAATATTAAAAATACATTTTGGAAAGATGTTTTGGAAGCATGGTCTATTTTACAAATAAAAATCAGTCCTCAAAACTGGAACGACATTGAATCTTCGTGCATATGGTGTAATATAAATATAAAAATAAACAATGAAACAATACTTTATAAAGAATATTTGAAAAATAATATCGTTTTCATAAAAGATTTAATAGATGAAAACCAACAATTACTGAATTATGAAACTTTTAAACTAAATTTTCTAGAGTATAAAAGTCTTATAAATTCAATTAAAGAGTATATAAAAACACTTAAGATACACCCCAACAACATTAAAACAATAACCCGTTTATACCGTTTCACTTAAAAATAATTTTTAAATCTAAAAAAGGCGCTAAAGACATGTACTTATGTTTAATTAAGACAAACAAAATACAGACAAGTGAAATAAAATGGAAATCAGAGTTTAACATTGGAGATAAAGAATGGAAAATTTACAATAGCATACCTTTTTATACAACCAAAAATACTTATCTCCAATGGTTTCAGTATAGAATAAATAATAACATTTTAGCAACAAATAGTTATCTGAAAAAAATTGGAATAAACAGATGATAAATGTAAATTTTGTAACACATTTGCGGAAAATATAGTACATTTGTTTTGGGAGTGTCAACATGTTTATAATCTTTGGGAGAAATTAGAAAATTTATTTGAAAATAATGGAATAAATTTAGAAATAAATCCTAAAACGGCTATCTTCGGTAACCCATACATTTCGGAAAAATTAAAACCTTTAAATTCATATTTATCCTAGTAAGAAATTATATATACAACGCCAGATCAAATGATAGCAAATTAAATTTTAACAGTTTAAAACAAAATTGAACTATAATATAGCATTAGAAAGAATAAGATTAAGCAATTTGGGAAAATTGGAAATTTTTGATAGGTTTTGGAATATATTTACAGTGTTCTAATTTAATTTTTTTTTCACTATTTACATGTATTGGATAACCATGCAGAAAATCTGTATATGTATATATTGTATTATGATTGTATATAACAATTATGTAGAACTATGATATTTCATGTTTGCTTTACAAAAATAAAAAAAATATAATAAAAAAAAAAAAAACAATGGGTATGATGATATGAGTAAAGTGTTCAACTGACAAAATCAATTTTATAATAAAAAAAAATTGAATTGAGGCAATAGAGAACTGATAAAATGCGCTCTGTAAATCATCAAACATAAACACAAACATATTTATTATATCACAATAACAAAAAGGAAGTTAAAAAAAACTGGCAAATTAAACACGTAAACATTGGCAGGGGAAAATCCGGGCGCTCGGAAAGGGTAATCGCCTCCTGACACCACATTTGAAATCAAAATTGAGAGTGAAAGTAGTAACAAGAAAAGTCATTTCAATTCAGAATATTTGGAAGGAAATTGAACAAAACAAAACCAGATCTCAAACCAATTTATTGTTAGAGATTGTTGGATTTATGTTTCAACAACTTTTATAACAGAAACTAAAGAAGAGCTGATCACAGTAACCACTCTCTGCCATCCCACCATGTACTGTTCGACAAACAGGCCTGTGTCACCTTAATGTGTCTTTAATCAGTTTAAGAGGAAGGATGTAGATTTATATGCATGTCTAAGTAAATGGTTTGTGATTTTGAAGATGATTTAAGAATTGTCTGACTGACACTGCCTTGCAAATGACAAAGTGTTGATTATGTTAAATGTTTAGAGTGCGTAACACTTGCACAATTATTTTTGCGCATTGTCTTATTTGCAAATATTTTGGATTTCTATCAGTTGACTTTTAGTCTTTTGCCAGAGGGTCCAGTCGTTGGTTTAATGGTTACAATGTGTTTTATTCAAATGTGGTTCAACATAAAATTCGGTGTCTTCACCCTCACTTTCTATACTTGACCCTGTGTTGTGATGTACATGTAGTATGTTTCTTAACTTAAATGCGGATTCATATTTAACTTCTCAAGTATAGTTATTTACCGAAATGCTACTGTTCTTGTCATTCTATGAATACAGAGTAGAATTTAAACGCATGGTTCAAGCATTGCTTTTTTACCAATCTGAAAACATATCCGTTTACTTACATTTGTACCATTATTTGCATACATGCCTCAAATATACCCTTTTGCGAATTCATGACTATTTTTTATATTTCTTCTTCTAATGCAAAAGGTAAGCCATGACTTTTTAGCCTGGAGAGGGTTTCTTTTAGAAGAGGAAATCAATTGATTCATGATAGCTACCAAAATTGACATTTCCGACATATTTTCATGGTTTTAGTGATTTAAATGTAAGCGCATTGAATCAATATCTGATATTTGAAAGTCGATGCCTATATAACAAAAATACAAACAGCAAAGATTCTTTTTTGCCATAGCACATTGAATTGAAAATAAAATAAGTAGGCCTTTTTTTTGTGAATAATTAGACCAATCTGCCATTAAAATTATTTTGTATCCTTCAAGCTTCTTTTTCCATTGTTACAGGCACATTTGCTTGAAACTTCCATTAGAAATACTAATTGTTACATATTGGCTAAAACAGGATTTTTCACATTTTTTGCAATTTAAGGGTAGGGGAAATTAATTTATTCGCCTAATCTACAAGCTTTGCTATTTCCGACAGTTTTTTGGTGTTATTAGACTCTTATATGTCCAAGAATTACGTCAATAGATAACTGTGGAGATTCAATGCCTAAATAACAAAAACCACAGGCGAAGCTCCTTTTTTATTATAGCATTTTACATATAAATGAATAAAATAAGCAATTTTATTATATTAGTTAGTCCTATCTGTCCTGAAGCAAAATCATTTTAAAAGTATTTTAAATCCTCGAAGCTTGTTTTATCATTGTTGCGGGTACTTTTGCTCGAAATCTTCATTAGAAACACAAATCGGCATATATTGCATAAAATGGATTTTCACATGTTTTTCAATTTTGAGGTAGGGGAAATAAATTTATCCATTTCATCTATAAACTTCGGTATTTCCAAAAGTTTTTTATGCTGTCAGACTCAAATGTGCCACGGCAACATTTTTATCTACAGGACTACCAACGCTTTATAAAAATATATAGTTTGTCATATTTAATGCATAAACAACAGATTTACAAGAATCGAAAGACGGCAGATATGATCAAAACACAGTTTACAGCATCGATTTTATCGCTTATTGTAAAATTTTGACACAAAATCGGAAAACTGTCAGGATGTTTTGCATTTTAATCTATCATGTGTCCACAATGAAAGATAGAATGAACAGTTTTGTGTTGTTTTTGCCACAAAATGCTTCAAAATCGGGAATTTTTATTTTCACCAAAATTTAACATTTGCAGAGGCTTTTCTTCAAAAACTGTTTCTGATTAAAAAAATCGGAAAAGATTTGACGCGTAAGAAATTGGTTTTCAATAACTAGGGACATTTTTCTACAAGAATCAACCCTCAAACCTTTTGGCCTCGTTCACCCGGATTTTAGCCATGATCTCTTGGACTAATTCCAGCGCAAACATGCCTGATGAATGCCAATGCATGTCAATATATCCATAAAAAATCTTCCGGAATTCTTCCTTCTATCCATGAAACAATTTGTAATTTGAACAATTGCATAAGATGTGCTCTGTTACTGGAAGATTACGTATATCGTAATCAACAAAAACAAACATACTAATCCATGTCCGAATCACAATCCAGAAACAAAGTAAAAACTTTGGAACTGACAAGTTAGGTTAGACACGTGAACTTCCACCAGGGAAGTGAGGCCGGGTGCCCCGGAAGGGTAAGCACCTCCTGTTTAGCTAGCTACATCCGTCACGTGTTAAATCAAAATTGTGTGAAAGGAACATGGAACTATGAGACGCCAAATATTATCAGGACAATCCTGGACACAGAGACATCAAACTAATCAACAATACTGTGATGACGACCATAAAACTTTTTGAGGGCCTTGACAAGCCTAGACTTGCAATATCCCTGAGTCAACAATTTATTTGCAAGCAGCCTACTTCGTTGTACAAAGTCCCCGTAGTGGGAACAAGCTCTACCATAGCGTATTAATTGGGAAACAAATATACCATAAGCAGGAGAAGTAAGAAAAATTGAAGTCATCACGTTTGTCATAAAGTTTTAAATGTAGCCTTTCGTGTGCGTCATAATTCAGGTATAAGTCTAAATATGAAGCAGAACTTGTGGAATCGTGTCTTTTATTTCAAGCTCAATAGGATAGATGACATTTACATAGTCCCCAAGTTTAGGATTGTTAAGAGACAGAACGTCATCTATATATCTGTATGTTGAGTTGAATGATTTGGCGACAGTCTTCTCTCCAGATTTAACAAGGTTCTGCATAAATTCTGCTTCATAAGAATAAAAGAAACAATCAGCAAGCAATGGTGCTCAGTGTGTACCCATTGGTATACCGATTGTTATACTATATTACCAAACACAACAAATATGTTATCTATCAAAAACTCCAACATTTTGTTGATGGTATCTTCAGTATATTTTTGTTTGGAATATAGTTATACACCAGATTCCGGTATATTTAAATAAAGAAAGAGTAAATATTATGTTTGATTTCCAAAAATGAAATATATACGAGTTCAAAAACCAAGATGGTTGTTTATTTACGAAAATGATGCATTATTTGCCCCCCCCCCCCCCCTCCGCCTCACAAAAGGATCAAAGATATCACATTAAGTGAACCAGAAACAGAACGTAACAAACAAAACAAAACTATATTAAATTAAATACAAAGTAGTATAAAGCAAAATATAAGTAAACTTAAAAACCCCAATTCAAGTGACCGGATCAGACAGTAACCACCTCCGGTCAAGTTAAAGGATTGAATTTGAACAGATTTAATTAAAAACTTATTTATTTGCAACATAAAAATATATTACTCGTAAGAGCTAAACACGAGTTTTTATTTAAGATTATACAAAGGTAAGGCCTAATCCCCCCTCCGCTAAAAAGGAAGCAGTGGGTCGCAAAATTTGAACCCCAACATTTTCTTATAATTGGGCTAAACTTAGTTCAACTAAACAAAAAAAAATTTTAGCAAAATATCGAAAGAATTACACGTCATACCGCATTATTTTAGGCATCTAGTGTGCACAGAAGAATGTTCTTGCGAGATTTGTAAGAATTAAGATGGTAGACAAAAGGTAAGGCAAAATTTTGTTGTTATCCAAATGTTAAGTGAATTTATTGACAACAGCATCAGAAAATATTTTGAAAGTCTGCCCCCTCAAAGCGACTCGAGAGCAGGATCGAGGATGGCAGAGTCTATTGAACAGGACGAGGATCCTGGTTCAAGATTTAATCTCTTCAAAAGCGTCAAAACATCTGATATTTTAGATGTAACACTAACAGATTATGATAATAATCAATTTAGGGAAGATTATAAATCTGTATCGGAGGAAAGCGATAGTGATATCACATCTCGAGCCTCCTCTACTGAAAATATGGTTGAATGGAAATCTTTCATTCAAGAATGGCTCAGGAACTGGGCATCTCTTTAGAAAATGAAAGGCAAATAATGAATTTACTTGTTACATTTCAGATAGACTTAAATCCTCAAAGGAAGCGGTTAAACTTAGACTTCCAATGGATGGTTCAACTATATAAGCACTTTTAGATATGGATAAAGAGTGGCAAACAAAAGGCAAGATCAGAGCCTTTAAAGCCAGAGATGATAAAAGTATGCAGTTATGTCGGATCATTTTGAAAAATTCTGCAAAACCCCTAAGCTTGATGAAAATATAGAAGAGGGCATTACCCAAATAAATAACACTAGGGATGCCTACAAAGTTGTAAGCTCTACTGTCAGTAGATGATGATGCCCTCGTAATACAGAATTGAAAAAGAAGGATCTTAGTGCTAAACTGTTGCTTCGTGAAATTTCCTATTGGTCCTTGATTACATCTTATTTAGATAAGGTTGTATCTGATGAAGATAAGACTGAGGCTTTGCAAGCTCTGGTTCAGATGTTTAATTCTATGGCAGATGCAGCATCTAGGATAATAGTTGAAACTGTAGGTGCCAGACTCAATTTATATTTGAAAGACATTTGTAAATCATGCAACAGAGGCAAGATTATTAACAATGTCAACTTTTGGTCCAAACATTGTTCTGGGTCGTTATTTTGACATGTTGCACACAAGTGCAGAGAATATAAGGGATGCTAGGGAAACACAGCATCTGATATCCCAAAATTCTTCAAATTCTTCTGAAACGTATAGTAAGAAAAGGTCACATAAGCAATCACCAAAGGGTTTAAAAGTTCTAAGCATCAGAAGTCTGATAAGTCAGAAGATGCAAGGCCATAGAAACAGAGAAACTTTTCAAATTTTAAGAAGCCTTCAGGTTCTTCTATAAAGAAGTCAGACTACAGTGGAGTTCATCTATAACGAAGACGGATGTTACGAATTAAGGCCTATACTGAACTAGAAAATATTTCCCTGAAATTTTACTATAAAACTATGAGTAACAAAATCGGTTTTTAACGAATTTGCATATACCAAAAAATACCTATGTATGTCCCGTAGAAAAAAATAATTATAAATTTGAGGTATTAACGAAGTCGGTAAAATTATTCAAAAATATCGTCGGCAAAATAGACATTCCAAACAATCAGTCGTTTAATCACTACCACAACATTAACATGAGACCGCTGAGGGATTAGTGTAGCGTACAACATCTTGTTTCAACGATAGTGAAATCTTTGATGCTAATAAAATTATTTAATCCTTTGATCTGTGTTTGACACTTATTTGAGTAAATTTTGGGGGATAAAATGACAGGTTAATGATTTACTTAATCATTATTGTCGTGAGTTGTATTTTTGATTAGTGCTATTATTGATTGATTGGTGCTCAAAAATGGACAGTAAAAAGCGTAAAGCTTTATCGCTGGACACGAAGTATCAAGTGCTTACCTCTGTAGATTCTGGAATTAAATAAAAAAAACAAAATCTGATTTGAATACCTGCATCCACACTAAGTACAACTTTAAAACAGCGAGAAAACATTGTTAGCGCATAATTCTAGTGACTTGGGGAACAAGAAAAAAATAGGAACAAGCCAGTTTACAGATGTAGAGGAACATTATTTACATTTTTAGGGGTGATCGTGACCAAAACATTCGCTTAGTGGACCATCATTAGCAGTGAAAGCAAATGGGTTTGCCGTGAAATTAGGGCATAATAATTTCGAAGCAAATAATAGTTGGATCGAGAGATTTAAACAACGTAAAGGAATCGTGTCTAAAGCTGGCTGTGGGAAAGCGCGTCTGTAGACAAAAAATGTGAAAAATTCATACAAAGAAACGACACTTCCAAATTTACTTAAGAATTATGAGCCAAAAGATGTGTATAACATGGACGAAAGTGGACTTTTTTTTATATAAATTATTACCAAATAAGACTTTACAAATGAAGGGAGAATCTTGTCACGGGGGCAAGAAGAAGTAAAGAGAGACTAACTGTTGTATTGTGTAAATATGGACTGTACAGACAAATTAAACCTCTTATTATTGACATTCTTAACAGAAATCAGACAATTTGTAACCAGGAGCACGAAACAACAATAAGCGTTTTTATAATGGAAACAAGCAAGCACGACATGAAAAGTCAAACCGTGATTAAAATGAAATGTCTGAGTACAAAACTACCAACTTGAGACAAGTAATTGATAATGAATAAAACTAATAACTACCGACTTTAGACAAGTAATTAATAATGAATAAAACTAATACCCAGTTGTACAAAACTACCGACTTTAGACAAGTGATTAATAATGAATAAAACTAATAACTACCGACTTTAGACAAGTAATTAATAATGAATAAAACTAATATCCAATTGTACAAAACTACCGACTTTAGACAAGTAATTAATAATGAATAAAACTAATATCCAATTGTACAAAACTACCGACTTTAGACAAGTAATTAATAATGAATAAAACTAATAACTACCGACTTTAGACAAGTAATTAATAATGAATAAAACTAATATCCAATTGTACAAAACTACCGACTTTAGACAAGTAATTAATAATGAATAAAACTAAATCCAATTGTACAAAACTACCGACTTTAGACAAGTAATTAATAATGAATAAAACTAATAACTACCGACTTTAGACAAGTAATTAATAATGAATAAAACTAATATCCAATTGTACAAACTACCGACTTTAGACAAGTAATTAATAATGATAAAACTAATACCCAGTTGTACAAAAAACTACCGACTTTAGACAAGACATAAATATAAATAACTAATATCCAGTGGTGTGTTGATGGCTCCAATCGTATCATTTTTTCGAAACCATATGACCATAACGTAATATACACTACAATATGTATGTCTAAGTTTACCAATCTATCAACCGGTTGTATATATCATCTAAACAATTTAGGAAAAAAATATACTCATATTATTTTTAATAATATCACAAAAGTCTATTTAACCTTTCCATTTTGCAATTTTGAGTGTATTTCCCAAGCCTTTCTCATCTCACTGGCATTGTTATAACCGTGACTGGCTAAAACGTCTCTAAATTCTGTAGCGTCGTAACCTACTTTATGGACATGGAAGTGTTTGTTATTTTGCGGTGTGACTTTAAGTTTATGGGCTACTATACCCAGATAAACATCATCAAACTTAAATAACTTTGTGTATGGTATTGCAATGTGTAGACGCTGAATTAAATCCATGGACATAAGCATTGCACCAGCACTTATAAACGGTGGATATTTATTGTAAGGGTAGTCCTTTACCGAAATGCGCCACTTCTGTTCCTTTGACCTCTGCGGAGGGTCATCCCACAAAACCCCCGAAAATAAATCTTTCTCTTTCGATGCAGGAATATTCTTGAGGAATTTCATTACATTTTCAATAGCAACGAAAAAATCATCATCGAGCATGAAAACAAACCTGGACTTAGAGCAGAACCTTGTCATCCAATTTATACTTCCTATTGTTTTTAACGTGTTGTTTTGATAATTGTCGATGAAATTCACTTGTAAAATATCATTAAACTTTTCATTTTCTGTTTTGATGGATGCCTCTATACTTGTATTCTTTGACATTCCTACGATAAAAATTCTTTTAACATTAAGTTTCTGTAAAAGCTTATCATTACCCCAGGTGTTCCTGATCGACGCCCTGTTTTCAAAATTGGCGATGGCAGACTTGATAACAAGGATTAATGATAAACTCTTCCGATTGTTCCTTGTTTTACAATGTTTTCTATGCGGAGTTATAAATGAATATTTGTACTCATTAATTGTTTTTTCCTGGATTTTTATTCCTTTACGATAGCTATGAACTAACTTATCCATATCTACATTCAGTGGGTACGTGAACTTACTAAACTCTATCTCTCCTTCTACATTAGCTCTTTTTGCTTTGCCTTTTTTATTTTCCTTTTTCCCTTCTTTCTTTAAGTGTTGCATTACTGTTGTGGTTTCCGCTTCGACTCCACCATCCCTTTCTAAATCCTTATTCACAATAGATAATGCTTGATCCATCTTTGATCTTTGATGAATAAATTTCAAACATTGCCAACTGAAGGCAAACAACATGAACAATTTCAAAACAGTCTTTAAGTGAATTCTTCCAGACATATTAGTTTTGCAAACACAGTATCAACATGTCACTCAAGTAAAATATGATAAAATAACTTGTAACCAGGTGTGAAATTATAAGAAATTGTAGTAAAACACATTAGATATTAGTAATGTTGTTTTGTACAGGTATACACCTTAACAGGCATGTAGACATGTAAACTTGTCAATATTATAGTCTATAGCATGTCATATTCCGAACTACCTTATGTAATCCATATGTATAAAAAAGAGTCACAAACAAACGCAGACACGACACGAGGAGCAACGGGGTTGAAGCCAGTTCGGGACCCGCAGTCAAAGGTTGTTGGAACACCTCGACGAGACACTACGCACCACTCACGCCACACAGACAACAAGTAACGACGCCTGAATAAAGTATAAGTATAAACAGTAAGTCTTTAGTTTTAACTTCAGCAGTTATTATTATATTTCAAAGGTAAAACATGTTACTTGCATGAAATGCAATAATTTATTGTCATTTAATTGGTCTTAACGTCATACAAGTTGTTTTTTTTTTTACTTTCTATGGTTCAACTAAATGGGGTTGATTGTACGTTTAATGTTAATAAATGTAACACGTTTAATGTGTAGCTGGGCAACACGTCCATCGTTTGTTCTCTACACGACCCAGCTGTTGTGGAAATAAAATAGCAATAAAAATACCGTTTAGAATTTAAGGAAATAATATTTGTTTGTAATTGTAAACATTAGTTATTCAAACGCCACCCTCAAACCCGATGTACTTTTTCGAGGTCTAAAATGACATGATGAATATTGCATATATTTAATTGGCTTATTCGTCGTCTATACTCTTACCGTTAACAGGAACAAATGCGTGATGGATGTAGCTAGCTAAACAAGGGTGATTGCCCTTCTGGAGCACCCGGTCTCACTTTTACGTGTTAAACCTAATTTTTTATTTCCATCGGGAATCGGTGGGTGGCTAAAGTCGTTACTAATATTAACTCCCTCCGGAAAATGTAGCATTGTCACCTACTTTCAAGGATTATTTTTTAAAGAAACAACATTAGTCCGTGGGCTAGGTGGACCCATCATTTACCCCCCCCCCCCCCCTAAGGATCCTCCGACACCACTTTTTCTGGTACCTTAGGGTGTCTAGTAATGGAATCAGGATGTTCCTCCAAAAAAATTGAGATGCTCTTCATGTAAAACTTCAATATTTAAGAGTACCTGAAAGTTTTCTGTACATTTCTCTATTAGGGGTAGGGGAACGTTTTTATCTTTGTTTTCAATAATATTATGCAGATATATATCATATTTGGTATCATTGTAAAGGGAACATGTTCAGCTTTTATAAAATACGAAGTTGATGTAGCTGCTATTATGTCGTCACCATGACGTCATTATCACAAGTTTTTAGGGAAAGGCTATGAAATCGTGTCAATTTATCCTTTATAAAATTATTTCTGTACAGCATAATAAAACACATTAAGACAAAGTATGTTTTAAGACAAAGTATGTTTTTCATTTACTTAATGAATTGTAGTTATAAATGATCATATATTCTCATCTTCATGAAAATACACCACTTTTTTCATCCTTTCCTTACACCGGTCTGTCTGTCTTTGTTGGTTTACCTGTGAGTTTCTTTGCTGTTAGGTGTAGATCTTCTAAGTTTCTCCCATTAGCTACTATGTCTTGTGCGGTTACAAGATTTTCTATCTTCCATATATTTTCGTTCATCACTTGTGTGTGTTCCTTTATATTTCTTTCTTTGCCTCATCATACTCCCTTCATACTAATTTTTTCTAATCTGGTTCTGCTATTTGTTATTTTCTCTTGCATTTCCTTGTGATATTTTGTCCCGTGTTTCCTCTGACAACCATATTCTCTGTGTCGTTATACCGGTCCGCCCTTTTTATGACATCCCAGCTCTCATTATTATCACCCTTAGCTGTTAAAGCTGTTCTTCAGACTAATCTTAATTCTTCTTTCTTTTCCATTTGTTTCAATTTTCTAACATTAAACTCATGTTTTTTAGCTCACCTGAGCTATTGCTATCTATCACCGTCCGTCGTCCGTCGTTCGTCGTTCGTCGTCCGTCGTCCGTCGTGCGTAAACTTTACATTTTAATCTTCTCCACCAAAACTACTGAGCCAAATTTGATGAAACTTGGTGATTATTATGCCTGGGTAACAGGCTTTCAAAATTGTGTTCGGGGTTTGACCACGCCCAACAATATGGCTGCCGTTACTATAAATAGCCAAAAGACAAAAAAATCTTCTTCTCTGAAACCAAAAGGTGCAGGCAAATTTTGATTGGATATTTGGATTCAGGATACCTAGATACACTAAAATTGTGTTTTTCATGAAAATTGGACGAAAAATAGGTTACGCGTTTTTTGCGTAAAATTATGTAATTTTTAAAATGAGACATTTATTGTTATAACTTCATAATGGCTGAAGATAATTGTATGGCGTTTTCACTGTTGATCTTGTCTTGCTATTTTCTTCCGATTGATGTCAAGGTCAAAGGTCAAGGTCATGTCCCAGTTTTTGACCTTTGATAAAAAATGCTTTTTTTAAACATTTCTGGTGATAATGATGTAGGACTTTTGGTTAATTGTAGGTATTGACATGACGATCATTTTGATATATTGATTAGGTTCATGGGTTCAAAGGTCAAGGTCACAGATGTACAAAGTTACCAAAATAGTTAATTATCTGCAAAACTATGAACTTTTTGTATAGGCATGTATATTAGAATATTGTAGGTAATGGCCCAATGGTCATTTTGATATATAATTAAAGGTCATGAGTTCAAAGGTCAAGGTCACAGATGTAAACAAGTACTGAAATGATTATTTATCTCTAAAACTATAGACTTTTTGCATAGGCATGTATATTAGAATATTGTAGGTAATGGCCCAATGGTCATTTTGATATATGAATAAAGGTCATGAGTTCAAAGGTCAAGGTCACAGATGTAAACAAGTACTGAAATGATTATTTATCTCAAAAACTATGAACTTTTGTATAGGCATGTATATTAGAATATTTTAGGTATTATTATGAAGGTCATGGGTTCAAAGGTCAAGGTCACAGATGTGAATGAATACCTGAATGGTTAATTATCTTGAAAACTATTAACTTTTTGTATATGCATGTATATTAGAATATTGTAGGTATTAGCCTAACAACCATTTTGATATATAAATGAAGGTTATGGGTTCAAAGGTCAAGTTCACAGATGTGAACAAGGTCTGAAATGATTATTTATCTCAAAAACTATAAACCTTTTGTATAGGCATGTATATTAGAATATTTAGGTATTATCCTAATGATCATTTTGATATATGAATGAAGGTCATGGGTTCAAAGGTCAAGGTCACAGATGCGAATGAATACCTAAATGGGTAATTATCTTGAAAACTATTAACTTTTTGTATAGGCATGTATATTAGAATATTGTTGGTACTGGCACAGTGGTCATTTTGATTTATGAATGAAGAGCATGGGTTCAAATGTCAAGATCACAGATACAAACAAGTACTGAAATGATTATTTATCTAAAAAACTATAAACTTTTTGTATAGGGATGTATATTAGAATGTTGGCCGAATTATCATTTTGATATTTGAATGAAGCTCATGGCTTCAAAGGTCACAGGTGAGCGTTAAGGCCCATGGGCCTCTTGTTTATCTTTGTCATGATAAATTGGTGGTTCGAGTTGACATCTGCTCCATTCATTGCCCTGACATTGTATAGACTCCTCCTACATTTTTTCTATGGCTATATGGTCAATGTTTTTTCTGGTGATACCGATGTTACTTTATGGCAATCTTTGTGTGGAAATACTGTACCTCATTGTAGTGATAAAGCAAAAAGATACTAAATAATATCTTTAGAAAATGTCTATGATTTCTGTTTCAAAAATGATAGAACTGCATCTCTGGGACTGTAGCTGCTCCGAAATCTAGCACAAATTCACCATGGGTTAGTAGGATGTACAGTTAGTAGTGAAGTAAAAGAGATTAATTTATTCTTGATGTTTCCTATTCGCTACAACTAGTCAACAGCAGAAATCGCATGTTATGTTTCCACTGCTCTAGATGCATATAACAACCCCGTGGCATATGACTACCATTAAAACACCTGCTAAATCACCATTGGTAATACTTTGAACTAAAAGTCATTCTCAAACTAAGATTATTAATTAAGCTTTTTGTTAGCTATATAATGGGTGATGGTGTTGGGCATTTTTGAAATTTGTATTGTCATGAATGTATGAAAAATTAATGATGATGATGATGATGATGATGATGATGATGATGATGATGATACAAAGAAACACTGGGTTACTTTAATCGTGCAAAATATTAATCTTAAAATTCGATCAATTTTAAATAAAAGGGCATCTTTAAATTTATATATTTTTCCTAACAGAGTGGCGTCTTTTCTTTAAAATGAGAATTATGACCATTTATAACAACAATTTATGAAGTAAATGAAAAGCATGCAGTGTCTCAATGTGTTTTATGAGATTGTACAGAAATAATTTCATATAGTATAATTTTAAATGATTCTATAGCGTTTTTCTTCAAAACTTTAGTTTATGACGTCATAGAAACGTCACAGTAATAGCTACACCAATCAAGTTTGTACTTTATAAAAGCTGAAGCTCTTCCCTTTACAATGATACCAAATATGATCTATATCTACATAATACCATCGACAACAAAGATAAAAACGTTCCCCTACCCCGTTTCGATCATTTTAAAAAATGGATATCTTTATTACATTTCTTCTAGTAGAGTGGTGTCTTTTCTTGAAGATGAGAATATATGATCATTTATAACTACAATTCATTAAGTAAATGAAAAACATACTTTGTCTTAATGTATTTTATTATGTTGTACAGAAGTAATTTTATAAAGGATAAACTGACACGATTTTATAGCCTTTTTCCTCAAAACTTGTGTTTATGACGTCATGGTGACGACATAGTAGCAGCCACATCAATCAACTTTATATTTTATAAAAGCTGAACATGTTCCCTTTACAATGAAACCAAATATGATCTCTATCTGCATAATATTATGCCTTCAAATTAATTACAAATATAACTCACCCTAGTGCCTGTCTTCAGAACAAGTCCGTTTCCTCCTCCTTCTAGCCCAACTTGTAGTCTTCAAAACTGAAGCCTTGGCAAAACTGTCTTTAACACCAACATCTTTCAAGTAAAATGAAGTGAATGTTTTCTCTGTTGTCCAATGAGCAGTTTGAAGAATAATTTGAACAGATGCACCATTAAACAAGATCCATGATGTAGCCAATCTCCTAGTATCATGGGCTCTAACCTCACCCAAATATAGGTCTGCTAATTTATCATAAACATATCTAATTAAAGAAACAATCCATCTAGACAAGGTTGTCTTGGCTGCTGCTTTACTAAAGCCTTTCTGATATGTTAAAAACAAATTTTCAGTCTGACCTGTCCTGTTGTATTTTTTTTAAGTTTAACATACTCCTTTAGAGATCTACATGGACATAACAACAAGTCTTTCTCATCAGTAGCAAATCTATCAAATTAGGGAATAAACAATGGATTCCATACCTTTCCAAATCTTTGAGATTTAGCCAAAAATTTGAAATTTGGTAACAATCGAACTCCTCTTTTTTCAAATCTTAAACTGTCAGAGTTAACTGATAAAGCATGTAACTCACTGACCCTTGAAGCAGTAGCAACTGCCAGAAGGAAAACAGTTTTCCATGTTAAAAATTTCACCTCACAAGTAGAAATTGGCTCAAATGGAAAATCACATAAAGCCAGTAATACTAATGGTAAATCCCAGTTTTGCAATAATGGCCTAATGTTTGGATTACTATTAAAAATCCCCTTGATTAAATTTGTCAAATCTTTATTTAGGCTAACTGATGAATCATTCCACCCTTTGTTTAAAAATGCTATCGCTGATCTATATCCAGAAATAGTAACAACTTTCAGTAATCGTTTTTCATGCAAATATATGAAGAAATCAGCCATTTGTTCTACAGTGGCAGAACCTGGCCATGCATCTTGCTGATCACAAAAGCTGTGGTAGATTGACAATCTCCTATGGTACAATCGCTGTGTTGAAAGTCAACGTGACTTACTGAAGTAATCTCTAGCTTTTTGAAAACTTTTTAGAAGGTGACTTATGTTTGAAATTTTCCAAATAACCAGGTTTAAACTTTCTGGATATGGATGAACTACCTGATCTCTCATTTGTGTCAACATATGAGCTTGACCCGGTAACTTCCTTGGTATGTCTATCAACAGATTTAGAAGCTGTGGATACCATGACTGCCTTGGAGCTACTAGTGGCAGTATGCACCTGTTTGTGCGAACTTTTTTGAGTACATGAGGAATTAAAATTGGTGGTAGGAATGCATTAGCAAACATCCCTGAACATGAGACACTACTGTCCAAGCTAGCGGATCTGGATATGAAGAGCAAAATTCTGGCAGCTTCTTGTTCTCCCTTGTTGCAAACAGATCCACGTTCGGAGTTAAGTACTTGTGGAATATCTGGTTCACAATATTCTGAGATAGGCTCCATTCCGTCATTCTCACTTCTGTCCGTCCTCTGGACAGACTGTCTGCAATTATATTCTTTTTTGCCAGGAATATGTGCAGCCCTCATTGTTATGTTCCGGTCTATTTCCGGTCATTGAAATATTTTCCAAGCTAAACTGCAAAGGGACGATTATTTTGTCCCCCTTGCTTGTTAATGTAGGACACTACTGTTGAGTTGTCGCATTTCAACAGTAAATAACGGTCTCTCAGAATATTCTGAAAATGAAACTGAGCCAACTGGGTTGTTTTCAGCTCTATCCAGTTTATATGTTGTGTCATTTCTTGAACATTCAACTTGCCTGCAATCTGAAAACTGTCCAAGTGTACCCCCATCCCAGTAACGAGGCATCTGTCCATATTGTTACTGGTTGTGGCAATTTCTGAATGGGTATTCCCTTGAAAACATTGGTTCGAAACTGCCACCATTTCCGATGATGAACTAGAGTATCCCTCACAGGGATGTATTGTATGAGACTGTCTCTGTGTGGACGCCAAAAGGACAGGAGTTAAAATTGAATTGGGCGCTTGTGTAACCGACCAAATGGTACTAGGTCTATAAAGTCATTAGGCCTAGTAGACGGAGAAGTGTCCGTGCCCAGACTTGTTGTATATATTATAATCTCCTGAAGTTTCTGAAATCTCTCTTCTGAGGGATAAACTAGGCCCTTCTGAAAATTGAAGATTGATCCCAGATATTGAATTACTTGTGTTGGTTCCAGGCAAGATTTCTCTTGGTTTACCAACAATCCCAAGTCTCTGACCAACTTCAGAATCATGGTCACCTGTTGTTGTAAAACTATTTTGTTTTGATTCTTGGCCAACCGTTTAATTTCGTGTAAGTGTGATCAACCCAAAAACTTCGTGAAAGTGTGATCATTTTTCGTAATTTGACAAATATAGACAAATTACGGTATCTACCTGCATGAACATTAGCGAAATAATTTTCTGGTGTAATAAATATCTAGTGGATACAGAAAATCCGTGTGTAAAATGCGCTAATTTTGTTGATTAATGAATTTAAATTAGCGACAGCATAAAAGTGAAAGCGTGATCAACCCGAATATCTGACTTGATCAAATCATTGTCGAATTGTTTGCAGAAACTACGGGGATTTGAATGATGTCATTTGGCAAGGAAACTTAATGCACATTTACATCTTCCGTAGGCTACATTTTATTTTCAAATTCATGCGCTGTCATACAAAACTAAGGTCAACTTACCGTCGAAGTGAGCGTTTTCAACTGGAAGCGTGATCAACATAAGTCACATGATTGTCCCCCCGTGGGGTATCATAGAGACTTCACATCTAATGAATTATACATACACGTGCAACTTGGACGGTATGTTCTTTTGATTACAGGTGATAAAGTTCTACTGATAAACAGGATGTTTATTGATAATCTTTTAATTACTGGTATGTGAGATCCCACCTCAAGCGATATTAAATTATTGCAAATTTATAGTAATCAGAAACTATCTATTGAAGTTTGCCGTGGAAAAATTATATCAAAAAACCAAGACATGGATTATGTGAACTTTGTAAAAGTGATTTTGTAATTGCAATATGAGAAATTTTCTGATGCAAACATGTATTCTATTGATATAAATAATACATTCTTTTTTCTAATAATAGGCCAAAATACTATTTAAAATTTATTTATTTATTTATTTTGCATTTACCAATTAGATATTTATTAAATTAATTTGATAAGATAATTGGACATTAGCATTAGCATGGATGGGTGCAGTGTATTATGAATACTCACATTTATTAAAATGTGTATTAGCATTTTTCTTATATTTGTATTGCGCACACATATAGTATTTTTATACTATTTGATTCATGACTTAAATCAAGTTACTGTTCTTATGTAAATTAAAAGGATAATAAAAAACAAATATACTAATCCATGTCCGAATCACAATCTAGCAGCAAAGTAAAAATTTGGAACTGACAAGTTAGGTTAGACACGTGAACTTCAACCAGGGAAGTGAGGCCGGGTGCTCCGTTTTATATATCCCATTGTTTTTTGCCTAACAAACAGTGTATCTTCTACCTCTAAATAATCATCTACTTTTTCTTTCTCTCGACTGGTATATTTTCCTCTTCATGTAAGCATTTAAATTAATTTGCTGTTTTGCTTGGAATATCTCTTTTTAGTAGATTCATTTTTACCGACATCAGTTCATTTTAATCTCATTATGACCATGTCAGGTTGTCAGTTACCAAGTTATCGATAGCTCTGGGTAACGAGGTTTGTAAATCTTACCTGTAAGAGTTATTCCGTCTGGTCATTACACAATATAGCTGCAGTCGGGAGTTTTATTGTCGATGTTGTCGCTGTTATATAATGTCAAACGTCCATTAATACTAATATCCTAATATCTGAGAGTGTTCATGATCACATGCAAATTTGTCAAATGTCTTCAACTTTTCAATGATTTATAATCAGTTATATTTTTTTAGTGAACTGGATGGTCGGTTACCTCCATAAGTAGGAAGAAACTACAGCAACGAAACAAGAAGTAAAGTGTAGATCATAGTCAAATGAAAGTTTTACAAAAAGAAGTTTTAATGAACCAACTGGGTGTTTGTTTTTGACTAATAAAGTTTCATTGCGCAAGCGATGCGGAAGTTTTCAGCGACTAAAAATCACCTGAAAGTGTAAACAAACCAAAATGGGTCTGTTTGGAAAAAACGAGAAGTCGCCAAAGGACATGGTAGTATTCATATTGCCTGGTTTATTTTGTTTTATGTTTGATAATTGTAAATCATTTGGTATCCATTTTCCTACCTTTGGTTGGATTTTGGCAGTTGTGATTTTTATTTAGTAGATCAGGACTATTCTATTCAAATGACCAAGAATGTGTGCGTTAAAAGTCATTCACTTGCTTGACTATGACTATGACTAGGTACTCCAACTTCGAATAATATTGATAAGAACAAATTCCAAAGTAGAACAAAAAGTGTCTCCTTTCTTGGTATCCAATGTTGCATACACTACTGTTTAATTCATGTCCGGCAGAGCACGTTTTTCCAGCTTTTAGATATGAAAATCAATAAATTTTCTATCATGTCATATACCGTTGTTAAGTATGCATTTTGTCGTAATAAATGAGCACCAAGGTACATACCATCTCATTCAGAAAATAAAACGCAAAACTTTTTAACCCTCTTGCTGCCAAATTAAATTTCAGAGCAACGTTGGCAGTGCCAAAATGGAGTTCACAATGCGAAATGATGTGACGTCAACAATAGAATATGACATCAGACGCGTTTGTAGTCATATGACGTCATTAGTTACCGGTAATTGTAGATTATGATCTCAATAGTCAACATTTTGCATTTTTATAATTTTACAAAAAAGATTTTAAGTTTATTTTCGTCTTTTATCTTAGAGTTGTCAATTTCGTTGAAAGGACATATGTGTCTGTATGGCAGTCTGCCGGTAGAGGACACATATGTCCGTGTGGCAGCAAGAGGGTTAAAATCCTTGCGGGGATCTACACTATGCATTGGAGCCATACAGACGACAGGAAGTATAAAACATATGGCTCAGAAGAATTGAACTGCGCATGTACGACAGTTCCATTTTTTCACACCGGTAAGATCGTCTGACTAAAGGGAGACTACCCAAAGAAAAACAGTAGCTGTAAACAACCAAATTGTAGGAGTTGTTTCCCTTGTTACGCGATCGCACCCACGATGAATAGGCAAATCTAGGATAGACTTGAAATTGCCCGGATGATTGCAACTTCCGTTCGTCTGTTCCAAAAGTAAACAATGACAAATTCCCCGCAAGGATTTTAAAAAGTTTTGCGTTTTATTTTCTGAATGAGATGGTATGTACCTTGGTGCTCATTTATTACGACAAAATGCATACTTAACAACGGTATATGACATGATAGAAAATTTATTGATTTTCATATCTAAAAGCTTGAAAAACATGTGCTCTGTCGGACATGAATTAAACAGTAAATTAAATTAAGGTTCTAGGAAAGCTAGTTGAATCGCCCTGTCAATCTATGTGTCTGCCTGTACAACTGGCCCAAAATTGTGAATTATCCATGCATTTCAATGTCAGTGGGTGGATTTTCATCAAACTTGGAAGAAATGTAAACCAACATCTATAAGACATTGTGTTGCATACCAAATTGTGGTGCATAGATCAAAGGTCATGACCCAGTAACCGCAAAACCTATAAGTAAGCTAAGCTTCACTGAACATTCTAGTTTTATTTGACATTTATTTTGTCTTTGTAAAACACCTAAGTCCAGATTTCAGTATTGTACTCTAAGGCTGGTTTAATCCTTAATATGTCTGTGTTGTGATTTAGAAATCAACTGCATATAGCTTTTCCTCCAATATACTCAAAAACAGTGTTTATTTGTAAAGTAATGTGGTAAAATTACCATGCATTTAAGTTTAACCAGATTGTAAGAAGTGCTTATGCTTATGACTAGGACAAGTTGGGTTTTAAGTATGGATATTTTTTTTAGCCAGATCACTTGACTAAGTCACTTCTAACTTTAACTTTAACAGTATGAACACATACATAAGTAGTCATTGCATCAAGGATAAACTGTACATGTGTGCAGGGCTCACAGTCTCTGTCTTGATAGGTGTAGCACAAAGAGAATTCTTGCTCTACATTGTATGGCTTTCAGTTTGAAATTTCTCAATATTATAAATGACAGTATTTTGACTGGACCTACAACCCATAATGTCCATTTCACTTATTTAGTCCAATTCTCCATTCTGATATTTCTTGCACTAGCTCTACATTCACATTGATGCTGTCAGCTTGTCTTCATAACCATGTCAATATGTATGTCTGTTTTAACTGACATAGAAGAAACATCAGAGCTTCTAACTGACCCACAACGCACGGGTCTGACCCTAATCTGGACATAAATTCCCACTGACCTGCCAAGAAGGAGACTGACCCGCAAATGTCCAAAGAGTTTGAGGATTTGCAAAGTTTAATTATTACCACTCAAATCCATCTGTAACCACGGTGAATTAGTGATTTACATGGGTGGACTAAGGTTTTGTGCCTGGGAGCAGGTGAAAAATCACTACATGCATTATATTGTATCCATTTTTTTAAGACATCACATGACAATGCTGCATATTTTTTTAATCAATTTTCAATTCTTTTGGTAGGGATGCACCCAGACACGGTCGGATTTCGGTCAGACCCACAATTACACAAAATAGGGTTGGTAGCTCTGCAACATCTATAATAACTATGAAGTCTCAGCAAATTCCTTCGTTATGTAATTGAATTAAATAATATAATATTTTTATAGGTGAATGAATGGACACATAAAATCAGAAAAGAAGGATATGTATTAGACAGACAGATAAAAGGTATATTGGATGATATTAATTCTTTTATTACCTTGTCTTCACAAATGTACAGAATATTTTTTTTCATACCCCAATAAGAACACAAGTTGTTAAATGTTAAAGTGTTTATATAAAGTTTTTGGTTGTGAAAATATTTAAGTGTTTTGATGTATTACACTAGATGTGTAAGCAAACCATCTCTTTTCTTTCATTTAACTACTGTAGAAGCTCTATTGGTAGAACATGTTCTCTCTCTCTGGTCACAGGCCCGAACCAGGTCTGACAAATACTTTGAAAATTAGCAGTATTTTTATATGTTTTAAGGATAATCTTTAGCGGTTTGCATTTGCTTCTGTAAATTTAATTGTATATACCGGTATTGTCTTGTTCAACTTACAAAATAAAGCACAAATGTATTTTTTGCAGTCTTGATCAAGTTTTTTGGTAGTAAATAATATGCATAACCTGCAATAAAACTTGTTTTTAACATTTAACACTGTACTATTCCAATTCTAGATAATGAGTTGACATTTTATCATTTATCCTTTAATACTAATAGTTAATTGTATTTTATTTAGGCATGTTACAATTTAAGTAAAATGTCGAGCATGTGTGTATACATCAGTAATATAAATTTTCACAAAATTAGTAAAAAATGTTTTCTGCAATCTTAATTTTAGGTATACAAAGGGAAGAAGAAAAAACAAAGAGGATGCTTAAAGATTCTGCAAAGAAAGGAGAAAAAGATGCATGTAAGATACTGGCTAAAGAAATTGTCAAATCCAGAAAAGCTGTAAATAAACTGTATGCTTCTAAAGCTCATCTTAACTCTGTTCAAATGGGAATGAAAAATCAACTTGGTAAGTGGTTTCAATATTTACTGTATTCTTAAAAATTGCATGGGATAAATTATATACATTTACATGTGTATGTTTATTGACTAAAAGCCTCAGGCCCATATTACAATTAATGGCAGTATAAATGACAAAATGTGAATAATACAAATTATAGTAATCACTGTTAACCAAAAAAAAAAAAAAAAAGAAAGTTGTTGGCCTTAACACAGAAAGAAAACAATATAATTGTGACAGTTTCTTGGGGTTGAAGAAAAAGAAATGGGAAAAATATTTCTCTTATCAATTCTGGTCTGTGATATATAGGGCCAGTATTCCAATAACACAATAAGCATCAGTACATAGTTATTAATTTTACTGACTTTATACATGTTGTAAGGTCTGAATCCTACTTCCTCAGTATTTTGTCCATGTTTTTGTAAGGTCTGAAACCTTCTGACAAGACCTCAGTATTTTGTCCTGTATCATGGTAGGTCCAACGTAAACCCTCATTGCTGACAATGCTCATTACCATAAGTACATTTTCTTCAGCTTCAACTTTAATTTGTAACATCGCCATATTTTTGTAAGTGAAGTAATTTTGAATGGTGTGTATCCCTGTTTCACTCACATTTCTGTCACTCTTCACTGCAGAAAAAGTGATGGCCTGAGATATAAGTACGGAGTATATAAACTTTTGGCTACTTCAGCCAGGTGTATACCCTAAGCTTTGATGCTCACCATGGCAGCCCTCTTTTTAGTTGATACATGATATTAGGGGTGTAAGTATTGCCTCAACATTCCAATATGGGTTTGATGTTCTAGCATTATCCATTTTCAGTAGTGCATTGTTTTACAGTAAATGAATCTATTGTAACATTTGACCATGAAAAATGATACAGTACATAACATATTCTGTTATATCTGTAGCAACATTGAGGATAGCTGGAGCTTTGGCTAAGAGTACAGAAGTTATGAAGAGTATGCAGGCTTTAATCAAAATACCAGAAATCCAGGCCACGATGAGAGACATGTCTAAAGAAATGATGAAGGTGCTGTAAATGAATTTAATTTTGCATGTATTTATTTTTGAGGTGTATGAAATTAAGACATATCCATATAGTTAAATTTTCGTGTTTTTTTAAATATGCAGTATAACACAATAAGCATAATATAATTTTTGCTCGGTATTAATTTTTGCGCAAAACAAACGACCATGAAATAAACGAAAATTAGTACACCGTGAAACTAAATAGGTTTACAGTAGTAATTCATTTTATTTTTGTTGATTTTTAAAAACAAATGTCACAAAACTTGCTCAATATTTGTAAAAGAAACTGTCCTAAACCAAATTTCTTAATCAGTTCAGATGGGTGCTTTCTCATTTCACTGACTTTAATAAAATTCACATAAATCAATACATATTATATACACAGTGTGTATGTACAACCCTCAGTATCAGGTTGAGTCCTTTTTTCGTAGCTGTATCACTACGAGTCGCGCAAGAGCGACGAGTAGTGATACAGCTACAAAAAAGGACGAGACCTGATACGAAGGGCTGTACATACACACTGTGTATATAATATTTTTATCTAACATTTCCAATTAGGTTATTTAAAATAATAAAAAAAACAATACTTTATGTGAAAAAATTACATTTTACCACAGAAAACCACTGAACTATGTTATGACATTTGTTCTGTAGTTGACAAATCGAAGACTCCCTGCTAATGTCGTCACAATGAGAAAGTGCATGTGCACTTAACCGCCAATGTTGTATCACCACAGTGTGGTGATACAAGATTCTCTATCATGCGTGTTCGATAAAACTTGTATTTCATCAAATCAGATAGGAAAACTAGTCTTATGTTAGATAAAAGGGCTTATTAAGGGGGCATTTTTACAATCAAATAACAGTATATAAATCTGAAATGAGACCACATATCCATAAATTGAGGTTGCTTTGGCCTAGGGACTTATGGATAAACATACAAAACATGTCCAAAACCTGACATACTAATGTTTGAAATGAATCCTTGCAGCATCTCTTACTAAATTTGAGTCAATAAACTTTGGCCGGTATTTAATGTTTGCCTTTTCTATCATTAAATCTGATAGGCTGGAATATTAGAAGAGATGTTAGAAGATACAATGGAGGGATTGGAAGATCAGGATGACCTGGAAGAAGAAGCAGACGAAGAAGTAGAAAAAGTACTTTTTGATCTCACAGCAGGTAAGTGTAGAGCAAAGTACAGTAAACACACACACACACACACACACACACACACACACACACACACACACACTGGGAACAAAAATTGTAAGGGAATGAACAATAATACAGTTGGAATATAAAGTGAAAAGGTCCCAGTCAAGATTCTTTGACTTATATCAAAGTGGTCAGTCAATGCATGGCAGAAAAAAACCAGAGTGCTTTGAGAAAAACCTCCAGGTGAACTGACTAAATTTTCTGTCCTGAGTGGGATTTTAACCCAGATATTTGGAGGCTCTGTGATATGTAATTGTGTGGTTTAGATCACTTGGTCACAGAATCCCATAGACCTCTTGAAGTTCTCCCCTTCTCAATATCTTTGTATGTAGACATGGGTTTGATCTTTTCATTCTTATACCAGTCATCAAGAATATTGTTTATTTGTATGATATTATCACTAATATTTATGTTTCTCATTTTACAGGTGAGCTTGGTAAAGCTCCTTCAGCAGTTGCAGACACACTTCCAACTTTAGAACCAGAGGGTGCCACTGCAATGATATCTGATGATGAAGATGAAGACCTCAAAGGTCGTTTAGAAGCTTTAAAGAGCTGATCAGTATCATGTGAATGTTTACCAGCTATGACTGAATTAATAGATATTACACAGAAGGTGACAATGGATTTTATCCATATGACTAGATAATGTAGTTTCTACATTAAAGAAAAACAAATTAGTTATTTATGAGATTGTGACAAAGAGTAGAAATATTATGTGTTTTGGGCCTTTATTTTAAGTGATATTCTGATCGGGGAAAACTGGGAGTGTAAAAGTATCCTTACCTTTTAATACATGCAGTTTGATTGGTTGAAAATAAGTAAATTTCTCTAAATACAGTGAACTGAATATTTTGATTGGCTTAGACAGAATTTTGGTTTTCAAAGACTAATTTAGGCAATATTCAATAACGGTATGTCCTTATTTAGTAGTTCAGTTTAGACAGGTGTTTGGATATATAGAGTTTTGGTATTTAGAAATTCCACACAGCCCTGTATTAGTACATCATGATGTTTGTATAATGTAGATAATTCTTTTCTTTTTTTTTAGAAAAAAAACATACTAGATTTCCATGATAATCAGATATTCTATAAAAATAAATGTCCTAATGTTATTTCACACTAGATTGTTCTTTATTAGGATTTCAGATCTGTCTTTTGTATTCTGCAGCTGTGGAAGAGTGTTTTTGGTTTGAGCCTTCAAACATAATGTTAAAGTTTTGATTAAAATAAATTTTAATTGTTGATTTAGGCCATAGGATGCAATAAGGAAACTTTGAATGTTACTGGTTGTATGTGGTTAGTACATATAGAAGTATACAGGGGTATAGGTAAACAAAATTGACCTGTCTGCTTGACCTTTGATTAAAAAAGTCATTATGGACCAGTGAATTTAAGTAATAGGGATCATGCGTGTCTATTTCATCAACCTTATGTAAATACTAATCATGGGCAATTTATATATGCATTAACTCTGAATCCTAAGGCTATCTATGTATTGGGTGGATCCTTCTATATGAATATTCCTATTGAAAAGTCAAATGGACAGGTCAATGTTGTTTGCCTACAATATTTTGTACTATAATATTTACAGTGTAACTATGAATCATGGGGAAAAGTTTGTTATAGAAATGAAATTAATATTCTTTTTTTTGTTATGGAAAAATGAAAAAGCACATGTAAGTTGATGTTGTAACCTAATTAACTACACAAATTATATTTTTCATAACAAGATGAAAAGTTAATTTCATTTCTAATAATTTAATTTATAAATCAAATTTCAGAAAGAAATCAGTGCATTTAATATAAAGTAAAAAAAAAAAAATCAACATCACTATGGTGTAGGAATACTAATGTTTGTGTATGTCATCTATCAAAACAGCATCAGTGTCAAGGTAACCATTTCTTTCATGCAAAAATAACAGCAAAGGTATGACCAATGAAAATGTTGGAAACAAAGAAGAATCAAATTAAGAAATAAATGGTCAAACATTATAAATAGGTAAACTGACCCTGTTAGTTACACATATACCATTAACACAAATTAACATTTTGATTTTGACATTATTTTTATGTGAAAATGGCTATTTCAAATGTGGTCATGTACATTATAATGAGGTTGTAACATGAGGAATGTAATATCATGGTATCAGATGAATCATATGCAGTATTTTGGCAGTTTTTCATAGAACAATATATTTAGGTTTCCACAAATCTAAAATAATAAGTAGCAAAATTTTTAATATTATTAAAAATATAGTCCTTTTTAAAGTTTTTTTTTCCGCATATTTGCTAAAATTGGTTACTTTTTGAAAGAATTTTTCAGAAATTAGTAGCCAATTTTGATTTTGGCTGACATAAATGTAAATTTAAATATTTAGTGGAGTAAAAATAACAAACTATCACAACTTCACTCAGTGTTTTCCTTAAGAGCCGGCAACAGGCAGATTTGACCACCTAAAACTCCAAATTGGCCAGTTGGAATTTATAAAATTGCCTCCAGAAGACCTGAAAATCGTTTTGGGCATAGGCGCCCGCCTTGACCCCTGGCCTGTTGGATTTGTCAATCTATCCCCTGCTACAAATTTTAGGGAAATCAATGTACAATTGATCCACATTTGTGATTGTTTGAAATTGAAATAGAGGGACAAAAAACTTGTAATAGTAGGTACTGCTTTATCAAATTACTTGTTAAAATAGACAAGACTGTATGACTTTCTTGACTTATGTCCATCTCTCCTTGTGGAGAATTGGGCCAGAACAAAACTGTATACTCTGCCAAAAAACCGCACTGATATATTACCTGTACACCCATAGTTTGTATATACATGTATAAATAATTGTTATGTAAATATAAGGTCAAAGAACAAATTTTATTAAAATTCTTATGGGCCACACTACAGTCCCACTTTAAGGTCCCCTCCACCCTTTACCTGCATTTTTACTGTATCACACTTTATACTAAAATGCCCATGGGAAGTCATCAGACTAGGAAATTGTCACATTTTAGCTGTATAAAGGATACCTTTATAAAAAAGACTATGACTTGTATTAAATTTTGATGTCATTTAAACATTATTCTGGTTTCTTTGTTTTATATATTTATCATTGTTTTTGTATACTTTCGTTTCCTTGCTTTTGCATAATTAAATATTAAACCTATTTTTTTACACATTACATTGGATGATAATTGACTGTATAGCAACACATAAGAAAATATGTTTTGAAATTACACCTTTAAATACAGACAGACATTTGTCAAAAAAATATTCTTAGTCCTTAAAAACATGGGGCCAAGTTAAAAAGAATGTCAACATGGTAAAATAACTTTATGCATTTTATTTGGAAAGATTACTGTTATTATTAGGTGAAAGAAAAATATAATCAAGATTTATACGGACTGGATTTATTCAAATCTCAACTAAGACTTAAATGATGGGCCAGCATTGGCGCACAATCTGTAGAGTTTTAGTGGGACAAACTCATTCTTCCAGGTCTATGGCCCCATGTGGCCCCTTCTAGATTGAACACTGATGTTGATATTTTTGTTAAACATTTTGTTGTATGGATTAGATATGTGGGTGACCAGGGCCAGCTAGTGTCCTATTTCCAACTCTTGTTATTATTTTACAGTTTGGTTTGACTGGATATAAGGTCTGTCTCTCTATAACACAACTTTTATATGTACAGTCAAATCTGTCTATAAAAGCCACCCAAAGGAACCAGTAAAAGTTACCTTTATGGGCAGGTGGCCTTTATATACAGGTTCAAATAATATAAATAAAGAATGGGATACAATTCTACTGGCCTTTATAAGCAGGTGGCCCTTATATAGAGATGGCTTTGAAGTTAGGTTTGTATATACAGTGCTATTCACATATTAAACATTTTGTAAAAGCTTTTGAATAGAGCATCTGTTTAATCAAGAGTTGCTGTTTAAATCAATACTTGTAGCAATAAGTCTGATGATGGAAATTTATTTATAATTCTATTTTATTTATATAATTTTAAAATTCTTTAATTTACAGCTCTTAGCAACTTTCATTTCAGAATTTCTATTTTATTTATAAAATTTTTAACATTCTTTAATTTACAGCTCTTAGCAACATTTATTTCAGAATTTTTCAAAAATAATTCACAATTTTTAATATTTAACATATTCTACCAGTAATTAAGATCTCATAGGTAAAATATTTCAACACACACACACACACACACACACACACACACACTAAATAGAAAGAAATATCTGTATCTCGTTACAGAGTTAAGTGATTCATGATCTTTATTATAAATGTCATCAATATTCCTCATTGTAGTAGACATAGTTATTTCCCTTGAATTCTTATTTTTTTTTATTATTATTTTTTGGATTTTATTTGCCCAGACTTAACTACCAGGGTTAGACCGTGCCTAGGTTGGGTGCCTAAGGGTTCACCAAATTTTTATTTTCTTATTTTGGCCTAAATTGTTCAGTTGGTAAAGTGAATTAAAACCAGACTTTAAATTCTGTTTGTGTATATATAAATACCACCATATAGAGATGATGAGACTTATGTGTTGTTTCTGTGTATCTTGTTTTTGTTGTTATTATTTATTTGTTATTTTGTACAGACATCCATCATTAATATAAATATAGTCATCTATGTAATAAATTTTATACCTAAATCTAAATGATAAGTATTAGTTTTATTTATTTACCACCTTGGACAGTCCATAAGATAAATTCTGATTTGTAGACCTCTAGCTGATTGGTTTTCACCACTTATGTTCAGTCTCTAGACTGATCCTAGTGGGAGAAAGTACTAAGCTTGCTTGCAGAAGCAAGACATGTGTTTTAACTGGGTATTCCAGTTTACTCAATAAAGAAGCTTACACAGCTTACAAAGTAATTTCACAAAACTTTTTGTTTCCTGCTCAGGCTTAGGTCTTTGGAGTGGAGTACCTAATTTAATTTTGTATCTTGAGCCGAGATTCTTTCATTTTCATTACAGGGCAATTCAAGAATAGTGGAGAAAAGTGGAGTTCCTTGAGAAAATCACCAGCTTTTTACAAGCAAATTGACAAACTTACATTGACTCCTTACACAAGGATTTGCCAAAGTAGTTGTTGTTGTTGTTGAATGTTGCTTAATGTCACATCAGCAATTTTTCAGCTATTTGCCAGAAGAACTACTTTATTAATCTCTATGGATTAATCTATGAATAAGTTTGTGTATGCATGTGAAGTGTGAGTGTGTTTTATGGTCTGCCTTGTACCAGCAAGAACTCGGGGGTGACTTTAAGGTGCTGCTAACTCACCGAGTCAGTATGCCATAGACAAGCGTACCACTCCCCTAGTCACATTATACACCAGGTGAACCAGTAAAGGCCAACAACAAGGAAAATTCATTTTCCCACATGTGATCTGAGCGGGAATCGATCTCAGCAGTGAGAGACTCTGGATTTGTAGACTGATGTCTTATCCTTTAAGCCACCCATCCTGGCTAAAGTGGGAACCTGGGCATAGAGAAGTTTGGTGACCTGTGCATTTATCCCCCCCACCCCACCCTGCATCTCTGGGATGAGACCTTGAAGGATGATATCCCTAGTAGAGGTAGATATACTATACAACATTCGAAAGAAGCATTACAATATTACATTTGTATTTCATATTTTTATTCTATACATTATTATACATCATTTAATTTACAATGCTGAGGCATGTCAGACCAACACAAACAGCTGAAGCATGTCAGAACAGCACAAACAACTGAGGCATGTCAGACCGCCACAAACAGCTAAGGCATGTCAGACCAGCACAAACAATGTAATTTTCATTTATGATATTAATTACATAACAATGAAGGACTACCACAGACACAGGTGGTTCCCTGCCTATCGAGTATTTGATGGGGCTCCTACTTAACAATGCTAGAGTACCACAGACACAGGTGGTTCCCTGTCTATCAGGTATCTGCTAGGGTTTCCACATAACAATGCAGGACTACCATAGACACAGGTGGTTCCCTGCAAATCAGGGATCTGATGGGGCTCACACAAGTACCTAATACGACTTGGGTATAAGATTATAACAGATGATAAAGATATACTGACTGGACGTTAATGTGATTAATACTGACTGGATAATAATGAATAACAGTCCAACCTGCCTTAAAGATCACCTCTATATAATGATCACTTGCTTTAAATTAAATTAAATTTGAACTCAATTACAAAATGTACTCTTAAATAATGTTATTTGAACCTGTATATAAGGTTTGCCTGTCCATAAAGGTCACTTTACTAGTTTCCTAAGGTGGCCTCTAGAGACAGGTTTGACTGTATACTGACTGCAGGATAATTTTTTATGTTGACTGGACTACATGGATAACTAGAGCAGTCTCTTGACCACAACATTGCTGATACAGACAGATGGATGGACACTAAATTTGGTATGCAACAGATCGGTGTCAAGTTCATCAAGACAGTAGATATAGAACCTGCACAATATTTGAACAGATGCCCAGACAGACAGGGTGATTACTACATACCCTCTAAACATTGTTTGCAAGGGGTATAATGACTTATACTGACTGTTTGATAATAGATTATGCTGATTGCATTTAGAATTCAACATAAACAGTGGTTCAATAAAATGAAAACGACCGTGTTACAAGTTAACATGATGGTGATCTGGCAGATTTCCTGTTCTTCTGCCTAACTAAATCATAGAAGCACACCTTAACCAACGAACCCAGAGCTCCCTATTTGGGAGATCTAAGTTCAAACCAAGACTTTCACTTTAATCAAAGTTTGGGGTTCTAGCCAAAACTTGAAAATAAGAAGTCAAAAGGTTTTTTGAAAAATATAGACCTTAAAAATCAATGCCCTGTATGACTGTAGGTATGGCACACTAAATATAAACATCACCGCACATCCGTGAGCACACTGCACATGTAAAATATAGAGCCGATTCTGGCATGAAAACAAAATTTATGGGTACTAGTATCATTAAAAACTTTATATTTTTGGTATTTGGTTGCCTGACCAGACATGCGAGTCAAAATACATGTAGTTAATGTCCATCTTTATGTTTAATAATGATTTATAATGATTTACAGTACAGTAATTCTGAGTGAATGAAAAATCTAATTTTCATACAGACTAGATGAAATGACGTAGATGAAATTTTTTACATACTGGTACACATGTATTTGCATTCAATTAAACAAAACAAATTTGAAATTACAAAAAAAAAAATCTCCATTGCTAGGTAATGGGGAATGTTCCAAGAGAATAATATCTAAAATTATTATTACCGGTATTATTGCAGGTAAACATCAATGACAGAAACAACTCAATTGTTGAAGCTGGTCTGTTTGTGACGGTGAATATTGCTTTATATCTATAGAAAACCAAATAAATCTGAATAAAAATTGATATTATTCACTTACTTGCACCCAGTCGTAACAGGAAATCTGTATGTTCATCTGTGATTAGCATGGAATATTTCTGCACAGAGCAAAACGTTGGCGCTATGGGGATTTAATATGTTGAAAAACTAGGCAAATGGCAGACTCTGTTGCCCATATGACGTAAAACGTCACCAAGGGCATCATTTCCTGTGTAAACATCGTCATTTTCCCTAGTAATATACCCATAGCCCCAACATTTTCCTTTCTACAGAAATACTTTATGACAATTACAGATGCACATGCAGATTTTCAGTTACGACTAGGCACAAGTAAGTGAATAATATCAATTTTTATACAGATTTATTTGATTTTCTATGGGAAAAAAACGTAATTCACTGTCACAAACAGACCAGCACTGACAATAGGATCCATGTAGTGTAAAGGTGAGCCCCTTTGATACATCCATCAATCTGTGGTTTATATCATACAGTAATTGACGTATTGTTGGCCATGCCTTTTATGTTCCGGCACTGCCTGCCATCACGGTACCAAAACAGCGCCACAGCAACTAATGACATACCAGTGTCAGTGACGTCATAAAATGGCACAATTCAGACCAAGTTTTCATTCTTTTTGTGTGTAATTCAAGCATGCCGGGTTGTTGTCGTAACATTGGGGGCATGGCTGGCGATCTGTAAATTCATTTGTAAAGTAAAAATAAACAGTTAAGTATAACAAAGCTTATAATCTGACAAGCCAATAACACTTTATAATCAAAGTACTGAAAGTACTGATATTTACAATATAACACTTTACACAAACTTCAACAACCATTTCAGTGTGACCTTTATATACAAAAATATTTTTACAGAATATAGGGTTTTTTACATATAGTCCATCCACAATTTTTATGGAAGTTTATAAACATGGAAGAATTTCAAAAAATGTATCTATATATTGTATCAATGACATTTATTGATGAGATCTATGAACGACAGCTCTATAAAAAGGTTTGAATATATGCACTGACAGACAATAACACAGTATTATTACATATGTGTAGAATAGAAATCACTCGTGTTTATAAACACTGCCATCAGATCATGGACAGCTTTTATCATTAATATCTTTCTAATATTTCAGGAAGAAAATAAAGAACATGAATAATCTGGCAAGAAATGACATAAAATGTCCTAGTGTCTTCTCACAACATTTCATAATGATGATTTTTATTTAACATATTTCTTTTTTGGGACTATGTAACAGGTCTATTTAATAGTACAGCAATTTTGTATAATGAGAGAAGGGCCAAAAGAAGGATTAACTAAGTGGGTGGACACAGTTATTCTCATGGACTAAACATTTTATGGGAACTTGGTGAACAAGTGGTTTAAAGTGTGCTTACAATCACAGCCCTCCATCTGGATTTTACTTCACTCTGGCAGATAGAAAGTATGTCAGTATGCCTTTTACAAAAGGTAGGTACTGTAGTTTTCTCTGGGTACTTATATCACATTAATATAAGTTACAGACTATACAATGGGTCGTAAAAAATTCATTACTTCAATCCATAAATGTAAAATTTTTGTTTTACTCTTTCCTTGACAACCAGGAGTACCTGTAGAAAACCATGGACTTATGCAAGCTAATTTTCAAACTGAATCACACAGGACCTGTCTGAGACAGATTTAGACCTAGGCAATGAGAGGGACTTTGGTCTGTACCATTCTGCCATAGAGGTCCCTTTCACATATATGTTTGGTATATTAACAAAAACATTCCAGTAACAATGTTCTATAGTTTAAAAGCATGGCAAAGTGTAGTTGAGTAATGGTATTTAACGTCAGAGTCAAGAATATTTTACTTATATCAAGACGTTGCCAGCTATAGACGAAGGTGCAGAAATTTTGGCATGGCAAAGTGTAATACTGACAACTGTTATCATTGTATGGAAGTGAATGATTGGTCCAATTTATTGTAATGTACAGAGGTCAAGGGTTCAAAATAATGTTTTGTAATGGAAGGTCCGGGACCTTTTGTCTTTGTTTTTGGCAGGTCCCACGTTAAGTTTTGAAAATCCAATATCCATGTGCAATTATGTCATCAGAGAATGATCTGAAAACTGGGTCATTGTAATTAAAAGCATCATGTCCATTGGACTTTTTCAGTTTAATATCAAGGGTCCCAATGTACAATAAATCAAAAGGTCCTGGACCTCAGATTCAGGGAATTCTGAACTCCTGGAGGTATGCTTAAACCAGATTATAGCAGCCGTAAAACATTGGTATTGTATGTACATTTTATATACACTATGTACAGTCTGTAGTCTCACCACTGATAACAAAAAAAAATCTGGAAACTTAATATATATAGGTAAACAATATTGACCTGTCCGTTTGACCTTTCATTAGAAATATTCATACAGGAGACACCATCCAATACATAGGTAGCATTAGGATTCATAGTTAATACATATACACATTGCCCATGATTAGTGTTCACATCATATAGACGAAATATACACGTCTGATCCCTATAACTTAAATTTACTCGTCCATAATGAATATTTAAATCAAAGCGGACAGGTCAATGTTGTTTGCCTATACAACTGAATACTGACATCACAAATCAGAGACAACAAAGTATCCATGATATAAACAGTTATAATACATAACAAAGTCCAGTAAAGTATAAATAGAAATATCATGTGTATTTGACAAGATCTGCACAAATTCAAATTATTAGAAGCCAAATTTTCTTAATCTGTGAAAATAGTCCTTTTATTATTTTTTTTCAAAAATTTCAAAAGCAGGTTTACTTTTATAAAGAATTTTTTCAGAAATTAGTAGCCAATGGGAATTTTTGCTGCTAGGAATGGAAACACAGATTTATGGTTGTGACTTTTGTATAAATTTGCAAAACTAAAAATGCAAATTAATCTACCTTAAGTTGTCATATCCATGTTCAGTAGAACCTGTTTAAGCTGAACACCCGCTGGACCTGGATTTTCCTCAGGTTATTTACCTAAATGAGTTTGAAAACCCACTATGTGTACTAACAGGTTAAAATACTACAAATTTTTTACATGCACCAATTTAAAGTTTCAAGCTACTGTAGTTAATAGAATCAGTAAAAAACATTTGAACAAATAGGCAAATTTTTTACACTAGAAGAGCAAGTAAAAAGATTAAGAGGTGTTTATACTGGTCAAAAATAACATTTTCTAATCCCTGCCATAGAATATAAATGGTACATCCTAATAAATACACATGTAAATGTAATTAAAATTAGACAGTATTTTGGTTTATTTTGTGTCCAGTTTAGACAGGATGCACAGTAATACATAACATAGTTTAAAACTATAAGTAATATCAACACCACTTTACCAGTGATTTTGTTACACTTTTAAAAAACTGTCTTCTGTCTTGAAGATAGGGAAAATTGAAGTTCCGAAATATAGCAAAACTACATCATTAAATGCTTGCAATGGCTAGGTTTCCTCAAGACATTTTATTGTGAAAATATATGAATTTATTTTGTGGGTAAGGTCAACTCATGTAGTCTGCTAGTATACAAATATTGATTTAGGAATTTTAAAAGTCAATTTGGGAATATTTATTTATTTTTCCGCAGGTGAAAAACTACCTTTATTCAGTAGTAAATTTAGCCAAACAAAATCACCACTTTAACAATGAATATTTCTACTTATACAGAATGGTACAATCATGATCAACAAGTACTGTATCTAAATGTAACACTTATATTGCACAATATCTTTGTATCATAACAAATTATTTGTTCATCGAAATTCATCCAACATCAGAAACAGATATTCTTTCAGAGTTGTCGGCAAGGGGAGAGAATTAATTTTCCGTAGCCTTCGAACACCAAGTGACTTTCTGATTACACATCTACAATAATGTTGAAGTGAACGGGGCTCCTTGCATAACTCCTTGTACCATAACAATTTAGAATACTGTGCATCACACTTGATCAGTTTTACAAGTCCTTGGTTCTGAGCACCGCTCGCTACTGGGTTGATTATTTCTGATAATGATATTATACGTAGAGATTCTAATGTTGGTAAATGGGGAACACTTTTAACAATAGCATGAAGTATGGTCCGGTCAGCAATTTTACTCCGTAACTCATGTGTAAGTAACGTCTCTCCTTGTCTATTTTTTATGTCACATGTTGCGCCATAAGCTATGAGTAAAGCAGCAGCTTCAACTCGTCGCTCCTGCATGGAATTTTCATGAAAACAAACATAATGTAATGGTCGATAGCCTGTAAAAAAGAAATTATTTATTTTCAATATGTTTTAATTCAATTAAATCAATGCAGTATTTTTCCAGTTATATATGTCTACCTTTCTGCAGTTGAAAAAAAGTTTTAATATAAGCTCTCAGAGAAACAGCATTGCTCACTGTCAAAAACCTTAAAACCAAACACATACTAGTATATACTGGACACTGCTGCTTGTGTTGGATGTATAACAAGGCACAGGTGCACTTAAAAAGAGAAGTGAAATAACAAGTCTCAGTGAGTCAAGAGTGTTTCCAGTGAGTTCAGGGATGTGACAGAAACCAGAGTACTGGAATAATCACTGAGCTATGATAAACGACAGAACAACTTTCTTGCATCCTGAGTGAGATTTAATTTTTAAAACACTGTGCAAGTGCAACCTTTAGAAAATTTGGCAAACTAAAACACGGGTGATCTTTGTTCAGATTTACTCTACACAGCATTTGTTATAAAATGCTATTGAAAGGGTCTATGGATGACCTAGCCTATGAGAGGGTGGAGTAAAAAAGGTTTGTACTACCTGTGAATAAAGACCATCTAAAGAACTTGAGAAATATGGACTTTATAGACAATCTATTTTAGTGAAGTTAATTTCAGTTGCAATTTGAAGTAAAGGTATCTTAAACACTAGTCTTAATGAACAGGTGGTCATTATATAGAGGTGGTTTCTGTAGCAGGATTTACTGTACATTGTGCTTGTTTTACAGATAAATAACATAGTATACATGAAGATCCTTCATGCAATTAACTTATCGCTGACCATGCTTTTTATGTTCCGACATTGACCATCATCACGGTACCAAAGCAGCACCACAGCAATTAATGACGTACTTGTGTCAGTGACGTCATTAAATGGCACAATTCAGGCCAAGTTTTCATTCTTTTTGTGTGTAATTCAAGCATGCTGGGCTTTTGTTGGAACATTGTGGGCTTGGCCAACGATCCGTCAATTATTTTAGAAGAAGACAAAAAAAGAGTAAAAAGAAATACAGTGATAATAAGGAACATACAGTGAAGTCCTTGATGGGGTTTTATATCAGTATTTATAATGAAAATAAATGACAAACTTCCCAGATTAATCCATGACTTTTTCAGGTGCTTTGCATTTATTCCATAGACATTTCCAGATTTCAATAAACAATAATTATTACATTACCTAAAGCTTCTGGAATGTTGACATCAGTGTTGTAACCATTGGTTACCAGTTCTTTGAGTATTTCCATGGAAAATTTTTCACCCGCTCTACAAGCAATGTGTAGAGGACTAAATCCTGACAGGTTCTTATGGTTAGCGTCGGATCCATGTCTGAGTAATGACTGTACACAGGACAACATGCCATTCTTCACACACTCATGAAGAGGTGTATCACCTGAAATAAGAAAATTCAGAAAAGTATGTACCAGTATGTACATGATAATATCATACATAGTTTTTAGTATCTAGAAAGGTCCCCTTTGATGAAAAATCAAACCAATAAAACCTCAAAACTAGAGAAAACAAATAAAATGCAAGTAAACCACTAATTGTGACTATGAACTTTTCAAGTTTGAATATTATTCAAAATCAACTTATGAAATTTTTTCTAATAAAAATTAGTGAAAGCTAATATTGATAATGCCATTTATTGCAGGTTTCTCAAGATTAAGTCTCCTTTTGTTATCTAGATCACAAATGCTGAGTGACTTTTATACCTGTCTCTTTTGCTGGTAATGAAAGTATGTCCCGCCAGATGGCGTTGTTCAGGTGGGCATGTACACATTCTTCTAACTCTTTCTGAGCAGCAATATATAGACTGGTTCTTCCGTGCTCATCAACAGCATTATAATCTGCTCCATGCCAGATAAGTTTGGTCACACAGTCTATATGGTTATTTGCTGCAGCTAGGTGAAGAGGAGTTGTGCCCCCTGGATGAGGAAAAGCTGTAAAAACAAACAAAAGTAGAAATCATAAAAACAGAAAATCACCCTCTTAGTTTTGACTGAATGGTATTTTACATCAACCTAGATATAGCCGAGATCTGTGCAATTAAGAAACTACCAGGTACATATCTAAGGGCTAGCACTTTTTTACACCTATAAACTTTTCATTTTGTAAATAATAAAAATATCATTAAAATAAAATTGGCCCATTAGTTAAGGAGAGTATTAAAATGTATAAAAGTTTACAGAAACACAAACCAAAATGAACAATGAAACATAGCAATACCTTCTCTGGGCCTTTGTATCGAGTGAGCTAAACAGTCACAAAAACAAAGAATAAACTTTTTTGTGTATTGTAGTAATCCGATGCAAAAATGATATTGTTTTTTATTTTAAATTCTAATTTTCATGATAATGCTATGTTTACATTCCTGGTAGCCAAAAATGCTATTAGTTATTAATTTCTGAGAAATTCTTTCAAAAAGTAACCTATTTCAGCAAATTTATGAAAATTCTTCAATAAGGATTATATTTTTACAAATTTTAGTGAATTGGCTACTAATAATTTTGAAATTGTGGAAGCCTAGATAGTTTAATTCAATATTAAACATCCAATAAAAATAATACAAACCTGTATATGATCCCTGTTTGGAGTATTTTGTTCCAACGTTACACACTGCCTCTGCTTCCACCAAGCGGTGTAAACATTCTATGTGTCCTTTCTCTGCTGCCATATGTAATGCTGTCACATCAAATCTGTCTCTGGCATTAACATCAGCTGAAATAAAAAGAAGATAGTCAGTGATTTTGTTACATGTTTACCACCTTCTGTCTTTTAATATGGGAAAAGTTAAAGGTCTAAAATACAGCAAAACTGCAATTTGACATGCTTGCAATACCTAGGGTCCTCAATACAAAGATGTTGAATTGTTACAACGAGGGGAAAAGAAAAAGGGGAAGACCTAAGTCCACATGGAGGAGAATGACTGAAAAGGATAGAACTGCCGCTGGATGGACCAGCTGGAACATAGCAAAAACAGCAGTGAAGGACAGACAAAAATGGAAGAATAGCGTTACAACCTTATGCACCTTCTGGCGAGGATAGAATTAAGGTTTAGGTAAGGAAATTGTTACAACAACTAAAATCTTGCAGGTAAAGACAACTAGATTGAATTTGCTGGTATATCACTGTTGTTTTGGGTATTTTAGACATTTTTATTAGTCACATTGGGAAATTTTAATCATTTTCTCCAGGAGAAACCCTTCATTCAGTAGTAATTTTAGTCAAACAAAATCACTGATTGTATTTGGTGATTAAAATTATTGATATAGAATTTTTTTTAAATATGTAAATGATTTAATCTGTCTCATTTGTCCGAGGGAAAATTTTAGAAGCACCTATCTTGTGTAATTAGATTACTGTCAATTAATTTTATCTAAATCCTTTGGAACCTTGTAGGTCAAATGGTCTAAATTGCCAATTGACAGCTAGAAGATCACAATGGCCCTACCACCTATACCTATGAACTAAAACTATCTTATTGAATTAAATATACATGTATTATTAAATTGACTTTAAGAACTGACTTATTGTTTTGTGTCGTTTATAAGAAGATAACCATGACAGTGAAGCACTAAGTACATTCTTGGAATCTATTGTAACTAACACTATTACACCCAAACACAAATTTCAGTACTGATTCCTATTCCTAATCCCTAATTACTCATCATACAGAGGTCGATAAACCAACAAATTATCAACAAGAAGCATGTCAGCTCTGAATTCATACCTGTTATCAAGGTTCTTTACTACACTTTCGACATTCAGTGAAACCATGAATTAACAGATTTTACCGATTCCACAAAAATTGTGCCTCACGAAAATAAAAGCCATCCACAGTATATCATTTTAACAAATCATCAGTATTTCATCAAAATCAGTGATTACATGTAACAATACATATTACTCTTTCATTGTGATCTATTTCAATGGTTTTCAATAGCCACACATGCTATTTCAGGACCTACGTTTGTTCAAACAAAGAAAATAATTAAAAGATTTAAGAGGATTTTTTTTTATTTACTCACTTTATTTTACCCATAAAGTTATTTTACATTCTTGTGACATAAATAGAGAGACATGTGATGGGACATGTGTACTTTTGTAAAAACAGAAAGGTCAAAATCTGTCTTTATTTTTTCTGACATATTCTTAACAGGGATGAAGATTAGCAGGAGCCCAGTAGCCTATGACTACTAAAAATCAGTCTTGCACCTTAATGTTTACACATTTTAGCTATTTATTACTATTACAAATTCTTTTCTGAAGTGATCTGGGCCCCTAACTCAAAATAGTTAAGCTTCATCCCTGTCTAAGCGAAGTGTTATTGATGTCACAAATCTGCACATCTGTACAGACATTGTGGGAAAATTAATGACAAAATGGATACAATGTTTACATAGAACAAAGCAAAATCAATCCATACATATCCAATTCATTTATTGATACAAGTAAATTAAATTTAGTAGATATCTATTTAAATAAATAACAGCTGTTTTTATTATCTACCTATCCACCTGTCTGATTAGCAATTTTTTCATCAAATTGGGGAAAAATTTATACTTTTTTTAATGACCCCTGATGAAAATCCTTGTGAAAGGCTTTCACAGAGTCTGGCAATAAACCAGTTGCAGTTCCTAAACCTGCTTATCTAAAACGAAAGTTAACTGAAACTGAAAGAAGAAAATCCGAAATTCATGAATTCCAAGAATGAATAAATTAATCAAATAAAAATATTACCGTAAAATTTTATCTTTTATACACCCTTCCGATAAATCGCGACACCTAGCGGGAGTGCCATGATTGATAGTAGAATGTGATGTCATACAGGGAGTTATGAAAAGGAAATACTAGCATTTCGTATTTTCCCTCAATATAATATTATTTTAAAATTAAATATTAAATTTCAATTTTAATTACATATCGCTGGTATTTTATTCCATGACTTTAAAAAATAATTTGAAATTAATATATTTTTCATTAAAAATTTTAAAAATTCATTTTTAATTGTTACCAAGTCATGGGCAGTCATTCGAAACTAATTAGGGCACTGATTTTGATTACCTGATTTACAGGAGAGAAAATGCTTCGGTCCAACCTAAGGACAATTTGCTTATGCATGAATAAATCCAGGTGTGTCAGAAGTAGTCTAAGCTTTTCGTTAATCTCAGAAGATTCTCAGTCGGTAGAATTATTTAAACGAGAGAGAGAGAGAGAGAGAGAGAGAGAGAGAGAGCTACAAACATTGCATTTTAAGTATTCTGTAACTCAGTGAATAATTATATAAACGAACAAATTATCTATCCGAAAAAATTATAACGAGTCATGGGATAATTATTTATCCGACATTTTGAAACTTAACATATTTGTGTTACAGTTTAAAGATGATAAATAATAATAAACACCGCGTAATTAGTATTAAAAGTTATTTATATTATTTATTTATTTTCATTTTTATACTTTTTGATTTTTTGACAAATAAGTATAATATAGCCAAAGCAGTGATACATACATACATATATATTTATTATAGTCTCACCTACATATAAAACACAATCATTTACACATATAAAACGTTAAAAATATATTATATGTATATTATGTGTGATACGACACTACATGAGAATAAATCAGATATTTATCACTGTGTATTATAATCAGGTGTTGACTTGTTCATCTCGTAATCAGATAATCTAGAGACTTGTTAATTGCAAATTGGATTAATGAAACCAATTAAAAGTCCTATTTTTTTAAGTCAACTTAGGTAAGGATGCCATCATTTCTCCTTAGAATCAGTTGTGATTTATATAAATTTGACCGAAATTTTAGCCATACAACCGAAATTTCATGTTGTTGTTTTTTTTTGTTTTTTGTTTTTGTTTTTTTTTAAAATATTTTTATTAATAATTTTGAAAATAAATTTTCAGAACCTTTAACATTTTTAGCAATAACGGATGTTTCTTTAATGAAAGTTTAATACGTTGAACAATGATTTTTAAATACAACTTTAAGATGTCACTAATTTGTAATCACAGGAAAATTTAAGTTTTCAAATTATTTTGACTATCAATTATGTATCTGAATTGTTTAATTTATATCAATATTTTGTAAATAAGTTTTATGAAAAATCCGATTTTATAAAATAAATAAAGATAATAAGAAAAAAGTGGAAGGTGAACGTTTGTAGTAATTTGATTAAAAAATTAAAATATTTCCAGTCGGATAAAAATATGAATTTCAAATGTCCTTGAGGGTAATTAAATAAACCAAGATATTAATAAATATACGTACATGTATTTTATATTTTTCAAATTTGAATATTTTCTAGTAAAAATAAAACTTATTATTTTGTTGAAGAAATTACAACAAATTCTACACAATCCTTTACAATGTTAAGTGTCTTTTCGGATGATCATCTATGTGTTTAAAATTTGTTTAATTAGCCCATTTGTAATTTGTAATTTATTTAAAGTAATATTCGCTTTGTCGGTTTATCATCTCACCTGTAGCTTACATATGACACCTAACATATACTCGAACTGAGTGAATATACACCCTTTAAAGTAATATTCGCTTTGTCGGTTCATCATCTCACCGGTAGCTTACATATGACACCTAACATATACTCGAACTGAATGAATATACTGTACATGATGATGGGATCGATAGATAGCCTTCCCGGTGTGACGTCATATCAAGAGCGATAACCAGTTTCCGGCTATTTCTGGAAGGGTGTATAATTGCGGCGAATTTGTCTAATCTTAATGGGGATTAGTTATGTATAAAGCACCACTATGAATTTAATCGCAAACACTGTAGACAATTACCAAGACTTATCTATATATAACATATAGAAAAAGAAAAAACAAAAAACAAAACAAACAAAATATCAAGTATTGATCATTACTAATTTAGTTTATTCTCTTTATATTGGTCTCTTTAAATATATTAATTACCCCGGATTTACCCAAAGTGTTACTTAATATACAAACAGTTGATTTGCCAATGAATAGAAATTGACAACTTACTGTGCATAAAGGCTATTTTGAACATGGAATATTGTAAATTACGTTTTAATAAAGAAGTGTTTGCAAAAATTAACAGCGCATATATATTCATTATTCAGAGACCTAACTGAAAATTATATTTTTGTCAATGCTGCATGTTTTGGTTAATGTCTGTATATAGAAAAAATCACATTTTTGACAGAAAATATGTATTCCAGCTAACCATTTGTGCCTCAAATTACAATTGAATGTTGGGTAAAAATTTACCTTTCACCTGCATGATTGAGTAAAAAAAATTCACACCTGGTCGATCTACATATGACCAAAAGATAATGAGGCACCTAATGGGAGTATTTATACTTAACCATTTTGATATTCTTGAAAAAATGGCAAAATTTATGGTATGTACACACTCACATAGACCGATTTAACACAAAACATATTTTTTGCCACTTAGGTCTCTCTTTTTTGTGCTGAAATATAATTAAAATTTTAACAAAAAATTAGAATCAAATATTTAATCGCAATATATCCATGTTCAAAATAGCCTTTATGCACAGTAATTGCTTCTTCCATGGGCAGTGTTGTTATAAGTTAATCCTCTTATTTATGAATTTAATAGACAGATGAATTGTTAGTCAGAGAGTCAATTGACAAGTTAAATTATCAGTTACCCCAGATTTACCCAAAGGGTTACTTAATATACAAGCAATTGAATTGCCAATGAATAGAAATTGACAATATAATTGCTTCTTCTTTAGGTAGTGTTGTTATAAGTTAATCCTCTTATTTATGAACTTAATGGACAGATGAATTGTTAGTTAGAGAGTCAATTGACCAGTTGAATTATCAGTTAAATTATAAACTTGTTTGCTAAATTATTTTTGAAACTACATCTCGGATTTGTGATTTTCCACTGATGCTGCATACTGGTCTGCAAATACACATGCACTGAATTAATAAGATGTTTTATTTCACAGAAAAATACTAACTTTAGTACTAGTTTAAATTTACAAAAGTTCTTCATAATGCTGCTTAAAAATAGCAGTTTTCCATAGTTTTTTTTTTTCAAAACACTCACAGATATTAAATTGATATTTGGTATGTGAATCGCACATCATGTAGAATATGAACTTGCAACTCGACTTGTGCACCCTGGTGTTCATTGATTTTTTATTGTTGAATTATATTTTTATTATTAAAATTTGCAAATTATTCATGTTAGCCAACTTCCAATTTTTGAGTATCACAAATAAACATTGTGATGTACAAAATGTAATAAGTAAAGAGAGCATAAAGCAAACTAAAATTGTCGTTCAAGATTGGTGGGGAAAACATTTAAGAATTTTATTTAGGTGTACAGTACAAAAATGTACTTATTAGTTACTTATTATTATTATTAGTTAATACAGGTAGTTCTTTTATTAATTCAATGCATGTGTATTTGTAGACCAGTATGCAGCATCAGTGGAAAATCAAAATCACAATCCGAGATGTAGTTTCAAAAATAATTTAGCAAACAAGTTTATAATTTAACTGATAATTCAACTGGTCAATTGACTCTCTAACTAACAATTCATCTGTCCATTAAGTTCTTAAATAAGAGGATTAACTTATAACAACACTACCTAAAGAAGAAGCAATTATGTTGTCAATTTCTATTCATTGGCAATTCAATTGCTTGTATATTAAGTAACCCTTTGGGTAAATCTGGGGTAAATTATAAACTTGTTTGTAAATTATATTTGAAACTACATCTCGGATTGTGATTTTGATTTTCCACTGATGCTGCATACTGGTCTGCAAATACACATGCACTGAATTAATAAGAGGGGGAGAATTGGTATGTATGTTTTTTTCTTATTGGGAATGATTAGTAGAATCATTTGAATATTCAGGTCCTGCAATCATCCCCACTCCTGGGGCCTATTAAAACTCTGTTAAAAAATTTGTTAAAAAATTTGATGTTTATATATTTGGCAAGGAACGGAACAACAGAAAGTATTTTAATCACACTATAAGCTGTTGGACACCATTTTTTACTGGTGGATCTGGTTGTTTTCAGATACATTTAATTTCAGATACAACTTTATTTTGAGTGTCTAATCTGGGGTCAGTTGTTTCAACTTGTGGAAGCCTGATTAATTGATATATTGTGACCTCAATGTTGAAATGTTGAAAATGAATAAAGATTCCACCAGACTAAAGAAAATGATAATAAAACTAGTGATTCAATAATGATATTTTGATTTTATTTATGCTTTTAATTTCTGCTAATCTTTGATTAAACTAATCAAGCTTTGAACAACTGGATCCTGCTGTATTTTATCTCTCGGGTCAACTCAAAACATGTGCTCAGCAATAGCAGGGGAAGGTCATGCTGATTACTTTGTTACCATAACAAACTGAATGAGACTGGTTTGGCAGTATGTGGTATTTATGTGTGCTAACACAACAAAACTGTTACCCCGGATTTACCTAAAGTGTTACTTAATATACAAACAGTTTAATTGCCAATGAATAGAAATTGACAACATAATTGCTTCTTCCATAGGCAGTGTTGTTATAAGTTAATCCTCTTATTTATGAATTTAATAGACAGATGAATTGTTAGTCAGAGAGTCAATTGATCAGTTGAATTATCAGTTAAATTATAAACTTGTTTGCTAAATTACTTTTGAAACTACATCTCGGATTGTGATTTTGATTTTCCACTGATGCTGCATACTTGTCTGCAAATACACATGCACTGAATTAATAAGAGGGGGGAGAATGGGTATGTGTGTTTTTTCTTATTGGGAATGATTAGTAGAATCATTTGAATATTCAGGTCCTGCAATCATCACCACTCCTGGGGCCTATTAAAACTCTGTTAAAAAAATTGGTTAAAAATTTTGATGTTCATATATTTGGAACATGGAAATATTATCATAAAGCAACAGAAAGTACTATAAGCTGTTGGACACCATTTTTTACTTTATCTAAAGTGTTGGATCTGGTTGTTTTCAGATACATTTAATTTCAGATAAAACTTTATTTTGAGTTTTAATCTGGGGTCAGTTGTTTGAAGCCTGATTAATTTTGGTCACATTATTTAGTGGTTCAATTTATGAATACATATACATGTATAGCAAATCACTAACGACAAATCAATGTCATTATTTATTTGATGACAATACCACCTGAATAAATATATGTGATGAAATTATTTGTGCATTAAAGTGTAATCCAAACTGAAAAATCTCTATCATGTTTATAAAAAAAGCTTTCCATAAAATGAATTTTGCTGATTTTTCAAAAATAAAAGAACTATTTGTAATAACTAATAATAATAAGTAACTAATAAGTACATTTTGTACTGTACACCTAAATAGAATTCTTAAATTTTCCCCCATCAATCTTGACCGACAATTTTAGTTTGCTTTATGTTCTCTTTACTTACTACATTTTATACATCACAATGTTTATTTATCACATTATAAGTGTGATACTCAAAAATTGGAAGTTGCCTAACATGAATAATTTGTAAATTTTAATAATAAAAATATAATACAACAATAAAAAAAAAACAATGAACACCAGGGTGCACAAGTCGAGTTGCAAGTTCATACTATATGTGTTGTGCGATTCACATACCAAATATCAATTTAATATCTGTGAGCGTTTTGAAAAAAAAAAAAAACCTCTGGAAAACTGCTATTTTTAAGCAGCCGGCATTATGAAAAACTTTTGTAAAACTAAACTAGTACTGAAGGTGTAATATATGCAAGTTAGTCAGTATTTTTGTGTGAAATAAAACATTTATTAATTCAGTGCATGTGTATTTGCAGACCAGTATGCAGCATCAATGGAAAATCAAAATCACAATCCGAGATGTAGTTTCAAAAGTAATTTAGTAAGTAGACCAAAAGACAGTTTATTATAATTTATTAAAGGACATAAATACACATAAGGGCAAGATAATATGTATTGCAATGAAAATTAAATGGTGTGATGTAAAACACCAGCAAACACAAATTACATTGAGTACCTAGCAACAATAAGCACTATCAGCAAAAACTAATGCCTGGAAAGTTAATATGAAAATATGTTCATCAAGTCAATTACAATGCTGAACAGAAGTATTCATAACAATCGACAGCATAACTATTTGCTCAGGAAATGTAACAATGGAACCCAATGAAAAATATGAAGGGTAAATAATCATGAAAATACCTAAGCTCAATTAACAGCATATAGCTCAGCCCAAAAACACGAGTCAATTACAACATGTAATGGTCTAGGACTATGAAAACGAGTACCATATTTACATTATTAATGGATGACACGCGTGTAAATCACGTGTATAAAAGGGCGGAACATTTAAAAATAAATGTCAAGCAAAGTTAACCCTACATGACTGGCCTGAAAAATATGCATGTGACAATCCTAATACTGAAAAATTATTAAACTGCCCTATATAAAAAAGAACATGGACAAAAAAAATTTATAAATATCGATTCTGTACACTGCCGCAAATAAAATCCCAAACTACCGCGAAACCACCCCCCTCCCGAACGCGAGAAATTGAAAATAAAAGGAAACTAAACTAAACTAAACTAAATAAAATGGCAAACAGTGTACATAATCAATACAAGGACATTCTAGCCATACAATTAATTTAAATACCTGAACTAGACGCCACGGACACCACTTCACAGCACGGCAGACGACAAAAAGAGAGCACATGTCTCGAGTCTCCCTATTTATAGGCATACGACTGATGACGACACAGTCGTCGGAGCGTTTGCATGTAACCATATTAAATTTGCAACACATGCATCTAACTGACCAAGACATGACACGTACCCTAACTCAGTTGGACCATGCTGTCTACGACCAAAGTATGCCCATGCAAATTACCCACGAAATATTAACAAGTCAATTTGCATAAGAATAACTAACAGACGTGTGTTAAAAAAAACGATGTTAAATTAAATGTAGTGAAGGAGAGGCCAAAAAGGGGGCAAGTCCAGCCATTACCCAAGATAGAAGAAAAGGTAGAAAGATTAAAGATAGAAAAATGAGGCTATAGTGGGGTAATGACATGACCCACGTTACACCGGGTAGTTTCAAAAATAATTTAGCAAACAAGTTTATAATTTAACTGATAATTCAACTGATCAATTGACTCTCTGACTAACAATTCATCTGTCTATTAAATTCATAAATAAGAGGATTAACTTATAACAACACTACCTAAGGAAGAAGCAATTATGTTGTCAATTTCTATTCATTGGCAATTCAATTGCTTGTATATTAAGTAACCCTTTGGGTAAATCTGGGGTAAAACTGAGCATGCATGAATGATTGAATACGATTTATATTCTACATTTTGTAAATCAAGTCACTCATTCTTGTCTGGGACTTGCAATTCATTTTGGTCACATTATTTAGTGGTTCAATTTTATGAATACCGGTACATATACATGTATAGCAAATCACTAACGACAAATCAATGTCATTATTTATTTGATGACAATACCACCTGAATAAATATGTAGGGTGATGAAATTATTTGTGCATTAAAGTATAATCCAAACAGTGAAAAATCTCTATGGTATCATGTTTATAAAAAAGTGCTTTCCTTACAATGAATTTTGCTGATTTTTCAAAAATAAAAGAACTACCTGTAATAACTAATAATAATAAGTAACTAATAAGTACATTTTACTTCACCTAGATAGAATTCTTAAATGTTTTCCCCATCAATCTTGACTGACAATTTCAGTTTGCTTTATGTTCTCTTTACTTATTACATCACAATGTTTATTTATCACATTACAAGTGTGATACTCGAAAATTGGAAGTTGCCTAAAATGAATAATTTGCAAATTTTAATAACAAAAATATAATTCAACAATAAAAAGTCAATGTGCGCCAGGGTGCACAAGTCGAGTTGCAAGTTCATATTCTACATGATGTGCGATTCACATACCAAATATATCAATTCAATATCTGTGAGCGTTTTAAAAAAAAACCTCTAGAAAACTGCTATTTTTAAGCAGCAGGCATTATGAAAAACTTTTGTAAATCTAAACTAGTACTGAAGGTGTAATATATGCAAGTATTTTTTCTGTGAAATAAAACATATTAATTCAGTGCATGAGTATTTGCAGACCAGTATGCAGCATAGGTGGAGAATCAAAATCACAAATCTGAGATGTAGTTTTAAATATAATTTAGCAAACAAGTTTATAATTTAACTGATAATTCAACTTGTCAATTGACTCTCTGACTAACAATTCATCTGTCCATTGAATTCATAAATAAGAGGATTAACTTATAACAATACTACCTAAGGAACACAGGGGCCAGTTTCATAATACAATTTAAAAAATACCGATAAGTATATAAAAAAGAGTAAAGGGGAACAACGAATCGGATCTTTCAAGTGTAGGTGCTCCGACAAAACTCTACATTACTTTTTTAATTTGTGTCCGATCATCGTGATCTTGGTGTCATTTTGTTCCCAGATAAATATTCTTTAAGTTGGCATCCAATTTTTGGACATAATTTGAAATCTAAATAAAATGTTCAAACGGAAAACACAGAAAAACAGTGTAATTTTGTCTGATGTAGCTAAGCCCGTCCATGTAAAAGTAGCTTAAAATTAGCATTACGCTCATGTTTTCACTACCAGCGTCCGTGTCAACTACAAATGCTGATGTGGACCGAAGAACTAAATAAAAAGCAATAAATTTCAAAGGTAATCGTTACTCACTTCTAAATCTACAAGCTATTATATCCTATTTTGTTCCAACACGGACCAACTTTCCTCTATCATGCCTCCATTTTGAGCTCATACATAAAGCATGTACCGCGCATGTGTTATAGCTGTTATTCGATTGGTTAAAAATATTTCAATATACTCTGTGTTTATGAAAATTTAAGAAAATTAAATTACATTAACTTATTTGATCTTCTTTTTTAAGTATAAATCGTTATAAAGTCATTTTGATGGAAAGTTTGATACATTGACAAAAGTCTACAAATGCCAACAGAGGGGGTGAAATATTTTTAACCAATCAAATCGCAGCTTAAAATAACTGCATATATAATAACAAGATGGAGGCATGATAGAGGAAAGTTGGTCCGCGTTGGAACAAAATAGGATATAATAGCTTGTAGATTTAGAAGTGAGTAACGGTTACCTTTGAAATTTATTGCTTTTTCTTTAGTTCTTCGATCTACATCAGCATTTGTAGTTGACACGGACGCTGGTAGTAAAAACATGAGCGTAATGCGAATTTTAAGCTACTTTTACATGGACGGGCTTAGCTACATCGGGCAAAATTACACTGTTTTTCTGTGTTTTCCGTTTGAACATTTTATTTAGATTTTAAATTATGTCCAAAAATTGAATTCCAACTTAAAGAATATTTATCTGGGAACAAAATGACACCAAGATCACGATGATCGGACACAAATTAAAAAAGTAATGTAGAGTTTTGTCGGAGCATCTACACTTGAAAGATCTGATTCGTTGTTCCCCTTTACTCTTTTTTATATACTTATCGGTAATTATGAAACTGGCCCCTGTGCTAAGGAAGAAGCAATTATGTTGTCAATTTCTATTCATTGGCAATTCAATTGCTTGTATATTAAGTAACACTTTGGGTAAATCCGGGGTAAAATTATCACTTATAGTGTACAGGTTTTAAAATTTAATATAAAATGAATAGGAATTGTACCTCCTCTTTCAATGAGATAATGTAAAATTGTTGAAAATCCCGCTTGTGTGGCATTCTGCAGTGGTGTTATGTAGTTCTGTGAAGCATAAAACAAACTTTTGTTGTATTCGGCGGCATCGGCTGACGCTCCATTTTCAACACAATATTTAACAGCTTCAAAATCACCATCCAATGCAGCGTCTACGAGCTGTTTTTCTAATTTTAACTCTTTTTGGATAATTTCACTGTTTCTCCGCTGGCGAACATTGTACGCCATTTTGTACGGGCACCTGTCACTTCCGCCTTTTCGGGAGAGTATTTTATTCTGAACCACTTCGGAAACCAACAAAAATCAGGTTATATTTCAAAATACAAATCTGTTATCGTTCATTTTTAATTTAACAAATATTTTAGCACGGATTTTACTAATTTTTAAAATATACAGCTTAATTTGTACAAAATAAATAACGACACCTCCCTCTAACAAAAACTCTTCAATGCGGAAGGTAAATTATATCCAAGACAGGGACGTAATGGCGGGAGGCTCGAAAACACAAACAAAATATCCAGATTTGGTTAGATTGTTTAACATAATGTACAAGATATTTTAATGTTTTGTTACAGTTTCATGATAATTCGATTGTTCTTACACCTTGCTGTACACATGAAACTATAAATGAGTCCGTATCTGGATGTTGAATTTTGTGAATAGTGTGACATATTTTTTTTTCAAAACAAAAGTTTTGTTTACTGTAGCCATTATCCCCAGATGCCAAATTCTTTCTGACAGTTTTGTTATTTTTTCTTAATTATTGGTTAATCATACAAAATAAACAATTCATCATTTTAATTTTACATTAAATTTCTTGTTGTTTCCCTTTGAGTTTCAAAAGCAAAAAAAAAATCTTTTATTTCCGTTGTGCAAGCACCAAAATTTGGTTACTGGTTACTGCAATATATTGAACCAGATACAGATTTTCAATTTACATACTGGATACATTGTAATGTAAAGAAAACTCTTCATCTTTGTAATTAGTCCGACTAATCAGACCACTAAATCCCCATTTTAATTTTTGACTTGTTGGAGGTTTGTGGTCTGACAGCTCACAAACCTCCAACAAGTCAAAAATTAAAATGGGGGTTTAGCTAGGTTTCCACAAATTTAAAATAATTAGTAGCCAAATTTCCTAAATTTGTGAAAATATAGTCCTTTTTAAAGTATTTTTCCACAAATTTGCTAAAATAGGTTACTTTTTGAAAGAATTCCTCAGAAATTAGTAGCCAATGGCGATTTTGGCTACCAGGAATGGAAACATAGGTTTAGTGGTCTGATTAGTCGGACTACTTTGTAATGTAAACAAAACTCCTCAAAGATGGAGTTATGCAACAGGAAGGAGGAAACAAACATCACTGAATGGGTAATTAATTTGGTAATTAAACTCCAATCTGGTAATTCAAGGGATCCGAAACAATGCAGGGTTGGACCAAGGATTAACCCTTTGACATATGAAGTACTACAGGCGAGTGTTCTACCAACTGAGCTGCTCAATCTGCTACATTTCTCTCTTTATCCTTTGGTTTTCTAAAGTTTCCTAATGGGGATATTCAACCATTGCATTGATATACACATGTATATTGTATTTTTTATCTAATTTCAGAGATATCTTTTCATTAGAGGATTGATAGCCTTAGAAAAATTCCAAAGAACAAGGCATTATTTGAAATCTGCTGCAGAATGTACATCTAAAGCTGTGGTGTCACTTGATATATGTGAACATCCTGTCAAGTCGATTAAACAAGCAGGAACCCTTGAGGGTGTAGGTAGCTCTATGTAATAAATTTTCAGTTTATTCAGGTTAAAAATTCACTGTGTCCAAGATCCAGGACCTATTAATTATACATTAAGACCTTTGATATTTAACCTGTAAAAGTCCAATGGACCTGCAGTTTTTTACCAGAATAATATTGCTTTTTCTATATGATAAAATTATTGCACACAGACCATTCAAAGTTTATATGGGATTTTCAAAACTTTACTTTGGACCTTCTAAAAGTAAAGGCAAAAGATCTTGGACCTTCCATTACAAAACATAATTTTGAACCCATTATTTGGCTAGATGTTTCAGAATATTGTCCAAGTGGTAATTCATGATTATTGTTGTTGTTATAGCTGAAAAAATGCCTATTAAGGTTTTTAAATAAAACCATATATGTATGAAATTATATGATTTTACAGATTAATTGTTTTGATGGGTTAGATGTGCAGGCAAACTGCACTGTTCTTATTATAATTAACAACTTAAAAATCTCAAAGTTGTAATTTAGTTGATTGCATTAGACATTTCGACATTGCACCAAATTGTATGAGTATTCCAGTTTTCTAATCTTTCAAAGTGTAAAAGCAGAATGAAACTGCAAAAAGCATGTTTTTATGTGGTCATGTATTTATTATCCTTTGTTCATGTTTTTGTAGATTGGAGCAGAAATAAAACGAAAATTACAAACAATACACGAGGAGAAGAGATTTAATTTAGAGGCCCCAGTAAGGGGTAAATACTGTAGCTCTGCATCAGCAATCCTTGTCGCACTTTTAGAAATTACAGAAAGAGAAATTGTTGAAAATCATAGGTAAGAGCTACAAAATGTTCAAAGTAGTTATCTGAATTGTCTAATGAGTTATTTGATCAGTGTTATCTTTCTGAGTCAAGATTATTTCAGAGGCATTTGAGATATGAGGTGAATCAAAGTTGCAGAAATCCATATTAGCATTATTTGGAAGAAATGAGCAGTAACAGTTAGTAGTACTTGGAAGCAATGACACTTAGCATGAGTTTCGAAATTCCATTTAAAGAACATACAATTTATTTTTCTAAATGCCATGTAGGTGCTTCATAAAAGACAGCTTCTACATGGACAGTTTTCAAGTCTTTATTTTTCAGACCCTGTTCTAGAGATGTGACAATATACATGTACATGTAAAACCAGTTCAGTCGGCTTCCAATCAATGATTACCACCGTAAATATTTGAATGTAGTCATAAACTTCATGTTTACTTGAAGTTCATATGAATAATTTGATGGATGTTTGGACTTCTTTTCAGTGAAGATGACTGTGTATTGGTTGAAGAAGCAGCTTTAAGAGTAAAGGCTCGGCAGATATCTGAGGAAAAGTTTTTAGATAACAGCAGTGATGGAAATTGTAAGTCGTCGTCATCATCATTCATCAATCAATCAATCGACCGACCGACCGACTGACTGGTTGGTCAGCATTATCAAACTGCTGGTTTGTCAGTAACCTTAGAACTTTGATCTTCTTAACTTGTAGAACCACTGGTGTCTAATCATTTTTTGCATTTGAAACATTTTGTCCAAATTTGATCAGCCATATCTATGTGAATGACTTTCAGACTTGCACAAATGAAGGGGTTATGCCCCCCCCTTGGCCCTATAAAGTGGAAATACTGTAATTGAAAAGCATTAATATCATTATAAATGATGCACATATGATAAATTGGTTAATATTAGTGTGCAGATGGCCAATATTTATTAATTATTTGGCATTTGTAATCCAGTCAGTTCCTGTTTCCATATCTAAGGGAGATAACTGGTAAAGCCTTTGGATGATCACGGTGATCTAAATGCAGTATTATTGTTCGCTGCCATTCAAAAGGCATATGAGCACTTTGGAAACCAGAAATATTGAACACGCCTCAGATAACATTTTCATAAACATTCATGTAAAATTGTGTATAAATCAATCTAATTTTCCTATTGTGAGTGATATGCTGCAATATTTCTGGTGCATTATTAAATGAAAATGAAACTAACCTTATTTTATAGGTTTTTGTCAATTTTATAAGTTTTTGTCAATTTTATAGGTTTTTGTCAAGCCTGGTGGAGATTAGAAGTACTGATTAAAAGAGATTTAGTAAAGAGGCGATCCTTGAATAAATCACCAGTATATCAGTTATTACCATTAGGTAGAGAAATTGCTCACAGACTACGAGGTAAATTATACCAGTATATCAGTTATTACCATTAGGTAGAGAAACTGCTCACAGATTACGAGGTAAATTATACCAGTATATCAGTTGTTACCATTAGGTAGAGAAATTGCTCACAGACTACGAGGTAAATTATACCAGTATATCAGTTATTACCATTAGGTAGAGAAACTGCTCACAGACTACGAGGTAAATTATACCAGTATATCAGTTATTACCATTAGGTAGACAAATTGCTCATAGACTACGAGAGGTAAATTATACCAGTATATCAGTTATTACCATTAGGTAGAGAAACTGCTCCCAGACTACGAGGTAAATTATACCAGTATATCAGTTATTACCATTAGGTAGACAAATTGCTTACAGACTGCGAGGTAAATTATACCAGTATATCAGTTATTACCATTAGGTAGACAAATTGCTCACAGATTACGAGGTAAATTATACCAGTATATCAGTTATTACCATTAGGTAGACAAATTGCTCACAGATTACGAGGTAAATTATACCAGTATATCAGTTATTACCATTAGGTAGAGAAATTGCTCACAGACTACGAGGTAAATTATACCAGGATATTCGTTATTACCATTAGGTAGACAAATTGCTCACAGACTACGAGGTAAATTATACCAGTATATCAGTTATAACCATTAGGTAGCGAAACTGCTCATAGATTACGAGGTAAATTATACCAGTATATCAGTTATTACCATTAGGTAGAGAAACTGCTCCCAGACTACGAGGTAAATTATACCAGTATATCAGTTATTACCATTAGGTAGAGAAACTGCTCACAGACTACGAGGTAAATTATACCAGTATATCAGTTATTACCATTAGGTAGAGAAACTGCTCACAGATTACGAGGTAAATTATACCAGTATATCAGTTATTACCATTAGGTAGAGAAACTGCTCACAGACTACGATGTAAATTATACCAGTATATCAGTTATTACCATTAGGTAGAGAAACTGCTCACAGACTACGAGAGGTAAATTATACCAGTATATCAGTTATTACCATTAGGTAGAGAAACTGCTCACAGACTACGAGGTAAATTATACCAGTATATCAGTTATTACCATTAGGTAGACAAATTGCTCACAGACTACGAGAAGTAAATTATACCAGTATATCAGTTATTACCATTAGGTAGAGAAACTGCTCACAGATTACGATGTAAATTGTACCAGTATATCAGTTATTACCATTAGGTAGAGAAACTGCTCACAGATTACGAGGTAAATTATACCAGTATATCAGTTATAACCATTAGGTAGCGAAACTGCTCACAGTCAACGAGGTAAATTATACCAGTATATCAGTTATTACCATTAGGTAGAGAAACTGCTCACAGACTACGAGGTAAATTATACAGTATATCAGTTATTACCATTAGGTAGAGAAACTGCTCACAGACTACGAGAGGTAAATTATACCAGTATATCAGTTATTACCATTAGGTAGAGAAACTGCTCACAGATTACGAAGTAAATTATACCAGTATATCAGTTATTACCATTAGGTAGAGAAACTGCTCACAGACTACGAGAGGTAAATTAAACCAGTATATCAGTTATTACCATTAGGTAGAGAAACTGCTCACAGACTACGAGAGGTAAATTATACCAGTATATCAGTTATTACCATTAGGTAGAGAAATTGCTCACAGACTACGATGTAAATTATACCAGTATATCAGTTATAACCATTAGGTAGCGAAACTGCTCACAGATTACGAGAGGTAAATTATACCAGTATATCAGTTATTACCATTAGGTAGAGGAACTGCTCACAGACTACGAGGTAAATTATACCAGTATATCAGTTATTACCATTAGGTAGAGAAACTGCTCACAGATTACGAGGTAAATTATACCAGTATATCAGTTATTACCATTAGGTAGAGAAACTGCTCACAGACTACGATGTAAATTATACCAGTATATCAGTTATTACCATTAGGTAGAGAAACTGCTCACAGATTACGAGGTAAATTATACCAGTATATCAGTTATTAACATTAGGTAGAGAAACTGCTCATAGACTACGAGAAGTAAATTATACCAGTATATCAGTTATTACCATTAGGTAGAGAAACTGCTCACAGATTACGAGGTAAATTATACCAGTATATCAGTTATTACCATTAGGTAGAGAAATTGCTCACAGTCAACGAGGTAAATTATACCAGTATATCAGTTATTACCATTAGGTAGAGAAATTGCTCACAGACTACGAGGTAAATTGTACCAGTATATCAGTTATTACCATTAGGTAAAGAAATTGCTCACAGACTACGATGTAAATTATACCAGTATATCAGTTATTACCATTAGGTAGAGAAACTGCTCACAGACTACGAGAAGTAAATTATACCAGTATATCAGTTATTACCATTAGGTAGAGAAACTGCTCACAGATTACGAGGTAAATTATACCAGTATATCAGTTATTACCATTAGGTAGAGAAACTGCTCACAGACTACGAGAAGTAAATTATACCAGTATATCAGTTATTACCATTAGGTAGAGAAACTGCTCACAGACTACGAGGTAATGGATGAATACTGCAAATCTTCAAACTGTATGCTTAATTGCAGGTCAGTTCACCTCCTGGCAGGTCAGTGGGAATTCACATGTGAATGTGGGATGGACCCAGGGGTTGCAGCACTGTGTCTGTCCATTCATCTATCAGTCCATAGTGCTTTTTGTCCACTCTGTAACTCCTACATTTCTACAGTTTGCAAAGATGTGTCATAAATCATGTTTAGTTACAAAGGTCAAGGTCACAATGACAAATAAGTATTTTTGCAGTGTCTTTCATGTTCATTCTGTATCTCCTGCATTTTTGTACATGGTTTTTAAGGAAACTTGGTACAAATAAAAACCAATATGTAGTTGAATTCCTATATCTTGTGACAGCTGTATTTAACATTAACTTTTGGAGAATGGAAGCACTTCCCAAAATTAAAAAATTAAAAGCATAATTTTATATTGAATTACTTGCCATAACCAATTATTGTAATTGAGTTAGAGCAATAAAAATATTATTATTATTATTATTATTATTATTATTGCATCAAAATGTAGGAATGAAAATATATTTCACAGGGACAAATCCATTGACAACAGTTACTATGACAAGCACAATTTCACAACCAATAACTAGTGTTAGCGAGTCTGATCAAGCAGCACCATGGATGGTTCCTGCATCAAGACATAGAAATCCAGAAGATTCTCTTTATACCAATGATACTGGTGAAGAAGGGTAAGTTCATGATTGATTTTCAAGACATCACTAGACAAAGTCACAAATCAGACATTTTGGGTTTGTGTCCTGGCCAACATCACTAGACAAAGTCACAAATCAGACATTTTGGGTTTGTGTCCTGGCCAACCTCACTAGACAAAGTCACAAATCAGACATTTTGGGTTTGTGTCTTGGCCAACATCACTAGACAAAGTCACAAATCAGACATTTTGGGTTTGTGTCCTGACCAACATCACTAGACAAAGTCACAAATCAGACATTTTGGGTTTGTGTCCTGGCCAACCTCACTAGACAAAGTCACAAATCAGACATTTTGGGTTTGTGTCCTGGCCAACATCACTAGACAAAGTCACAAATCAGACATTTTGGGTTTGTGTCCTGGCCAACCTCACTAGACAAAGTCACAAATCAGACGTTTTGGGTTTGTGTCCTGGCCAACATCACTAGACAAAGTCACAAATCAGACATTTTGGGTTTGTGTCCTGGCCAACATCACTAGACAAAGTCACAAATCAGACATTTTGGGTTTGTGTCCTGGCCAACATCACTAGACAAAGTCACAAATCAGACATTTTGGGTTTGTGTCCTGGCCAACATCACTAGACAAAGTCACAAATCAGACATTTTGGGTTTGTGTCCTGGCCAACCTCACTAGACAAAGTCACAAATCAGACATTTTGGGTTTGTGTCCTGACCAACATCACTAGACAAAGTCACAAATCAGACATTTTGGGTTTGTGTCTTGGCCAACATCACTCGACAAAGTCACAAATCAGACATTTTGGGTTTGTGTCTTGGCCAACATCACTAGACAAAGTCACAAATCAGACGTTTTGGGTTTGTGTCCTGGTCAACATCACTAGACAAAGTCACAAATGAGACATTTTGGGTTTGTGTCCTGACCAACATCACTCGACAAAGTCACAAATCAGACATTTTGGGTTTGTGTCCTGACCAACATCACTAGACAAAGTCACAAATCAGACATTTTGGGTTTGTGTCCTGGCCAACCTCACTAGACAAAGTCACAAATCAGACATTTTGGGTTTGTGTCCTGGCCAACCTCACTAGACAAAGTCACAAATCAGACGTTTTGGGTTTGTGTCCTGGCCAACATCACTAGACAAAGTCACAAATCAGACATTTTGGGTTTGTGTCCTGACCAACATCACTAGACAAAGTCACAAATCAGACATTTTGGGTTTGTGTCCTGGCCAACCTCACTAGACAAAGTCACAAATCAGACATTTTGGGTTTGTGTCCTGGCCAACATCACTAGACAAAGTCACAAATCAGACATTTTGGGTTTGTGTCCTGGCCAACCTCACTAGATAAAGTCACAAATCAGACATTTTGGGTTTTTGTCCTGGCCAACCTCACTAGACAAAGTCACAAATCAGACATTTTGGGTTTGTGTCCTGGCCAACATCACTTAGACAAAGTCTCAAATCAGACATTTTGGGTTTGTGTCCTGGCCAACTCAATAGTTAAGGCTATACTGATTCAGGATATTCTATAGATAATATTGTTAAAAAAAATGTGCAAATTTGAATTAAATCTAGATCATAATGATAGCACAAAAACATTGTTAAGACTTTGGAGACTGAGGTTGTATGTTGTATGCCTGTCTATTATAAGGTTTACTGTTAACAAATTACATTTATCATTCAGCTTGATGAACAGAAGCAATGTGGAATTAAATGTCTAGCTGAAAGATGTAACTGTCATTAATCAGCCTGACTAGGACTCGGCCCCAACATTGAAACACCAGGCTGCCACCTTAACCACTTCACAATGTGTTAGAAATATTCATAGTAAGTTAACCACTGCGATAGGTCAGTTGGTAGAGTGCTCGCTCTGTAAGTTAGAGGTTATGGGTTCGAAGCCCGGCCAGGTCTGACTTAAGACTTGAAAGCAGGTAGTGACTTTTTTGGCCAAGCACTTGGCATTACAAAATAAAAGTCATGGTTCTTTTGAATGGGAACTTAAAATAAACATGGTCTCGTGTCACTGCAGGCTTGGCATGATAAAGAACCCTGCTGTATAATGCCATCAGCGCAACGCACAGGCAAAATTTATGCATCTTTGCCTATAGTTGGTGACATTTCGATATAAGTGAAATATTCTTGCCTGGGACGTTAAACAACATTACTCAACTTAACTAAACTCAGCCTGATGGGCTCAAACCCAACATTAAAACACGGGATGCCACCTTAACCACTTGACAATGTGCCTCTGCTATGTGTTAGAAATATTCATAGTTAATTTGTTATTTGATGTTAACAGGATTGTTATCCTCATTGACACACAGGAGTGGGGAGGAGACCGACAGAGTTTAGGACAGGTAAACAACCTTATATCATCACCATCATTTGTTTAGTCAAATTTTGACATTATAAAGGTGTTTTGATGATAAATTGAGGCAGGTTTATTTTACAATAATTTACCAGGTAGATACATTCAAACATACATATTGCATCTCTGATTTTTGCATCCATAGTTTTCCTAGTTTGAGAGTTTGACAATGTTAAAGGCACAAGTAAGTGAACAGTACCAAGATTATTAAAATTTGTTGGCCTTTTCTATATAAATTTTACAAACATATGCTGTCATAAACATGATGACCCAGAAGGAAGGTACCAATCCCACTTTGGTAGATCATAATGTGTCGGAGAATGTTTTCCAGTGCAGAAGGTTTTTGGTTTTCTTCAGACACTCTGGTTTCCTCCCACCATCCCTAAACTGACTGACTACCTTGTTATAAGTGAAATGTGAAGGAATCTTGTCTGGGACATACATCTCCATTACTCCACTTAACTAATCTACATATGGAATACTTAAGGTATGTTTCTGTGATTTTAGCTTTGTAGGTTGTTCGAGCAATCTGGAATTAGGTATCAATCTGTTGTTTATGTTTCTGTGATTTTAGCTTTGTAAGTTGTTTGGGCAATCTGGAATTAGGTATCAATCTCGTCGTTTATGTTTCTGTGATTTTAGCTTTGTAGGTTGTTTGGGCAATCTGGAATCAGGTATCAATCTCGTCGTTTATGTTTCTGTGATTTTACTTTGTAGGTTGTTGGGCAATCTGGAATTAGGTATCAATCTCGTATATGTTTCTGTGATTTTAACTTTGTAGGTTGTTGGGCAATCTGGAATTAGGTATCAATCTCGTCGTTTATGTTTCTGTGATTTTAACTTTGTAGGTTGTTGGAGCAATCTGGAATTAGGTATCAATCTCGTCATTTATGTTTCTGTGATTTTAGCTTTGTAGGTTGTTGGAGCAATCTGGAATTAGGTATCAATCTCGTCGTTTTATGTTTCTGTGATTTTAGCTTTGTAAGTTGTTGGGCAATCTGGAATTAGGTATCAATCTCGTCATTTATGTTTCTGTGATTTAAGCTTTGTAGTTGTTGGGCAATCTGGAATCAGGTATCAATCTCGTCATTTATGTTTCTGTGATTTTAGCTTTGTAGGTTGTTGGGCAATCTGGAATTAGGTATCAATCTCGTCATTTATGTTTCTGTGATTTTAACTTTGTAAGTTGTTTGGGCAATCTGGAATTAGGTATCAATCTCGTCATTTGTTTCTGTGATTTTAGCTTTGTAGGTTGTTGGAGCAATCTGGAATTAGGTATCAATCTCGTCATTTATGTTTCTGTGATTTTACTTTGTAGGTTGTTGGGCAATCTGGAATAGGTATCAATCTCGTCATTTATGTTTCTGTGATTTTAACTTTGTAGGTTGTTGGAGCAATCTGGAATTAGGTATCAATCTCGTCATTTATGTTTCTGTGATTTTAGCTTTGTAGGTTGTTGGCAATCTGGAATTAGGTATCAATCTCGTCGTTTATGTTTCTGTGATTTTAACTTTGTAGGTTGTTGGAGCAATCTGGAATTAGGTATCAATCTCGTCATTTATGTTTCTGTGATTTAGCTTTGTAGGTTGTTTGGGGCAATCTGGAATTAGGTATCAATCTCGTCATTTATGTTTCTGTGATTTTAGCTTTGTAGGTTGTTGGGCAATCTGGAATTAGGTATCAATCTCGTCATTTATGTTTCTGTGATTTTAACTTTGTAGGTTGTTGGGCAATCTGGAATCAGGTATCAATCTCGTTTATGTTTCTGTGATTTTAGCTTTGTAGGTTGTTGGGCAATCTGGAATTAGGTATCAATCTCGTCATTTATGTTTCTGTGATTTTAGCTTTGTAGTTGTTTGGGCAATCTGGAATCAGGTATCAATCTCGTCATTTATGTTTCTGTGATTTTAGCTTTGTAGGTTGTTGGGCAATCTGGAATTAGGTATCAATCTCGTCATTTATGTTTCTGTGATTTTAGCTTTGTAGGTTGTTGGGCAATCTGGAATCAGGTATCAATCTCGTCATTTATGTTTCTGTGATTTTAGCTTTGTAGGTTGTTGGGCAATCTGGAATTAGGTATCAATCTCGTCGTTTATGTTTCTGTGATTTTAGCTTTGTAGTTGTTGGGCAATCTGGAATCAGGTATCAATCTCGTCATTTATGTTTCTGTGATTTTAGCTTTGTAGGTTGTTTGGGCAATCTGGAATTAGGTATCAATCTGTCGTTTATGTTTCTGTGATTTTAGCTTTGTAGGTTGTTTGGGCAATCTGGAATTAGGTATCAATATCGTCATTTATGTTTCTGTGATTTTAGCTTTGTAGGTTGTTTGGGCAATCTGGAATTAGGTATCAATCTCGTCATTTATGTTTCTGTGATTTTAGCTTTGTAGGTTGTTTGGGCAATCTGGAATCAGGTATCAATCTCGTCATTTATGTTTCTGTGATTTTAGCTTTGTAGGTTGTTTGGGCAATCTGGAATCAGGTATCAATCTCGTCATTTATGTTTCTGTGATTTTAGCTTTGAAGGTTGTTGGAGCAATCTGGAATCAGGTATCAATCTCGTCGTTTATGTTTCTGTGATTTTAACTTTGTAAGGTTGTTGGAGCAATCTGGAATCAGGTATCAATCTCGTCATTTATGTTTCTGTGATTTTAGCTTTGTAAGTTGTTTGGCAATCTGGAATCAGGTATCAATCTCGTCATTTATGTTTCTGTGATTTTACTTTGAAGGTTGTTGAGCAATCTGGAATCAGGTATCAATCTCGTCGTTTATGTTTCTGTGATTTTAACTTTGTAAGTTGTTTGGGCAATCTGGAATCAGGTATCAATCTCGTCATTTATGTTTCTGTGATTTTAGCTTTGTAAGTTGTTTGGCAATCTGGAATTAGGTATCAATCTCGTCCTTTATGTTTCTGTGATTTTAACTTTGTAGGTTGTTGAAGCAATCTGAAATTAGGTATCAATCTCGTCATTTATGTTTCTGTGATTTTAACTTTGTAGGTTGTTGGAGCAATCTGGAATTAGGTATCAATCTCGTCGTTTATGTTTCTGTGATTTTTGCTTTGTAGGTTGTTCGAGCAATCTGGAATTAGGTATCAATCTCGTCATTTATGTTTCTGTGATTTTAACTTTGTAGGTTGTTTGAGCAATCTGGAATTAGGTATCAATCTCGTCATTTATGTTTCTGTGATTTTAGCTTTGTAAGTTGTTCGAACAATCTGGAATCAGGTATCAATCTCGTCATTTATGTTTCTGTGATTTTAGCTTTGTAGGTTGTTCGAACAATCTGGAATCGGGTATCAATCTCGTCATTTATGTTTCTGTGATTTTAGCTTTGTAGGTTGTTCGAATAATCTGGAATCAGGTATCAGTCTCGTCATTTATGTTTCTGTGATTTTAACTTTGTAGGTTGTTGGAGCAATCTGGAATAAGGTATCAATCTCGTCATTTATGTTTCTGTGATTTTTACTTTGTAGGTTGTTCGAGCAATCTGGAATTCAGTAGGAACGCCAACCCGGCTTTTTCCGAGAATTGTGTTTCGGTTTTAAAATTTTTTATCCTTCCGCCGTTTTGATAATCGGGATTACTTTTTGACAAGTGTCTGATGGCCGAAAAAGTCCCCCGCCTTTAAACGAACGATAAAATATTATAGAATAAAGTTAAGCACTGTCCACCAGTGAATTATATGCCAGAATAACCAATATTTTGAAATTTGAGTTTAAATTTGATATAAAACATTATTATTCACACAAAATATTTGATTTCTTGACGCCAATCGATGTCACGACAGAAACACTAGGACATTTTTTGTCAATCTTCAAAACTTGGACACTTTTTGTGTAAAGAAAATTATCACTCGATCTTTTGTAAAACATACAATAACACATCCAAAATTAAATTCAAACTAAAATCTTTCTGGTGCATCAGGTGTAAATATCTTAACAAAGCGAAAATCTGGATGGTACATTTGGTTGTCAATGTAAACAAATATGGCTGCCCCCGCGTTGATCGATGTTCCAATGTCAAGTTGAAAATGACATTGCAACGTGTTTAAATTATATTCACTCGATACCGGTTGGGAGAATCATTAAGTCACATGTTCAAACCACCATGTTTTACAAGTTTTCAATAAAAATCCTTAGACAAAATAATATATACCGTATATTTCCGTAGATACGTCGCAACTTTTTCACTAAATTTTAATATTTTAAAATCCAACATCCGACATTAAAATATTCTGATAATCTGTCTCCACTTTTCAAGGCATTTTAGAAGATCGACAAACCGGAAGTTACGGTAATTTTCTAGTTGAAAGTAAATTTTGCTCTTTGATATATTTTTGTATAATATATTATTATTATATGTGATATTTTTTTATTATTAAATTTGACCAATAAAGTTTTTGAAATAAACAAATAATTGATTAATTAAGGTAAGTATGAGTCTCACTTTCAAGCACAGGAGCTTGTAATTAATGTTTAAACTATACTATCCAGACTTTCTATACCATCCAGCACTAAGAAAAATAACAAGGACAGACACTCGACCTACCCCCCGCCCGCTTCAGACGAGTTTTTAATGTAGTTTGGCCTCCCTCCCCAACTAAACCTGGTTTTCCTCAACTCAGAACATATTTTTCTTTCATTTCGTGACCAAAAATATTTCCATCAACTGCTTTAATCGACGATATTTGAGCCAAATTGCCGTACGAGGCGAGCATGGCAATCTACCTTGGACACTTGACCCGGAAGTGATTTCGAAAGTTCTCGGATGTTTACCATCAGTGATTGCATGAATATTCGAGACTTCTCTATCAGAGACGTTACTCGTGGCAATTTTGAAAACGTCTCGCGGCAATTTTGAAAACGAAAGTATCAAGAAACAAACTATGGATAAAGTACGAAATCAGACCATTTTTAGCGTCAAGGTAAGGGATTTATTGTTTGTTTGTGTTTTATGAAATAATTTCTTGCATTTGAAAAGTTTTGCTCAATTTAATCTAATGTCAAAGAATCACTTCCGGGTCAAGTGTCCAAGGTAGATTGCCATGCTCGCCTCGTACGGCAATTTGGCTCACATATCGTCGATTAAAGCAGTTGATGGAAATATTTTTGGTCACGAAATGAAAGAAAAATATGTTCTGAGTTGAGGAAAACCAGGTTTAGTTGGGGAGGGAGGCCAAACTACATTAAAAACTCGTCTGAAGCGGGCGGGGGGTAGGTCGAGTGTCTGTCCTTGTTATTTTTCTTAGTGCTGGATGGTATAGAAAGTCTGGATAGTATAGTTTAAACATTAATTACAAGCTCCTGTGTTTCAAGTTGTCACATGTAACAGAATAGCCGTCGGCAAAGAAGTAAATACCTGGTCACCTGTAATTAACTTTAAATAACCAAGTCTTCCCGGTAACACCTCGCGTGTATCTTGTTTGTTTAATGATTGAAGCCATTCCCGTTAACTTATCCTTTGATATAATTGTCCATGTTTACCGGTACCTATGTTTATATATTGAAGAAGAAAGCGCCGCCATTACAAACACTAATTATATATTCCTATGTCAGAGGTCATACGGCAGTTTCGTATCTGTCGGTTTTAAGTAAAAAGTGTCAGAATTCGACAATCGCTGATCGGATATTAAAAAGAATTATTAAAATTTAATTTGCAATTCTAACGACATGTTTAGATTTTAAACGCAACAAAAAATGAATACAAATTATTCTTTCACAAAAGTTCAAACAACCGGAGGTCGTCCTAGTTATTGACCAATACTCTCGAATGGAAAACCACATGTCATTCTGAACAATATAAAATGGCGATATTTATCCCCCGGTAAGCAATAGATCGTCAACTTTAACATAATACCGACAGTCCAGTATTGTAAAATCTGAAACATGAGTCTAATAACGCTATAAGCGACCCCCTTGTTTTAACAAATTATGCAATACATATCGCAACCTTTGCGCATGATCAAACTTTGACTTCCTTTGTCGGTGACAACAACATGTGAATTAACCGATCTCATGATCGGGAGCCAAAAAGTACATGTTATATTCAAGCAATCTTCATCGTTTGTATCCATACATGTAAAAAATAATATCTACATACTTGTTTAATTTACACAAGCTATTCAAACAATATTTATAAGGAAGAAAAATAATAAATAACACCGGTAAAAGGTTTTGTTTCTTTATTCATGGAATTGAAAATTAATGGTTCTTGCCGAGAAAATCTTTAATGTTCTCTGGCAATTTTTTGGCTGCGACGTATGTAGACGACCTTTAGAAAATACTGGGTTTGCTGGCCTGGGGTGGGGGTGCGACGTATCTACTGGGGCGACGTATATACGGAAATATACGGTAATCCAAACACTGATCGGTTCAGACCTAAATGTCAAACCCTGCATGCATACGGTATCAAGAGTTGTCTCTCTTTTATTGCATTTTCGCACTCTGTGTGTGTGTGTGTGTGTGTGTGTGTGTGTGAGAGAGAGAGAGAGAGAGAGAGAGATGTTCATTCGAGCATATTTTGAAACATCATAAGTCATAAAATAACCTCCACAATCAATGCAACTAGTATATTCTCCAAGGAGTCACTTATGCATAGTGGCCATATTACCAACATACAGACTGCATCTTTAAATAACTGGGTCCAACTGAATGTTCACATACATATTGTAATAAATACCCACTATCCTAATTCAGAGTAAATAACAAATGAGTGGTAAAATAAATTTTGCAAAACAGTATAACCTGCAATAAAGTCCACCTGTCTATAGCAACCAGTATGAAGTATCCCCAATGGATTTTACTATATAATGACCTTCCATATAATTCCACCTGTCTAATGTGAATAAAGACCACCCTTTACAGTCCCAAATGACTACTCAACTTGTGTATAAAGTCCACTTTTTCAATCAACTTTATTTTAATTTTTTTATAATTTTAGTCTAAAAGTTTATGCAAAAAAATTAACCAAGTACATTGTAATTAATATATTCTTAATGCATTAAGATTAGAAATATATAATTTAATATATATATTGTTGCAAAATGTATAGTTGAGTTATAATAAGTAAAAAATTGAGGAATAAATCGGTGAAGTCCTTATTCTCATGCCAATGACTGAAGTCATTAAATCAGAAGGTATAACTAGTATTTGTTATTATAATAATAACTATATTAGCATAAAGCAAATTACTTGCTTGTAGCCTATTTAGAATATTGGATTAACTAGTCTTTGTTATTTAGTGGTAGTAAGTGTTTTAATTAGTGACACCCTGCTTCTTAAGAAACAAGGACATTAGTCAAGTGTATACTGATAGATCAACTCTAACCATGTAATCAGATGTACAGTCCATTAAGATTATAATGCACTTTTCAAATATTTTCTATAATTAATTTTAAATAATTATTTTTAAAACTAAAAATAAAATAATTTTAACAAAATTTATAAAAGGGTATTTTAGAGGTATTATTTTAACTCATTTGTATACCAGTATCAACAATACATGTTTAAGGTGACCCTCTATATAAAGTCCACCACTTTTGCTCAGTCCCCTGGGTGGTTTTTATACAAAGGCTATACTGTATACCAGATTTCAGGTTTGATGGAAGACATGATGTTGTTTTTGCTTGCCATAACCAAATCAAGTATTGACATATTTAAAATGTGCAGGCAGAAATGGCCATAAACAGACCTAGCTATAGAAAATTTGAAACAAGTACATCTGTTGTCTTATTGCACTGGCTGCCCATGTGTGTATATTGGATGTGTGACCATTTATTCAGTAAAAATGAATTGTATATACACATTGCACATGTATGGAGCTGTTTCCAAAGTTGACACCCTTGTCACCCCCCCTCCCCCTTTGCAAAATTTTCAAAAACAATACTTGAGTAGAAAAAGAAAATAGTTTTACCTTGAACTCTTTTGGTGTTTGTATGGTTTATCTATTCAATTGGAAGTTTAATTATTTTTATGATATGTCGTAAGCATATGATGTCTCTCCCTTTCAGTCTTGATGCAATAATAGAGTATGCAGTAAATGCCATTTGAGCATATGGGTTTTAAAAACTGGCTATATATTCATAAGTAGTATTTTAGTAAACAGATGGTTGCATTTTAAATTAAATTTGAGATTTAACTAGCCAGTCATATACTGTTTCAGTTTGGGTTTAGAAATTATTTTCCTCATTTGTTAGTTTGAATACCATATGCAAATGCACATTCTACTTTTATCTGCATACTTAAAACAAAGGGAATATTGGACATTGTGAAATGTGACAAGTTGAATAGGAGTTTGTTGACTTCTTAGTTTATTAGGATTGCAATTACTGACCTTCTGATCTTACATGGCTTTTGGTAATTTTATAATCAGTGGTCTCAAACTGGCAATTTAAGTGACATTGCCTCCTGTTGTTCACTTTTCAGTGGTTTTAATGGTTTGTTGCTAATTGATTGAACTTGAATGTTGCAAGTGTAAGCTTTTCAGCTAAATATATTCCATTTTGTAGTGGAAGCTCAAGTAAACACATATTTAAATCAACTTGCATGACTCAAATGGCTATGTTCCTTGAAGTTTTAGCCAATATCTCAGTATTGTATTGAGTGCTGTAACTTTCTTCAAAAAAGCACAGAAATTTCTCCTGGAACTGAGATTTAATATTTTAGCTAAAAGGAAATCTTTATTAGGCCATAAAAGGCACATTATTTCAGTCTATATGAAATATAAACACTAGACAACACCAAAATTAACAAATAATATTATATATTCTTACTAAATTATTTATCAAATTTATAATTTCTTGTTATATTTAAACAAAAATAGTTTATTGGCAAATCAGAATTTTAATTTTAATCAAATGGACTAAATTAGGGACAGTATAAATTTTCCACACATTTAAATTTTGGAATATAGTATGTACATCTTCACTTTCAAGTGCTGGTTTACTTGACAAAAGCTTATCCAGCATTAATAGTTTAGGCAAACCCTTAATGGTTATATTAAAGTCTCTGTTTAATAATATTATTGCATTTACCTGCAGGAAATTTAACATGGGTTGGGGTCAATCAAGAGTGAAAAAGTATAGGCCTGTGACAGTGGCCAAGCCAAAGTTTATACCAGGTACTTGTTAGGCTAGTTTTTGTACAGGGTATGTTTTCAAAGTAAAATGCACTCTTTGTCTTTGTCAGCTTAATATGGAAGAACAATTTACTCTCAATTTTACTGATTTAGTGATCAGGTGGTTAATATCAGCTTGTAATGACTGAAAATCACAAGGCAAAGGTTGCCACATTTGAGAAGTGAAGGGCCTTCTGAAACCCTCTGGGGCCCAAATCGCATATCCTAAATAAACGGATTTATCTATTGCCATTAATTCCACAATTCAACGAACACTTATAATACACGGTACGTGGTCAATCAACATAGATTTTGCGCATGTGGTTGTCGTATGGATTTTTAGTTTGTGAAATGAACGGTCGAAGCGGCATATTGCCGAGTTTTAACATGGAGACTGAAAGTAGGCCCTAAAATCCGGCAAATTCTATGAGAAGTCTGACGAAAAAGATGATAATTTTAACCTAAACTTACTTTATTTCAATCGTAAATGCCATTCTGCGTCTTCTGTGTGTCCAAACTAAATATAGACCACAGCTAGGAAGCAGTACTTACAAAATTTATAGGTCAAATTAGACGAAAAATGGACCCGACCCGTATCCAAGAATCCGGATTGACGGCGATTTTTTTCACCTTTAAAACTTGGACACTTTTTGTGTAAAGAAAATTATTTGATGAATTGTCTATCAAATTGTGCATTGCAAAAAGATCTTTCTTTTGATATAAAAATAATTCTGGTGCACGCGCGTTGTGATGAATAGGAAGGAATCTTGTGAAGAACAAATTTTTAAAATTTAGCCAGTCACTCGTTTTTATCACTGAATTAAGATATTTAAATGTAACCCGACTTGTAAACAATAGCTACAGACCAGTTTCATGTATACTGATTTTTTATGTTATATCCCTGTTCATAACATCCGATGATATATTGAACACAATTCCCGATTTCGCCTCGTCCAAAGGTTCGCCATTTTTTGCCCAATTTTATCTCATTTTTGCAAGTTCACAAATTTTAATGAATCCCTACGCCAGCGGCTTTGGCGTTCCTACTGATTAGGTATCAATCTCGTCGTTTATGTTTCTGTGATTTTAACTTTGTAGGTTGTTGGAGCAATCTGGAATCAGGTATCAATCTCGTCATTTATGTTTCTGTGATTTTAGCTTTGTAGGTTGTTCGAACAATCTGGAATCAGGTATCAATCTCGTCATTTATGTTTCTGTGATTTAAGCTTTGTAAGGTGTTTGGGCAATCTGGAATTAGGTATCAATCTCGTCGTTTATGTTTCTGTGATTTTAACTTTGTAGGTTGTTGGAGCAATCTGGAATTAGGTATCAATCTCGTCATTTATGTTTCTGTGATTTTAGCTTTGTAGGTTGTTTGGGCAATCTGGAATTAGGTATCAATCTCGTCATTTATGTTTCTGTGATTTTTGTTTTGTAGGTTGTTGGAGCAATCTGGAATCAGGTATCAGTCTGGTCGTTTATGTTTCTGTGATTTTAACTTTGTAGGTTGTTTGGGCAATCTGGAATCGGATATCAATCTCGTCATTTATGTTTCTGTGATTTTAACTTTGTAGGTTGTTGGAGCAATCTGGAATCAGGTATCAATCTCGTCATTTATGTTTCTGTGATTTTAGCTTTGTAGGTTGTTCGAACAATCTGGAATCGGGTATCAATCTCGTCATTTATGTTTCTGTGATTTTAGCTTTGTAGGTTGTTCGAACAATCTGGAATCAGGTATCAATCTCGTCATTTATGTTTCTGTGATTTTAACTTTGTAGGTTGTTGGAGCAATCTGGAATTAGGTATCAATCTCGTCATTTATGTTTCTGTGATTTTTACTTTGTAGGTTGTTCGAGCAATCTGGAATTAGGTATCAATCTCGTCGTTTATGTTTCTGTGATTTTAACTTTGTAGGTTGTTGGAGCAATCTGGAATCAGGTATCAATCTCGTCATTTATGTTTCTGTGATTTTAGCTTTGTAGGTTGTTCGAACAATCTGGAATCAGGTATCAATCTCGTCATTTATGTTTCTGTGATTTTAGCTTTGTAAGTTGTTTGAGCAATCTGGAATCAGGTATCAATCTCGTCGTTTATGTTTCTGTGATTTTAGCTTTGTAGGTTGTTTGGGCAATCTGGAATCAGGTATCAATCTCGTCATTTATGTTTCTGTGATTTTAGCTTTGTAAGTTGTTTGGGCAATCTGGAATCAGGTATCAATCTTGTTGTTTATGTTTCTGTGATTTTAGCTTTGTAAGTTGTTTGGGCAATCTGGAATTAGGTATCAATCTTGTTGTTTATGTTTCTGTGATTTTAGCTTTGTAAGTTCAGGGATTTATCAAGGGCCTATTTAGGGCCGAAATTCGGCCCCATTCCCAATGGAAAAACATTATTAAAATTTGTTGGCCTTTTCTATATAAATTTTACAAACATATGCTGTCATAAACATGATGACCCAGAAGGAAGGTACCAATCCCACTTTGGTAGATCATAATGTGTCGGAGAATGTTTTCCAGTGCAGAAGGTTTTTGGTTTTCTTCAGACACTCTGGTTTCCTCCCACCATCCCTAAACTGACTGACTACCTTGTTATAAGTGAAATGTGAAGGAATCTTGTCTGGGACATACATCTCCATTACTCCACTTAACTAATCTACATATGGAATACTTAAGGTATGTTTCTGTGATTTTAGCTTTGTAGGTTGTTCGAGCAATCTGGAATTAGGTATCAATCTTGTTGTTTATGTTTCTGTGATTTTAGCTTTGTAAGTTGTTTGGGCAATCTGGAATTAGGTATCAATCTCGTCGTTTATGTTTCTGTGATTTTAGCTTTGTAAGTTGTTTGGGCAATCTGGAATCAGGTATCAATCTCGTCGTTTATGTTTCTGTGATTTTAGCTTTGTAGGTTGTTCGAGCAATCTGGAATTAGGTATCAATCTTGTTGTTTATGTTTCTGTGATTTTAGCTTTGTAAGTTGTTTGGGCAATCTGGATTTAGGTATCAATCTCGTCGTTTATGTTTCTGTGATTTTAGCTTTGTAAGTTGTTTGGGCAATCTGGAATTAGGTATCAATCTCGTCGTTTATGTTTCTGTGATTTTAGCTTTGTAGGTTGTTGGAACAATCTGGAATCAGGTATCAATCTCGTCGTTTATGTTTCTGTGATTTTAACTTTGTAGGTTGTTGGAGCAATCTGGAATTAGGTATCAATCTCGTCGTTTATGTTTCTGTGATTTTAACTTTGTAGGTTGTTGGAGCAATCTGGAATTAGGTATCAATCTCGTCGTTTATGTTTCTGTGATTTTAGCTTTGTAGGTTGTTGGAGCAATCTGGAATCAGGTATCAATCTCGTCATTTATGTTTCTGTGATTTTAGCTTTGTAAGTTGTTTGGGCAATCTGGAATTAGGTATCAATCTCGTCATTTATGTTTCTGTGATTTTAACTTTGTAAGTTGTTTGGGCAATCTGGAATTAGGTATCAATCTCGTCATTTGTGTTTCTGTGATTTTAGCTTTGTAGGTTGTTGGAGCAATCTGGAATCAGGTATCAATCTCGTCATTTATGTTTCTGTGATTTTAACTTTGTAGGTTGTTTGGGCAATCTGGAATTAGGTATCAATCTCGTCATTTATGTTTCTGTGATTTTAACTTTGTAAGTTGTTTGAGCAATCTGGAATCAGGTATCAATCTAGTCGTTTATGTTTCTGTGATTTTAGCTTTGTAGGTTGTTTGGGCAATCTGGAATCGGGTATCAATCTTTTCATTTATGTTTCTGTGATTTTAGCTTTGTAAGTTGTTTGGACAATCTGGAATCAGGTATTAATCTTGTTGTTTATGTTTCTGTGATTTTAGCTTTGTAAGTTGTTTGGGCAATCTGGAATTAGGTATCAATCTTGTCGTTTATGTTTCTGTGATTTTAGCTTTGTAAGTTCAGGGATTTATCAAGGGCCTATTTAGGGCCGAAATTCGGCCCATTCCCAATGGAAAAACATTGATTTTTTCTGAAAATGGGCTGAGAAAATTCCCAATTAGAAAATCGTACATAGATACATAGCTGAAGTCTGGCCATAAATGTTGCCGCTTTTCTCAATCTTCAATCAACTCAATACACTAAAAGCATTAGATTTAATCATTAATGGCATCAAAAATGATGTCAAAGTTTTCCCAAAATGAGCAAAAAGTTGATAGTTTTTCCCAATTTTTAGTTAAGGGCCTTTTCCCAAAAGACCCCGATAAATCCCCGAAGTTGTTTGGGCAATCTGGAATTAGGTATCAATCTCGTCATTTGTGTTTCTGTGATTTTAGCTTTGTAAGTTGTTTGGGCAATCTGGAATCAGGTATCAATCTCGTCGTTTATGTTTCTGTGATTTTAGCTTTGTAAGTTGTTTGGGCAATCTGGAATTAGGTATCAATCTTGTTGTTTATGTTTCTGTGATTTTAGCTTTGTAGGTTGTTCGAGCAATCTGGAATCAGGTATCAATCTCGTCGTTTATGTTTCTGTGATTTTAACTTTGTAGGTTGTTTGGGCAATCTGGAATTAGGTATCAATCTCGTTTATGTTTCTGTGATTTTAGCTTTGTAAGTTGTTTGGGCAATCTGGAATTAGGTATCAATCTTGTTGTTTATGTTTCTGTGATTTTAGCTTTGTAGGTTGTTCGAGCAATCTGGAATCAGGTATCAATCTCGTCGTTTATGTTTCTGTGATTTTAACTTTGTAGGTTGTTTGGGCAATCTGGAATTAGGTATCAATCTCGTCATTTATGTTTCTGTGATGTTAGCTTTGTAGGTTGTTGGAGCAATCTGGAATTAGGTATCAATCTCGTCGTTTATGTTTCTGTGATTTTAACTTTGTAGGTTGTTTGGGCAATCTGGAATTAGGTATCAATCTTGTCATTTATGTTTCTGTGATTTTAGCTTTGTAAGTTGTTTGGGCAATCTGGAATCAGGTATCAATCTCGTCGTTTATGTTTCTGTGATTTTAACTTTGTAGGTTGTTTGGGCAATCTGGAATTAGGTATCAATCTCGTCATTTATGTTTCTGTGATGTTAGCTTTGTAGGTTGTTGGAGCAATCTGGAATTAGGTATCAATCTCGTCGTTTATGTTTCTGTGATTTTAACTTTGTAGGTTGTTTGGGCAATCTGGAATTAGGTATCAATCTTGTCATTTATGTTTCTGTGATTTTAGCTTTGTAAGTTGTTTGGGCAATCTGGAATCAGGTATCAATCTCGTCGTTTATGTTTCTGTGATTTTAGCTTTGTAGGTTGTTCGAGCAATCTGGAATCAGGTATCAATCTCGTCGTTTATGTTTCTGTGATTTTAGCTTTGTAAGTTGTTTGGGCAATCTGGAATTAGGTATCAATCTTGTTGTTTATGTTTCTGTGATTTTAGCTTTGTAGGTTGTTCGAGCAATCTGGAATCAGGTATCAATCTCGTCGTTTATGTTTCTGTGATTTTAACTTTGTAGGTTGTTTGGGCAATCTGGAATTAGGTATCAATCTCGTCATTTATGTTTCTGTGATGTTAGCTTTGTAGGTTGTTGGAGCAATCTGGAATTAGGTATCAATCTCGTCGTTTATGTTTCTGTGATTTTAACTTTGTAGGTTGTTTGGGCAATCTGGAATTAGGTATCAATCTTGTCATTTATGTTACTGTGATTTTAGCTTTGTAAGTTGTTTGGGCAATCTGGAATCAGGTATCAATCTCGTCGTTTATGTTTCTGTGATTTTAGCTTTGTAGGTTGTTCGAGCAATCTGGAATTAGGTATCAATCTCGTCGTTTGAAATCTGGTGATTACTGTTGGATTTGGAGATGTGATGGGGTAGAAAGATACCTGCCATGTTTGGTGGAAAGAAAAAGAGCAGGTTAGGTGATTTTGATAAATATCTTATTATAAAGTCTATTTAAACTTTATGAAAACAGTTTTATACTTGAATATTCTACAAATTGCATGTTGCTTTTAATGATTCATAAAAAATTGCATGTTTCCTTAAATGTTTTGTAAAAATACTGGTAGGTTGGTACAAGTGTTAATTTGTTTTCCTGTTCATCAAGTAAAAAATGCACTGTCATTACCCTGGTGTAAGTATGATAGCAAGCAACAGTATCCGGTGTTAAAGTTTCTGATAAAAGGCTTCTTGATAAAACTTGCATCAAGAACGAAAAGAGCTGGGATAGAATTCATGGACTGAGGCAACAAAAGTAGTGACAGACAGAGGCTAATGGAGAGGACACGTAAATGGCCCGATTTTCCTTGGGGAGAGACGGAAATAAGTCAAGTTCATATTATTGGATTGGAACATATGTCACTAGGTAAAAAAACAAAGGAAAACTTTGTTAACTACATTTTAGACAAATCTAGGTTCTCTGGTGAGTGTTCAGGAGCTTCGTGATTCTTTCTTATTTTTTTTTCAACTTACCCAATAAACTACAAGTCAAAATCATGCTCTTGTATTGTCCTAATTCTCTAATTCTGTATATCCTTGAATTTTAACAGATGACATGGCAAACAGCTTGAAAGAAGGCAGATTTTGGAAACAAGTCACAAAAATGGTGGAATGGAAAAAGAGTTTTAGAGATTATGGAATGGAATGTCCATTACATTACATGGTAGAAGGCGAACCAGAACAATATGTTGTTAGATGTTCTGATGGATGTCAGGGTGTAGGGAAATGTGGAAATCCGAATATCACCCAAGTTAAGGTGTGGAGTTATATAATAATAACAGTTAAACCTCCTCTGTGTAGTAAGTAGAAGGTCATGAGTTTGAAATCGCCACTGGTCAAAGCCTGACCAGTATTTAAACAAAAAGTCATCTAGATATTGAGTTAAGTTAATTATTAATGTCTAAATGTAGTAGGGGGGTGGTATTAAAATAGGGGACAGGCAGGGATAAAAATCTATGTACTAATTTTTTATGGCCTAAGGAGGATTTTGAGTCACAGATTTTAACGCCCACTCAAGGCGGTTGCCCTACTACTGGTTCACATAGAAAATAAGATTAATGGTTATAAGTTTTATTGTATAAAATACCTTAAATACCATAACTTTCAGTATGATAGAAACAGTAGCTTGTTCCTCCTTCACAAGATCTACGTTTTATAGCTGGTTAAGTTGTTTTGCTAGTTCAGATATAGTCAATATGAATCAACTTGAGATTGAGTCAAAACTGTAGTCACAACTTAAAATTGAATCAATTTAAAACAACATAAGTGTCGAATTGAATCTGATGACAGCTTGAGATTGAGTCGAAATGACTAAATCTAAAGTTGACTCATTTTGACTCAATCTCAAGCAGTATTTTGTATTGTTTTTGGTTGTATTTTATTTTGTTGTTCTTTATTGTATTTTGTAACAGTGTGCTTTCCGTGACTTGAAATCTCATCCAGAGTTAGTTGTACAGACCACAGAGAATATAGAATCTACAGTAGTTTTACTGGCATCAATAACAGCTGAACTTCAGACAAGGTAACTTGATTAATTTTTCAAATATTTTCACTTGCCTGCACAAAGTCTTAGAGAGCTTATTGTAGATCTAGATTACTTTATTTTTGTGATAGAAAATTCTGTGTCACCTCCATTGGGGCTTTATATATGAATTCACAAATTTAAACCCGGGCAAATACATAAATTCACAATTTTCACTTGTTTTAGGTTTTAAAATCTTATTTTTAAATTTTGTATAATTGTATTTTTTGAAAATGTTCTCAAAATATACCTGATTATCCATGCAGACCTTCTAACCCTTATAAGAAATTGTTAGTAATTCTTGCTGATTTCTCACCCATTTTACAATTTTATAGTTGACATTTCTGCAATGATATCCACTGATTTTCAGCTCGGGTTAATTTTCCAATAATGTTTTAGTCTTCCAATCCTATCACTTAAACCTATGGAAACAACATACTTGTATATTTTAACAGTCCAGTCTCGCTCATTGGTTCGAACCTGACTGGGCCTGACCCAAAACTTGAAACTGGGTAGTGACTGTTCTTTTGCCAACACTCTGCATTACAAGATGAAAGTCATGGTTCTTTCAGATGGGAACTTAAAATGAAGAAGGTCCCATAACACGGAAGGCATGTCACAATAAAGAACCCTGCTGTATGATGCCATCAATGCAATGCACAGGCAAAATTTTTTCACCTTTGCCTATAGCTGGTGACATTTCAATATAAGTAAAATATTCTTGTCTTGGACGTTAAACACCATTACTCAACTCAACTCCATCACCATCATGCAAGCATATGTTGGTCACTGCATTGTTAGTTCAGAAAAACCAACTTAGCAAGTGGAAAATATTTCATCGACATTTGTTTATTTTCTATTTCTAAAAAAGATGGACAACAGAAGATAGGAAAAATGATCTGTCACATGTCCCATTGAGTTCTGATAGGAGATACAACTAGATGTATCATGGTCTTCAACAGCACATGCTTATTCCACTTTGGCAGTTCTTATGATCACCTATTCTGGGCAAGTGTGGACGATTTTTGTGTGTGGGCAACTTTTGAAAAAACAATTAAAATTGAATAATGGGAGTAATTGACATGACATTCAGGTTTAATGATAGAAATGGTTTTAATTTTTTGCAGAATGAAGAAAGGGGAGTTTGATGAAATGATTGTCAAAGAACTAACTGGAGATGCTGTCGTGCAGAAAGATGAAACTAATATTATGAATGATCTTGTAAATGTAATAAGTGACAGTAGCGATGTTGATGATTCACAAGATGTTAAAACTGTACAACAAAACATTATGAAACAACAGACAAAAGGAAAAGATGGAAAAGATCAACAAAACATAACTTGTGTAAAAAGTTCTACCAAATCCCTGAAGGAATTTAATAATGAAATGGGATACTCAAATGAATTTAGAATTTCCAATAAACCTCCAAATTCTGTAGAATTGGACAGTGATGACAACAGTGAAACGTTTCTGCCATTGGAGCCTCTTGCTCAGTATCATTGTGCAGGAAGTGAATATGTACGGTATCCAGGGCAACAATCTGAACCAACCAATCACATGTCATATCATCCAAAGATTAAGAGGTCTGGTGATAATTCGGAACATTCTTTTTCTAAAAGTAGTATAACACCAACAAAAAGGAAACATTCTGTGAGGTCTGACAATTCTGTGTGCACTTATTTGTCAACAAGTAAAAAGACACCAGCAAAAAGAAAGCTCCCCACAAGCAATGATGAAATGTCAGAAAGCTCAGATATAGACAGAAATCTAGTCATTACTCCGTTGATTACAGAATGTAATGATTATCAACGTCATAAAGTCTTCAGCCCAAAAACATTTAAGTTAAACATAACTCCAAGCATGACTTTTACCGAGTCTCTAAATGATTATACACCTCCCAGTGGTCGTAGAAAGGGAAAAGTTAAATCAAGACATAACTCTGACCGTTATAGAAAACAATCTGAGGATGAAATCATTTGTAAAGATGATGGGTCATTGAATCGGTCAGAATTTCAACAAAGATGTAAATATCCAGTGTCAGAATCTGAACTGTTGATACCGTCACATGTTGATCTATTGCAGGGGTCATATTCTGAACAACATCAATCTAAATTTACTGGAGAACATACTAGTGAGTTTTTGCCAGAAAATTTGGACATGAAATCAGTAGATATGAATAAAAATATAAGAAATGCACCATGCAGTAATCAATTTTTAAGTGGTAACAAAATTACAGATCAGTGCTCAGACTCGGACAGTGACAGTTTACCTGATTTACACACTGTTATCACAAACAAAAAAAGTCACATGGACAATTATTGGCAACAAGAGTTAGACAGTAACAAAAATACCTCTCAGATTAATTGTGATATTAACCAACGTTTTTTAAACAAAAAGAAAATGGATCAAATGAAAACTGACAATTTAAAGTTTAATTCTGGAAATGAAATTTCTGTAGGTTTACCATTTGTGGATATAAAAAACAATAATGTAAAACCATTGTACTGTGAAAATTCAAATTCAGTTACAGTGACAAAAAGTGAAGAGGATTACAGTGACAAAATTCCTTTGATACAGTCAGTTTTACCACATGTAACTCGCCACAAGGCAAGAGCTATGTTATTACAATACAAAGGAAATGCTGATCTTTGTGTGGCTGCATTACTGGACAGTAGCTCACCTGTTGAAGGTCCTATGGTAGATCTCACATAGGTTGTTTAATCTTTGGTAAGTCCAGTGCTGGATATTGCCACCTCATTATTTTTGATGTACTTATACAAACTTTGAAAGTAGAAAAGAGCTGGTGTTATATCTATGAGTTCTTAACTTTTTAGGAATCAGCCAAGCTTTTATAGTCTCCGATATGTTTTTAACTAAATATACCATTTTAGAATGTTAACAAAGGACTCATGTTTTATGCTGGGTGTATTTGGTGGCTTGAAGTTGTTAATATGGCAGGCCAGCGACAAATTATTATAAAAGTTTGAAAGTTTCAAAGTTTGTAGCCTAATTTATAAAATAAATAAATCATAGCTGACAGATTTTTTTCTGTTAAATTTATTTCATTTACATCACAAAGTTCACATAAAACACTTGAAAAATGAAAAAGTGTTCATGTTTCAGAATTACTGTTGGTACTGTTTTTTAATTAATTCTTTTTTATGTTATGAACATATAATATATTTACAAAGACACTGAAATAGGCATAAAGTTTGAAATTGTTGGCGTTACCTTCATATAAATAAATTTCCATTTAATTTGTTTTGAATATTTTTTGCAATTACATGTGTATGTCTAAAATGTAGTTTTTGTTTATCATAAAGAACGATACTGTTTATAATGAAAATGCAATTTAATTTCCTGTTTACAGACGCTCAAATTAGTTAGAGTTATTCCCCTTTGACTGCAAAATCAATTGTTTAGTTTTTGAGTAGGTCTTGGGGTGGAATATTGGTGTTTTAAGCCTCATTCAAGAGTATTTCACTTATATTGAGGAATTCCAGGGATGATGAAGAAAACTGAAGTACCTGGAGAAAACTGATGTTCAGCAAGCAAGCCAACAAACTCCTCTAACAAGGATCCTCCTAAATTACCTACATTTAAGGTGATTGAGTTAACCTACATGGTATGTGACTACCAGTTGACCTACATAAAGCATTTGACTGCCAGTTGACCTACATATAGCATGTGACTGCCAGTTGACCTACATAAAGTATGGGACTGCTAGTTGACCTGCATATAGTATGTGACTACCAGTTGACCCACATAAAGCATGTGACTGCGAATTGACCTACATAAAGTATGCGACTGCTAGTTGACCTACATAAAGTATGTGACTGCGAGTTGACCTACATAAAGTATGTGACTGCCAGTTGACCTACATAAAGCATGTGATCACCAGTTCATCTACATAAAGTATGTGACTACCAGTTGACCCACATAAAGCATGTGACTGCGAGTTGACCTACATAAAGTATGTGACTGCTAGTTGACCTACATAAAGTATGCGACTGCCAGTTGACCTACATATAGTATAGGACTACCAGTTGACCCACATAAAGCATGTGACTGCGAGTTGACCTACATAAAGTATGCGACTGCTAGTTGACCTACATAAAGTATGTGACTGCGAGTTGACCTACATAAAGTATGTGACTGCCAGTTGACCTACATAAAGCATGTGATCACCAGTTCATCTACATAAAATATGTGACTACCAGTTGACCTACATAAAGCATGTGATCACCAGTTCATCTACATAAAGTATGTGACTACCAGTTGACCTACATAAAGCATTTGACTGCCAGTTGACCTACATATAGCATGTGACTGCGAGTTGACCTACATAAAGTATGTGACTGCTAGTTGACCTACATAAAGTATGTGACTGCGAGTTGACCTACATAAAGTATGCGACTGCTAGTTGACCTACATAAAGTGTGTAACTGAAAGTTGACCAACAAGTCCCTGGTGTAAGTGGCAGTTTTAAAACTTAAACTTTAAGGTAGGGGAGAGGAAGGCACCTGCTGTCAGATATAGCAAAACAACTGGTTGGTTTGTTGATATTACAAATGTACTGCAATACAGTTAGTAGAGTGCTCTCTCCATAAGTGGGAGGTCGTGGGTTCAAACCCCAACTGGGTCTGACCCAAGACTTGAAAGTGGGTAGTGACTGTTCTTTCATCAAGCACTTGGCATTACGAAATTAAAGTTGCAGTTCTTTTGGATAGGAACTTAAAATGAATGAGGTCCCGTGTCATGGAAGACGCTGCACGATAAAGAACCCTGCTGTATAATTCTATCAGCCCAATCGAGCAAAATCAAAATTTTTGCACCTTTGCCTATAGCTGGCTCAATATAAGTGAAATATTCTTGACTGGGAGGTTAAACACCATTACTCAACTCTGTACTGAAATACAGTGTTAAAGGTCCCAGCATCATATCCTAGCATGATCCTACATTTTCTATAATAATATGATATTTCCCAATTCTTATCAACGACAAGCATAACTGAAATAAATCTTTGTTTACGTGTTTGAATACATATAAACTAAGATCAATAAAACTCAGTGTTGGACACGACATGTTTACATTTAACATGTTTTTACCGACTACAAGATTTATTTTTTATTTTACATACATCAATAATATCATTGATTTCTTCTCGTTATTATACTGAAATTGGTATGTCACGAAATTGATTATCTGTAAATCTTAAAATGAAAGGAGGCTTTACTTTATAGAATAATTATCTTACAGTACAAAAATGTATATATCCATAAAGTCATATATAAAAGGTAGCTTTATAACATAACTGACTGTTTTTATGTAATACAATATCATTTAAATAAAGTTTTGTGTACATTCATGAATACAAATTACTGCCTAATCAATTAATTTGTATAATTTTTCATTAATAAATTCAACACATTCATTCAAATTTTAAACACATTCATGTACAGTTTGCTTGTTGAATGACTTACGTAAAAAAAATTGTTGCCACTCTGGATTCCTCCACTATTCCAAAATTGGTTGTCTCAATACATGTTGCTGTAATATTAAAAACCCCATTCCAATAATCCAACCAACCAAGTATTAACAATTTAAAAACAATTATTGATGGTTAATTATAATTTTAAGCAACACCTGTGGCCCTAATCTTTTTTTTTTAGGTCTAGGTGACTGAGTGGCCTTAAGCAGATAAGGTCACCTCTCAGTTCCACGCTGGCTTTGGATCTAGTTGACTGACTAGTCACAAGTGGATCATAGTAGCTCTCAATTCATAGGTTTGAACCCCACTTGGGCTTTAGGTCTAGGTGACTAGGTGATCTGAAGAAGAATCACATCACCTCACAGTCCATTTTGACTTTGGGTCTAGGTGGTCTAAAATGGACAACATCACCCCTCACAGCCTAAGTTTGAATCCCACTGTGTGAGCAAAGTGGTCTAAAGCAGATTATAGGACCCCTCTTTGCCCAGGATTGAATCCAGTGGCGGATTTAGGGGAGGGGTTGCGGGGGTTGCAACCCCCCCCCCTTTGAAAAATTAAAGAGAGAGAGAGAGTGAGATATTGACTGATTAAAAATTATTTTCTTGGCCCCTATCGGGGCTCTGCCCTGATACCCATCGTCTCTGGAAGCTCGGCCTTTGGCGCTCGCATCTAGCATTGATATAATTCTCGCCCCCCTTTAAAAAATCCTGTATAGATCTTCAACCCCCCCCCCCCCCCTTTCAAAAAACCTGTATCCGCCCCTGGAATCCCACTCGCTCAGTTTGTGTATCAGTTCCTGCACTTGAAATACTCTTTTTCCACCATCAGTCAGAAACCAACTGTCTTGATATAAGTGAAAAAAAAAAAATTTCACTGGGGTATAAAACATCATTACTCAACTCCAGGCTCAATATTTTTCTTCAAAATCTGATAGTCATAGTGATTTGATATAAGGTCTTTATTTTTCTGACTGCATAAAACATCAACAATCGTATCGATTTTTCATGCAGTCATTAGTTTGAAAGCCTATAAGGGTGAATTTCCTGTTAGAATATTTCTGTATTTATTGATTTTAGTCTGTTAACCTCAGGTTTTTTGGGGGACAACGTCTTGAGATATTTTCAGATTATACGAGTTATTGATTTCTTATTTGTGTTTGTGGCAATAATGTTTACAGCAATAAATCAAAAACAAAAAAGTCAGCAAATAAACTTGTCTTTTGTAGAGGTACATTTTTAAACAACATTTATGCATCATTCTCTGCATTAATCAGTCTTATGTCTTATTTGTTAACATTGGTAGGTTTAACATGTTGTTTAATGTCACATCAGCAAGTTTTCAGTCATTGGTGATAGGACAGTGCTTTAATTACTGTAGATCACTTTTATTTTGTGGGAGATTTATTTTCGCGTAAATTTTCACATTCGCCAATTCAAACATCGCTCAGATATTTCCTGCACACAGATATTTATTTCTATGTTGACATTTCTGATATGTCAACCTATACTAAATGCATACCTCTTTTGTTTCTAGAGCACTCCAATATGCTTTATGCATAACTTTTTGAAAAGAATTTTAAAGAATTTTTTGTTTAATTTATGTAATTTAATACAAATCTATCCATTTTCTACTCGCGAAAAATGAGTGATCTACAATAACTTTTATGATCAAGCTAGCCACAGGTTTAATAGTACCAGTACAGGCATATGGTTTATGAGTTTGTACTGATATTGCTAATCTGCTTAGTAAGTGATTGAACTTTTGATTCCCATTGCAGTGCACTTGGGGCATTGTGCAAGGAGGGTCCTTCAATGTTGTATGCTTACCGTGACATTAGACATCTGTTTTAAGGTCTCTTCTTAAGGACCTTGTGACTTTAATTTCTAACAATAAGTGCTTAGCAAAAACAGTCACTACTTTTTTAATCTTTATCAGACTTGGCCGGGGTTTGAACCCTGGTCCCCCACATACTGAGTGAGCAGTCTCCTAACTGAGGTTCTGTAGCACAAGAGTGGAAACATGTCAACTTGAAGAGTGTGAAGAGAGTACTGTACTGTAAACGTATTTAATTTCGCATGTATTTATTTTCTCAGTATAGGAAATTTAGACATATCTGCTATGTTAAATGTTCGAGTTTTTGAAATGTGCATTATAATACAATAAGCATAATATAATTTTTGCTTGGTATTAATTTTAGCACAAAACAAACGACTGAAATAAGCGAAAATTAATACACCGCGAAAATAAATACATGATTTAAAGTAGTACACTGTAACACATTGCTCTAATTTAGAGTGAAAGGAAACTGATTGCAGTTGACGAGAAATAGCATACTGGGGCACCATTCTGAAGTTTAGAGCTTGGCAGTTTGTTAGAGAGGTACTTTGCGTTGAATGGGCAAAAGCTCTAACTTATGTATCACTGTGTGTTTGATTTACACTCTGGGCAAATTATAATGTCAGTTGGATTGATTTGGATTTTTCTCTTTAAACTGCATGTCAAAGAATTTTGAATTTTTGCTTTACACTGCATGTTCAAGATTGATTTTGAATTTGAACTTTGAACTGCATAGTATTGTTGATGAGTTTGATGTCTCTGTGTCCAGGATTGCCCTGGATATATTTACGTCCAATAGTTCCATGTTCCTTTCACACAATTTTGATTACATACATGGTGGGTTTAGCTAGCTAAACAGGAGGTGCATACTTAGCCTTCCGGAGCACCCGACCTCACTTCCCTGGTGGAATTTCACATGTCTAACCTAGCTTGTCAGTTTCAAAGTTTTTACTTTGCTTCTGGATTTTGATTTCGGACATGGATTAATATGTTTCTTTTTGATGATATACAAGATTAATTATAAATTTAAACTTTGCATTGCATGTTCAAAATTGATTTTGAATTTTTGCTTTACTCAGTTTGTTCAAGATTGATTTTGTCTTGACTAGTATAACTAATTGTTCTGTAAGCATATTGTGATAATTTCCATTGTGGCATTAATTTGTAATTTATTGCTTTCATGATTAAATTCTGTTCTTGAAAAATTGTTTTTATCTTCAGTAAGAAATGTAATTTATAGAAAAACGCAGGAAAGCAAAATTGAGTTACATTTTACGTTTCTGATTTTATAGTTAAATCACATATCTAAAAAGTGACTTTATTACTTGGTTTTTCCATTTCGCATTTACTGATAGTTAATTAGATTTCAGCACTAATCTAATAGACGTAACCATGCACCAAATTGGGCTATTAAGTCTTATTTATTTCTATTCTGCATGTCACACGAGATGGCGTAATTGTGTATTTTTTCTATAGATCTGGAATACAAATAGACAAGTAGTTAATATTGATGACAAAGGCTTAGTACAACAACACTTAGCTTTGTAGTCTGTTGTATTTTATACTGGAATACATGGTTGTTGGGTAGTCACTTATTTTATCCCCCCCCCCAACCCACCCATCCCCCCAAAAAACAAAACAAAACAAAAAAACAAAACAAAAATCGTCCCCATACCACATATATTTTCATGATATCTGCCTGCTTCTATCACTTATATAGGGTTCAATGCAGAAATTATTTAGTGGGGTCATCCTGGCCCTAAAATAAATGCTTTAAAAAGTTGGGTTCACATCATAACATACAGTCAATCCGGTCTATAAAGGCCACCCAAGGGAACCAGTAAAAATGGCCTTTATGGTCAGGTGGCTTTTATATACAGGTTCAAATAACATGAATAAAGAACAGTTTGGTTACAATTCTATTAGCCTTTATAAGCAGGTAGCCCTTATACAGGTGGCCTTTAAGGCAGGTTGTACTGTAGATGTAATTCATTGTGTTTTATTTGAAAACTTCAGTATTAAGTGAACGAAAAATATGAACGAGAAAGAGGTAGAACTGGTTTTATTCAAAACCTGCAAAGATGGGCCAGAGTTGGCCCACATAAATTTTTTGTGGGACAACATCATTGTTTTAGGGACAACGGAGCAAGGACTCCTTCTAGATTGAACACTGCTTATAGAAGTGGTCAGTTCTGGGATAATATTGGTCAGTTCTGGGATGGTAGTGGTCAGTTCTAGGATGAGGGTGGTCAGTTCTGGGATGTTAGTGGTCAGTTCTGGGTTGGTAGTGAAAATCAGAATACCAGGAGAAAAGCAACAGCCTTAAGCAAGTAAAGTGGCAAATTTTCATAATCTAGGATATCCTTGAGTGGAACTTCTTTAAATACAAATAGACCGGGATCCTTGTTTATTTTACAGTCAAACCTGTCTATAAAGGCCACCTAAGGGAACCAGTAAAAGTGGCCTTTATGGGCAGGTGACCTTTATATACAGGTTCAAATGATATGAATGAAAAACAATTGGGATAGAATTCGACTGGCCTTTATAAGCAGGTGGTCCTTATTTTAAAGTAGTCTTTAAGGCAGGTTGGACTGTATTTTGTTTATTGTTAAATAAATGTCCAGATAGAATTTGTGTCTATTTTGCATGCTAGGGAATGCTCGTGCTTAACTAGAGCTTTGCTGAATTTATAGAAATGATGACCTTGAACTTTGAAAATTTTATAGAAATAACTGTGAGGGATATGTGAGCTCACTCACTAAGGCTCTTTAATGTTTGTTTGCTTCTTTTGTTTATTTTTTTAACCAGAACATTAAGTCAAATATGTGGATGTGAGCTCAGTCACTAAGGTTCTTTAATGTTTGGGGGGTGGGATGGTAATTTTTTGTTTCCTTTTTAGCTCACCTGACCGAAAGGTCATGTGAGCTTATGACATTGCGCAGCATGTGTATGTGCTGCGTGCGTGGGTGTGTGCGTGCGTGTGTGCGTGCATGCGTCGTTAACACCTATTTTCGACTTCTCCTCTGAAACTACTGGACAGATTTCAATGAAACTTGGTCAGAAGTATATATGGGCCGGTGCAATTCAGATTTTTTCCTGGCGTTGCCATGGCTACCATAACTAGGTCAAGGTGACCTAGGGGTGCAAAAATCTTAAAAAATCTTCTCCGAAAGTATTGAATTGAGAAAAAATCTGATGTGATATTTGGCTTCTCTAGGGTCTTAAGCCTATAGTTTGTTCATTATGTAAAATTCGGACAAAAAATAGGTTACGCATTTTTTGCGTTTAATTTTGAAAAAATCGTAAAATAGCTTCAAATTGTTATAACTTGACTATTTGACCAGATAATGACATGGGGTTTTCAGTGTTGACATCTTCTTGTTAGTATCTTCAAAATGAGGTCAAGGTCAATTGTGAAGGTCATGACCTATTTTTTTTTACCTCTGATTATAATTATTATTTGGAAAACCATAAACTTTTTGTATAGGCATGTATATTAGAATGTTGTAGGTATTGATACAACGATCATTTTGATGTATAGAAAAAGGTCATGGGTTCAAAGGTCAAGGTCACAGATGTGAAACAATACCGAAATGGTTAATTATCTCGAAAACTATAATCTTTTTGTATAGGCATGTATATTAGAATGTTGTAGGTATTGATACAACGATCATTTTGATGTAAAGAAAAAGGTCATGGGTTCAAAGGTCAAGGTCACAGATGCGAAACAATACCGAAATGCTTAATTATCTCAAAAACTATAAACTTTTTGTATAGGCATGTATATTAGAATGTTGTAGGTATCGATACAACGATCATTTTGATGTAAAGAAAAAGGTCATGGGTTCAAAGGTCAAGGTCACAGATGCAAAACAATACCAAAATGGTTAATTATCTCGAAAACTATGAACTTTTTGTATAGGCATGTATATTAGAATGTTGTAGGTATCGATACAACGATCATTTTGATGTAAAGAAAAAGGTCATGGGTTCAAAGGTCAAGGTCACATACGCCAAACAATACCAAAATGGTTAATTATCTTGAAAACTATTAACTTTTTGTATAGACATGTATATTAGAATGTTGTAGGTATTGATACAATGGTCATTATGATGTAAAGAAAAAAGTCATTGGGGTTTCAGTATTTATGTTTTCTTTAAATCTATCAGCTAGCCATTAGTTATCAGGTGAGCGTATCAGGCCCATGGGCCTCTTGTTTTAACTAGAACATTACGGTAAGTCAAATATGTGGATGTGAGCTCACTCACTAAAGTTCTTTAATTTTTTGGGGTTGGTGGTTGGGTGGGGTGTTTATTATTTTATTTATTAATTTTTTAAGAACACAAAACATTCAAGCTGTTAGGACTAATCTTTTACAGAATTTATTATATCATTGTTTATCAAATAGTAATAGTGATAAAAAGTTCTTTTAAAGTAACTTAAAACGAGCCAGCAGAGAATTTACAAGATAGCATTTTATATCGCATATCTTACATCATAGCTTATAGGTTTTATTATATTACCATTAAGTAGTTATTTATCAAAATATTTTATCATTCAGAACAGGTGTAAAATTTATATTTTTGTCACTTATGATAATGTCAAGGTCACTAGATATTCAAATATCTTGACCTTTAACTTCTTTATTGTCAAGGAAAAATTTGAATTCAATATGAAATCATTAAAATGCTTGAATTTAATACATTTCTTCTTTTAAGTTCAATATGTACTGCACATATTTTGTGTCAGTGGTGAAGGGTAACAGCTTGAATTTGTTTTGAAGCCATTAAAATCCTTGAATTCAGTTTTCTGATCTGTAGTCAAGGACATTTGGATGTTTGGATTCAATACAAATTACTTGTAAAATTTTGATTTCTTGGTCTCCGATGTTACAAAAAAGTGTTTACCAACATTACCGTTTATATGCTTGTTTTAGGAAAATAAAGATTTATGGATAAGTCTGGGATGGAAATTATGGATTACTTGACATTGTAATTTGATTTTGCGGTCTCCAGTGTTTTTAAGTTTTTTCCCAGCTAATTGGTTTTATCCAATATAAAGTGAACTCTACCTGAATAAACCTAATACAATTTAATGTACTTGGAGTTTATAATGGCAAAATGCCTGAATATAATCTTGTATAAATAACAAGCAAAAAATGGGTGCTTGAAAGATAAATTTACTTTGTATGATAAAAAAAGTATATGTCAGAAAGTGTAACTTAAAATTTAAAGTGCAGCTTTTAATTTATAAAAAAACTGTTAAAGTAATGCTTGCTAACTCATTAGAATTTTATTATCTTAATATATATATATATATATATATATATATATATATATATATATATATATATATGCATTTGTTTGTATATATATATATATATATATATATATGCATTTATTTGTTACTTTTAGCTAAGGAAAGATGCTGCCATGCTCCAGCAATGTGTTTGGCTTAAACATATGAAGATTTTGATTTAGCGTGTTCATAGACATTTAGTATTATTATTTAATTATTTATTTGAATACTTCAAGAGATATTGGACATGTCTTCAGGTGAGCATTAAGGCCCATAAGGTTCCCTGCAAGCCTACAAAACTGTTCAGAACAGGTTGAACCTTAACAGAATATTTTGATATACAGTCCAACCTACCTTAAAGGCTACCTCTATATAAGGGCCACCTGCATATAAAGGCCAGTAAAATTGTATCCCTATTGTTCTTTATTAATATTATTTCAACCTGTATATAAAAATTATAAAGGCCACCTGCCCATAAAGGTCACTTTTACTGGTTCCCTTGGGTGACTGTAAGAGTAACCTTAATAAGATGAGACAGGATTGACTGTAGCAATCAAACTGTTATCTCTTTCTCATAAAACATAACTACTGTGGTTATTGATTCCAGTTCTTATGATGATTACAAACCCTTAATGAATGTAACATTTTGAGTGCAGTAAAAATATTTTAATTCCAGGATAAAACCGTTACATGAATGTCTCATAAATCTATATATGGAAGATAATGGTATTGCGTTATTTGTTTTTCCTGTAATATACCAACACTTTAGGATGAAGTAACTTGACGGAAGTCATTATACCGGTTACCAGGAAGTGTAACATTACACCGCATAATTATTTAAATACACCGAGATTATAAGTTAAACAATAGTGGTTCATTCATGACTTTTAATGATGTTTAAGTACACTTTCTATCTCCCTGCACACTGCCCTGATCACACGGCAAAGGTTAAAATTTCTGCCACTTCACCTATAACTGGTGACATCTCAATATAAGTGAACATATTAGGTGAGCCCTTAAAATGATTGTCCTGTAGACGTTTATAGCCACATTATATAGGATAACTACCAATATCTTGATACAGTCAATCCTGTCTATAAAGGCCACCCAAGGGAACCAGTAAAAGTGGCCTTTATGGACAGGTGACCTTTATATACAGGTTCAAATAATATGAACAAAGAAGAATTGGGATACAATTCTACTGGTCTTTATAAGCAGGTGGTCCTTATAGAGAGGTGGCCTTTAAGGCAGGTTGGACTGTAGTTGTGAAATAGTGTAATTTGGTGTAAATCAGGATCTACAGTTTGAGTCAAACACAAGCAGTCCAAATAACAATCCCAAAAGCAAGGTAAATACTTTTGAAAAATGACAAATTAAGCTTTGACTTGGGAAGTGAGACTTGGTGCTCTGTAAGGGTAGAAACCTCCTGTTTAGTTAGTAAACATTTCATGTCTTTACCATGTTCTTATTCACAAATCAAACTCTTATTGCTTTCAGGCACAACAGTTGACAATACCAAATTTTTAAGTGCAGGTGTAGTCTGACACTAAGCCCCCATTTTAATTTTCACCAACCAACCACCCCCAACCCAACCCAACCCCCCCCTGAATCAGACTCTCATGCTTACAATACCAAATTTCTTAAGTGCAGGTGAAGTCTGACACAAAGCCCCCCCCCCCAAAAAAAACCAAAAAAACAAAAAAAAAAAAAAAACAAAAACAACAACATTATAATAGGGTTAAATAGTGGGTTGATTGAAGTCAGACAGTGCAGGGTAGAGTAATTTTATTCATGATTTGACAGTCATAAAAACATCTCTTTAAAAAACCACCTGTTTATGAAGTCCAGGAGAGTTGGATTCTATTTCTAAATTGTAATTTTAAACTGTCTATAAAGGCCACATGACTATATATGTCATTTTTCTAGAATCACTATGGCAGCTTAATGTAATTTTGACTTGGCTGTAAAATTGTATGATAATGGTTTAATAAAATCTGCAGTAAAATGTTAAAATCGGATCCAGTTTCAAACAAAATTAGGTTATTTTGTCCTATAAATCTGTTGTGTAATACTGATTGCACTAAGTCTTACCGAGAAGACAAAAATTCTAGTCTTAATTCATAAAGATTTAAATGGTATCTGTGATGAAATCTCCTGTGATTCCTATTTCCAGGAAATTGAGCCATTACACAGTACAAATACACATTAGAATACATTACCTGATATTATTACTGCAATTTAATGATTATGCATCACTTCCTGTGGGATAAAATGAAGGAAAACGTCCTTGACCTTTAGGATCAATAAAATTTGATGAACAGTCGGTACATTGTGTAATACAGTCCAGGGTAATGTGAGGTTTAATTGATTTTTGTTTCCTAGTTTAACAAGATTCATACACAGATATTTATGTATGATCAGTCAAAAAGGATGTGAATTCTTCCTGTCATTTAAATCAGTGAAATGACCTTGACCTTTCAATCAATAAAATCTGTAGGCAGCCATCATCCATGATACAGTGTAATGGCTGTATTTCCTTTATAGATGATTTACAGTATTGACAAGAAATCTTTTTTTAAGGATTTAATTGTTGTGAAGCCATTCAAAACGAGTGTATTGATGTATTGTACATATAAATTTTATGATATTTACAATAATAATGCTTTCAATGTGTCAGTATGTTTTAATGTAGTACATTACTATAAAGTAATTAATCAATGATTTGTCTGCTAAGATCTGACAACAGATAGTTTGTCGATTAATCCCCGATGGTAAATGATACATTTTGTATAATGTCATGTCAGATTGACTTTCTTTACTTTATTTGAGGGTTTGACTTATCTCTTTGTTACATATTTATTTCAACTTGCAATCTCAATTGTTTAGCTATCCGCAACTATAGCATGAGGATTAACAATTTTCACATGCCTTGAGCATCTACAATTTTTCAGTCATTTACAACTGTGTTATAAGTATTTGCAATTTTCATCAGCAATTATTTAGAAATTTGCAGCTATGCCACAAGCACCAAAAATTTATAGGTGCCTTGAGCATCAACAATTTAAAGCAGTTTGCAGTTATCTCATGAGCTTTAACAATTTTCAGATTTCATGAGCATCAACAATTATTCAGCCATTTGCAACTATGCCTTAAGCATCAACAATTTTTGAGCCATTTGCAGATATGCCATAAGCATCAACAATGTTTTAGCCATTTACAGCTATGCCATGAAAATTTTTTCAGCCATTTACAACTACAAGTATGTCATGAATACTGACAATTATAACATGCCATAAGCATCAACAATGTTTTAGCCATTTACAGCTATGCCATGAAAATTTTTTCAGCCATTTACAACTACTAGTATGTCATGAATACTGACAATTATAACATGCCTCGAGCATCAACAATTTTTTCAGCCATTTTCAGATATGCCATAAGCATCAACAATTTACACCTACGCCATGAGCATAAACAATTTATGTTTCAGCAATTTGCAGCTATGCCATGAGTTTCAACAATTTTCAGATGCCAACAGCTTCAACAATTTTCAGATGCCAACAGCTTCAACAATTTTTCAGCCGTTTACTGCTATGCTATGAGCATCAACAATTTTCAGATACATGTACCTTGAGCATCAACAATTTTTCAGCCATTTGTAGATATGCCTTGAGCATCAACGAATCATTTAGCCATTTACGGCTATGCCATGAGCATCAACAATTTTTATATGCCTTGCACATCAACAATTTTTCAGCAATTTACACCTATGCCATGAGTATCAACTATGTCATGAATACAGTTATCAGATGCCATAAGCATCAACAATCGTTTAGCCATTTGCAGCTATGCCATGAGTTTCAACAATTTTCAGATGCCTTGAGCATCAACAATTTTCCAGTAATTTGCAACTATGTCATGAATACTGACAATATTCAGATGCCTTGAGCATCAACAATTTTCCAGTAATTTGCAACTATGTCATGAATACTGACAATTATCAGAGGTCTTGAGCATTAACAATTATTCAAGCATTTGCTGCTATGATATGAGCACCAACAATATTTAGCTTCCTCAAGCATCAATAATCTGTTTCAGTTATTAAATTTATTCCAAGTGCATCGACAATTTTTCAGCCATATGCCATGAACTGACAATCTTGACCTTAAACCAATTGAATTATTGTTTTTGAACTCATCTACTGTTGCATTCTTCTACACTGGAGGCTTCAAAAATCAATACATTTATATGAATTTCTTTCAAAAAAGAGTTCAAGGTTTTCTTAAAAGTATTATTGCATGACACTGAGGCTCCTGAATAGAATTTGATGCTACTGACAAATTCACAATTATATTCATTTTTAAGGTCCATGTGTTTTAACATGTGTATTTAATGTGTGTAAATATGTGCATTCTTTGCAGGTGTACACGTCTGCCTGCCTGCATGCATACAAGTTAGGTCATTCATGCACATGCAAGTGAATAGTCACATTGTGAATCATAGTTATGATGTTAAACACGTAACACCTTCCTTAATAGCCAGTTCTAAGTAAATTATTTAAAATCTCTGCCCCCTCCTCGACAGCTTCAATTTTAATTATCGAAAGCTTTTTGTGACAAAATTAGTGGATAATGAATAACAGCATGTCTACTCAGATTATAATTGAAATCCTGTAATATTGAATTTGTATTGTAAAGTCACCTTGACAAAGAACTCAGAACCATTAACAGTAATGTTACAAATTATACCAGCTTTAATCAGGTATTGTGTGTACAGATATTCTACATTTACTTTGTCAGTGCTATAGTACAGACCTGTTGAAAGTTTAACTCTCAGCTACAGTAAAGGAGTTCAAGCTTGGTTGTTGAGTTACAGAAATGAGGGATAGCCGCAAAAAAAGCCAGAGATTGTAGCTGCGGAAAACTTGTTGAGATATAGCTAATGAGATGCTGAGATGAGCCTCTGATTCAGCACAAAATCGATAAAATAATGACAAGCCTATGCTGTATTTAATGATTTTCTATTTTCATCCTGGTTTGATTTTTCAGGCATTTGTTTGGGATCTACCAGACCAAAGTTTAATGACATAATAACAAGTTCCATTAAGAATGTACATTGTATAAATAAAAGCTTAAAATAGATCTCTTTATAAATTTTTTAAATATCAACATATCATATCATATGTCAGCTTATATTGTATGTACTATATTTAATTGAAGTTTAAATGTAATTACTAATTAATTGAAATAGAAATTAAGACATAGAATCGTGATGTAAGGCTTAGGTCGATAAGTTGAGAAATTATCTACTTTGTCATCAAAGTAGCGACTAACAATAAATGAGGACTGAGTTATGCATACCTTAATTAAATGTTATTGTTAATTAAACCTTAATTAACTAACTATTCGCAATGTGTAAGCAGGTGCCTTATGGAAGAATTTGTGAAAGACCAGTTGAGCATTTTGTATATATGTATCTAAGAAAATGATTCATTAAACTGACCAGCAAAAATCATTTATGATTTGACAGATAGTACTTGCCATGACTGACCAATGAAGCACCCAAAAACTATCCAGACATACACCCCATGATCAACCCAATTTGAATTTAAACATAAAGGGTGAGAGACACTGTAATTGGCAAGTGTGCAATTTGGAACACTCAGTCTCTGAAAAAAGGCTAAAAGAAGGTCCAGAAATGTTTTGTATTGCAATAAGTAGCAGAGTTGATAAGGGATATATAGGAATCACTCTGTCCAGCGGTCCCAATATTGTATCCACTCCATAACGTCTACATCTATGGATTTTGATCATTCTTAGACCAATTGTATGCATGTTGTATCTGTATCATTTGTCTCCTCTCTCTGTTGAGTGGCCCTCAGGTGGCTAAGCAGTCTGAAGTGCTGGTTTAGGACAAATCACAGATCTCACTGTCTTGGTTTAAATCGCAATAGGGTTGGTTGGATATTTGTTTTAAAGTTGTTTTACATTGCATTACCAATTTTTGAGTTATGACAAGACATTTCTCAAGGACCCAAGTCTATGTGGTGCTTAAGTTTGTGCAAATATTTTTGCTCTATTTTGTAGTAGTGTACACTTTTGAGTGCTATTTCACTCGCCCACAATGTTGCAGATAAACATCACAGACCATTTGGCTCATTATACTGGTGCTGAGCAAACTAGTCAAGCAAATCACATAAGGCAGATCCTACTATCATCCTAGTGTGAGAAAAATTGTCAGTTCAGTTGATGAAAGGCATTGATTCTCTAGGCACTCTGGTTTTCTCCATGCCAGAACTAACCACCTAGATAAGTATTTTAGTAAATGAAAGAATCTTGACTGGGGGATGAAACTCCACTACTGTTTATTTTTAGTATGTTTTGTTGTACATATAGTTTGTATTAGCCATTGCTAAAACCACAAGACCAAAACTAAAACAAATACAAATAACCCTCACATTCACCACATTAATTAGCAATCATAGTTATCAACATTTCCTAAAGGTAGTGTTCATTCTAAAAGTGAACCATGGGGCAATTGATCCCTTATTTTCCAAATGACCCCATTGTTAAGGCCTAAGTAGACCATATTTAACATAACATGAGTGCAAAAACATTTATGTGATTGTGTTTTAAAGGACAGTTTTTTAAAATGAGCCTCTCTTGAAAAATCCTAGAATTAACACTGCTAAAGGGCATCTTAATTAGTTTAGAGAATTACAACAGGTGTTTGTTCCCCACACACAAATATACACACACATTGGTGTATAATATTTTCATTATCAGCCAATTACCACCTTTTTATGGGAAAGTACATCTGTAGAGGATTTACACACTAACAAACTCAGAAAAAAACAACATGTTTAGATTAATGACTTTATCTTTCTTGGCTTTTAATCAATCTTATTGCGTAATTTGTATAAATGTTTAATGATCAGGTTTGTTTTTTTTACAAATTACATAACACACTGATTATATAATCTTAAGTTACAGCATCGGGGAATGATGAGGCGTGTGATTATTTAAAATCAATGATTCTTAAGTGCATTCTACCTGGTTTTTTTATGTCATCATGTTTGTTGTCAGTGTTTATAAAAGAAAGGAAAATAAGTGCACCGGGGAGGAAAATGGAGACATGAAAGTTGAAATTTGAACAAGTGTATTAAACCTGTGAGAAAGACGAAATAATGAGAAAACAGTGTCAAAATTTGATGCAAGACCCTCTCATGGAAGATAAATAAATATAGGATCAGTGCAACAGACTACACAAATAAGCAACACATTAGTAGACATGGCAGTCTGAACATACATACTAAAATAAATGAAGCAGGGCAGTCTTGAACAGTGTGCACAGTGTCAGTCTGAACAGTGTCAGTCTGAACAAAGTGACCAGTGTCATAATCTGAACAAAGGTGACCAGTGTCATAGTCTGAACAGTGTGACCAGTGTCAGTCTGAACATAGTGTGACCAGTGTCATAGTCTGAACAAAGGTGACCAGTGTCATAGTCTGAACAAAGGTGACCAGTGTCATAGTCTGAACAAAGGTGACCAGTGTCATAGTCTGAACAGAGTGTGACCAGTGTCAGTCTGAACATAGTGTGACCAGTGCCATAGTCTGAACAGTGTGGCCAGTCTCAGTCTGAACAAAGTGTGACCAGTGTCTGAATATAGTGTGACACTGTCTGAACAAAGTGTGACCAGTGTCTGAATATAGTGTGGCCAGTCTCAGTCTGAACAAAGTGTGACCAGTGTCTGAATATAGTGTGACACTGTCTGAACAAAGTGTGACCAGTGTCTGAATATAGTGTGACCAGTGTCATAGTCTGAACAGAGTGTGAACAGTGTCATAGTCTGAACAAAGTGTAACTAGTGTCTTAGTCTGAACAAAGTGTGACCAGTGTCATAGTCTGAACAAAGTGTGGCCAGTGTCAGTCTGAACAAAGTGTGACCAGTGTCAGTCTGAACAAAGTGTGACCAGTGTCATAGTCTGACAAAATGTAACCAGTGTCTGAATATAGTGTGACCAGTGTCATAGTCTGAACAGTGTGAACATTGTCATAGTCTGACAAAGTGTAACCAGTGTCATAGTCTGAAAAAGTGTAACCAGTGTCATAGTCTGACAAAGTGAAACCAGTGTCATAGTCTGACAAAGTGTAACCAGTGTCATAGTCTGAACAGTGTGACCAGTGTCATAGTCTGAACAAAGTATGACCAGTGCCATAATCTGAACAAAGTGTGACCATTGTCATTGGCAGAAAAGAGTTTCACCAGTGCCATATTCTGAACAGAGTGTGACCACAGTCATAGTCTGAACAAAGTATGAACAGTGTTAGTCTGAACAAAGTGTGACCAGTGTCATAGTCTGACAAAGTGTAACCAGTGTCATAGTCTGAACAAAGTGTGACCAGTGTAATAGTCTGAACAAAGTGAGACTAGTGTCATAGTCTAAACAAAGTGTGACCAGTGTCATAGTCTGAACAAAGTGTGACCAGTGTCAATCTGAACAAAATGTGACCAGTGTCATAGTCTGAACAAAGTATGACCAGTGTCACATTCTGAACAAAATGTGACCAGTGTCATAGTCTGAACAAAGGTGGCCAGTGTCATAGTCTGAACAAAGGTGACCAGTGTCATAGTCTGAACAGAGTGTGACCAGTGTCAGTCTGAACATAGTGTGACCAGTGCCATAGTCTGAACAAAGTGTGGCCAGTCTCAGTCTGAACAAAGTGTGACAAGTGTCAGTCTGAACAAAGTGTGACCACAGTCATAGTCTGAATATAGTGTGACCAGTGTCATAGTCTGAACAGAGTGTGAACAGTGTCATAGTCTGAACAAAGTGTAACTAGTGTCTTAGTCTGAACAAAGTGTGACCAGTGTCATAGTCTGAACAAAGTGTGGCCAGTGTCAGTCTGAACAAAGTGTGGCCAGTGTCAGTCTGAACAAAGTGTGACCAGTGTCATAGTCTGACAAAGTGTAACCAGTGTCTGAATATAGTGTGACCAGTGTCATAGTCTGAACAGAGTGTGAACAGTGTCATAGTCTGACAAAGTGTAACCAGTGTCATAGTCTGAAAAAGTGTAACCAGTGTCATAGTCTGACAAAGTGTAACCAGTGTCATAGTCTGACAAAGTGTAACCAGTGTCATAGTCTGAACAAAGTGTGACCAGTGCCATAATCTGAACAAAGTGTGACCATTGTCATTGGCAGAACAGAGTTTCACCAGTGCCATATTCTGAACAAAGTGTGACCAGTGTCAATCTGAACAAAATGTGACCAGTGTCATAGTCTGAACAAAGTATGACCAGTGTCACATTCTGAACAAAATGTGAACAGTGTCATAGTCTGAACAAAGTGTGACCAGTGTCATAGTCTGAACAGTGTGACCAGTTTCATTGTCTGAACAAAGTGTGACCAGTGTCATAGTCTAAACAAAGTGTGACCAGTGTCATTGTCTGAACAAAGTGTGACCAGTGCCATAGTCTGAACGAAGTGTGACCACTGTCATAGTCTAAACAAAGTGTGACCAGTGTCATAGTCTGAACAAAGTGTGACTAGTGTCATTGTCTGAACAAAGTGTGACCAGTGCCATAGTCTGAACAAAGTGTGACCAGTGTCATAGTCTGAACAAAGTGTGGCCAGTGTCATAGTCTGAACAAAATGTGACCAGTGTCATAGTCTGAACAAAGTGTGAACAGTGTCATAGTCTGAACAAAGTCTGAACAGTGTCATAGTCTGAACAGAGTGTGACCAGTGTAATAGTCTGAACAAAGTGTGACCAGTGTCATAGTCTGAACAAAGTGTGACCAGTGTCATATTCTGAACAAAGTGTGACCAGTGTCATAGTCTGAACAAAGTGTGAACAGTGTCATAGTCTGAACAGTGTGACCAGTGTTAATGTCCGAACAGAGTATCACGAGTGTCATGGTCTGAACAAAGTGTGAACAGTGTCATTACAACAAATAAGCCCAGGAAGTCTGAAGAGTGTCAATAAGATCTGAACAAATCTATCTATTTATAATGATTATAGTGTCATTTATTGTGAAAAAGTAACAAAGTCTCATCCCCGAAAAAAGTAAACAGTACAAATCAACAAAAGAAAGAACAGATCAAGAAGATTAGAAATAAACTAGGATATAGTGTCATATAACACATGTACATGTCAACCAACATACTATGTTAAGCCCATTTAAATCAATGTCATGTTACAGTAATTTAAACAAGTACTTTCATTTTTGTGGTCATTTTGACATTTGTGGGTGTATACTAGCAGTATTTCCTGTTTCATTGAGGGGCTTTTAAAAACTTAAAATCAAAACAAAAGCTAAACATTTCTATAAGTGTTGATGTAGCTTACACTTTACATCATTGTTGTTTAATGATTATCACAGTATGTACTGACAAAGTTCCTGGACTTCATTTTGTCACTACAGTCAAACCTGTCTTAAAGGCCACCTCCATACAAGGGGCACCTGCATTTTAAAGCCAGTAAAATTGTATTCTATTTGATCTTAATTCATGTTATTTTAACCTGTATATAAGGGCCTTCAATCCGTAAAGTTTATTTTGAAATTTTCCAATGGATGGCTTTTTAGACAGGTTTGACTCTATTTACTAACAGTTGCTGTAAGTACCACTACTGTAGCACAGCTGGTAGTGGACACTTTGCTCCATTTGTAGGACTAAGGAGGTCATGTTTGAACCTGGGCAAGATATGACCAACAATTGAAAATAGGTAGTGAATGTTTTTGGCAAAGCACTCAGCATTTAGAGATGAAAGTCACTGGGTCCTTCAGAAGAGACATCTTGTGTCTGGGTAGCATGTCATGCTAATGAACTCTCCATGAACATTGTCCTGATCACAATGCAAAGAAAAAATTCTGCTACTTCACTTATAACTGGTGATGCCACAATATAAGTGAAATATTCTTGACTGGGACATTAAACCCATAAATCTAGTTGTTGTGTGTGGTTGGTTTTTTGTAACTCATGGTTTTTAACAAGTCGTATATGCCAGATAAAATAGAATAATGTATTTACTAGTTTTCCAAGATGTTCAATGCAGTTTTGTTATGACATGCTGGTATAACTGTTGTATTTATTTTTTAACAACTTAAAAACTGGGTTGGCAGGTTTGGGTTAATAAATGGTACAATGGAAAAATGTAGACTACAAAACTGGGTTATTAATTTACCTAATAAAGAATATATATATACTAACTATATAATGAAAGATTACAAGTGTTATTTTAATTATTTGTATAGGTGACGGTCTGTCTTAGTATAAAAATTGATACATTGTCTTTGTCTTGCCTGAAACCTGCGAGACAAAGCAATCCTGTAGACATAGTCAGCCTTGAGCCTCAAGATTAAGGGAGCCAATAACATTGTGACAACATTTTAAATGTATCACTCTCAAGGCAAAACTTGCTTAATAATAATACAAGGATGCAATTATTGCCAACATTTGTTTTTTCATATATGCAGATTATCATCTCTGAATTATTTTAGTACTGGTTATCTTTATTGAAAGCCACCTTGTGTTATGCTGTATGTTGTAAGAACACTCTCAGAATGGTAGGTACAAATACCCAAGAACACCCTCAGAATGGTAGGTACAAATACCCAAGGACACCCTCAGAATGGTAGGTACAAATACCCAAGGACACCCTCAGAATGGTAGGTACAAATAACCAAGAACATCCTCAGAATGGTAGGTACAAATAACCAAGGACACCCTCAGAATGGTAGGTACAAATACCAAAAGACACCTCAGAATGGTAGGTACAAATAACCAAGGACAACCTCAGAATGGTAGGTACAAATACCCAAAGACACCCTCAGAATGGTAGGTACAAATAACCAAGAACACTCTCAGAATGGTAGGTACAAATACCCAAAGACACCCTCAGAATGGTAGGTACAAATAACCAAGGACAACCTCAGAACGGTAGGTACAAATAACCAAGAACACCCTCAGAATGGTAGGAACAAATAACCAATGACACCCTCAGAATGGTAGGTACAAATAACCAATGACAACCTCAGAATGGTAGGTACAAATAACCAAGAACACCCTCAGAATGGTAGGTACAAAAAACCAAGGACATCCTCAGAATGGTAGGTACAAATAACCAATGAAAACCTCAGAATGGTAGGTACAAATAACCAATGACAACCTCAGAATGGTAGGTACAAATAACCAAGAACACCCTCAGAATGGTAGGTACAAATAACCAAGAACACCCTCAGAATGGTAGGTACAAATAACCAAGAACATCCTCAGAATGGTAGGTACAAATAACCAGACACCCTCAGAATGGTAGGTACAAAAAACCAAGGACATCCTCAGAATGGTAGGTACAAATAACCAATGAAAACCTCAGAATGGTAGGTACAAATAACCAATGACAACCTCAGAATGGTAGGTACAAATAACCAAGAACACCCTCAGAATGGCAGGTACAAATAACCAAGAACATCCTCAGAATGGTAGGTACAAAAAACCAAGGACATCCTCAGAATGGTAGGTACAAATAACCAAGGACAACCTCAGAATGGTAGGTACAAATAACCAAGGACAATCTCAGAATGGTAGGTACAAATACCCAAGGACACCCTCAGAACAGATAAAATAACCAAGAACACCCTCAGAACAGATAAAATAACCAAGACCATCCTCAGAACAGATAAAATAACCAAGAACACCCTCAGAACAGATAAAATAACCAAGAACATCCTCAGAATGGTAGGTACAAATAACCAGGAGAGGTACAAATAACCAAGGACACCCTCAGAATGGTAGGAACAAATAACCAAGAACACCCTCAGAACAGATAAAATAACCAAGAACACCCTCAGAACAGATAAAATAACCAAGAACACCCTCAGAATGGTAGGTACAAATAACCAAGGAGAGGTACAAATAACCAAGGACACCCTCAGAATGGTAGGTACAAATAACCAAGAACACCCTCAGAACAGATAAAATAACCAAGAACACCCTCAGAACAGATAAAATAACCAAGACCATCCTCAGAACAGATAAAATAACCAAGACCATCCTCAGAACAGATAAAATAACCAAGAACACCCTCAGAACAGATAAAATAACCAAGAACACCCTCAGAACAGATAAAATAACCAAGACCATCCTCAGAACAGATAAAACAACCAAGAACATCCTCAGAACAGATAAAATAACCAAGACCATCCTCAGAACAGATAAAATAACCAAGAACACCCTCAGAACAGATAAAATAACCAAGACCATCCTCAGAACAGATAAAATAACCAAGACCATCCTCAGAACAGATAAAATAACCAACAGATAAAACCTTTAGAATGGTAGATAGAATAACAAAGAACACCTTCAGAACAGATACAACAGTGAAACATTATAATATCCATTGGTAATGTTCCAAGTATTTTACAGAGTTCTAGACATCACAGTATGTTTTCTTTAAAAAGTTAAAAATCTAAAGGATATTTAAGATATACTTTGAAATATTAATAACTTCTTGAATAACTGCAGAAGCAACAAACTTAGGGCCACTTTAGACCTTTACATTTTTTCAGTACTCCTGCAAAAAAAAAAAAAAACTTTTACGATATTTTAGCCATATCCATGTACAAAATTAATGGAACCATTTTTCAATGACATCTTGTAAACTATTGCATTTCCTGATAGTGCAACAGTTGCAGAAGAACCACAACACACATTCTAGGTGGCAAGCCCATAATAATATTACTTCCAATTAAGCAAGTTGTGCCACAGAAAGTCCACAACACAATATTTGATAACATGGCCAATTGTGCCACAGAAACTCCACAGCACAATATTTGATAACATGACTAATTGTGCCACAGAAACTCCACGGCACAATATTGGTCACATAACCAACTATGCAAATACTGCCATCCTTTAAAACATTCACAGCAGAAGATACTTATGGATAATTAAAAAAATCCCAAAACAACATGTCTGAATCCTCATGTTACAACACTTCAAATTCCTTTTGCTAAACCTCAATTTTCATACAGTATAGAGATTGGAGTTGTGACCTACATCTCACAAAACTGACTGTGGCTTACAAAAGCTTTCATGAAATCAATAACAAATCATATTTAATAATTACTTCTGTTTAGCCAAACAAAAGCTTTTTCTATAAAGTGTATCCAATTCCAGCAGGAAGAACCATTTTTATGTTGAAATACACAAATCAATAAAATACAAATTAAAATTCTTTTCATCTGCCATGTATTATTTCCCAGGTCAATAATCAAGTAAAAAGTATAAATTACACTACGGCACCCAGGTCAATAATAAGGAAAGGCATAAAAATTACACTATGGCTCCTAGGTCAATAATCAGGGAAAAAGTATGAATTACACTATGATACTCAGGTCAATAATCAGGAAAGGCATAAAATTACACTAATGCAGAGATAGCACCCACATAAAATGCCATTACTGCATGTTAAATTTATCAAGGAACAAAGACATTTAATGTCTTGTATACTTAAAAATTAAAGCTGTTCTTGGCTTTAAATAACATGTAAAGAGAAAAACAGCTAGTTTATTATTAACTGACTAGGTTATCAACCCAGAAGCCATCAATCATGGCTCTGTATATCTGTTATGACTCATACTTCCATTTTGTTAGGGACCATCTCAAAACATGAAATGTGTTTTCATTACTTGTTTAAGTAGGTCATGGGATAATAAAACTCCCAGAGAGAATTTTATATAACATTCCAGGAATAATACAATATAGCTATAAATCATTCCACATCAATTACTTATAGCTTCTAACATGCAATGATTAAAGAGTGGATCAATAAAAGAAAAGTGATAGCATTTCTCCAGGATAACAGGATATGAAGTATCAACTATAATCGATTTTCCAATAATAAGCCAAGTCTTCAGATGTATAAATTTTCCCAATTTAGGCATATATGCATAGTTTAGTATTCATTGAAAGCTTCCAAAGTTGAACTCTTTGCCTTGACCATCACCTTGAATTATGCCATTTTCTTGCATTTCATTTGTCTTGACTATCTAGCATTATACTAAAATTCAAGGTCCTGTAACTTGTGACCTGTCAAATTTGGTCATCCTTTCTCATTGGGCACCCCATCATTTTAATACTGGCTGTATAGAATTGTGTTTAAACCTTGACCTACAATATGTCAACAATAGGACCTTCCTAATTTAAACACTTTAAATTGATCACATGTTTTCTCAGTAAATTACTATATACACACTATTTACTCGAGTCATTTCAGCACAACAAAAGTGCTTTATTTCTGTCCATTTGTAGACCCTATACTGTAATTACACTGGACAAAGGGTACAGAACTATATTTAAAACTTAGATCTCTAAAAAGATAAAACAGCCTTTTCAGTGTAAAATGGGTTTTAAAAACTAGAGGTTTTCAATGTAAAATGGGTTTTAAAAACTAGGGGTTCTTTCAACTACTCTTTCAGTGAATTATTGGACTGGAAAATGAAACCAGCATGACACTGGTTTTCACAAATTCATATCCATAATACATGAAATATATTCAACTCTTTTGTTAAATGATTTATAGAGTAATTTGTGAAGGTTTTCTTATCAGTTGTGTCAACATTTCAATGAAATTAACATCTAAATAAGATCATTCTTCAAAACTGAAAAGAGAAAACTGTTATGTCCATTATTAAAAGTGAATCCTTGGTTCAGTGGTACTGTGATGGCATTCAGCAAAACCCTGCAATACTGGGGTGTGTGCTCAACATGGGGTGTGTGCTTGTGTGTTATTTTGGTTATACCTAACCAAATTGTTAGGATTGGAACAATGCTTTAGTGATAAAATGTAAATCAAGTTGAAATAAGTGTACATGTAGTTTAGACATTTTGACGGTAACCCTGTTGTACCTTCAATGGTGCTGTTTTCAGAATTTATGTAGGTCATGCATGTTCACAGCTGCTGGTGCTGTTATTTATGCAGATTTTAAAAATTATGTGAAATCATAGGAAAACTATCAGACTGTAACCACCTTAAATTCTGCATGTATTATTGACATAACTCATGTAATAAGGTCACAAATATTCCGCAGCTGCTGCTAATGTCAAATCAATACCTTCTAAGTAAACCCATTAGCATATCCACCTAAACTCTCACTGGCTGTTAGCGGCAAAGATATATCACACATAAATCTAACAGACATATCCTGTTCATTAATGGAAATTTATGATGACGGAAACTTGTGGCCATGTAACATGGCAAGAGCTACCAAGTATTTGCGACACAACAACATGGTGTAAACAAATACAGAAACCACTGATTATAAAACTTCATATCTGGAACAGGGCATACCGGTAGTCACAAAATGGCATTTTCAAAATACCACTTTTTTCATCAACAACATCTGATAAAACACATATGTTTTGTGACCAGTATAAATAGTGGAGGAATGGAGAAAAACCATGACAGGACAAGCAATGTTATAAACAACCTAGGCGTTAATTACTGAGCCAGTAAAATCTCTAGACAGTACATTTTTTGGTAAAAAAATTAGATTCAATGTAGGCGTTAGGTTTCAAATATGTAATGTGGAGTAAAAACAAACATTCTTTTGATCACAAGTTGAGTAAGATTTGTTTATTTTCTCCGACTCGAGGAACACTTAAATTTGAGAATTAAGGTATTTTCCATTTTTACCAGATTTCGATACAATATGTACATGTTTGTGATGTTTTATACTGTGAAACTCTGTTTGAGACAAATGTAGTTATAGATTGCCTGTACAAACGTGCGTTATTCATTTTGCTTTGCATGACAATGGAAGTTATAGCATTATAAACACCATTTCTAAACAGTTCAATGGTTAAATATATATCTTTCTTAAAACCTCCTTTTTTCTGCCAAACATTTGTTTTTCATTCCCTGCCAAATCCTACACAAGGTTTTTCATCAGAAAAGAATGCCTGTCTTTACTCCAGATTTCTGTAACCATGATAGCTCATTTTCACTGAAATCTTGTACTTCCTTATGTGCACCTAATTTCAGACTTTCTTTAATTTTTCCACATTACTAGAGTGGGGGAGTTCCATTCAATCAATAATTACCGCACCATTTTACCTAAATTCACCTTGGCATGATCCATTGCTAATTTCTCATTCATCATCATCATATAACATTTCATCATGTTGCAATATGCTTAAAGCAATTATTGTTAGTTTCAACTTCTGGATTATTGAATTTTAAACCAATTTTCAATTATAAAAGAGGAAGCTTTCTGAGGAAATTTGATTAAAACATCAGTTTATACTGTAATTGAATTGCAGCAGCATAAGTGGGAGATAACAGGAAGGCAGAATTTTAGCTACATTCTAAGTTTGATTCACTATAAATGCAAAACTAAGACAAAATAAAAATTGGTATGGTTCCGGTAATAAGGCCAACTTAAACTGTTTAGCTAATTCCCTAGAAACTTGATTGTACATTATTTGATATAGTGACATTCATTGATTATTTTCAGTTTTAGATAAACAAGGTAAAGAAATAAAATTCTGCTTCATTAAGAGTAAGACAACAATTTCAGTTTTAAGACCTATTAAATATAAAAAATCTAGGTAAACAAAAACATTTAAATATTGTATTTACTTTATGATAAGTTTATCCTTAATTTTTTTGTCTGCACTTTTTGCTTTGTTTTGTACTATGTCTGGGATTCCAAATTATAGCCAGCCTGACAGGTCAAGACCTGTTAACTTTACATTCAGTATTACCAATATTAGAAAACTCTCGTTATTTAGAGATTTGAACAACTTCAACAAGTCTTATTTTGGACTTTGAGAACTTGATGTGTTCTCTTCTAATATCATAAGTAGCTTTATGTGAGAGGTTGCTAAAATTGGTGATATTATAACAATAAACGACAAAACAAAGGAGTTCAGTTTAAGAGCAATGATTATTTTATTAAGAATAATAGGACATTTCTAAAACTCTAGCTGGTATGCGTAAATAACACAATCAGTTGACTTAATCAAAGAAAAAAAATAACAATAATAAAATAATAATAGACACAAGATTTTTGATGATTTTATATAAAAATAGTCCTATGATAATTTATATACAGAAGGCTAGTAATACCAAATAAAGATATCTGTTTTATGAGAAATAAACAATATTTAAACCCCATGTGTGTATTTCCAATTTCTCTGACGAATGTGTAAATTTTTTGAATTGCAGAACATTTTTTTCAACAAAGTAATAATATAAATCATCTTTAACAATATATTGTGTATAACCCCTCGAACCCTAAATACAGAAAATGGTAGATTCCATTTGTATGAATATTAGATATACCATTACATTTGTAGGGTACGAAGGGTTATGTTTTTAATAATAATAATAATTATAATAATAAAACCTAATTTTTTAGGATGAAATTCGATATAATAATAATAATAATATTTATGATGCAATCTCTGGGACAATTATAACCTAAATATATAAACTTAATTTGCAATAACGATAATAGCCATAAAAGCCAAGATGTACATGAAATAATTAACATGGATATATATAAATTATTTACAATTTCATAGAGAATATTACGTTTATACATACATACATACATGGACTGTTTAACTATAATTTTTTTCTGTACAACATATACATGTAATAATAATGAAAGAAAAAAATGATATGATAACATATATATTGATAATAATTATTATAACACGTTTTGACAAAATTTAAACAAATGGCCCCCTCTGTTTAATTCATATAATAAAATTTCTTCTCTTCAAAAGGACTTGATAATTTATATCTTTATTTCTGCTTCCTCTCAAGTCATCTTTATTTATTTATCACACTTGAGTTTTTAAAGTTATGTAAATAAAACAAATGTATATCATATTTTCCTCCTCCCACATTTTTTTCTTCTAAGATGTATTTCTGATATCACATGGATCACCCAAAATAAACATGATATCACAATAAGAAATATAAACTATATATGTTCTACTATATAACTTATTATATAGCTGATCTTGACTCAAGTACATCACTATCATCATTCATTTGGCAATACCACAACATCTAACACACAGCCTGCATGCCCGCCATCCATTGCCGGCTTTATTAGTGTGTGAAAACCTGTTTCTTATAATATAACCAACAGGTGTTCACAAATACTTACAACAATCAAAGGTCAAAATGCCTGTTACTATAGAGACAGCTAATTAAAAGTTCAAACATATGGAAAAAGTCTTCCCTGATATTTGTATGAGATCTATGTTATCAAAGCCAACAGACTTTCTCTGTTCAATGTATTTCAGTATCATCATCAGTCAAGTGTCTGGTCACCACATATAAAAATCCAAAAATACTTGGCAAATTGAGAAAAAACGGACAAAGTAAGGTTTTACACTTACACAAAGGTCAAAGGTCAATACTCCACATGGTATATAAATCATACTTCTTCCACTTTAAAATCACCATGTAAAATATTGTTTCTGCCCTCCTTGGTTTGTTTGTCTTTAAAAAATCACAAATTTAATAGCACTGGTAAAGCTTTAATTAAACTTTAAAGTATCTTATATAATTTAACTTTTCCTTTAAAAACAAAAGAAAAAACATTTTATAATCACATAGGCTCCCATTGAAGAAGAATCACAGCTGATTTTCCTCTAAACTCCATTATGTAATTTCCATGACTACACACAACAAAATCAATAATTCCATTTTTTATCTTGGAATAGTCTCCTCTATCTATCCAGTTCTGTATAGTAGTAGGGTCAATATTTGGCGTCCATCATTATGTAAGAATTATGGATCAGGCAGCAGCTCAGATGACCATAATGGCAGTGATATAAATAACCACAATCAGCAGCTATCACAGTAGTCACCCTTGACAACAATCACCATGACAACAACACACAAAATTAACTTTGTAAATTAATCACTATCAGGATCAGCTTCATTCAATACAGCTAAAGCATCTTTAACAGCATGGTACACTATGTTCTTAACCTGAAAATATCAAAATGGAAATTAAGTCATTAATTAGACTTCAAACAAAACTAGATTCATCTTGGTACCAAATTAAACCCCTTAATGTGTTGTGTAGAAACATTACTTTTATTTAATTCTTAAGTAATGTACCTCACTGAGGGACTAACTGATGCTCTACCTCTATGGTGTATGGTTTTTATTAATAAAGTAACAAGAGGCCCAATTAAAAAAAAAGTTTTACAGTTACTTCATAAAACTCTATTTCTCTCATTATGTTATGATTTTATTTTCTTCCTAATTCAATTTATATGTGCTTTTTATTTTTTTAATTTCAACTTAAAACACATCTTTCTTTTTCTTTATTTTTATGTTTTTTTTTTAAACTTTGAATCACTATATTTATTACCTGTAGTTTATCCTCGTGATTGGAATGAGTGTCTGAGAGATGGCGGAATTCTTGTGTCAAACTAAAACAGTGATTCAAGTGCTCAGGTGACACAAAATCCTCTGCAACCTTGATGCAACTATGGAAGTTCCTCACTTGATGAGGAGCACCTGCTGGTATAAAAACTGCATCTCCCATACATTGCACTATTGTATAACCAAGCACTCCATACTCCTTGTATAATCTATCTCTCAATTCTTCATCTAAATACCAGCTCTGATCATGAATGGCATCATGATGTTCCTCCACAAGCTCACCACGTTCTTTTCCCATCTACAAGACACAAAGTAAATCATCTTATAAATTCAATATCAACCACATTATCTAAAATGGAATGATCTGAAACCAGTCCAAACATTGGAAAAACAGAAGAGTGTTGAACACTGCAATTCCCAATCCCACCCCAAATCAAAGATACTTGTTTTTAACCCATTTCAGACATGGTAAAGTGGGTTGATTTAATGGAATGCGAGTTTAAAAGGAACCTTTTGCTATTACCATTTAATGCAACTTTTTATTTTGCCAATACTTAAAGTCAATGTTAGATGGTGAATGTGGTGTACCAGGAATTTTTTTTGTAACTATAGATACAAAATTTCAGAGTTTGTTACCAACTTTTATCTTTCCAATGTAAATACACATTTATACATACATATATAATCAAATGAAACAACCTGTCATAATAAGTACTGTATATTTATATTAAAGTAAGTTTTATTAAATTCTGTCATCAAGGTCCTATAAAAACTACATGTGACAGATCTCCCCAAGACATAAAACACTTGTCCTTATATGATAACATGTCAATGATTGCCTGTCAATTTCTGAGATATTTATGTGTAAAAGCATGTTTGTTTATAACATGTTGTATAAAAGGTCATTATACAAACAGAAAACTCTTGTGAATTCCTATCAAACACAAGTCCAATTCTGGGTGTGTCAACAGTTGGACCATATGCCCTTATCAACTATAAAATGTGGCTTGCTTCTTATCAGAAATTATCGTTAAAGTAGTGTGAAATGTTTGTAGAGCATTCCTAAGGAGTAAACATTAAAGGTCAGATCTTTTTTAAAACTCTGTAATGATGATGGTCTGAGTTTTCACAAAATAAACTACAAATGAATATTATCTAAGAATTTGTTGAAAAGGTTTACATACCTTGTTCAAGAAATCCCTTATTTTGTCTGCATCCATGGCATCATATATATGCCAAAGGGCACCTGGGATTTCGTGGACTTCACGAACACGTCGTTTTGTGATGATATCACAACCAGAATCATCGATAGCTTTCAGTGCTGCATTCTCTTCAGCTGCCCTTCCTCCAGGACCATCTTCAGGAATACCAACATAGACCATCACATTCACAGCATCAGAAACATCCAGATGTAAGTTTGTGGTTCCTTCCCTTGGAAAATGGGCTGAACCTGTCAACAAAAAGAATTCACGTCAATAAACACTTTCTAATTAGTGTGTGTGCATACATGTACCTGCTCATAGTGCATTGTTTAGAAAATGGTATTTTCTCAAAATACATTGTGTCTATATCCAATTTATCCTATGTATATTCGATTTTCTAAATATTTTGCAGCATTGTCTCCTTCCAGTAGCTAAACTACAATATGAAGGTCATGTGACTAATAAACTACAATGTGGAGGTCATGTGACTAATTAACTATAATATGGAGGCCATGTGATCAACTTGTAAAAAGTCATTCCTTAACTTTCATTAAGAGATATATTTGACACAAGTTCCTTAAGACATGCAATATGAACTTACCGTAAGCATTGTACATCTTTGGACCAAGATCAGGACGTACAAGGAAATCTGGTAAACGGGATGCCAAGTTTAGTTTGCCATGTCGGTGTGTATACTCTGGTAATGGTAAAGACTGCATCAGATCATCAAAATGATTTGGCATAAGATCGCTGAAGTCATCTGATGGCGGCCAATCCTTCAGTTTCAGTAACATTGGATTTTGATCTTCATCAACTAAACGTTCTGAAATGTGAATAAAAAATTGTTTATTTTACTGTTTTGTTTTGACAAAATTTGTTGAAAACGAGAGGTCAAATCCACCACATACATGATACCTGATCAAATAATTTAGTAAACTAAATACAGTGACAACAGTTATGTTGATCATTTTATAGCACTGTTTGAGAACTTTGAAAACATGTTATTTTATACTACCTCTCTACATTTCAATGATTTCACCAAAGCTGATCCTAAAAAGTGCAAAGTAGTAATGACAGTTTTGACTAATATACAGGTTTTATTTTAAGAAATATCTTAAGGTATAAGTTGTTAACAATTGGATAATATAACATTACCTGCTAAACACTCGAATCCATCCCAGAATGAAGCCATTGGATGTCCAACTATTACACATCCTGTTCTAGTGTTTATCAAATCGTTTTTGTGACGACCAAATTCTTTACTGAAATTTTTAGGAATCCATATAGATTTGTTTAAAGCCTTATCCACACCTGACACCAAAACTGGCTGTAAATAAAACAATATAACACAATTAATAGTGCTGCAGGTATATGTAGGTCTGTTATAGAAGGTTTTCCATATTTTCTAGACATAGTTTTTAACTCCCTCCACCCCTTTAACAAACATTAACATTAAATCAAGATTATTAATCATGTTTAAATTTCCTATTACTAATATTGGGGGGGATGTTTGTTGGAAAAACTGTGGAACAAAAGAACTGCTATCATTTTGTGTCACTTTTCAGACTAGATAATAATTTAACAGCTGGACATGTAATAGTCTAGGTGACATATCTTTCTGTACAACATTTCTTTTTAATGACACAAAATCTGTGATAATTTTTTTTACAAGATTGAATATCAATTGGAAAGTAGGATAATTTTGGACAAGTGCTAATGTATACATATTAACCCTTTCAATGTAAGGAATGAAGTGAGATATAAATAATTAATCTTACCTGTCCCCGTTTCCACTGCTCCTGAAATATTTTGAGATTTCCTCTATGTCTAGGATCATGAAGTCGTAGTAATCTTCCATCACAAAGCCAAGAATGAGGTACATCTGGGTATAACACACTTGTTTCCGTTAAATTATGCACTAATATTGGTGTATCATAAGCAATCATGCCACTATGTCCAGATCGGGGAATATAATGCATTAATCTGATTGGCTGACTATTTTCACGGTCTCTAGGCAACACTTGTCTTTCCACAACAGATTGTATAATATCGTCTAATGTACTTGTTCCATTTTTCGATTTAGATGGTTTCTTTTTATTATTATTTTCACTAGAGCCTTTTACAACTCTTGTAGCAGTTTTTGTAAGTAATTCACGTAAAGTTGAGCAGCTGCTTGGATTTTTCTTCTCTCCTTCCACGTCATTGTTGCCACCTCCCCCACAAGGAGAAACTGGTTCTGTTATTGGGTTATAAGATTTGTCCCCTTTCCGTTTACTGTATGGCGATTCACTACGATCTCGGCTACTTTCGCAATCCATCGATGCTACATCGGCTAATAAACTGAGCGGTGATGTACTATCAGGATTGTACTTGACATTCCCATTAATGGCGGAAGAGTCATTTTGTTTTTTACCTTTTAACGGCTTTACAAGATCACCTATTCCGTTCACCATTTTCTTTTTGTCTGATAAATGATTGAGTGCATTCTGTACATATTGCTACAAAACAAAAACAAAACAGGTCAGACTCAAATGGCTGGGTTGTGAAAAAGTTCTTAAATAATTTCACAAAGTGAGATGCACATCTTTGAGATATAAATTCTACATAGTTTGACTGACCACCTGACTGACATTCATAACATAAGCCAGATTTACACTCTTGGCCAAACATTAATCTGAACGCATTGTACTGAAATATTAAGACATGGAAGTCATTCACTGCACATTCAAAACAGACAGAAATCCTACCATAAACCTCTACTTGGTATAAAAATTATCTATTATCTTAAGACTTCATTTTTTTCATTTGCCAAGCATCTGTCATTTAGGATTTGAAGTCATGGGTTGGAGCCGTACATGGAGACCTTAAAGAGCGATGGCATGCCATAAATAAAGACCTCTAAATGAGCATAAATTTTCTGCAACTTAACTATGGCAGGTTTATATCACATAATGACATAACACAATTTAAGTCCACAAACATAAAATTACCTGGTTGATTCCATTCTTCTGAGTGGGTAGTTTTGTGACATGACCACATGGACATTTGGAAGGAATATTCCATTTGGCACGAATGTCATGTATGAGGTTCCCAACTTGCCACAAAGCTGAAACAAAAGAATTGGTCACATGTCAAAATTGCATTTCAATAATAAGTTTCTCATTTAAATCAATCAACCCCATCATAACAACATTGCTGTTTTGGAATGACATAACAAGTGCCATAAATACTTGTACTTTGGTAAGCTGGTTTGAGTCAATTGTATCTGGCATTAGTCAGTTTAAAATCCACATTTCAAAAGACCAGAAGGAAATCCACATTTCAAAAGACCAGAAGGCACAGGTTTTACCAACAAAGAAGTATAAAACACTAATCAGCTTATCCTGCCGTACATCTGTTTTATAATATTATAAGCCGTGTGTGTGTGTGTGTGGGTGTGTGTGTGTATGTGTGTGTGTGTGTGTGTGTGTGTGTGTGTGAGGAGAGAGATAGACCTACCATCTCTTGGAATGATCTGTGTAAGTGTGAGTTTATCAATCTCATGCTGTTGTCTATTAGAACTACAGGTTAACCAATGTCTCTGATCCTCGTTTTCATCCTCCTTTTTATCTCCTGAATCTTCTTCTTCCTCCTCTTCCTCTTCTTCACCGTTTTCTTTACGAATGGCTTTCATTTTTACTTTATAACAGTCCAAACAGACTACAAAACCACACTTGTGACAAACCCAATGCATGTTGAACAATGTTGTATCACATACATCACACATCTCACGTACCCCAGTTACTGCTCGTTTCCAGGCAATATTTGCTACAAAACAATATTAATATTAATTATCAATTTAATAAGACCATAACCTCTGGCTTTTAGACTTTTTTTTACAGATGTTACTTTCAAAGGTTTAGCCATTTCAGGGTTTTACTTGCCCCTTACAGTAGAACCTTAATTTTTTTTCATTATTTTCACAAACACCATTGATACATCATAGATGTTACATTTGTATTTCAATAGTCATAATGGTTGTTCTTTGTCATCTTTTCATATTTGATAAATAGATCATCATAATAACTTCCAAGTTCAATGCATTTTTGAGTAATCCAATTTATTATATAAATATGGTAACTTTAATCACATTGATACCTACCATCTTCACCAGCCCAGGACATGGCCTCTCTTTCTTGTGTAACCAGTTCACAAAACTTATCACCAACTTTGGCAACAATAAACTTGGATGTTTCTATACTGATTTTTGGTGACATCACTACAAAAAACAAAACAATAAGAATCAGTTAATTTCAATTGTGTAAGGAGACACATGGCCAGGTGGTTCAAGTCTCAGACTCAATATTCAAGTGCCATGGGTTCAAGTCCCTTGAGCAAAAAAAATTTTTTTTTATTCCTCTAGTCCACAAAATTACCAAATGAGTGGCTACTGGCATAATGAGCCTATTGGCTCAGGACAGACTGATTTTTTAAATTTAATTAGCAAACATATTCAGAATATAAATAAGTCACAGGTCTTAGCCTTGCAAATGAATTGTTCTAAATGTTTAACTTTGAGGCAATTTAGTGTCGGCAAGAATTATTTATAAATTTGTATTTCAAATATATTGTTTTGGCTTTGAATGCACATTAAAAAAGACAAGCCACCCACAATTGTTTACAGTGGTATGTGTTGCTGAAGTACAATACTGATGGTATATCTTACCTGGAATACGAGGTAACCAAGGATCTATATCATCAGGTTCTGCATCTGTAAGCTCTGAGAAACCAGCAATTGTTAAAAAGCCTTTTTGGCTATATCGCAACCTGAAAGTACAAAATTGCAAACAAATATTAAACTTAAGGTGCAATTAATTCCACAATTCACACTAATTATGACTTAATCAGACAAAATTTATTCACAATCAGTTCAGATAGTAAACTGAATCATTTTAAAGTCTCCCTTGAGAAGTGTGGTATGTCAGTAAAGGGATTGTTGTTGTGAAACATCATGAACATTGTGCAAGGTTTTAAAGTATTGTTTTCAAATCCTGTGATGTGCAGCATGGGTGTGAGCATAAAATCTGATTTTTGTTTTCCCCGACAGTGCAAGTTTTTGGAAGAGTGATTCAGACATGGACTGGTATGTTTATTTTTGATTTATTTCATTTACAATATTCGAAAAAAAAATACTTTCATTCTAAACATTACTGGATTTTCAAATCAAAGAAAGCTCTATGGGAGATTGTGTGGGAATCATGAAAGAGGTAAACCAATCTTGTTTATGATTTATGATGGAGATAGAAGGTCTTTTATCTATACATCAGAACAGCTGTCTCTGACAAGATTACAGAACAAGAATCTAATACCACGCACAACAGATGTGTGTTTGTTACAAGATGATACATTATTATAAGTACTACAAAAATGCTATGATAAAAGTCTGGGGAAAAACACAAAACATAAGTATGGTACACGACTGAATTACCATAGCAACCTTATAAAGGAAATAATAATGAAAACTGTAACTATTGCAGCTACACACATGGCTTATATCCCAAGTTTTAGTGTTCAATATGATAGTCCTCCAAACTGAAGATGCATAACTTACTTGTGCATATAGTTCATGCCTAAAAATACATTTTTATACCCCTGCAAGGTGCCCTCAAGCAAGGAGAGATTTCTGCCATAATATTTAACATATGAATACCAGCAGTCAGTCAGCAGCTTACAAGATCAACAACATGATAATAAAAGTAGGCATTATAGAAGGTCAGTCATACATAACTGTACAAACATTATTATAACATATAATTACAGGTGAGTGGTGGTAAGGCAGAACACATACCTGTGTTATAGTGATCAGTGTACCTTAACAAATAACCAGGTCAACACCACCCCCTTATAATGCATGCTGTCTCCAGTTAAGTCGTAAATCATATAGCTATACACATTCCCTTTTCTTTGACCTCGGGCAACTTAAAATATATTTTAACAGGCCCCTAACTCGACCTAAAAGACCTTATAATAACAGACCCTAAACTTTTTCTAATGGGCCCTTAACTTAGTCCTAGAAAAACTTAACCTGGACATTAACAGGCCCCTAACTCCACCTAAAAGACCCCTACCTCATACTAACACCCCCTAACTTTAATTCAACCTAAAAGACCACTACCTCATACTAACAGGCCCCTAACTTTACCTAACAGCTGTAACTTAGTCCTGGAAAAAACCCCAATGTGAAATAATTTCTCTTAAAATGTAATAATACATATAAAATGTTATTAATTTATCAACAAGACTTCTATACAGGCTGGAGCCAATACATACATAGGGGACGACAAGATGTTGTTTTTCTATAAATAATACTGTTCTTTTACACCTATAATAGAGTTGTTTATATAGAGATGTTCTAGTCTACATGCCCACACACTTAAAACTAATTGTACAACTCAGATTCTTGCCAACTTATTATAAATCTATATGAAAATCAATGATTTACTCATCAGTTATAAACTTCATAAAAACAGAATTATTATAAGATAAAGTAATATGTTGTGATTTACATCAATAACTCTATATAAAGTTATCTCAAGCATGATCTGATAAAATTGATTACAATATCAAACAACCATAGAAACCATTATCACAAATTTTAAGTTTTTCTCTCAAAAACAAAACATGGGATTGTTTGTTACATCGATAAATAATGAGCACATTGCATGTTTTATAGTTTTTACTCCCCAATTGTTTGTGTCTTGATGTATTTGGTGATACATTTCGAGACTTAGAAAAAACAAAACTCCCATCAAAATCAACATACAATGATTTATGTTCTGAATGATGTAAGATGTATCATCAGAATAAGTGATGAATGCAAGTTATCACAAATACACACTCAGATTACCATACTCATTGAGTGATTTTTAAAAAAAATTGTTTTTCATAAATTGTTTAAAACCTTTCTCATGAAAATCTAAGAAAACATGCAATCAAAAAATCATTTTCAGATTTTAAGGTCTAAAATATAAAGCAGAGCACAAAGAAACAATTTGTGAGAACTCCTGATTTATATATAAAATACACAAAGAAATAATTTGTGAGAACTCCTGATTTATATATAAAATACACCAGTCTATATAACAACATTAATGCCAAACTTTTGCTGTCCGACACCTCATGTTTTGGGATAAATATATCGAAATATAGGTCACACTAATTTATTACAGGTGTACAACAGGGTTGGTTTTTTTTACCAAGTTTTTTTTTATGTTCCACTAGTTTAGCCTCTAATTTTATGATATCGTGGCTGTGGTTTTTTTTCTACCTAGTCTATTTATTTATACTATTTTAGCCTGATTTTATGATAACACGGTAGAGTGATCACCTGATTTAAACATACATATTATAAAGGCACACCACTATATCAATTTTCTCATAAATGTCTCCAGACTTTCCACAACGGTACACTCAGCCTTCATCATAATGCTTCATGCCACTTTAAACAGTATACTTTTATGCAGTTTGTGTCCTTTCAAGTTTTTTCTCCATTTTATCACTATATATACATAGTTAAGAAACAAAATGATTTTTATTATCCATGACTTTAAGGATATCTACATATGTGTCTGGGTTATATTTTGTTTTCATTTAACATCAATTTCTTCAATATTTTCCACACAATTAATCAATACACGAGGTTAAAACCATTTACTGGTACGTTTTAAGATTTATTAAGATTTAACCATTCTTGAAAAAGTGATTTTTATTTTTTTTTTAAAGACTATAACCTTACAGAAATTAAGTTCACAAATATAACAATAAACTCGTATTAAAAAACAATTATGAAATCATATAATTATTTTTTAACCTAAAACATTCTCATTTTAATTTTACTATAAAAAGTATTGAGTACACTTTCAGTACTTTGATTTCTTTTGAATCTCTCCTAGTTCTTCTGAATCTCTCCTAGATGACCTTGAACATGTATGTTATACCTATTACAATATCTCCTCCATGTTTTACTTTTTATTGGCAGAAGATATCAGCATAGATATTTTTATTTCACATACCAGTATTTAGTTGGTAAAATGCCATTAGCATTATATTTATCCAATATAAATAAAATATTCAAATGCTATGTAAATTTCTATCAGGTTTATAATGGCAAGGTGCCAGTAATGTTCTGGTTATAAATAGTTGTATTATTTTTATGTTTGCAGGTTTTCTAACATTAAACAGAGCTATAACCTGGCATACCAGCACCGACTTACTATTCCATGTTTAAAACATTAACCATTGATTTATATATCTAAATTAGATTTTTATAATTCACAGCTGTCAAATAAATTTGTTATAAAAATGAATTATCATATGTACTAGGAATACTAAAGATCAATGTTTTTAATTTGCATTCCTATGTACATTATATATTATCATATTCTGAACAAGTCATTTAAACATAGGCTGGTACTTTCCAAGGTTATGATAATGACCTTTCCAACAAGAGAACTGTCCATTGGTAGTCTCACTTGAAAATTGTTCTCACCAAAAACTTTGCACAATGTTCATAACGTCTCACAACTCACAACAATGACCGATCACATGCAGGTTATGTCTTACACTTTTAAAAGTGTCAGATTTACTGGTATTTTATTTAAGACTGTGGTTGTCAAGTGGGCAAGGCGCGTTGGTCTCCTAAAACTTGGACATTAACCTAATTGTCTGCATTAACATTAACAAATGTGGTTTGCAACGTTAATCTGCAACATACTGGTCCATTGGATTAAAACTCTATTTACACCACTTGACAAACTTCTGTCAAAGTAACTTGAATGTAAAGCTAAGCATTTTATACACTACATATGTACCATAAGAAAAACTTACCTTCTGAAAGCATAGAAGCGACAGAAGATGTTGGGTAATTTTTTGCTGCGCTGTGTTGGTGTCATCTTGCACTCTCTACATTTCATTAATTTTGGTGTAACTTCACTACAGGAACCATCTTGCAGAAATGGCTGACAGGTTTTCTTCAGTGTAGCTACAGATGCCTTAACTAATGGTTTGTTAAAAGATGCTGAAAAATAAATTAAAATCAACTGTTTATAAGTCACAAATCAATAAAAGAAGATCAATCATTGCTACTGATCATGGACTTCTTAACAATGTTATGTAGACAAGTTCACCTGGCTAGTATTAAACAATGACTTGCAAGTATCAAAATAAACTGAGCAAAACAGTCTGACCAGGCTACTGTACTTGATTGTTTATTCCATGACACTGTTAATGATGTCATGGAAACAGTGTCAATACACATGTACACTGTTTTAGTAAATAGAAAATATTGTCATGGAAACAGTGTCAATACACATGTACACTGTTTTAGTAAATAGGAAATATTGTCATGGAAACAATGTCAATACACATGTACACTGTTTTAGTAAATAGGAAATATTTCCATGGAAACAGTGTCAATACACATGTACACTGTTTTAGTAAATAAGAAATTTTGCCATGGAAACAGTGTCAATACACATGTACACTGTTTTAGTAAATAAGAAATTTTGCCATGGAAACAATGTCAATACACATGTACACTGTTTTAGTAAATAAGAAATTTTGCCATGGAAACAGTCAATACACATGTACACTGTTTTAGTAAATAAGAAATTTTGCCATGGAAACAGTGTCAATACACATGTACACTGTTTTAGTAAATAAGAAATTTTGCCATGGAAACAGTGTCAATACACATGTACACTGTTTTAGTAAATAAGAAATTTTGCCATGGAAACAGTGTCAATACACAATACTTACCATTGTTTCTGTTATCTGGCTGATAGATTTGTGGTTGTTGTTGTTGTTGTTGTTGTTGATTCTGCTGCTGTTGTGACTGCTGTTGTTGTTGCTGCTGCTGTTGATGTTGTTGTTGTTGTTGTTCTGTTTTGTTATCTTTGTCTTTGGAGGATTTTTTGTGTTTCTTTTTGTCTGTTTTACTTGTTGTATGTGTTGTTGCTGCCTCTGATGATGATGATGATGATTGTTTGTCACTGTTCTTTTCTACTGATTTTTCACTATTTTTACTACTGCTATTTGTACTACTAGTATCAATTGACTTTTCAACAAACTTATCACTGTTTTTATCAGTTTTGTCAATGCTCTGTTTTTCTACCACATTATCCACCTGATGTTTCTCAATCTGTTTTTCTGTTAATTTATCATTGGATTTTTCACTACTTGTTTCCACAAAACTATCGGTTTCCATGGGAACAGGATTTGAAAGTTCATTATTGTATTTTAATTTTTCCTTTTTGTTGGAATTGCTGTCATCAGACTTGACACTTTCATCCTTTATTTCCTTATTCTAATAAAAGTAAAAGAGATAACATAGATATTAAAATGTTTATGTCTAACAAAATGAAGTTTTTACATTTATATGACTTATATATGTCTCATAACAGTAGACAAGAAACACCTTTATAGGTTGGACATGAATGGTATGTGAATTCACATATCTCTTATTATACCAACCCCCCCTCTCTGAAACTATACAAATTGTTTTGTGGTTTTCATATTGCACTTGTAGAAATGAGTTATTGCAACTCTGTCTACAGTTGGTGGTGATATATACATAGCTGTAAACGAAATAATCTTGACAGAGACACAACAACTTTTAATTCATAATTTGTTTTATTTTTTATTTTAATTTCAACTTCAAAGGCAATTTTAAAGGGTTGTACATAAAGATGACAAAAATATCATATAAATTTATTGTTCTGTTGGATTTATATACAGGACCTCTAGAATAAGTATACATTAAATAAAGTTGCCTGGTGTTTGCTTTTTTCCCCATTGTTTGATAATACAAACAGTACCATATCTCTCTTGAGTAATAGATGATAGTGGCAAGACTTGGCAATGAGACACATTTTCCTTTGTGTAATCTCCAACAATAAACATGTCTAGATTTCCTTATTATCTTGGAAATCAGTCAATTATACAAAATAACAAGAGATAATTGACTAAACATCTCCACAAACAATATACATATGTTATCAATGGAGTCAATCTTACAGAAGTAAATCTTACTGACATGCCAATGCATACTTGTAACATCAACAGTAATTAACCCAGACTGAAACACGCAGAGTTATATCTTATACAACATAGTTATAACTTGCACCATAGCCAAATTTACCCCATTCTAATTCTTTATGAATACTACATCATATATGTCTTTGTTTATAAATATTGTTGTTTTTATTCTTAGCTTCTCAGAAATTGAGAAATAGACCATCCCCATGTGGTTGATATATCAATAACCTTGACCTTGAATTTTGATGAGAAATTTACTTGAGGTCCGTGTTGACCTTGACTTTTGGGAGATATATTACTGTGACCTTGACTGTTAAGAGAAATTCATGTGTCCTTGATTTTTAAATGATATATTTATATATAAATATGGCATCCACATTTGGAAAATATAATACTTTGGTCATGACAGTTGAGAAGAAATGGCAAATACTTGATACCAGTGTGATCTTGATTTTTGGGAAGACACTCAAATGACCTTGACTTTTGAGCAGCACCATCTATGTATGGTACATTGGATAACTTTTATAATTGGACATGTATGTGATATACTTCTATATCATTATATCCTGCCTCAACATGTTTAGGATATTGACAACAAAGAAATCAACCACAACATTTTGTTCAAGTTTAGATTTTATGTATATTCAATTTGACAGTCCTTACATAGGTCATAACATGGATGACAAACTGTAATCAATTAGTAATAGGGCCATATTATCTCAAGATGTGTTTATATGAGTGATCAAGTATAAAATGTCAAAACACAAATTATATATATATATATAAAGTGTACTATAATGACTACAAAAACATAAACCAGGCAGAATTAATTAACATATACAAAGTTTAAATCCAGATAAAAAAAAAACTTGTCTTGTATATGAAAACCTGTTAAGACTTCTTGGGGATTTAAACTGACTTAAGCAAGTACAAATACAACATAATCAGTCTTTTGTGCTCCATTAATAAGCCGTAGGTACACAAATAACTAAAAGTACTAAATCACTTGGTGCTTTAAAAATATCTAATATCACGCTACACAATACTGGTGTTATTTAATTTCAACATACACAATGTTACTATTTCAATCTCTGAAGAAAAAATCTTATTCTTATTCAATACCACGGAATCAATGTATTTAAAATTTAAAATTTACAGTTGATTTAATGTTTTAAATTTAAAATCTCAATGAATATTTAAATCTCCTCCTTCAATTAACTTTAAAGAAACAAGTGACCCCAAATATAATTGGTATATAAACCATGTATTAATTGTTCTTGTGCACTTTATAAGGATTTCTTAAGCAATACAAAGATTATAATCTTAATAATTTGTACATGTATATTTTTGTCCGTTATTAAATATGAATGCTTAAAGCTAAATCGACATTAATTAAAAACATTTACAGACAAATGACCTTTTAAAATTTAATAATATAGAATGTAATTAACAGTATTAATATTTCATTGATCAAATAATTTCCTTCACGAACTCATTTAATGGGTCTCATTAAATCATTTCATTTCATTAATGTTAAAATCTTGAGTCTTGATTTTGAATACAATGTTCATAGGTTTAACATTCCAGTTTCAACATTAAGGGCTTTTAATATTTCCAGTGTCTTCACTAACACCCCCCCCCCCCCAAAAAAAAAAAAAAACAACAACAACAAAAAACATCAGATTTAAAATAAATGTTCACATCATACTGGTATTCACGTTTTGAAAGTTTTGCCATATTAACAAAAGATCAAGAGGTGAATAGAGTGAACTCTTTACTGGCAACCACGAACGTGAACTGTTTAAAGCGGAATGCACCGTGTTGGCAGTTAGTTATGCACATCTAACTACATGCTTACTGGTTTTAATAACCACATAAAGGTAATCATTTCTAGACGACTTGATTATTTCTACAGATATAAGCAGGGTTACATAGGTCATCTGTATGTATACAATCCCTGTGTAACACATGGATGTCAACAAGTTCATTATTAGTAAGCTGTCTCACTATATAATATGGCTATCAATCATAGTGCAATAAAAAATTACCATGGATCAGAGGACTTCATGTCATTATTATTCTTCTATCACATACAGCGCATTTATTATTTATATACATGATGATAATGAACTTGTAAAAACTGACATTGGTATGACCTTGACCTTGGTTGATTTGTCCCCCTAATAACTGGATGAAATTATTGTACAAGTAGAGCTACATTTTGAATGTATTCACTTCAGACACAGGGAGAAATTACTTTTACGTTTCTCCTTGGCAACTAAATTTTAATTTTAAAGTTCCGGTTTGATTTATCCTCCGACAGTCTGATTTACACTTGGTAAACTTCCTCTGCTGACAAGTTTAGATCTTAAAGGGGGGTTAGTTAGGTTTATCTGTCACAAAGATAAGACCTATGGTTTGTTTATTTAAAACAAAACCAACCAAACAAATTAATCATACTCCTCTGAAGAAAAACAAAGAACATTAACAGATATATTTAAAGGCATTCTTAATCTATACAATGGTATCTATCTTGGATCATTCAATATGATACCTGAACTACTTCTTCATGAGAAATAGATCTGCTAGGTAAACAAGAACAAATCAACCTCTCTCTCTCTCTCTCTCTTGTATGTTTTAGTTATCTTACCTTTGTTGTTTTAGCTGAACCCTCTTTGCCCTCTTTGGTTTTCTTTTCTCTTTTCTTTTTTGAGCCTGTGCTGCTGTCTGTTTCACTATCTGTTTTGGACTTTTTCACATTTGCATTGTTTCGTTTTGTTTTTGTTCTTTTCTTTCCTGCTGTGTTTTCTGTTACCTGCTGAAAGCATAAAAAGTTGCCAATTCATGTAACCATTAACTTACAAACATAGAAACTACAAGAGAACATTTAACAGTAACATTCAAGATTAAAGGAATATTTATTAAAACTTTTGCTGTGTGCATTTTACTTTGTTCAAGGACCCAGAGTATTAGTCTTTATGGAAGTGACCCTTTTTACTGTTTGGAGCAATTTAGGACAGTAAGAATAAAACTTTTTTGTTCCAACTCAACTTAGCAAGAATTCTGGCTTTAAAGTTAACTTTTGTACTAAAGTCTTTATGATTTTTGCATTTTTAACTTTGTGAAAACAATTTGAAATTTAAATGTACACCTGTGATGCAATTCATCTTCCAGGACAGGAAATATATATTTGCATATGTTTACAAGTCATGTACAACTATATATATTTCATTTTAATGGGCTTTTCTTTCTGAAGGCCCTACCTACTATAAGTTTCTTAGACCAAATACAGATTTTGTATTTTAACCACACAATTAATGTATAAATTAATCACTCTACATTCCCACTAATGTCATGTGATTAGTAAGACCAAACCTATACACAGAGTTACACAAGTTAATGTTATTTTTGTGGCTTTTCTGTGACTGTTGCACCAAGCGAGACAGACCTCAAGTAATTCTAACATTGAACAACTACCACATATCATCTTTGTGACAATGACAGCAGTGTTATGAGGATTTAAGTTTCTACTATTCATCATGTACTGAGATGACTTCAGGGATTTACAGCGGTTTCCATGAAATCACAACAGAATTTAACACAAGGACTGCAATTACCACATCTCCCCCCCCCCCAATACATGTATTAATGTGTGAACATTTTGGTTTGCAAAACTCCAGATGACATATTTATCTGTGAGACTATGTTTATTATTATTTTCTTATTTTTTCAGCTTTTTTTATTATTCATTAAGAGTAAAGTCAGACAGACTGAAGTGTCATTTGTGACAAGCATCTACCAGACTGCTATACACACTTAACCTAAGTAACTGTGGCAAGGTTTACTAGTTTGATGTAAAATCTAGATTAACTTGTCACGATTCTTTAACTCGGTCAAAATTTATTAAACACTGTACTTATTTGTTAGAAAGCTATTTTAATTAATTATGTTAGCTAGCACATGCCACATTAACATGTCTGTGATATACAACACTACCAAAATACAAAAGCCTAACTCATTATTACTCCAAATATAGAAATTTCCTATTCAAAAACAAGTACAAAGACATCAAGAGCATGCTATAACAAATGAACAAAATTCAAACACAGAAAAGACGTAGTGTAAACACATATTGAGACCACTGATTATAAAACTCTAATTCTAAAAGATATTATAAACTATGTTATTGAAGTCTGAAACAGTAAATTTTATCCCATATATCAATAAAATTTAATTTTCATATATGTGACTTGTACTTTTAAACCAATGAATAGAGAGAATCTATTGAAAAGATTTAATTGAAGTACTGCCACCATGACCAATAAAGTATAATTAAACTTAACAACATGATAATTTAATAACCTAAAAGCCTTGTATATTATTTTCCTTAAAGGGTGAAAAAACCTATAACATTTTATAAAGGAAATGAGGCACGGATATCACTACCATTAATATGGACAATTAACTCCCCTAACAAGCAGAAAATAACCATGTTCTACTAGCTCCACTATGATATAAATATGTAGTATACACCCACAAAATTGTCCTAACATCAAGATGTATCAAGTAAAGTGGTCATAACAAATAAAGCAGCCATTATTCTAGATCTACCTACTTTAAATTCTGTGTCATAAAACTCAACAAACTAACAAAATTATCAATTACTAACAATTCTTTAAGGTTAGAGGTGAAGGTCAATGTCACTTAAAAATCATCACGGGTCTGCAGTTTAATTAATAATCTGAAACTGTTAAGCTTTCGAGGAAAAACATACTTAAAATGCCAAAAAAAATAAATACTTAATCTACTTGTGTATGGTTTTAGTTCTATTTTTTTAACCTAATAAATTTTAAAGGATATATTTAGTCAAATACGTTCTGCAAACAATTTGTAAAAGCATGTACATACATACAAATGTACCAGTATACAACAACAGTACTACAAGTTTCAAGCTTTGTAAAAGTGAAACATTTCACTCCAAAACTTTCATTATTAACTGTGTTCACTCATGGCAACAATGACGCTCTCCAAACTTAATTCTGATGAATATGTATTTGTTTCTTAGAGTTGTTGCTTTCAAGCTTTCATTTCTTCTGGAGTGTTAAGCACTTTTTAAACTAGGAAATTTATTTTAATGTGTCACTGAGATTGCATCTAGTATAGAACTTCATTACATTGTAAAATACTCAGCTTTCCTATGTGAAATATTATTGACTTGGACTTAAAACTCTCCATTTGCCATTGCTACACTCCCCTCCCCTTAACAAAATGTTTACACTTGTACCACATGACATACAGGATTTAAATTTTAACTGTTTGTATAAAGGAAACCACATTATATCATAATATCTTAAATACCAGTTTCAATATTTATCTGCCATTAATCTATATAGGTTGACCTAGAGGGCATAAAGATATTGTCCAGTTTAAAGTTTGGTATTTGGTGTTGAGTCAGGTTATAATACTATGTGATATTTATGTACCCTTTGGGGACAGTTTTCTAGTACATTGATGAAAAGAGAGGCTTAGTGTTTATGTTAGTACTATAATTTGACCCATCTTTTCAGACATGCTATTTAGACTGACTGGATGTGCTAGCTGTGTTTGGATATCAAGTAGGGTTCACATGTTTTGTGAGTTAAAGAAAGTTTGAAGTTCTATGTGCAATCACTTATTGGTGACCCAGTTTAGTGTTCAAATGAAAGTTTCATATGACTTGCTCAAACATGATCTAGTTTTATAAAGAACAAAAGCACAATCTATATCATTGTCTGTTGTGTTTGATCTATCAAAATGCAGGTTTTTTTATTATTAAATGTAACATTATAAATCTTGATTCAAGGTCTACAATTCCAAAAGTTTGTTCTTGTTGCAATCCATGTTTACATGACTAATAATAACACTAAGACACTCAACATTTTGTACATTTATGCTCCATACTTAGTATAACCAACAAGATGTTTTCTGACCTTTAACATTGACAAGTTAAACAGATTTGAAAACATATTACCGTAAAATAATGAAATAATTTACCTGTGACTCTGTCTTAGAAGCTGATGTAGTTGACTCGTCATCCATTCCAAGTTCCTTCATATTGCCATTGGGAAGTCTCAGAGCACTTATTGGCGATTTACTGCCTCCTTCCTTACATGGTGAAATATATGAACAGTTAACAAAACAATTACGAACGATTTCCTCTTTCTGAGCACTTTTATCATCATCAGGTGATTCTGGCAGGTTTTTTAATTCCTTGTCTTCATCTGAATGCCTCTGAAGCCACGCCTTTTTTAATTTTGGATGATTGGCAGACTTATGAGGAGAAGAATTGTCAGATTTGAACTGTGGGGGAGGACTTGGAGCACTAAGAGTATCACTATCTGTATCAACTTGTCCATTAGCCACACGATTTATAGTATCCATCACAGCTGTGTGACTACTTACACTACTGTTGCTAAGTGACAACGTAGAGTCCTCGTTCACAGGGAGTGCTGACGATGAAGAACACATCACATCCTTTGTTTTATTTTGTGACTGCTGCTGCTGCTGTGGAGAAGTTTGTGATAGAGGTTGTTGTGGTGGTGTAGTATGACCTTGACCTGGATTATGCTGAGATTTGTTTTTCTGGCGACTAAACTCTTGATCTTGGAAGTAAGCATTCTGAACAGCATTTTCCACAAATGACTTAAAGCTGTCCATAAACCCTGATGTTCCATGTAGAACGTTACCTCCAGAGGTGATAAATGACGGTGACGTTACAGATGGGGCCGACGACGATGACGATACTGAAGACGAAGACACAACATTAGACATAGATGATGGTGTTGATGACGTGACACTAGATAAAGATGTATATGCACTACTACTTGCTGTAGTATAGGGTGAATGATTAGTCAATATTTCAGGTGTGGTGACTGGTATTGATAGACCAGCACCAGCAGTATTAGCTGATGATGTTGCAACTTTCTGTCTCTTACGGTGATTACCTTCCCTGTTAATTTTACGTTTTCCTGGTTGCCCTGCCATTGAATTTGTTCCATGAGAAGAGGTAGAAATGTCTTGCAACGGCATAGATATTCCTGCAAGAGAATTTGCGGCAGATTTTTGCGGCTCATTTAATGCTGCTGGAGCTGCTTTCACTGTATTTTGAGAATAAATGGGATTGGGAACAAGTCCTTGTTGAATTAAACTGTATGTAAAAGTAACAGATGAGGGTGGTAACGATACAGGGGGTTGTGCTATTGCTGCCGATACGTAGTGACCGCCACTTCCTGATGGACTGTTACTACTGGATATGGGTGACTTATTACTATCTGCTGGACTAGTCCTGGTTTTTCCTCCTCCTCTATGATAATCCACAGGTTGTTGTATTGCTGCAGAGAGTTGATGTGGACTAGCTATATGTAATGGACTCTGTGACCTGGAACTGATATGTTTATTTTCCGCAGCTCGTAAACTTGAGATCTGAGAGCCTGAGGAAGATAAGTCCATTGATTGTTCTGAATGAGCTGCTATTGGACTACTTGATGACAAAGCTGACATTGGTCTATCAGTATGGCGATCGGGAGTATGAGCGGGTTTAGGCTGTTGCCTTGGTGACTGCGATAATGGAACGGTACTGCTATAATGAGAATGAGCTGGTCGAGGGCTGGAAGATTTGTTTCCCTCTTTCACTTTGTTTTCCACAATAACTGAGCTATGAGGTTTACTGTCTTTGATAAGAGGAGGAGGAACAGATCGCTTTGGTGAAGAAGAACGTATCAAATTCTTAGTATCAATGTTCATTTTCTCCTCCTTTTGTTTCTCTAAAGTTTTCAGTTGATCTGTAGTTATGTAGGAATGCTGGAATGGCTGATACCCATATAAACTGAAATTTGGCTCCTGTTTCAGACCAGATGATGAGGATGTGGTTGTTGTTGGTAATGCATGGTTTTTGTAACCATGAGGATAGTTCTGAGATTTACTGTCAGTATTACCCACTTTTAATGATTTTTCTAATTTCATGTCTGCTTTTTGTTGCTCCAGCAGATTTTGTTGCTCAGCAAAATGTCGTAACAACATTTCTTCTTTCCTTTTCTGCTCTAACCATGCATTTCCTTTCGCTCTATCATCACGATCAATCCCATGCTCCTATAAAATATAAATTGGAAAAGAACATTAAAAGAAGAACTATCTCTACATGAATCAAACAAGATTATTTGGTAGCTGAGTATCATTGTTTATTTCCTTCAGGGTGCACTGATAGTATTTTAATAAAAAGTGCTTACTGTACTTAGGAAATTATGTGCATTGAGAATTCATTATTGTTCCAGATTGTGTCATCAAAAGGCATCATTAGCAATGTTCATTTTTAGTTTGGACAGTTTTAGAGTTATCAAAAGAACCTGCAACTATCTTAATTTCCAAATGATTACGGTACTGCTTGGCAAAAGACCATCAATACTTATGTATGTTCTGGGTAAGAACCATCTCTCATTCAAATTCACAACCTTTCACTTTTTAAACATGAACTTTATTTCCTAGCTACTATAGGTTGTGATTTAATAAGGGGTTACTTTATCATATAACTAACCTGTTTGACTTTTTCTTCAATACATTTATTGACATCAAACTTCCGTTCCATCTTCTCTGTGGACTGTATATAACCAGGATGGGATGATTCATTTAACTTGGACATCATATTTTTCCCTGTTCCCAAAGTTATGGATGGTGTCAAGGGATTTGTCCAAATTCCTCGCTGAGCCTATTAAAGTAAAAACATCAAAAGTTAACTTATGAATGTATATTTTTAGCAATAGAGGAAATATTTCTCAAACTTAACTGAAATCAAGTTGCTATTTGTGGCTATTTATATAATCACATATACTTATTTTTGCTCACAAAATTTCAATCTTTAAGCATAAATTTTAAATTTAAATACACTACAGGACTATCAAGAAATATTAAAATCAGAATAAGCCTTTATGTACATGTTATAATCATAAAAGTCTTATGCTTATCAAATACAATTAACTGAGCGTTTTATTTTATAATGAGGTGCAATGCATAAAGTCAAGGCCAGGAAATTTTATTTTATTTAATTTTTTATTTAATTTTGTTAAAGAGTGGATTCAGCTCCCTGGACTGTGTGATATTTCTATGAAAAAGACAGCTTCAACATTCACTATCAGAGGGTTACAAGACATACAATTTCATGAAGTTCTTGTTATAGATTGATACATACCCTCTGACTAGCTAGACGAAAAGACTGGTTAAAATGATCATCAACAGCTGCTAATGTGTCTGCTGAGGATTCTTTCAAAATTCTCTCCCTTAGCTGTCTTTGTTCTCTTTCCTTCTCTAAGCGATTTCTTTCTTGTTCACGCTCATGGCGTTCACGTTCCCTTTCCTGTCTTTCCTTTTCCTCTCTTTCAGCTCTCTCCCTTTCAGCACGTTCTCTTTCTGCTTTTTCCCTTTCTAGTCGTTCCCTACAGATAATAAAATATTTCATCTTACACAATGGACCAAAAGTGCACCAAATCTTATGTTGCCATAACAAAGAAATTGTAACTGAATTTCAGCCGAATGAATGGAGAAGATACCATAGCATAGAAACTGTAATTGCACCTCAACTAAATGAATGGAAGATACCAGTAATGAAAATTCAAAGTCAAATTATCGTTTCTTACTAGTCATTTTTAAAACAAACATGAACACTTTATTATTATATCTGGATGTTGTGTGCTCTAATACTCATGAGTGTGTCTGATAGAGGTTATGTCAACATTTATGCGTGTTTGAAGTAGCCTGGAAAATTTAAGTAAGCTCAGTGCTTTATTTCTGTTTTTCAACTTTTTCCTTTTTTTAATTTATATATTTCAATACAAAGTAAGGATTTAGTAGTTTTTCAAATTCTATTTCTATTTGACACATGTTACTTTTCCCCCATCAGTTTAATAATAACAGATTTAATTCCAGATAACAGGAAAATCTATATTTCATATCTGAATTGAAAAGCATCAATAAGTAATAAAAATTGAAAGGCATATATGTACTCAGTATGGTAGTTAAACAGTGCACATGTATTCTAGCGACAATGGCGGACAGTACCTCGGGGAATAATCATTCTATGTAAATATTCAATAAATATCTGTAGGCGTTTTCCTATTAATGAGAATTCTACTTATAGTAGCTAAGCATATCACAACAAACACAATATAAGCCCCCAGTGCTGACTGTAAAAGTTCTGATGGTCGATCAATACTTTTTAATCATTATAACCATATTGTCTATTCAGACTGTGTCAATGGAGTTGTTGTCAACATAATACTCAAATTAATATATAACTTATTGGACCATGGTTTATTGTCAATATGGGCCGTTTTAATTTACCTTTGCATTCACAATTCAAATAAATATATTGATTTTAATCTTTATTATTATACACTTATCAATATAAACTTGTTTTTTCATGTTTTTGATACAATCCCTAAAGTACTTGCTACTACAGGGGTTTTTGAGATGGTTCCTTCAAAATGGAGAAAACTGCCCTAGGTCAAATGAGACATGGATTTGTGGTTGGCTGAATGAGTTTATGATAAAGGAGGCTATCAAGTTAGTCAGTCAAAATTGTGTCTAAAAATAGGAACATACTAGAAACAACACAACCCCCACCTATTTCAGAAGTAGGGTGAGCCCCTACCTAATCCATTTCTAAATCAATCCACAGTAGTAATAAGATTTATTAAAAGATTAGAATGATTAACAGTGTATTGTAATGCATGTTTAATTCTTTAATACTGACAAATATTCTTTGTCTTAAAATGCAGGAAAATGAAAATGAATACATGAACTAATAGAATAAAACATTCTTACCTTTCAATTCTTTCTTGTCGTTCTCTTTCCAGCTGCCTTTCCCGTTCCAGTTTTTCCCTCTCAATCCTTTCCAGTTGCCTTTCCCTTTGTTCCCGTTCCAATCTATCCCTCTCTAGTCTTTCTCTTTCATAACGTTCCATTTCTCTTTCCTTTAATTCAAAGAAATCTCTTAACAGATCCCCCTGTTTTTGTGCAAGCATCCACTGAGGTGGCACTGGCACTGTGGGATATTTCTGCTGCCATAAAACCTCCAGCTGTGACATTGGTAAGTTTGTAGGTGGTGGATACACTGACATCTGCTGAAGTAGACGTGCATTGGAAAACTGCATTGCTAGCTGTTGTTGCTGCAGCGCTGCCAAAGTTGCATGATCAAGCTGTCCCAGACCAGGTGGTAAACCTAGCTGAGACAGCGAGGCAGCATTAGCTGCTGCCAATGACAACTGATGTGGATATGAAGGTACTACATGAGGTCTTGATAATGGATGAGTCGGGAATGATGTGGTTGCTGCCACTGGTGGTGGGGCAGATGGAACTGGGGTATGAACATTTGGATAACCAGACGATTTGTGAGGTCCCAACATACTCTGCACATTGCTCTGAACTGGATTTTTACGCATTAATTCTGGGTCCCTATAAGGATTTACTGGCTCAGCTCTGTCAATTATTAGAGGACTTGAAGCTGGGCTATTTTTTCTTGAGCCTTTTAATTCACCTGGCCTTGAACTAGGTCTACGATCATCGCTTATGTAACCAGAATTTGAATGATCACTTGCCCTAGAACTAGATCGATCGTCCGAGTAACTGGCAGGATTGTTTTGTATCACATTTGAGCAATAATTTGAAGATGATGAACTTGTTATAGTTTCACTGGATGGATTAGAATATTTGGTTTCTTTTGAGTCCACATTTTCCAATGACGAAGAAGATGATAGCGAATGATGTCCTGTAGGGGAGACAGATTTACTTGATGAAAATGACGATTTTAAATCTCCAGATGAGTTGAGATTAGTCTGCCTCGCTAGTTTGTTAATCTGTTCTGTAACAGGTCTGTTAACATCAATCCCACTTGAAGCAAGGGACTGAGTCTGTGTAAGTTTTTCAGGTGAGTTGACTCCTAAAAGACGCTGTTTCAATAAGTGCATATTAGCATCTATATTGTCACTGTTTTCACATTTGTTTTCGGGCAAATCTGAAAGTTTAAATTCACTACTATCACTACTTAAACATCGTTCCTTTTTGGATGCGGATTTCTTTTCACAATTTAAATCATCCTGGGATTTTTCAGTTTGTTTTTTAGCTGAGGTTTCGAGATTAGTTGCAATAAGATCGTCATTCTCTGATTTTGTAGTGTTTGAAGGTTTTTTATTGGTTTTTAGTGTTTCAAGTTTATCATCAGATAACTTTTCACTGTTATCTGACTTTTTAGGATTTTCACTTTTTGTTTCACAACCCACTTAATTTAACTGAGGAGTCTTCACTATGCCTACTATCTGATATATTTTGCAATTTTGCTGAATTTTTAATGTCACTATAATCTGAAGTCCTACTTTCTTTTTCACTCTTGTCACTAGTTTGTTTCACTTTTTTATCACTATTTGGTTCTGATGTTCTTTTTACTTTTTCTTTGCCACTAAGATTAGATGTAGAATTTCTTTTAACTTTTTCTCCTCGTTCACTACGTGATTTTCCTTCCTTAATAACACTATTATTATTATCAGAAGTCCTGTTCACTATTTCTTTCTCACTTATATCAGAATTCTTTCTCACTTTATTTTTGTCACTAGATTCAGAAGTCCTTTCAGTGCTTCCTTTGTTTTCACTTACTGGTTCTACAGTTCTATTATTAACTTTAGTTGTTTCTGAATTCCTCTTCTTAACACTCTTATCACTTGTTTCCTTTTTGTCAATATTTTCACTACTACACAATTTTGATGTTTCTCTTTCAATATCTGGAATGACTTTTCTCAGTTTAGCTTGTCTGTCGCGATTTCTTGGCACTTTTATAGATGGTCCATCTGATGGAGATCTCTCTCCCACAAAACATTTAGGTGATTCAGACTTTCTCTCAAGATTTAACTTCCTGTCTGATGATCTAGAAGATTTCCCGGTATTAGCTGGATTTGTCGTCGTTGGTACACTTTTACTATTAACTTCCTCTCTCTGCTCATCAGTTTTCCGTTTCCTATCTTTACAACTTCTGCTTCTTACACTGGATTTTTCTACAAATACATAAACAACTTGTTTAAAATTTATAAATAAACTTCAATCATACAGTATATTTAAAAATTTCCCTTCTTATATATTAATTTTCAATTACTTGTGTTACACCTACCTAAGTGCCAGGCTCACTGTGTTCCTCTTAAAAAACATACTTTCAAGTTTTGTGTCACATACTGTAAGTGTTTATGTGTGTGTATATGTGGACAATGTCCCCCAATCTTTTACCTTTAGTATGTTACACATAATGATATCACTTAGACATGACATAACATGAACTCTGATTATTATAACCTCAAGTCAATGAATAGACTTACAGAAAAGTCACTAGCCTGGGGCCGTATGCTTATATATTACTGATAAAGAGGGTGATGTAATGTTAGGTAAATATCAGTAATATTGCGTAAATATAGGACACCCTTCCAGCAAATATGTAAATAATTCCCTATACAATTTACACCAGAAAGTAAACAATCCTATTACTGTAAAGAAAGATTTAGTCAGATCTGGCTACTTACTAAGTTTTAACAACCTTATTGACTAACGCCATGTCTTTTTTTTCATTTTTTTAAAAGATTAGATTCTACATCTAGTTCAATATTAAATAGATTTTCTCTAGGCAGTCTTTTGAAAATCAGTCACCTGTACAGAAAGATTACTGTATGTATGTGAGAGGAATATTTAAGTACATATGCCTCCAAGTTATTTACAAAGGGGAGTGGTTCAATATTTCTTTAAAACCAAAAAACTCCACAAAAATGGGAGAAAAAAATTATTATTATAATAATGTAATTTAACTGTTTCTTTGAATTAAGACTTATTTTTTATTATTAGGGTATTTACGGTAGTGGCTCGGGTTTCATGAATTATAAATATTATAACACCTGAGATCATGTAGACACACGTATGACAAATATACAGCTTTATTGTCTAATCATATTTAAAATATCAACAGTCATTACCAAATTTAAAACTTCACATTTAAATATGAATAAAGTTACCTGGCCTAATTTACATTTCTATTCTGCCAAGGATTTTCTGTTTGAATTCACATTAACAAAAGATAAGAACATTTTTAAGTCTTGTTTTGAACTTATACATTTACACACAGTCATGCTCAAAAATACTTGAAAACATATTCCTACTGTTTTTTCTAAATAATGTAAAGTTATTTTTCTATTTGAAAATGGTGAAATAGTTTCTTTCCCTCACCATTCTTATCTCTTAGTATGATTAGGGTAACTTCAATGTTATTTAGTAGTCTATGTGATTTTAAACTCTTAATTTGTAAAAATTTCAATTAAAAAAAAAGACATTTTGAACAACAAATAATAATACCTCTTATCGCCATACTGATATGGTATGTATGACTCAGTAATATTCTAACATCACACGCCATATGGAAAAATATGTCAATCTATTCATGACATTTACAAAGTTCAAAATGTTGGAAATTTATCTTGGTCTTAAAAATTTATCAAATAAACACAGATAATATTAATCAATAATAAACTATTAGTGACTAGTGATAATATTAGTGACTATCTGTAAACGTCAATGTCGAGGCAGTAAAATGGGACAGCTAGCACCCCCCCACCCCTTTTGTTTCGCCTTTTACAACATAATCAATCTGTTGTGACAAACTTGTATCTAATTATATTACACTTTAAAACAATAGACTTTATATATGAGTATTTATTTCCAATTCACATAATAATGATATGTTAATGTGTCCCTGTCTAATTAATTCTGTCGTGTATACAAAATACAGTCATCCCTTACCCCTATAAATAATTCATAAGGGTTTTATAAAATAAAAGAGAACCCAAACAAGGCGGAAATCAGCAATATTTTTACACTTAAAATCTTAAAATTGGCAATAAAAACCAATTTTCACAAATTAAATTGTTATCACTTGAAATATGATATACCAAAAATAAACATGTGTATGCCTGAAAACAATATTTATCTTATTACAACAAATACCTTTTTACATCTCAATTTACGTAATCTCCAAATTCCAGAAAATATATCCAGAGAAATGCCAATAGAGTGTATTTAGCTTGAATCTCTTACTGTAATCAACAGTCAGACTAATCTGGGCCACATGCCATACAAGCTTGTACACACAAAGGAGATGGCGGCCATGTTGTTATAACAGCCCTATCTGCACTTCTCCAATAGATAAGCAATTAACTATACATTTAGTTCACCAGATGTACTTAATCATTGAAAAATAACTTAAAATATTTCAATTACATCCTAAAATTGTTAAAATTTGAGGATTGAAAATAAAAGTGTAATCTATCATTACCTTTGTCAGTGGAGACTTGAGTAGTTCCTTCCTCGGTAGATAAATCCTTTTGCTTTGATTTCCGTGAGGCAGAGATCCGGGCAGATAAATTTGTTAATTGTTGCGGTGTTTGAATTGGTTGTCTGGGCTGTAAGAGAAGAAAATATAACCATTCACACTATTACCTTTTAAAGTGTCAAAATATCCTTTCCTTCTATGAATAAAAATCAATTTTAAATTCTATAACAAGAGAATAAAAAAAACACACAAGTTAAACATAACAAAAAACTAAATATTTACAAGAATAGTAACTTGATGAGGTCATTAATTTCATCGGTGTTAAATATACTGCCACATAGGCAAGGTCTGCCTGAAGGATGGTATATAAACCTCAGACAATAGTCAAGTTCTCTGTGAGCAGCGATCCAAGTCTCTGAGCATGTGACCTTCACTGGTTAAATGGCGGGATAATATCAGAAGTCTCAGCTAATACAATATGTCAAACAATACTGCATATCTAAATAAATCCAGCTGACTTAGTCAAACGAGGCCAGACTTGGAACACTGCCAGCTCTCATATCATGATATGGTAGAAATAAATCAGGTTTTCTGAAGGCATTAAATATCAGTATATAACAACATGTGTACGGTACTCATAAATACATACTGTTATTAATTTTTACATTACAGTTCCCTAACCAACAATTCCACAGCTACTGATACATGGAACATGAGTGATGTAGAATACTGCTGATGATGTTACAGTAAATTATATTAATCACATTGATAGTTTTGTCAGAACATGTGTGTGTTGTGTGATCCGATGGATATATTTATATATTTAATTATCAGATACTAGTCACACACTAATGTCTACAATCTCTCTATTGTTACATACATCCTAATTAACTCTAATTCTCTCACAATGTCACTAATTTTCTGTTGTAACAGCTAGGGTTTTTTTTTTATTGGTTTTCACAGTAATGAGGCTTGTTTTTCACAAAGAGGATAGACATGACCTGTTTTTGACTGGGTCTGGTTATGGTCACACCCCCCACTAGGTATTACCAATAACTTATTATTCTCCCTACACATAATCTATTGGTATTCAATACAGCTCTGTTCTTTATCATGCTAATGTTTCTACCTAAAGCTGGTTTTATAAAAAGGTTCTGAGTCAACAATTATTACTGATTACATTTAAAATAGGGACCATTTCAAAAATACATATGGAATAAAAAACATAAAACATTCTTACAAGGGCCAAGACAGGGAAATCTTTTTTCTACCATATATCTTTGGGCATTTATTTATTTGTACTCTATAAGTCAAAAGTTTAAGAAATAATATAAATAAATAAATAAATAAATAAATAGAACAAATGAGTAAATCTGTATATAAAACACAAATATATAGATCTATCCCAATGCAGGACTTATAGTGAACAAATAAATATATATTTTAAATAATTACATTGTCATAATTAATTCCTAACATTATTGTCGTTTCATTTTGGATTTTTTTAGCAGCTGACACAAATGTCTTTGTCATCTTAACAATAGAAGTATTACAATGTAAAAATCAATAACATGCAATCAGCAAAAAACCTAATACAGATTATTGTAACGCTTTGAGAGGATTATTGTTATTATTATTACTCTTATATAAACCGAATACAGACACAATATTCAAACTAAAATAATTAATACAGTATTGTATATTGTTTTTGTGAAACAAAATCCCAAGACAATAATAAGTTGAGATCATATAAAACCTATATGAGATGGAGTCCAATATGAATGGTAATATTGTATATCATTTTGGTGGCAGCATATAGAAATGAGTTTAGCATAGATCTACATTATTTATTATATGTTGTAACTGGTAGTCAGATAGGGTTATTACAAAAAAATCAAAGATTAATAATATAAATGTGAATATAGATCAATAATGTATAATGTCACAAGAACAGTGTGTGTGTGTGTGTGTGTGTGTGTGTGTGTGGAGTAATCAAGTTTTACGCCCCAGTCAAGAATTCTTTTGCTTATATCATGAGGGTCAGTTCAGTGATGGTGGAGTGAACCAGGGTGTCTGATCTTCAAGCAAACCGACAAATTTTCACACAAATGTCTTCCACGATGGATATGAACCTAGGCAGTAAGAGATGCTGCAATCCTTTAGTGCACACTTGAAACCACTCAGCTGTCAAGGCCCAGGTATATTGTGTGTGTGTGTGTGTGTGTGTGTGTGTGCTATTTAAGGACTATTTTAAGACTAATGGTGTATTGGTGAGACTTTAATAAATATATGTTTTAATCCTTGTGTCAAATCATTACAAATGACAGCCACTGTCATTATTATGACATACCAGTAATAACAGTTATGACACATAAAGATTGAACTCTTGGGACAAGCATCATTTCATTTTGTTCAAATTTATTCTTTACAGAATGTAATTTCTCGGTGGTTAAAAGCCTATGGAAACAATACTACTGGTGAAATTGCTCCATTGGACCTATTAGCACTAGAGACAATGTTCATGTATTCCTTGCAGATGGAGCACATAGTTACATGGTTATTTACAGAATAATGATACAACAACACATAAAATACGAACTTTTATTGGTTCAACTAGTATATCACAAGAAAACGTTTTCCCATGATGCATTTTACCTTAATTACTACAAAATAACAAAGATGCCCAAAGTTCAACAGCTCTAAACAACTGGCAGCATGAGACTTAAATGAATAAACTTAATATTATTTTTGCAATTATATTTGTTTTTAGAGATTAAGAACTCATTGTTTATTTTTAATTGCATCATTAAAACTGTAAAGTTACTTTGAACATAAATTCTAAACCTATTAAATAAAATGGATTGGTAATGGTTTCTGTACAATTTGTTACAAATAATTTCCAATACTGACACGGAGGCTGACATGTTTTATGTTTTACTCTGGACAATGACAAGTTTAATAACCATTATGCGATCAATAGATTATCCTCTAAAACTAGATATGTCAATTCTCTTCTTAAATCTTTACAAGTAAGGTTAGAAAATTAGAATTTATAAAGTGTGTATAAATCAATAGTTGTACAAGATGATAAGGGAGAATTATAATGTGTATATCCTGTTTACTGTTAGTCACAGCTAGAACATTCTCAATACTCATGTACATAACATACACAACACAGACATGTGCATGTACGAGGAACTCATTTAACACACATTAAAATGAATGTGCAAGGGAAAAACTCTAATAGAATAATGTACATAATGTCAAGATTTCTTATTTTGCCCTCGACCACAGAAGAGGTTATACAGGTCGTCATTAATTAAAGGTGCTCATTCACCTAACCTAAACAAAGCACTGTACCCTATTAGCAGATTTGTAAAGTTTCAATACAAACTACCATCTGTGAAAATTTAAATACTGATATAAAAATAGCAAAATCAAATCCTTAGTGCTACAAATTGGAAGAAAACCATAAAACATAGTTTTCAGAGAGAGAGAGAGGAGAGATGACCCATTTTAAGTTGGACTTTTAAAATAGTTTCACAGATAAATGTTTCCAGGGTTTAATATTGAATTTCATTAAAAGTTTAAATATTTGTTCATGCCAATATTTTATGGCTATAAAAGTTTAATCAATGGTCTCTTTATTCCAGGGTATAAAGTCCTATACAAACCAGCAATAAAGATTCTATGATCTATGCTCAACCCTTCCTATCAAATATCACCCATTTTATCTAACAACATAAAATTTGTTTATGTACAACAACAATTTTTAACTGTCAAAATTCCATTTAATAAGTGACATTTAAAACTATATAGGGAAGGTATGACAAATAACAAAAAGTCCTACTATTATCTTTTTTTAAAATCAAAAGTTCATAGTTGAAAAAGCAGACAGTGCTTGTGAGTGCAATTATTAACAGTATATTTACAGGGGTTTTTTAATTGGATGTCCAAGGCCAAGTTTACTTGTTCATGCAAGTATGTGTAATTACTAAAGTCTATTTAAAATATCCATATGAGAGAGAGAGAGCAACAAATAAAGTGCTTCAGATAATGTACCCAGTATACCTTTGCCTAGCCCTTTTGGCAATGAATAATTAGGGTCCTTAATTTCAGTGCTAGTGACAAGGCTTGGCTGGTTGGTTTACATCACATCATCAATTTTTTAACCATTTGCAATGAGACAATTTATTCTTATCAATCTCAAGGATTAATCCTAATACAAATTTACGTTAGTTCATGCAAGTATTTTTGTTCTACTTTGTACTAGAACACATTTACAGTGACCTTAAGAGTGCTAGTACATTTGCCCACAGTGTCTAAGATAAACATCACAGATCACTGGTAAAGAGCCAAACCAGTAAAAGCCTACAACCAAGAAATATCCTTTTTCTCTTGTGGTCGACTCACTGTAGTGAGATGCTGCCTAATTCCTTTTTCTCTTGTGGTCTACTCACTGTAGTGAGATGCTGCCTAATGCCTTGTGGTCGACTCACTGTAGTGAGATGCTGCCTAATGCCCTATTTGGCCACCGTGGTGTTGTACATTGACAATTGGCTCATAACATAATTAAGTTTGATTTACTAGACCACTTCACTTTTGATTAGTAAATTAATATCTTGCTTGGCAATATGTTGGACTTGACACAAGACTAGCCACAAGATACAGAGGTTGTAACGGGGATAATCTCATGATACTATATATACATTAACTAAACAATGACCGACACAAACCTCCTTACATATGTAACTAATAAACGACAACATTTGTCCCTGGCAAACTTCCTAATTGCCATGACATTTGTACTACAACCACTGTAACAATTCTGTGCAGTATAATTCCAGCAGTTGTAAAGGCCTAAGGTTTCAAACCATTAACAACCAAAATCACTGGAATATAGTGAATGGCATCCAAATAAATGTACTTTTTCTGGAGTTGCACAAAATTAGACAGCAAATAACAACCACTATTAATTTTACTTCCAAGTTTCTCTATTCAATGATTATTTTTAATCTCATACTGGCCAGACAAGACTGATATAAAAGCTGTCTGATGTAAGGTTCATCAAGAATAACTTAAAATTGCTGATGTGATATTAAGCAACATTCAACCAAACCTCTGATGTAAGGTTAAATAACATCTTATTTATCTTTTATGCCCATGTGTTACCCTGCTATGAAACCTTCCCTAAATGGTGGCAAGTGGTGAGTGACCTAGTTATGTGAACAATAACAAGCTTAGTTTAATGAGGTAATTTACATGACAATGGATTAAAATTCCTTTTACAACACTTTAATAGATGACAGTGCTGGATCTCAGAGAGAAGAAAGCCTATTAATGTTATAATGTAAATCAGTTTAAATCCTGCCATATTGGTAAAGCTAGCCTGCTGGGAGATTACAATAGTCTTCCAGTTTAATGAGCATCTTTTGTGTGTGTTATATCCCTCTAGACACCCTGCAGAGAATTTTCAATACTTTCCCAATTCAACACAAATCTTCTTATTGTACAGCTACTAACAATAAATCAATGTAAATTGATCAATTCTGCAATTTTACTTCTTTGATATGCAAATTTGCCTTTCCTGGGCTTACCCAGGCTATTATGTCAACAACAACACAGCAGCAGACATGTCTTTGAAGAATTTCATTGTCTGCATAATTTGTAACAATATCTTTGTTCAGTTTCTGGATCCAAAAATAAGGTTTTCAGGGGAAAACCTATCGAGAATGCTATGTGCACTGATAGCATATTGCATAAGGAAAGAAAGGCTCTCAGTCATATCAAGCAAACCAACCTGACTCATCAAAAAGACCTGCTAATATAATTTCATATGTTGTTCAATATCTTTTGACAAAACAGTCACAAGTCAATTTCAATTTTTATAGAATTCCAATATTTCTTGATTTATTTGAAATGTTGATACATCAAATATTAGCATTTATTATACAAGAAAAAATGTTAAAATGGAGGAATGCAATATGTATGTACTGAGCAACAATATTCAATAGGAAAATACAATTAAAATGCCTTGAAATTTCATTGTTTATGTTTTAATAGCAATATGATGTCAAATCACATAGAGTGGGGTGGGTAAAGAGAAAGTTAAAATTGCAGCAGGATGAAATATGACCACTAAAACATGGCTGTCATAGTATTTTGTACAGGCTTTTGTACATTTGGTGCTATAGATAATTAAAGTTAGTGTTATTACTGTAATGCGGTAATACATATACTAGTAACTAAAATGTTTTTTACTGAGAATTTAGATCTGAATTAATGACACCTTTAATATGCATCAAGAAGAAAAGTTAAATCTTAATTTTAAATGCAATGTTGTTTAACAACAATTACTTCTTTTATGAAAATGTAAAAAAAATTCAGGTAACATGCTTTATATGGCTTAAAATGTAATGCACATTACATGAATACAAAGAACTCATTGTTATATTAACTGACATTTTCCTGATGAACAGGGTTGTAGATTGTAAATCTGAATAGATATCCCTTTTTATGACATAGCAATGGCAAAACAGCAAAAATTTAAATCTTATTTCACAGTCAGTAAACCCTAGACGACAGTGCTAACTTTGATGAATACCGTAAATAATGATCATCATTAAAAGTTGAAATTCAAGTTACTGCCGGAACATAAAAATCTATCATTATAACTCATGTCTTGGGACAAAAAGGGCTGATATTTAATCAATAACATGCTGAAGGGAAAAAATTGAAGCGATAATGTAATTTTTCATGTAATTTACACACTGTGACTGGTGTAACTAGAACAGATTACATCAACACTTTTTATCAGCAGACAATACAAAATCTTTAGTAACCATAGCAACAAGAATACACATAAATGGATTTTTCTTTTATTGACTTGTTTTCATCCTGTCTACTTTTGAGTACCTTATTGATTTCTTTCAGTTTTTTGTGGGATAATAAAAAACATGTTATGCCTGCATTAGCACATTAAACATGTTTTTATGAATGCTGAATCACAAGAGATGTTAGTTAACTGACAAGATGGTATTTTTGTTTGTTATTTACTGATGCAATACATTTTAACCAATTATAAAGGCACCATGGTGTTTACATACTTTAACCCTATAAATGTAGTGGGGTAACCCTACTTCAACCATCTAGAGAAATTAAGTAGTTATGGCTGGTACATTCTTCCCAGTATCAAGATGTCACCAGAATTCTGGCCAGTGGCTCTATATAGGATCATTCTTTCTCTTTTCTTGTGTACACTCCCCACCCCTTGTGTATGTAGATATGAGAGAGAGGGGGTGGGTGGGGTCAGACACTCCCACTTTGTGTCTGCATGGCGCATGCCAGTGTAGGCATAAATGAGAGTGTGTGTGTGTGTGTGTGTATAAAACCACAAAAATCCTTGACCTCTCTCTTACCACTTCAATATAAGTGAGTCATCAGCCTATCTCATGACTGACTGACATCCACACAATATATTACTATATCTACTACTGATTTAATTCTACATGTATATTAACAACAACAGATTTATATATATATAGTGTGTGTGTGTGTGTGTGAGAGAGAGAGAGAGAGATATTAAAAACATTGAATGAGACAAACATAAATTTAAAATTTATTGTCTTTCCTTTTTAAAATATTATTTCCTGAAGACAAATAGGTGAGTCAAGAATCTATAAAGTGTAAAATAAATAAATCAACTAACATGAAATACACATGTACTAACATACCAAAGAATTAACTGATTTTTCTTTCTTCAATGTAACAGCTGCAGTAAGGTTAAGATATCCCAATAACACAACACACCATATTCATCATCATCATCGTTTATGTTAAATAATTCTTCAGAGATTCTGCAGATCTAATCCACTCACTTTTATCTAGCAGTAGGGGATGTCTTTTTTATGGAAATTCCACAAGCAGACAGGAGAATAATTACAAGTCAACTATACAATAGTATCTGCAGCTGTTCTTATTACCATGGAAATAGTTTCTGCCTTGTATAAATTGGTCATTAAGTATAAATGGCCAGCTAGTGTGATGATGGTGTAAATTTAGATTTGACTTGACAATAAAGATTGATTTATTATTCAGATAAATGAAGCTTGTTGCATAATGAGGTTGACACTGTATATATGTATATATCAGCAGGGTGCCTGCCCTCAGGCCTGACAATCTACACAATATCCTTTAGGTAGATACACATACACACATAGCACTAATTACAACATTAATCTAACAACAGGTCAAATGTGTAATAAACAAAGGCATGTGAACCACAACAAAATTAACCAGGGGCATATGACCAAATTTAAAACAGTATAAGTGCTAAAATGGATACCAAAGAATCGGGTAGAAACAAGGCAGGAAGTAATGCCCTAAGAGCTGCAAGACTTTGGTTATGTAGTTTAAGGGATCCTGTGTGAACCTATTGCTCATAACAAAGGTATTGTTTGACCTAGTAGTAGAAATACTGTTTGTTAGAGGAAAAAGGTCCCCATATGAACCCCTTTTGTTTCCAATGCCTTGGTTGCAAAATGTTAGAGCACATTGTTTCTAATGACTGGCCTAATTATACTTTGATTCTAACAGTACTAGGAGAAAACACCTGTCAACAGGTTTGTGAGGTCTAGGAGATCATCATGACCAAAAATGTTTGAGTTGCTCAGTGGCAAAAACACCTGTCACACTGTGAGAGGTCCTGAGTACAGAGGATCCTGTTGCATTAAGAGATCCTAAGGCTATTACCTGATTATGATTGATTTTGTCAATTGCTCAGAGGTGAAGTACTAGGATTGACCTAATTAAAATATGACTCAAAGAAGTAAGGAAAGTAGGAGTCTACAAGCATGGTGGTAAAACACCTGCAAGATGGTGTCTCAGGTGTGACCCTCATATCTACATGATTGGATTACTACATTACATATATGTTTACACATTATTGAGGTTAACCAAAACAAATAATATCCTCAATTTTACACCAAAGTGATTAAAACACCCGATATGAGAGATGTAAGGTATATATAAATATCTTTAAGACTGAAATACTTAAGTTATGACTATCATATAACGATTTACATGTGCTCTCTCCATTTACCTAGAAATCCATTAACACGCAATCCCTAAGTCTGCTATGTTGGCTTTAAAAACTGTGTAAGTGTTTACCTGAAAAATTTTCTGTCCTATCTTATATACCTTTACAAGGTAGGGTTTTTGTCTGAGATAATTCAACTTCACAAGATTAAAATGCAGTTGGTTTTTTTAATAGACAAAATGCCCTTGTAAATGGAATAAAATTAGTCAGCCAAGATAGAAGGGGAACTCATACATATATAAACCGTCTTTTACCTGATAACAATCTTGTGTACATACTATCTGTCCTATGGACTGGTTTTTATGACGTCAATAATTTAAATAAAGGATTTTTTTTATCTGAACTGTAATATTCTAGATTAAATATTGACTCTTAATATCAGAGTTTGGTTTTTTAATCTTGTACAGTTTATATTACATTCTATTATTCATTCATTACATAATAAATGAATTAATTCTGATCCATTTAAAAACCCAGGTACCATTATCGTTCATCATACAAAATGGTACTTGGAGGGAAAGATGTACGCATACCCACAAGAGGTATACAATTTAGGTAAAGTGTGACCCTGAGGTGTTGAATAATGTTAAAATAACAAGTATAAAAGTGTAATACTTATAGAATCTCCCCTCAGGATATCCATTACATTTTTTATATTGTTCTGTTATAAACATTCAAATAAATAAAGTGGAATGACACAGCTATTTTGTCAGTTATCACACTAAATCAATAAATACAATTTTATTTACCTGTAAGAATTAGAAGGGATAATTAGACAATCGCACCTGCCATTAAATCACGGATCTTAGCACTAAGGTGTGGACAACTTCAAACAAATATTTATGATTGTTAATGAAGCACAAACTTATGCAATGTGTGTGAGAGAGAGAGTGAGAGAGAGAGAGAGAGAGAATGAATTTCCTATATCTACAATACAAAAATTTAGTTCTACATAGGAGGTAGGATTCTTTAAAATTTACATGAAAAGAAAATTGTTCATCATGTGACCAGTGACTGTACACCACAATTAGGTGACAACACTGGGACTAAGATTATTAGATCCTACAAACAATGGATTGTGCAGTTTTCCAGTTTTCTCTTGCACACCAAGACCCCAAAAACTAACATTTAAGAGTGGAGTGGAGTAATGTAGTTCTAAGCCACTGTCAAGATTCTTTACTAATGTTGAGCAATCAGTGCTAGGATGGCTGTGAAAACCAGAGTGCCAGGAGAAAATCACATTAGGATCCATCCAAAGTGGTATTCTGAACTAGGCATTAAGAGGCGCCATTTCCATAAGTGCAGATTTTAAACCACTGAGGCCCCCTTACTATTAACATTTAAACTGTTACTTAATATTACGATTCCTCTAAAATCCAGGATAAATAAACAATAAAGGTTTTTATGATATAGATAACAAAGATAACTTACTGTATTTTGTTGTTGTTCTTTATCCTTATTAGCGACTTGTCTTGTTGGTCGTCTCCTGGGTGCTATACCAACTTCTACTCCACGTAATATTGAATCTACCACTGAAATTGAAATATGTCAACATGTAAGTAAAAGTACTTTGACTCAGCAAAAAAGTCAATCAAAACTAATTATCTGGTGGAAAATCCTTAAAACTGGCGAGGTTATAATGTAAACATTCCGAAAAAAATGACACATTAAAAAATCTATAGATTTACCACAAAATATCCGATAATAAATTCATAAACGTCCCAATGTCTAATTTATGTAAAATTGTGTCTAAAATAGACCATATTTACAAATATACACAGATTGTGGACAGTGAGCAGCGAATGTTGCTTGCTTTTCTGTCAAGGTATGATGACTGTAGATATGACAGATGTCTTGTCAGATATGTATACTGACAAGCCTTCAGGCTACAGTAAAATCACCATATATATATATATGTATGTATGTATATATATATGTATCCTAGTCATGATAATAACCACTGTAATAAATACATCACAATACAGTAATAACAACAATAAGTCTCTTAACAGTAACACTGTATGACCTAAAAATACTTTACACTACTTAGATCATAAAGACACTAGAGTCATGTCTATCCCATCTCCATTTTACAACCTCATCTCTAAAACAAATTTTTCCCTTTTACAGCCCCTACCCAAAACAATATTGAATAAAAATATTTTTTGTAAAGTCTCAAAAAAAAAATTAATGAAGACAAATTTACAATTATCCCAAAGGATTTTGTTAATATGAAAGGGAAAAAAGGCCAGAGAGGGGTAAAAATGCAGCATCATACCTGATTGAGACAAAAATCCTTAAAATATACAGCGGCAAAACTACAAACAGATTTAAACACACAAAATAACAGGGAAAAATTCCTTAGTCAACATGTGAATAGATAATAACATAATACACTAGGGCTGTTCACACTGTCTAGTAATATAACACTACTTCTTTTGTACTCAAGGTCACAGAGGTCAAAGCCAGTAAAGATTACAGCCTGAATACTGATACATAACAGATCAAATCCTGCCTAACAAGCTGTGTTACATACAACATTAATGATCATGTGATTTGTAGATAATTTGGCAGTACTATCAGTACACAGAATGGAGGTACAATCTACAGAGTTTATTTATAGTTAATCAGATTACAGGTACACCACACATACATACAATATAATCAAAGCCAGGTAAAGCTTCAATCAATACACATGAAATCATTAAAATAAGTCTTATATCAACATGTTACAACCCTCCAGAAGATTGGGCATACTCCAGAAGATTGGGCATACCCTCCAGAAGATTGGGCAAATTTGTAATTAAATACAGTGACATTTCAATATCCTTGCTAGGGGCCTCGGTGGCTGATTGCTTTACATGCCTCTCACCACCTAGGCTCAAACCCCACTTGAAACAAATCCTTGAGTGAAAAAGTTTGTCAGCTCACTTGCCAAAGGCCAATGGTTTTCTTCAGGCATTTAGAGTTTTCTCCACCTTCTCAGAACTGACAACCTCAATATAACTGAAAGAAATCTTTATTTGGGCATGGACTCAATTCCTCCACTCAAGAAAGAAATTGCTGTTTCTCATGTAATTGGGTGAAGGGTATTAATGCCAAGCACACATGTATTCAACCTGTATTTGTTTTTGGAAATTGAAAAATACCTTTGCTCACATGGATGAAACGGGTCCTATATTATGACAACAAACAAATAACATCTTTCTCTTACAAATTATTTAAGATCTAGACTAAAATGTCAAAATATTGCCAACTTGAGCTCCAGTCTACACAGCAACTTTGTTTAAAATCTAGAATATTGCCAACTTTAGTGCCAGTCAACACAGCAACTTGTACATTACATCTTGATGTAGATTGAGTGCCAACACTAATTAAAGTTTTTATCCTCTTAAGGAGAGATATAGTCTAATTGATCTACTAAGCTTATACTTGTCACAGTGCTTCAGAATCAAATACTGGGGTAGGGGGTGTTTAAAATGGTTTAAGAAGTTTAGCATTTACTCTTACGTATGACAATGTTGCAAACATCTCATTTTAGATACAGGCACTGATGGTCCAATGGTCAAAACTAGCATTTATTAAGAACTACTGGAAAATCTAGAAATTGAGTGAAGCATGTTGAAAATGTTTTGGTTTTTTTTTCAGATGCTGCCAACAAGTGTTTAAAGCTGAAAAATGTTTATTTCATATGGTAGCACTAGGTGCCAACATGTTGCAAATTGCTTATTGTAAATGCCGACATGAAGCAATTTTGTACCAAGCTACCATGAAGCAATTTTGTACCAAGCTACCGTTAATATTCAGGAAGTAAAACATCTATTTGAGACATGATCACTTCCACATGAATACAGAAAGGATTTGAACCATAATTAACTGTCTTTTCACTTTTTTATAGAGCAGATATAGGATAGCTCTTGGCACTGATATATATGACAGAGAGCTTCAAGAGCAGACATATTACATACAATCAATATATCAGCCACATAAAAAACTAATTGAATTCTCTCTATTACACTCACCAACAATAAATTACTTTGCTAGACAACCAATGATATCTTTTATCACAGATATATGTTTTTCTTTCATGAATTATAACAACAAATCACAAGGTGCCCTCTACCAGTGTTACACTGTATCATGAAGTACAGTGATAGGGTCACCTAGCATGATTAAGTCATAAGGTCACATGGCCCAAAACCCACATGATTAAGTGATAGGGGTCACTATGCCCATAACACACATGATAAAGCAGCACAATAGGTTTGTGGCTCTAGTACATTGGTTGGCTACATCTCATCATTAATCTCATGGTAGAAGTCAAATATGCAGACAACTTGAGTCACAAGCATGAAAGGATCATCCTACATCTGGAGATCATTACCATGATTGTCTTTGCACTAACCAGTGTTTTATTTTTGTTCTGTTTTCTTATTTTACGGATCTTTCAAGAGTATGAATATTTGGATAAAATTTGGTGAATAATTTTAGATTATAACATGACTTGTAATTTTCTTCCAAAGGAAGAAGAAATGAAACCATGTATTCTTAAACATATATGGCTGTTCCACTGGTTTGTTCCTCTCCCGATGACATCATCAATGCTACTTTACAATTTGGTGATTTTGTCATGAAGTAAGTTTGTATTGTGATGTAATATACATTAAAAATATTCACTTCAAATGGTGTTTACTTGATAGAAGAAACAGCCAATAAACACATCACAAACAACCCAAGGAACAAGTTACGGTATACTGAATTAAATATGCTGTGCTGTCTGTCATATATATTTTGAAATGATCAACCTTTTCACATGTTTTTTGTCCAGTAATGCAACGACCAGAATGCACCTACAACAAAATAATTCACTTGGTGGTTTTGTCACCTCATAATTTATTCCACCACATGTACACTTTGGTTACTGCATTACTGGGTGATAAAACACAAAAACATGTTGATTATTTCTTGCTTATTCAATTTCTCAGATTATTCTCTTTTTTTCTTAATACATGACATTGAAAAAGTGAAAGAAAATCAAATTTTGTTAATGGACTGATCTGTTGGACTTTGGACTTCTAAAAATATAAACAATACCTATAAAACACCAAACATATCCCATTAATACCTTTATTGACCTAAATTTAGATATTTCATTGCTCAACGGTGTTACAAATGGAAATTTATCCATACTATACATTACATTATAGTTGCAAATATCACACTACCATAATTAAATTCCACTTTTATTAAAAAGCTTGTTGTGCCTAAAGCAATTTCAATACTTCAATCACTCAAGTGAGAGGAAAAAATAAACCAGCAATAACATTAACAGCCCACCTCTAATTAGAGAGTTATAAATGGGAAATGGAGCACAGAGAAAGGAAAAATCAATACACAGTAAAGCTATCTGATCTTGATAACAGAGACTGAAATTGAAAAGATCTCTCTGAATTAAATATCTAGACAGGATATAATGGCATCAAACAGAATTAGTAATAAGGAAAAGAAAGTAGCATGGAGAAAAATCAATATAACACAAAGTACAACAGCTCATCCATAATAAAGCCATTGAAAATAGGGTAGTAAAGAGAACTAAAGCTGCCAGAAACTGTGCCAATACAACTAAACATTCCAACAAAGGTATGCTACTGCAGCTTTTGTTGGTATTTATGACATTCTTACAAAAAACAAGCCAATAATATTAATAACAACACTACACTCAGCTACATAATATATGTTATTGTATATTCTGAAATTGATACCTATCATTATCTGCAGTATAATATAACTCTGTCATAGTTATTAAATATAAAACAATACTGTGGTACACAACAAAAATGTTCTGAGCAATATTATCATAAACTGCCATCAAATTTGCAAAAGAGGTGGGGTATAAAAATAGAGATAGCATATCAGTAAACAGGTTTTAATGTATTCAGGAATTCAAAAAAAATTAAATAAATAAATAACGGAGAGTGGAGTTGTTTGGTTGATGCTGTTGCTTCATTCTGTTTGACATAAATCTGCATGTTTATTTACAGCCAATTATTGTCCTCCAAAACAAGGAAAAGGACAAAATCTTCACTTTCTTGTTGCATGAATAAATGTTGATGTATATTATGTCTAGAGAAAGTCTTTAACTTCACAATAAATGTGATAAGAACTTATAAGATTACTGTCAAAATTCTCAAACTCTGACAAAATGTGTAATAATATCAACAACTCATAAACATATCCATCCAGGAAAGAAAATAAACATGGAAAAAGTAAACAAAGAATGCGAAATCTTAAATAACAGAAATCAATAAAAACAAGGTCAAAAAACAGCTAGCTATGAATAAAACAGAGTTATATTCTGTCATAAAAACAGCCAGAGACAAGCAGCAATGGCATGCCATCTGCATTTTATAGCTACATCTTGTTTTGGAAAATTTCCATAAAAATGTTTATCTATATCTGATTGTTGGTATTCTGTTCTGGCACTGAATGGTGTACAGGTACATCAACAGTATATATACAGAATTAGAACACATGTATGTAACAAAGCTTTCTATCCCAGGCAGCCAACACACACAGCAGTGCTGCAGTGTAAGAAGTCTTTCTACATGGTAATCAGAGTAATACAGGCTTTAATACTGACAGATGTTGTAACTGACATATACATAATATCAAGTAAAGGGCAATAACAACTCACTTTTATTATAAACCTGACCTATTTCTCCAGAAGGATATCCTTTCAGTCTCCTTCTCTGGAGAAAAGCCAAACATTATCATCATCAAACAAGATAGAGACTTATGAATGTTGAGTTTGTACTAGCTTAGCAAGAAGGATAAAAACATTACGTATGTGATGTATCTAAATATGAAACTATCTATTTTGGTTTGTGAAGTGGTATGATCTCTGATTTCTTACTGGCAAATCACCAAACATAAGGTAGTAAAGTAATTAGCTAAATCAATCTGTTGTTGTTGATGATCAACAAGCTGGAAGTAGTCTTTGATAGTTGTGACGACAGAACATAAACAATGGCTGTTGTCAGTCATAAAGACTGATTTGAATTAAAAACCACACTGATTATTTATTTTTAATGGAAACATAATATTGCATATGTATATGGGATTACATAGCCAAGACCAATCTTAAAGTTCTAGACAGGGATCCTTTCATGTTGATTGAAAAAAAAAACCGTAATTAAAAGACTGTCATGGCTGACTAAATGAACATATGTAACAGAGCTAGAGCTAGAAAATTTAGTGTGTATTTTCAGATACTTCACTCTTTTTTACTCTATGTATACAGAAAATGAATGAAGGGCAAACTTCTGAAAGACATATATTTTAACACCTATTTATTGAGATTATTAGCCATTTACATTTCGCCAGTACTAACAGGGCAAAGTACACAAAGGTTCAGGTCTTAAAGTTTACAAATTTGAATAATGCCCCAGGATAAAGTCAATAAATAGCATTAATAATAATGCTCTTGATCCAGGTCAATAAACAATACACATAATATACATTAGAGAATGGTCAGTTTGGACTTGTAGGTTTAGGAAAATTTTGGTCAATATAATATAGAAAGATTGCATTGATTGGGCTTGTTTAATTGTGGAAATATTTGATTATTATGGTACAGACAACTTGTGATCAACCAACTCTGGAATGACAGATAACAATTTTGTTATTTCTGTTTGCCTCAAGTCTATCAGATATTATCAACAGGTTGGCAATCAAAACATAATAAGACTACAATAATTTATATCAATTTAATATTAAAAATAAGGTCAATACATACATCAATGCAATAAAATTGTTTGAACACACACGACAGTACGATTACTTTGAAAGCATTGCTTTAGTTGAGTCAGTCCATAGTCTAGTCAATTTGAACTCATTAGATGTCAACAGATAAACATGTTCCCTATTTTTAACTTGTAGCTGTGTCTGTGCAGTGAGGGCTATTCATTGCATCATGCTTGATGGGACTGGGTGCTACAAAATCTAGTCATTATTATATTATAAACAACCAAAAGAAAGACATATTGGTTAAACTCCTCCATAAATATTAATTTCATTTCTTTTCATCACACTGATCAGATCTAGTTGACTGGTGGGGACACATATCATTTCTTGTGGGTTCCATATGAGTCTAAATTCATTATGATATGACCTTACAGAATGGTTTACAACCTTCCAAATGCATCATGGACATATGTATACATATATTTAATATATCTTAACAGATTGCTTTTGCATATACTGGTATATAACATGCCCTCATGTTCCACTCTTAGAGTGGCAGAGGTTATTTATTTTGAAATACTAGTAAATGAAATGAAATGAAACAAACATGTATGTGCTTAGAAAAGCAGATAATGTACTTGTGACCTTCATAATGAACAAAAACCAGTTTAGGCCAACCATGGCTCTGAATAAGCAGATCTTAATATCAAAACACAAGGTATTGACTCTCTTGTGTAAACACTGTATACATTTAAAGTAAAAAACCTTAAAACCCATTATGTAAATTAGAAGTATTATAAATTCACCTCATAATATTAGTCAGGTAAAAAGAGAGCTTAAATTCGTTAATTTACACACACTGAATTGTAAAGAAAATTCTTTCTTCTTATTAAGTCTTAGAATTAAATTGTTCAGTCATTTGACCTAGCGTCTGAATACATAAAAGGGACTAATGAATTCAGATCAGGTTTAACATCTAACTGAGCTGGTATAAAACCTAAAACTGCTTTACAAAATGAATAAATGTATACCTAATTAAAATATATTCTGTTTATACAACCTTAAAACTAAGTAACATGTTGGTTTTAAGACATGTTCTAAATTTATTATTTTTGCAATCTCTCTCTCTCTCTCTCTCTCTCTCTCTCTCATTAAATGTCCGAGTTCAAAATACCCAGGGTATGAGGTAAGAACGATTGATTTTATATTGGGACCATTGAAGTCCAGTGGACCTGTCACATTCTACCTGGATAATACTGCTTTTTTCTATTTGTATGGACCTTTCAAGGATGATGTACAAGACTTGGCAAAAATAAAAGCAAAAGGTCCAGAACCTTTCATTGCAAAACATAATTTTGAGCCTTGTGTGTAGATGGATGTTGTAAGAATCATCTAATAGTTTTAAACTTGGTTAAGCAAAGATCATTTTATTTTGTTAATGTAAATGCATGTTGAAATCAGGTATGTGCAGTTAGGAATTTCTTAACAGCTAATAACATTTACACCAGAAAGTAAAAGACTTTTGGAATTTTGTGTTAGAAAACCATAACAAATGTTTATTTATTTATAATTCCATTCTATTCACTGCTGGAAAGGTGATTAAATGATGTGATTTTTTGTATTTTTTATGTTTAACTTGTTATTAGGTATTCATGTGATGTTATTTAAAGACGTAAATCCAATTATAAACATTACTAAGCAGGAGCTGAACTTTAAGACATATAATTAACGCTGAATCATGGTTATATAGTATGTAAATAAACCACACACATTTCATGTGATCCTTTTATAAAGTAATTCACCCCTAAACTGAACCCCTACTTCTGATAGAGATCTGTGATCATTGGGTTTAACAGTAAAACTTAAAGTTTAAACAAGAGACACCTAAACCTGAGCCCTCTAATGATTGACTAGGTACAACACAGAGTCTATAACTATCATTTTTAAAACAAATCCCTGTAAATTGAACACTTGTGTTTTTTTAAAACAATTTTGCTCCTAAAGTGAACCCCTTACTTGAGTTACAAATCTTGACTGTATTATCTCCTGTACAATTATCGTGTTGACTAATGGGTGCATACTACTTCACATCTTAGTGCAAAATCATTAAATCAATGTATAAACCAGTTTTTATCATGTAACTTATTTCCAGTCTGTTTATATTACAACATTTACTGCTAATTTTTTCTGTAGAAATGTTATTCACTCATAAATATTACACTTCATCATAAATTACAAATAATTCTTTTTATAATGTTCAAAATTGTTAAAATTGGACATTTCCTTTTCTCTTTTACTTTCATTATTTTAGGTAAAATCAAGTAATTTTTAGCAGAACTTATTGATTTTCTCATCCAGAACACTTAACTTTACAGGTTGAGCTCCAAATTTGTTCAAATACTGAATAGACAACCCCAATGAATTCAGATATTAAGTGTTCTCATGAAAGTCTAAGCTTGCTATAAAAGATTAGTATTTTTGTACAGTAATGCTTTTATCATCAGCAATTTCTGTCATGATTCAGGCTCATAAAATAACTTGACTGCTAGAAGGTTTTGGCAATGTTATAAAGTTTCTGATCAATCATGACGTATAGTCAAACCACATCAAAGGCTAACCAAAACTTCTCTAGTACTTGGAATACAACCATTGTCTGATGGTCAGATAGATATAGTGTGTCCATTTTTAAAGGAGAAGGGGATAAAAAGAATACAATAGGAATATTTCCCTCGAATCTAGTCAAATTCATGCTCAAGACCTAAAATAACTATTTTGAATAAAGAATAAAGAAATTTGAAAGCTAAAACAAACCAAACAAATATTGAAAACTTATTCAATTTGAATAATCTTGATAGCTTCTCAAAACCACAGCAACTGAATTTCTGTTTGAGATTTGCATGTAATTTACAAGCCAAGACTTTTTATATTTTTCTGTTAATGGAAAAAACTCCATCAATAATGTACATAAAAGCTTTTCATTTCCCAGAACACAACATAGCATCTTAAATAGGGTCCTCAAAGCATTTTCTTGACAGGAAAAGCATCAAGAAGAAGATTTTTCTTTCACAGAATATTGATTGGGATTTTCTGTGTCTGCTTTATAAAACAGAACTAATCAAGCCTGTCTTTTGGGACAATATAATCTCCATAAAAGCTTATTTAATCAATTTGGCAACAATGACACATGTCTGAGTAACCAAAATGCTTAAAATCAATGTCAATACCAAGCAGTAACTTCCTCCTCCAAATAAAACTGAGTCAAATTGAAGCTGAAAAGCTGCTGTAATTAATGCATACATTAATCAGTGTCATTAATTCTCACATTAGCCATGTCATCAAAGAGACTAAAGATGACTATTTCTCTCTAGATATTTAATGACTAAGTGAATACAGAAATTACAATTAATTATCTTCATCATCCTGGCAGTGTTTGCAGTGTCTGTCTGTCTACATAATGGAATTTAGATTTTGTGTAAATGGTTAATATTTCAACCAATCAATGATGCTATTCTGGGGTTGACATCAATGTTACTATGAGTTTAATAACACAGGCTTTGTAATTATCTATTTGGAGACTTTTCTCTCCAGAAGGGTGAAGCAACAAACAAACAGGAAATTTTCCCCTGCCAGTAAGAGTATGGCAATGAATGCCAAACTAGTCAATACACCATTGTAATAACTGCTAAGCAAATCCTCCATCAGAAATGGTAGATTAATTAACACATAATTAAGAAATAATCTCAGCTTTCACAGATAAAGTTCAACAAACAGATTTCTACAAGATGTGTTGTCACAATCATGGACCAACAATGATCAAAATAACATTAACTTCACAAGAGATTCCCAAAACACATAACATCAAAGAATACCACCATTTGGAATAAGCCATAAGATGACACCAAGAATTAGCTAACAAATGGCACTGGTAATTAGCTCGGAGACAACAAACAGCAGATGAAACATCAGCAAAAAGCTTACAGAAGAAATTCAGAATCAAGTCAATATACATTATATCAGCACTAAACAAAGGCAAGTAGGTAAAAAATTTAACACAGAAAACTTACCCCCATCATCAATGAGTCGCATCTGAATAAGTGTAGGATCTTCATTGTGTTCTTCTAAAACAGTATCGTCTGTAACAGCTAGAGTCTGGAATGAAACAAAACAATCAAAATTAAACTTCAGAAAGTGTAATCTATTGACTTACAGTGCAAAATCATGTCAGTTTTTACCAGTATGTCCCTCTTGATTTATACACATCTGTGGGTCAGTTGGATATGTTTACACCAATAACTGCTGATTTTCCTTGGCAATCAACTGCTGCTGAAATAAAAAGGTAATTCTTTCCACACCAGCTGTTACATATTTCCCCATTGCTGGTACATGTTTTGTGCCCTACTGTTATATTATTACTTTTTCATACTGTTGACAAGACAGCCAGGAATCAGTGAGACAGACTTTGTTGGGTCATTAAATGTTTAACAGGTTTGGTGTTTTTGACTCCAATGTGAAATAGCAAGCACAACCCTGGCTGGGTCAGTGCTTCTAAAGTTTGGTATTTCAGCATGACAGTAAGAAGTTTAGTGTTTCAGTAAGACAGGCCTTGCTGGATCAGTACCTTATATTTTGTGCACCTTAAAATGGCAATACCAAGTCTGGTGTTTCATTTAAGTCTGACCTTACAAGGCCGGAACCAAGTTGGGCATTTCCATGACCTTGCTGGGTCAGTGCCACATGTTTGTTGTTTCAATAACAAAGGCCTTACTGTTCCAGTGCCATACATATGTTTGGTTTCTCAATAAGATAGGCCTTACTTGGTCAGTACCAATTCTGACATTTCTGTAAGATACACCTTGCTGGTGTCACATGTTTGTTAAAGTTAAACCTTACTGTGCCAGTTATGTAAGATAGACCTTACTGGATCAATGCCATATGTTTGGTGTTTCAAAAAGATAGTCCTTGCTTGGTTATAACCAAGTTTGGCATTTTCACTAAGACAGACCTTGTTGGGTCAGTGCCATATGTTTGGAGTTTCAATAAGATAGGCCTTACTTTAAGTCAGTACCAAGTCTGTCATTTCTGTAAGATAGTAGGTGAGTGCCATAATGCCATATGTTTGGTGTTTCAAAAAGATAGTTCTTACTTGGTCAGTACCAAGTTTGGCATTTTCACTAAGATAGACCTTGTTGGGTCAGTGCCATATGTTTGGTGTTTCAATAAGATAGGCCTTACTTGGTCATTATCAAGTCTGTCATTTCTGTAAGATAGACCTTGCTGGGTGAGTGCCATAATGACATATATTTGGTGTTTTGATAAGATAAGTAACAAGTCTGGCATTTCCATACAACACCTCATGTTTGGTGTTTCAATAAGTCAGACCTTACTTACTGTGCCAGTGGATCAGTATCTTATGTTTGGTGCACCCTACAAGACCAGTACCAAGTCTGGCATTTCTGTAAGATAGACAGACCTTGCTGGGTTAGTAATTCATGTTTGTTGTTTTAGTAAGAAAAACCTACGTCAATACAAAGTTCTGCATTTAGCATAAGGCACACCTTGCTATGTCAGTAGCTCAAGTTTGGGGTTCAGTAAGTATGGTATACTTGGTTATTCATTAGACCTTACTAGGTCAGTATCCATTAGTTTCAATAAAATATCAAGCCTTGCTGGGTCTGAATTATTTCAATCAATATCATTACTATTATCAACATATGAACCAAACAGAAAACCCCAAGGGCCTAAGTAAAAGGAATACATTTAGATCTGACTTACTGATAGCCTCATAGATTTAATGACTTTTTGCTTAACTGTACAGGACAAAAACAATACATCTTACCAGGGACTGTATCAAAATAATCATGTGTGAGTATTTATTATTGGTCGCTGTGTGTCTTTACACTGTACAGTAAGGATCCAGATAGTTGCACAAACCATCATTACAGTTAATTATTTATAATATCTATTATTAACTGTAAAGAGTATAACAATAATTGGTTTATTAATTATAGTTCAATTAATTATTAATTAAGCTTTGTGCAAATAGGCCAAAATATTTTAACTTGTGTGCAGATACATGGAACCTCAATGTCTCCTTTTTACCAATTTGTATAGGAATTTACCAGCCAAACTCCCCCTCTCCCATGACAAATGTTGTTTGATACTATAATTAAGTGTATTTGCACTTTGATCTTTCAAAACACTGTAACAGTCTAAATGATATTTAAAAAAGACTGTGTAAATGCTAAATAAAAACATGAACATGTCTACTGTTTAGCTTAAAAATAGAAATACTGTCACAATTTATTATTTCATATGTTATGTAAGCTCACATTGCCTTTAATTTTTTATGCCTTCATTTTTTAAATATCTATTTTTGGTACAAAATGTACATAGTCACACAAATACAACAAAAAAGCCAGACATTTTTGATTTGCAATTAATTGAAAAACATCATATTACAATTCTAAAAATCGATGTTATGGATCAAATGTCATAATATGACAGAAAATCATCTGTATCTCATCTCGAGTCAGTAAGTATGAGAATACAAACAAACGCCGCCGAGATCAATATCCCAACGACAATGAAGACATAACAGATACTTAAAACATTATACATGAAATTATACAATAAAGTAGTAAAAATCAATTATCATTAATGTATCTCATGATGTATCAAGCCATATTCTGATTGGTTGTCGATAAAAGTATTGCTTGGTCTGATTACAATCCACAAACCCCCCTGCGGTAACATGTGTTTCGTGATCGCAATTCAAATCTGTAACAACGCAACACAGCTTTGTTTTCTGTTAATCTCACAACTTAAAAAGCAGGAAAAAATCAATGTAAATACATTACTGAGATATTGATAACAAACACACAAGTAATATTTATACTATCGACGACTTCAATCTAGACATATCATACTACATTTATAAATATCACACCGCTGTTGTTAACCAACTGATCAATAACTTTACACAATACAAAGTAACGTTTCATTGTCATCGCTTACACAACCTCCAAGGAGAAAATTAATTGAACACAATGTTTACATAGTTTGATCAGAAATAACAACTTTTGAAAGCTTTTATATCCTTTATCAGTTTAATGACATGTTGTATAAGTTTATCAACAAATGTTATGGAAGAATGAAGAATTTTATTAATAACGTCAATTTGCTTACAGTAAAAGTACATGTAAACACAATTAATTCATAAGAACAAACATGGCTGCAGTAATAGGAAACAGATAAGTGGAATGTATTCAGATTTAAAACTGATACAACATGTAATAAATCATAAAGAACTCCAAATCAATAAAATCTATAATGTTATATGTGATAATGGCATTATAAATATTAATGCCAATAGCACACATAATATAGTTTCCTTTAACCTCTATAACTATTGGATGTTCAATGTACTGACAATGTAGATTCTAATAAAACTTTTGTTTCTGGTAAAATTTGGCACAATTGAGCCTGGTCATCATTTAGCTTGTCAAACAACTACTTTTCCAAAAATAAACTCTACATATACAAGGACTCAATTTTAGGTTCAGGAAATCTTTTCCACAAGAAAACCAAATTAAAACTGTATGAAAACATGATTTTCTGCAATCATGTACGGCAGAATTTTGATAAATAAACCAAGAAATTAAAATCAACCAAAGCCTAATTATATTCATGTACATATGAACAGAACCCTATTAATGTGCTTTGTTAAGGACATTATCATTTAATCTTTACTCTTTTCTGTATTCAGTTGTAAAAGTTTGTGACATCTAGCCACATCTATATTCAAATATATATAATTTTATATGAAAATCAAGGTTTATCTTTAAAGAAACCCCAACATGTTCTTGGTGACCTGTATCTTCTGAACAATCCTTAGTTTTTATAGAAATCTACTAGTCAGGTAAAATCTTATATAACAAGAATGTCCCTACTGAACTTTATTGTTTATATTCCTGATCATTAAAAGGGGTACCAGGTAAATATGGTATGGTACAACTCCAATCCCTCCCCCTTAAAATGTCCGATTATCTGATTACTTCGATACAAAGTCCATATTTACCTCTGCATTATTTTTGACTTTATCATAACATCATTAAAATGTTCTTCAATGCGAATTTGAAAGAAAATGGCAAAAATATAACCATTGTTATTCTGTTGGTTTGTGTTTGACCTTTGGGTCCAACTAGATGTTATTAGAAGTCTCATACAACATGTTTCTGTTTTCTAAAATATCCATAGATTATTGGTTTTGTATTTTAAGCTATAATTTTTATTTATGTTATGGTTTAGGTATGTAAACAGCCAACTGATATATTAGCAGGTACAGAGAATTATGGTCTGCTTAATTTAGCAATATAGATTAAAGACAGAAAGAAAATATTACAAACATCAAAGATATGTGTATAAGTCAGTACTTGTGTATATATATCAGCTACTAGCCATCACCTGACAACACTTAAAACATAACTCTACAAAATCATTACTTTTACATCTGTCTATTTAATGGTAAGAAAACACATTCAAGAAAAAGCAATATGATGTTACTCAAGAACTATGTCAAGGGCACTGTAATAGAAACACTCATATTAATGTAAGAAGACAGAATACAAGAGAAATGTGTTGATGATAATCAGCAAGGCTATTTTTGTATTTCTTGGAAGTACAACATACAGCCAGAATAGACAGCAGTACAAATAGACTGATGTTATTAAAGTCAAAACTGGTCAGATTATAGTGAAACTGCATTCAGTCTTAGACCAGTAACAGCCAAAGTGGTCCAATATTCAGAAGCCATGAATCAAGACCAGTAAAATAGTCCTAGTGGTCCAATATATCTGATGCCATCAAAGTAAAAAAAAAAATGTTTCCAATCAGGCAGAATAGATGACTAAACAATATATCAATGATAAATATAGTAGAAAGATAGAAGGAATCAATAAGCACTTGTTTGTGTTGCTGAACTAGATTTCACTGGAGATGTTTATCTAGTCAGGCAGTCTTCAATAACGGCACTAGAAAGCACCTTGAAGTATCCTTTTTAGAACATGCCTGAATATCTTACATGTACAAGCTCGGAATAATGTTAAAGAGAAGGACCCTATATTATTGGAGATGCTCTGTGTAGTTAGTTGCAACAATGGCAAGCAGCATACTACCAACAAGTCTAATGTGAAGAACATACATGCCAAGTTAACTTGCACATACAAGTTCAAATAATATGAGAAGACACCATGCCAGCAGCCTATCTATAATCAAAATCCAGACATGTTTTATGCAAGTAGGAGAGAATCAGTCAATATGAACTCAACAGACATTTGTATATACAAACAGGCTAACATTTGACAGTATGGTACCAAAATACAGGGCACATAAACTTATAGTACAGATTTCAAAGAAAAGTTATGGTAAAATAATAATCACAGACAGGAAGCAACACTGCCAGACCCATGTAAGAACACTTAAAACAGATGTCATAAACCTTATCATTACCATACATTATATAGCCAAGAAATAAAACTCCAAAATCTCATGTAGAAAATATTTATTTACAAACAAGAGGCCCAACGAGTCTGATATGCTCACCTGGTAAATAATGGCTGGTTGAATTGCATACAGAAAACATTAAAGCTGAAACCTCTAAGTTAAAATCTCTCACACATACATATATATACATCAGTAATATAATCAAGGGTTTACTAGTCTGTTAATTAAATCATTTACTCTCATTTTAAGAATAAATGTCCTTGACCTTAAGGTTTGTAACTTACAAATTAATTGGCTGTAGGAGATGTATGAAGAACCAATTACACAGCAGGTTACACAACAAAAACATATGACTGAACTAATTAAATTACTCTGGTTCATATACCTTTATAGGTAGAGATATTCTTGTGGAATTTATTAAGATATAAAAATATTTCATTTCTCCCTGAGGGACACAACCAAATATCATTAAAACAATTGGTTCAGTTAATTATAATGCATATTGTTATTACATTCTTGTTTCAGGTCTGAGGTCTAAGATAGAGAAAATCAAGTATACAAAGGTTACCATAAAACAAAATGATTTTAGTGGAATGGAGTAATATTTTCTAACTCGGTTAAGAATTTTCAGTAATATCAAGGCAGTCATTTCTTGAATGGTGGAGGAAACTGAAGTACCCAGAGAAAAACCACAACCTTTGGAGGCAAACTAAAAACTTTCCCACAGAAAGATTTGCCAGTGTTAATCAAACCTAGACAGGTGAGAGGCATAGTACAAGATCCATTCAGTCTTGTAGTTCTCTCTACTTTTTAGAAATGACCTTCCTCTCTTTTACATAAATTGGATGTTAAGCATTTGATATGTATTTTTAGAAATAACTTTGACCTGTTCAAGAGCTGTTGTTTTACTTACTGTGCAATATAAGGCCATGACTGGTTTTGATTTGGATAATAACTGATGATTTAACCCTATGCATAATTGGGGCTTGAAAACAGAGGTCCGAAATAGTACAATGACCTTGACCTTAATTACATATTTATAGTTATAGATAAGTATAGACTGTTTAACAATCATGCAATGATAAATAAAGAATTATGTTATATATTATATAGGTAGGTGTGATTATTATATTATAAGGCTGGAAATAATTCCTATGAGAGTCATGATATGAATTATAAATAGCCAGATGTATGACCAAAGAGAAAAAGAGAGAGATAGGGGTTATGTGTACTGACCAAAGTAGCATGGTACCTGAAATGCTCAATCTACAAGATAAAGGTTTAATCTCTGCCCAAGTCTGACTAAGACTTAAAATGCTTTTGACAACAACTCTTTTTCTTTTGCAGAGAAAACTAAAGTAGTAGATATTAGTAATGATGGGTGGTGCATGACAGAGAACTCACACTTTAAATTATCAGAGCATGATTTTTGTACCAATGTGATGTGATGAGTGAAGATTTTTAACACTCACAAATGTTTATAAATTGTGACCATTTTGTAAGAGGACAAGGTTAAAATTAGGATAAGGTTTTGTGTTTAGCTTTAGATAATTTAAGTTAAAACAAGGACTGTTTGCTTCTAAATTATTGCACCAGGCATACACCTGTCTGTGAGTACCAGACATTGTTAGACTATGGTCTGAACTATCCTACTTAACAATTATATAACTTACTGCACTAAAAACAAGAACACTTACACTCATAATTATCTGGTATGAAAGCAGTTATGTGAAAAATACCCATAACAAACTTTTTCAAGTGATAAAAACTTTGGATGAATGCCTGACAAGGCAACAAGAATGTATCTCCAGCACATTTGAGGAGCACTTTTTTATTTGTCAATGTTGTGGAACATGTGAGTGACATATCTGTCTAGAAGTGATGATGGCGTTAACAAAGGTAATGAGATGTTATTGAAAGACAAGATATAACTTGTGTGAATTAAATGTGTGCTGTATCACAAGTGTACAAAATCAGAGATAAAATGTTTCTCTGTGTAAACAAAGTCATGTAATGTAGAAACAATATGGGGGGAAACCTGTAAATTGGCAACCAATAGTCAAAAACAATTAAACCCAGTAAACGAGAAAACCAAAGGATATGATTTAGGAATTCCAAGGAAACATCATCTAAGTTACATAGCTCTACAATGGGAAGAAAGGTGAGACAGAATGTAGTGTCCTGATGCCATTAGATTTCATATAGGACATACAAGAGTAAAGGTTGGAAGGTTAACCTAAACATACCTACTGATACCATTAAGTGGTTAAAATTGAACAATGAGAAATTGTCATGATTAAAACCTGCATGAAGGTCAAACACATTTACAACATGACCTACACCACACAAATTCCAATTTCCCCATAGTCTGTACCCAAATTGTCTATTATAAGACATTACTTATCAATAATAAATCTTTAATTCCATTCAGACAAATTATTCATGTATAATATGAGGAAGTTTATCAGTTAATTTGAGACAGTTTGATGGTTTTCTCATAGATAAGGTACCAACCACCATTTAGACTGCCTTGATATGTAAATGATATAAAACACTAGGACCAGTTTTGTACGCTGTTGTCTGTTCTACATATTTACTGGTACTTACATACACCAGAATTATGCAATCAGTGTAAAACTGTGTAAATTGGTTTTTGTTTTGATTTCCTGGAATGTAATTTTTGGAGCAAAACAAGCCTTTATTGTATATAGACACGTATACAATCGCATGCCAAGATTATCTACATACAGTAGTGATTTATGTAGGTAGGCCTGTTGTTCAGGATAAAAACAGCCCACATTCCATTTATGATTAGTTAGTAAGGTAAAACAACAACTGCCAGATATCCCAGATCTCAGATAATAGTGTGGGAGAAATTCCAAAGATCATCACATACATGTACAACCCTCTTATCTACAGATAGACTGTATGTATGTAGTAGGTTTGTACTAGGTTAACTTTACCACAACTACTAACCAACCACCTCTCTCTCTCCTCTCTCTCTCTCTCTCAATGCATTTTTCCTTTCTTCTCTCTCTTGATCTCTCTGGAATACACAATTCTCTCCTCCACTTGATGATTTGATTGCCATCTCACTGAGTAGAAAGGCATAGCAACATGGATAGATTTACTTATTGACAGAGGAGGAAAACTTGCCAAATAATTAGATAACTTATCGGGCTTCTTACCTGACTGATGTGTGGTGTATTTTAAGTACTGATATCAGAACAAGAGGGTGTAAAATAAGAACAAATAGTCATGTGATTGTGTAATATATAATCTGATGTGCTGGCTACTACACATAAACCTGGCTACTACCCATCAACCTGAACTTAGCAGTGCAACACAGTGTAAGCCACACTACAGCACTGTACAGCATAACACATGACACAATTTTTATTTTCATATATTAATGTCATTTAGGCTGGAGAAGAAAACACATAAACACACCAAGTCATAGTGTGTTTGCACATTTTCATTGTGATAATGTTATTATCTTGATTATCATAATGGGTAAAGGTCATTTCAAGAACAATATGTATTTAGAGAGTAAGTAAATGAATGGATTTTTATTTCAAGATTATTTCACTTATATCTAGACATCATCAGTTAAGATGACATTGCAATGATGTGTTGGCAGCAACACCTACCATGATTTAATACCATTTGTGTTTAGGTCATGTTTATTTAGCGACCTCAAGTAGTGGCAGAACATTAAAATTATATCGGTGTCCAAGCAGCACTGGGATTAGTGATGGTACTACTAAGAAATATCTATCTATGGAAGACAGAAAGATTTTCTTACAGTAAATAAAGTATTTCAGTTTAAATGCAGTACAACAAGACAAGAGTACATCATGTTTAGGAGTGGTTGATGTTATAATTGTTATCTGTGGGAATTACATCATCAGTCATCATTATTGAAACTACCAAACATGATCACCTGCCAACTTTTCTTGTTATCTGAACAACTCTAAATGTGTTATAAATATATTAAATATCAAAAATAGCTAGAATTGTTTAACAGGTAATAATACCCCAACCCAACCCAACCCAACCCAATCCTGCAATTGTAATCAACTTGACTTTCACCTGTTAACAAGTGTTAAACATACTGTTTCAATAAGATCATTACTGTTTCCATTTAAGTGGACATGAACCAGTTGTGATTCAAGTTGTGGAACAGACAAATATATTCAAACCAAACTTATTGGTGAAGCAGATGTAATAAGCTTGGGACTTCCATGTCTCTGACTTTACAGACATAGTATTTAATCACACTCATTTTGTACTTAATTTCCTGGGGAAAAACTCGTAAGATGTTTTGATAATCAGAATAGTAGACAAACCACAGACTGAAGAAATCCTTTATTAAGTCACACTATGTTTTTGACAGATTTCCAGTCTGAGTGGCTGTGAACTATCAAGAACCTGTTTACCCTACAGGGAATAATACTGGTATAATCAATTTATTGTTTACATAAATCTGCAACATTTAGTGGAGTTCAATGTCTTCTCAAACTATCAACCTCAAGTTGTGATGGCAAAAATAACAGTGCAAAAAGTGAACCATGATGAAATCCCACATAAACACCAAGATTATACCAAATGTGTCTACAAGAGTTGTTAATCAGATTTTAATGTTCAATAAATGTAATGGTTAATCAATAAACTACAGCCAACTAGAAGGAATGAAGGCATTCAGAATGCCATTACACATCAGTCTTAAGTAAAATCAATACATCTTAAAAGCCCATAAGTTTTTATAATTAGTTTCTACTTCCCTAATTACTTTAGGCGTGTTCATATATGATAGCTCACAGTGACCTACATAAACAACAACATTATTCATTTTACAAACTTTAATTACAGTATTTGTATCTAACTAATTCTTCCCCGTTACTTTCAATCTGTGTAGCAATTTAACACATCTGAATAGAAGCAGGTTACAACTGCTGCAGCAATACTTAACCTCTCTCAGCCTGCTTTGAGAATGCTTAATGGGTCTAAGTTGTTATAAAATGGGATACATGTTAAGTCATGGTTATTTTTACACTGGGAACAGTGACCTTGACAAAACCCTAAATCTATTTATAGTATGCCTTGAACATTGAACTCCAAAATTAAAAGTTTGATGAAATTCCATCAAAGCAAATTGAAGTTATTGCGAAGAATCATAAACAAACATACAATTTTACGAACGGATAGACAGACGGGTGGAAATGCCACCACTATATGCCATCCAGTAGCAAAAAAGCCCACAGACAATACCCAAGTATCAAATAGACACTGAACCAATATCATCTTCCAACAGGGCCTTGAACCAGTACATAATGGCTCCCCACTTAACCCAGTCATTAACTAGCAATTTTAAGCCAGTATCATTTGTATTGTAGCAAGTTTCATACAATGTATTATCTAGTGTAATACATTTTATATGACATTAAAGACAGCAATTTCTTTTGATCTTCAGGTAAACAATATAACACAATTACCCCGTACATATGTGTGGGTGCACCTACACGCCTGTCCTGGTTGTCATACCAGACAATTTTACATAAATCTTTTTCAGACATGATTGGTAGATTATCCCTACGGAAATGAAGATGATATCTTATTGTTGTGAATTCTGATAATCCTTTGATTATGGAAGGATATTTACATAGAATTCTATATAACAAACAGGTAATTCTGAGAGTAGTCACTAGACATTTGTTTTGCTGTAGAATGAGTATCCTTCATTTTGATTTTATATGTGGTACATATAGCTATCAAGCCAGGAGTTAAGAGGTACCCTTCCGGAGCACCCAGTCTCATTTCACACTGTTAGAAGTTCATGTGTTTGTTTTCAAAATTTTTACTTTGCTTTTAGGATTGTAATTTGTACATCGACTGGTATGCTTGTGTTTTGTTATCTATGAGTTTCACCTTCAGCCTCAAATATTTGCTGACTGTTTCATTGTTTTAATTCCAAATTTGTTATGTCTTGTAGCCACAAGTAAACAGTGATTTAAACAAAAGACTAGAATCAAAGACTTGAAAGTCACTGAATCAGACAAGCTAAAATAGTACATATACCAAAATGTTATGCCTTGTAGATCACAATAGAGAAGCAAAGTCAAACAACTATAAACTGGATTTAAGGGTTGGGAGCTTTAGCCCCAGCTTCAAAATAATCGATAATAGGATGAATGCAGATCTGTTGTTGAGCTATGAAGTTCAGTTCTCACCAACAAGTCACTGTGTCAAGTGTATTACTAGATACTGTCTCAGGTGAGATGAAACCAAATTTTCTGACAAAATTTATCATGTCATAAAGCCACCATTTCATCATGATACTGAAGATTAATTAATAGGATATGTGTTGCTTTACAATAACTACAAAGTCACCAACTCAAAATGTCTGACATGAGGCCTCTATCTCAGGTGAGCTAAATTGAAAACCAGACCATTATAGCCCAAGAGCTAGTGGGGTTTGAAATATGTGTCAATGGCCAAAAGCTTTGAAGGTTGTTTCTGATAGAAAAATGTCTGTAGTTTTCGAATTTGGGCGTCTTGTGAATGAACTCGTTTCCGATTTTTTTTCAGACGCGAGTTTTTACACTAGAATCGCATTTTTCAGCCGGTTTTTCGGTAATTTGATAATTCTGCATTATGGACGCGATATGGCCTTAAAATGTCTTATTACTGATGCGGTTATCAAGAATTATGATCATTGTTGACATTTAAGTTAAAAACTTCTTGATACATTTCAGATTTTTTTTTAAAATAACTATTTTAGGAAAAAAATAGACCAAAAATTTTGCGTTTTTAATATTTTGCCCTCTTTTATGTCTTATAAAAAATAATAAAAGCATTTAAGTGAAATGTTTTACCATATTGTCACAGCCTAATGTGTTTTGCATTCAATAAAAGTAGCTGCATATCATTTGGTAGGAAATTGCGGCACCCACAGTGGAAAAACTTTCCCCTACCCCAAAAATTGCAAATTTCTCAAAAAATCGATCTTTACTACAAATTTTGCTATTAGTTGCCATACTGATTGTTATACCGTGTAAGCTTTAATACTTGGGTGACAACATTGAAGACCTCTAACTAAAAACTTCTTGTTAAGCATTCAATCTCAATTTTGTGGCCAATTTTAAACAACCGAGTTTTGCGTTTTTACTTAATCTTTATTCGTTAAAGTCTTGTAGCGCATTCAAAAAAAGCCTGATTATCAATATACTATTTTATTTAGAATCCCTGATGTTTGTGCTTTATTGTGCAAGTATAATGTATAACACAATCGTCACACAAACCCTTTCACCACAATTTATTCTTCCCCCTACCCCATATGCAATAAATAAGCGAGTTCGCGAGATATTGATTTTACACTTGTGCGTTCTCAGGCAGTGAGATTTTAAACACGGTAGAGTGTTATAACGTAAATTTGTACTTGAAACATATAGTAAATTACGCTGTTAGCTTGTTTATTCAATGCTTTGATTTTTTGTATTATTAAGCAATGATAGTGCCACGCCCTTTTGTATGACTCGGCAGATGGCGCTGCGCAAAGCGTTTGTGTTACGTTTTCTGTCATTGCAAATCACACGTGGTTGCAATTATAGATACTTTCATATGGTTGTTGTTTATGATAAGTAAGAAAAAACTATTCACCCCTTTTTTCTATTGTTTTGTTACCGTTTATATTTCGTGTGAACAAGTTGATTTTATTTAATATTTGTTTTTAAAAAGAATCCGTGTTCACAATAGAATCAATGAAGTTTTGACGCAGATAAGTAATCTGTTTGTTAATTCTATTTGATTCCGTGACTGAATTAAAATCACTGTAAATAATATTTTGCGATTTGTTTGTGATAACTCATTGTCATTTCAATTAGAAGTGTTGCAAAATGGCCAGCACACGGCTGGATACATCTAAGGGGAAACAGATATTACAGGGCGATAGCACAGATGAAACAAATCTTGTTTGTTGCCTTCATGTCGATAAACGTTTCCAAGATATAGAAATTAAACCTTTTGATGAAACAACATGGAGTAAAGTGGCAAAAGTTGCTGAATATCGTCTTTCGAAAACAAAATCCCACAAATATAAACAAATTTGTCAAGATCTTCCTCAAAACTTTGATCCTAAAACCAATGGTTATCACAGAATGTGTTACAAGAACTTCACTGCTGTCTCAAAAAAAGAACTAGAGTCTTTTTCCACTGTAGAAGTAGAAGAAGTTTCTTACACTTTAAGATCCCACACTGAACATTTATCGGACGAAACTTCCTCCTCCGGTATTTTTCTTCCCGTATGTTTGTTTTGTGGCCTCCTGACGAAGGGTAAGAAAAGGGAACAGTTAGGCAATTGTGAAAGTTTGGAAGCGGGAGAAAAAATAAAAAATGCTGCAATGGTTCTGGGTGATACAGATATGATTGCCAGAGTTTGTGATATAGATTTTGTTGCTAAAGAGGTTAAATATCACCATAGCTGCCGAAAACATTACTTAAATCTTTCTGAGAGGTGTATACCCGGGTCTGCTAAGACAGAATATGGCAACATTAGGCTAGGACACGAAAAAGCATTTAAATGGTTGACCGAATACATAAATAAAAACGTTATAGCACAAGGTCAAGCTGTAACAATTGCCTCCTTGTATGAATATTACACTACAATGCTGATGGACATTGGTCTTGATTGCTCCTCATATACCATCCAGACTTTAGAAGTAAAACTTCTAAATCACTTCAAAGATGATATTTGCATGAGTAAAATAGGTAAACGACAAGGCAAAATATTATATCCAAGCTTTCTAGATACAGATCAGATTATAGGTTTCCATAATACGTTTTTATTAAATTCCAAAGTCACTGAAGCTGCATACCAGTTGCGAAATACAATATTAGAAATGTCAAAGACATGTCCCCAATTACAGAACCCATTGACTGTAAATGAAATACAGAAAGGCCAAGCTAACCCCCCAGACATACTTATGCAGTTTTTTAAAACTCTATATACAGGGTCTTCAACAAAAGAACCTTCTGAAAGAATGAATAGATGCATCAGTTCAGCAGCAGATGATGCTTTGTTTGCTGTAACCAATGGCGAAATAAAGCCATCAAAACATTTATGTCTTGGACTGGGTTTTAAAAGTATGACTGGTAGTAGGAAAATTATTGAAGTACTAAATCATTTAGGGCACTCAATAAGTTACCATGTTGCGGAGACACTTGAAACTGAACTTGCAATGACAATATCAGACAGGAATCAGCTAACTCCTGATGGATTACTGAAAATTCCAAACTTGTCAACCGGAACGGCTTGGGATAATTATGATGAAAACACCGAGACTTTGTCTGGAAGCGGAACTTTGCACGACACAGTTGGAATATGTTACCAGAACACTCCCGACGAACAACATTCAATGGGGGACTCTCTAGGAATTCCACAAGTATCCACTACACAAACAAAGTCATTGAAACGTAAACGCTCTTTAGATATTGAGGACCCTATTTTAGAATCTTACAGAAAGCGTCCAAAAATAACAAAATTTCAATATCCCGTAAAAGCAATTTCGGACCCCTCTAATTTAAATGAGACCAGAAAAAGGGATTTAACATGGGTGATTTGTCACCATTTATTTTCTAATATACCCATGTGGTCAGGATGGAATTCTCTAATCACAGTAGATCATCTACCAGAGCAAGTGATAGGCTATATGGACAATATAAGTTTGCCACCGACCCGATTAGATGTGGTGTCGGAAACATTACGTCGATCGCAGATTGTGGCACGGGAATGTTCTGATAACACAGCAATTGTCCACTATGATCTTGCCATAGCTAAACCAGCGATGCAGATACAATCGGAAGAATCACCAAAGTACGACAATATTTTCATATGTTTTGGTCCTTTCCATATAATGTTGGCATATTTTGGCGCTCTTGGTCACTTAATTGAGGGCTCTGGCGGACCATATGTGCTAACCGAGACCAAAGTTCTGGCAGAAGGGTCTCTAAATGGGTTCATAAAAGGGAAGCATTATAACAGATGTCAGAGAATGCATACTATATTATCTCTTTCTTTCCGTATTCTCCATTTTCGGTCTTTTCTGGAAGAGCATGGTCAGATATCTGAATCTTTATACGAGCAGTTAGAACAATTCATTACAAATACTTCTTCAGAAGAAATGCAAAACGTTCTAGAGCAAGAAAATTTAAAATCTATTTTTGATATGTATGAAGCCTTTTCCAATGACACAAGAACTGGAAACCATGGATCAACAGCACAGTATTGGTTTATGTATATTGAATTAGTTGAACTTCTGTTACTTTTCAGTAGATCTTGTCGAACTAACGATCTACCTTTATTTACTTACTGCTTAGGAAAAATGTGTCCAGTATTTTTTGCAGCTAATAGACCAAACTATGCAAGATGGATGACACGCTATCACTTAAATTTACTTAACATTGATATAAGTCATCCACAAGCAAGAGCAATGCTTGAGAATGGTGGTTTGTCTATAAGACGCTCGAATAAATCATTTTCCAGAATTCCAGTGGACATGACACTTGAGCAGACAATCAATGCTGATGCTGCATCTCGTCTAACTGGCATTTCTGCATTCAGCCAGTCATATACGGCCAGGCGAAGATGGATGATTACACGAAGTGTCCGCAGTGCTATCGTTGGTGCTCTTCTCTCAAAAACTGGAATCCGGAAAAAGGGGGATGTGAATCAAGAGCTCAAGCCGTCGCGAATTCAGAGAGATAATAAAGATGTAAGTAGTTTGATCGACTGTATTAAAGCAACTAAGAATCCGTTTGATACAGAGATAAGAAATGAGGATCTCCTGTGCATATCAACTGGTAACAGAGTCAAAGATGATGTGAAAAATGAGATACTTAGTTGTGTAAAATATGGCGAGCAATCTTTTCACGACTTTAGAAATGGCTGTTTTGCAGATCCCTCTAGATTTGAAAAACCTATTACAAGAAACAAATTGCGCACTTTTGCATCTTTGGCACTTAAGGTTCGGGTTGAGGTGAAAGCAAAGAAAATCATACAGCTACAGTGTTCACGTGATCTATTTGGTAGGCTTTTGTTTTTGGCAACGACAACAGATATAAACTTGCAGAAAGTTTTTGAATATCCTCTCACTCCCGTGCCGCCAGCTCTTGCACAAATTGACGGGAATATGAATAAAACCGACAAATCAATACTTATGAAAATGTTAGAGAGCAAGGCTCATTCTGATCCTCCAGCTGCAAATCAAATTGATGCTTATGTCGTTGATGCCATGTTCCTTATACAGTTGCTGTCAAACCTACCAGATACTTTTGAAGGTGTAGCCAAAACCATTCTCAAGCTATTATGTAAACTGGCAAAAGAAATACACTTTGTTTGTGACACATATGTCCATCCATCCATCAAAGATATTGAAAGAGATATGCGAGGAGAGAGCAGTGGACCAGATATTGTAGTAATGGGCCCAAAACAAAAGCGACCTCATGATTTCCGTTCAGCTTTGAAATCTGCTAATTTCAAGAGGTCATTACTATCGTTTTTGCTACAAGAATGGAAGAATGATAACTATGCTGACATTCTTGCAGGCCATACATTATATTATGCAACAGAGGACCACTGCCATCAATTCTATTGCGAAAATGATGCAACAGTAGTGTGCAGTGAAGTGTCCAATCTTGCCTGTACCCACGAGGAGGCAGATACCAGGATCACCTTACATGTGCAATACATTGCCTCAAGGTCCGATTCTCCTAACGTAGTGGTTAGAGCAAATGACACGGATGTAATGGTTATTTTATTGTATCATTGTCACCAAATACATGCAAACATATGGATGGATTCAGGCACTGACGGCACCAATACTAGGCGATTTATTGATCTAACAAAACTGTCCAATGAAATTGGGATCGAAATGTGCCAAGTTCTTCCAGCTATCCATGCTTTCACTGGATGTGATTATACTGCAGCATTTCTTAGAAAAGGTAAAATTAGGCCTTATAATATCGTTGAAAAAAGTGCAACTTTCAGAAGCGTTTTCTCAAATATTGGAACAAATCAAAGAGTTAATGAAAGAGATATGAAGGTAATGGAATCTTTTGTCTGTGAAATGTATGGCAAAAAAAACATTAAAACAGTAAATGAGGCACGATTTGCCATTTTCAGAGAGAAATACGCTCCAACAAATCAAACTGACCCATTAGAAAAGCTCAAAGGAGCCGATCCGAGTTCACTACCTCCTTGTAAAAGTGTTCTTGTTCAGAAAATCCTCCGAACAGAATATGTTGCATATTTTTGGAAACATGCCAATTGCAGTTGTCCTACATTAAATACTCCACAAGAAAATGGATGGAAAAAAGAAAATAACAAGTATGCGATTCACTGGTTTGAAGGTGAACAGATTCCGAAAGATATAAGACTGAAGATGGACAGTACAACTTTTACAGAGGATGACATGGGAGAAGATGAGGATGTACGTGAATCCGACAGTAGTGATAGTGAAGACACTGATGATGAATGAAATTATAATTCTGAATGAATACGAGTTATTTTGAACCAGCCTGTCTAAGAGCACTAACACAGTATATCCCGTGAATTCGCATATCGTTAGCATATTGGGGTAGGGGAAGAATAAATCGTGGGTAATGGGTTAATGTGACGATTTTGTTACACATTATACTTGCACAATAAAGCACACACATCAGGGATTCTAAATAAAATAGTATATTGATAATCAGGCTTTTTTTGAATGCGCTACAAGACTTTAACGAATAAAGATTAAGTAAAAACGCAAAACTCGGTTGTTTAAAATTGGCCACAAAATTGAGATTGAATGCTTAACAAGAAGTTTTTAGTTAGAGGTCTTCAATGTTGTCACCCAAGTATTAAAGCTTACACGGTATAACAATCAGTATGGCAACTAATAGCAAAATTTGTAGTAAAGATCGATTTTTTGAGAAATTTGCAATTTTTGGGGTAGGGGAAAGTTTTTCCACTGTGGGTGCCGCAATTTCCTACCAAATGATATGCAGCTACTTTTATTGAATGCAAAACACATTAGGCTGTGACAATATGGTAAAACATTTCACTTAAATGCTTTTATTATTTTTTTATAAGACATAAAAGAGGGCAAAATATTAAAAACGCAAAATTTTTTCTATTTTTTTCCTAAAATAGTTATTTTAAAAAAAAATCTGAAATGTATCAAGAAGTTTTTAACTTAAATGTCAACAATGATCATAATTCTTGATAACCGCATCAGTAATAAGACATTTTAAGGCCATATCGCGTCCATAATGCAGAATTATCAAATTACCGAAAAACCGGCTGAAAAATGCGATTCTAGTGTAAAAACTCGCGTCTGAAAAAAAATCGGAAACGAGTTCATTCACAAGACGCCCAAATTCGAAAACTACAGACATTTTTCTATCAGAAACAACCTTCAAAGCTTTTGGCCATTGACACATATTTCAAACCCCACTAGCTCTTGGGCTATTAAGTCATGCCTCAGGTGAGCTAAATGAAAAACCTTGATAATATACCGGTAAGATATGTGTCATGCATTGTAATTATATACATATTAAACATATAAAAAAGATTAAGAACATACTACAACTTCTGTCTAAAAGCTATTATCAAAATGTATTTCCTTGTAATAATATGCTTCACAACAGGACAAAACATTATATCCTCCTGTCATAATATCTTTATCAAATTCACATGTAGACATGACATGATATTAGGTGCACTGACCTACTGGTTATCCAGTTTATATCATGCAGATAATTAACTACTAACATACAACATTGAACCTATCACCTTTACTATAGAGAAACAAACAAAAGATGAAAACAGAGAACAATGCCATATGTCAGGGACAAAAATAACACAGGACATTGGCGCTGTTCAAAGTAGTACAGCAGTAAATAAAGCTGACTGCACAACCAATACAATTTGAGTTATATATTTAATATAATGTCCAAAACAATGAAGGATGAAACTTTAAGACATGCAATGGTATTGTAAAATTGTTTTCATTTGAGAAGGTATGGTGTAACTCATCTAAAACTTGGATTCTTCATCTAGACCTCACTCACATTGGCATCCTTGACACTTAAGCTCAATCACAACAATTGACTAGTGCTTAGCACTTGTTCTCATGCTCGGCTAGCTACAGTAGTAATAGTTTTTCTGCAGATGAAATTATGACATCAACAAAATTGTCTACTAAATTTAACCTTTAAAACATAAAAGTATTTATACTCTATAACTTTTCAAGTTAAGATTGTCTGAAGAGATATTATCTAAATTTAAGGTCAATAAATGCCAGCATGTGTTTGTTGTTGAAGTGAAAGACATGCCGATAAAAACAAAAACTGTCTCTACATGACTCAGAAAGTTCAAGGACATTACTGTCAGGTCAATAATGCAAAGGTTATCTGTAACAGCTCGTCTGGTTGGTCAGTTTTGTAAACCTGGACTGTGAACCTCTCATAAACTTGGTTGATTTATAATACACCTGAGTTGCAATCTGTTAATCTAAAGTACATATAAAATAATTTATCTACAGCTAGACAAATAAATAAGTGTCTGTAAGATACATCTGTGACTAGTACCTAACTTGTACTAAAATCGTGTATACAAGTGACAATAACTTATGTGCCACCTATAAGGAATACACAATTAGGTTACAGTGACCTGATTACACAGGACCTGAGTAAAGTTTTATAAATAGGATCTGTGTAACCAACTCAATCTATTCAGGAACCAATTGTTAGTAATACCATGTCAAAGAATACATAATAATCTTATTCATGTACCACATGATAACTGTAGCCAAAAAAAGTAAAATGTAAATATTTAATATAATTTGTACAAACCTTGGTAGCGTGGTTGTATGACTGTATAACAGCTGTGTACCACTGAGTGGTTCCCTCTGCTCTGTAAACTTCAATGCGGTACCCTACTAATACAGTGGGAGTGGTCAGCAAGATTTTCTGGCCGTCCTGGTAGTCTAACCAATCTTTAATCGCCTGTCCAACACTTGGATACTTAGTGATTGTTAAATGATGGCTATCCTCATCTTCCTGCCAAAACAACAAGAAAACCCCAAACTCAATTTTCTTTGACACAATAATCACATACAGCAATTAAATGTAAGATGTAATAAATGGATAAGATATTAAAGTTGACTTTGAGTACAAGCTGAGTGTGTATATTTTCAGAAGTAGCTTGATTATATTAAAGGCTATACGGCCTGGCATGTATGCCAGTCAGCGAGCGGTTAAATCTACTTCCATGCAATAGGATATACCAGAGATATTACTCATCATTATCATCATCATCAACAGTAACATCAAACCCACTGATATAACAAGGAAATATCTTTATTACTGCAGTATATAACAAATCCATATTTTCTTTATGTATTTTATTTTTTAGTGCCAACATGTTAATGTAAATGTTAAGGTTTATGAATACTATTAAGTACTTTTTGTGTGAATGCGTCTCATTTTAATTAATTTCAGACCTGTTGTCTTTAATTCATCTACTGTAATTACCATATACACAACTTTCCATTACCAAAGTTATAGTGTGTGAGTGAGGTACAGTGGGTATTTGAAAACATGGACTTTTACATTGACACAAAAAACATTTTGTCATTACTTATTGCATTACAAAATTAACCCCTAACCCTCAACCTCTATACTTTACAGAAGAATTTGTCCTCACAGCTGTGGTTGACCTATTTGAATATTTATATTGGCAGCAATCAGTTATCTCTTATATGGTCAGGCATTAAGTTAACATAGGTAAATGCACCAAACAACAGTGTTGTGTTTTCATGTATTTAGACAGATTAATGATTTAGTCACATTTTCAGTTTGGACAAGTTTTCAGTCAGTTAAGAATGGTTTTCAGTTTACTGAGACAGGTTTTCAGTTTACTGGTAGTTACAATTTCAGTTTACTCAGAATTCAAAATAAGACAGGTTTCACTGTATTATTTTTTTCAATTTGCACAAAAGATATTGTTTCAATAAGAAACCAATTATTATTTTCTTCCCTTCCAATGTTTTGATATTTCCCTGGCAAGGTTATACATGTTAATGTCAGGAAAGGCCCAGTGGTCAAGCAAGAATTTGGACATGTTGACAAGATAAAGTGGACATATTATACCATCAATTTATCATAAAAGTGTTTAATGCCAAAATAACAACATACAACCACCAATCTACTTAGCTACTACCTAGGTCTAATGTAGGGCCTTACTCAGAACAGGGGATATATATAGTTTGATGGTAATTTCTCTAACAAGAGGAGTTATACTGTGACAATTCACACACAGTACAAAAGTACTTGTATTCATTTATGTATAGTCCCAATACAATAATATAAGTTCTGACATAGATTCTTGACTGGGCTGCCGGTTAAAACACTATAACTCAACTCAATAATGTAGGTTTTGAACAGGGGGGCTGAATCTGCATAGTTAAACTGTTTTCACAAACAAGGGATATGTGCTTCAACATATGACAGTGATGTTCAGATTGAATCAAAGATTTGGTACTTTGCATTTTTATTGGCTCATTCCATATGTTTAACCTAAGTGTGAAAAGCTATGAATTGGAATATGCAAGAATGGAAATGGCTTGTCGTTAAACCAGGAATCCAGACCTGTACAGCAGTCTCTCATACCAAACTGAATAGAACCTTTCCATAAAACAATTAAGTTTGAAGCAATGTCTTCCAAATCAATGTGTCATACATGTACAAACCCATCAAAACCTCCTCCCCTTCACACACCCTGTAATGTGAGTGTGTGTTGTTTATTATTAAAGCTTGTTTTGAATATACAATTGATTAAAACATTATTTTGTAATAGAAATTCTAAATGGACAATTTTATGTGCAGTTTTATCATAAACATTTTATTATCTGGATATAATATGAATTCATAACTAGAGTAGTTTATGGGTAGATGTACTTTACATCTGTGACGACTGAATGAAAGCTGAAATGAATTATACAAATGAATGGCAAACCATTGATCTGTGATATAGAGAATGTGTTTTGCACAATATATTTGACAATTTTTGGTAATTGTAGAATCTATGCTGCCACTTCCTCTATATTAAATGCATTTACCAGGTGTGATATTTCAGATTCTAAGGCCACCAACGAGCCAAAACTCAGATACATGTAATGTTTACACAATACTGTTCTATATCATATATCGATTAAGGTAACCATTATATTTAATGAGCAACTGTGAACAATGCACATATGATGTTATATATACCTATATTTTAACAAGCTCTACAAAACTAGTATACATAAAAAAGAAACACACTAATCCATGTCTAAATCACAATCTAGATGCAAAGTAAAATCTTTGAAACTGACAAGTCGGTTAGACATGTGAACTTCCAACAGAGAAGTAAGACCAGGTGCTTCGGAAGAATAAGCACCTCCTGTTTATCTAGCTACACCCGCCATGTTTGTAATTAAAATTGAGTGAAAGCAACATGTAACTATGGAATATCAAATATATCCTGGGCAATCCTGGACACAGAGACATCTCTAATCTATAATTGGATTCATTGTGACCTTAGAATCTGACTATCACACCTGGTTTATAATATTTTTGGAGACATAGACCTCAACCGTCAGTTTTTCTGTACTTAATAGCTTCAGACATTTTTATCTTTGTTTGAATGGTAAACTTTATTTTAATTTTTGTTAAGCGATTAATAGCGTCTGATGTTTCTGTTGTCAAAACTGACAAAAGCCTACAAATACTAGTTAAACTTCAATATATATCAAGATTTTTCAAAAATGACACCATGGTTATGCTTTACTACCAATAATTAACATGTTTTAACAAAGGCAGCAGAGATTTTTATGATATTTTTATTCAGAAACTGTACTCTCAGCCTAAGAGCGAAGTAAAATGGGAAATCACCCTTGACACCCAGTTTAGTGCAAAATGGTGGAAACTTTGTAATTTTTACACTGTTAAACATGTAAAAGACACCAGATTAACATGGTTCCAATACAGAATTGTTCATAGAATATTATGTACAAATACATTTTTATACAAGATTGGTGTAAAAGACCATGATATATGTGATTTCTGTCATGAACAATCTGAAACACTGATACATATTTTTTGGGATTGTAAAATTACAACTATTTTCTGGAAAAATGTTGCCAAATGGATAAATGATAACTTAAATCTTGACATTGATTTCAATTTGTTAGATATTCTTTTTGGTTATTGTTGTAAAAACAGATATGCTCTTAACCTTATTATACTATTATGTAAAAATCATATATACAGAGCAAAAATGCAAAAAACACTGCCATTTTTTGAAACAGCTAGAAAAGAAATTTTATATTACAAAAAGATTGATGAATATATCCACAAGAAAAATTGTAACTCTTACTGTGAAAAGTGGGGCATATTTGATGCCCTTGTATAATCCTTTGTTATATATACAACATAAAATGAAAAATCAAATTACAACCTGGTGTAAATATGTGTGTAAATGTGTGTATGAATGGTGTAACATTGATGTCTTTTTATGTCTATGTATATCATATAGAAATGAATAAAGATATAAATATAAAAAAAAAAAAAAAAATAATTAACATGTTTAGCACCATTATAATTCAAAAAGATAATAAGAAAGAATTCCACTTTGTAAGTCCATTTTAATTTACTCCGAGTAGAATAAGCATGCTTTGGGAGTTGCACTGCATTAGAAGTACTGACAAAGAAATGAGATCTCTATACTTAGCTGGTACACACAAGTGCACTTCCAGTTTGTTGTGTTTTAATTGGCTGAACACTCAGATTATTCTGATATGGCCCAGAATTGTGAAGCATTAAAGATAATTGCAGGTGGTCTGTTCAGTGTCCTTCATGTGACCTACTACATAAATATAATCCTTAGCAAGTAAACACTTAAATATGTTGGGGAACATTTCAAAATCATGATTTGAAAATAAACGAGAGAGAGAGAGAGAGAGAGAGAGAGAGAGAGAGAGAGAGAGAGGTGCACAAGTGGTAAACAATTTGCCAGTACAAAAACATAAAACGTAACTGCGTATAAAACCTGAAACTGGGTTGTTTTGTAAATGTTTATATACAGGCCGACCAACCTAAATCATAAATTTTCTCATTTTTCCTTCTCAATTTTAACATTACTTTAACATTAATTCTTTAATTAAAATAGGAAACATGTGATTAATAACCTAAAAGCTAAACCCTATTAAAAGTAAACAAAAGTATCTCCATTTTTTATCTAACCCATATGTTACCACTTGAAGAAATCTGATGTAGTATGTAATCTATGAAGCATCGCACATCAAACTACAGTATTTATAATCACTACATGCCTGCGTTTTGACCTACAAACAATTTAACCACTCCCTGTTACTAACATAAAAAACATGTTTCTCTGCATTTCCTTTTCAAACTAAAGTGTCATGACGTAAGATATTACATTTTAACATAAAAAAGACATAATATATCCATGAAATGGGAAATGTATTACCAATATAACATGCATCAAACATTGTAACTGTTTTTTGTAGTTTTGTGTGTGTTTACAATGTTAAAGGCCTATCAAACTCATCTGTGACTTGATACGCCAGTGAATATCGCCAATGCCACAGAAAGACCATATTTTTTTAACAAGACTGATCCATCTCCAGATTTGAAAATAGATCACATGAGCAATACAACCATAGATTACACAGAAAACCATAACCACCAGCAAGTCAATGAATTTTCACAACAGAAAACCATAACCACCAGCAAGTCAATGAATTTTCACAACAGAAAACCATAACCACCAGCAAGTCAATGAATTTTCACAACAGAAAACCATAACCACCAGCAAGTCAATGAATTTTCACAACAGAAAACCATAACCACCAGCAAGTCAATGAATTTTCACAACAAAAACCATAACCACCAGCAAGTCAATGAATTTTCACTAACTAGAAGCTGTTTAAATGGGAAATGAACCTACTGATTTAATACAAATTGCCAGACAGGAAAGCTTTACCTCAAATGTTAAAGTCAAATGAATGACCACTTAGCCACAGAGATGGTCTATTTTACATGTTGAAATATGTTTTCTTTGCCCACATTGCATATTGCATCACCAAGTGCATATTTTAAAATGTAAACACAGCTATGTTTAACATGTAAAATTCCCATAGCGAGGTAACATTGTCTTTCTATGTGGTAATCATGGATGCACAGTGGTTTACAGTTATGACTCAGTTCTAGTGAACAATACCAAACTTTATTCAAGTTAATAATACAATGTCACAATGTGACACTAATAGTGAGCAGCAGTAAGAGGCATCTTCACTTATTACAGACACTGAAACAACTTGGTCACCAAGGTCATCTCTAATATAACATCTCAATAACAATGGAATGGTTAAAAACATATTCAATCAGTAATAATGACTGTATTATTAGTGTGATCTGAGGATCAGTTTGTGAGTTACTTTGATTTCCCCAGATATTTATTTGTTTTTTCCTAAACAATACTCTATGATTGAGTATAAGTAATAAAATAAAGATCTAAGAGAGTTTGTTTGTCCTCAGAAATGGAAATTATTCATGCGAAAGTCAAATCTTTCAAAGGTTTGGAGTTTGGCCAAGCTGTTAACTGGTGATTTACAAAAGGATCAATCATGTGATGTAGAAATCACCCTAGAATGAACTATATTGATAAATATGAGGAATGGCTGACATTCCCTGCTGGTCTATTTTACACAATACATTTATTAAATAAGACCAAAATCAATATAAATACTGGCAAGATATCTAAATAATGAAGCAAATACAAGTACAATGACATCAGGGGCACAGCAGTTAAATATTATATATAGATAGCTCATAGACTGGAAAGAGAGAGGGGGGATGGGAATTATCCACTGCAATATGAGATGAGTTGAGTAATGGTGTTTAACGTCTAAGTCAAGAATATTTCACTTATATTGAAATGTTGCCAGCCATAGATGAAGATGAAGAAATTTTGCCTGTGTGTTGCACTGATGGCATTATACAGCAGGGTTCTTTATCATGCCAAGCTTACATTGACACGGGACCTTGTTTATTTTAAGTTCCCATCCAAAAAAGAACTGACTTTCATTTCGTAATGCCGAGTGCTTGGCGAAAGAACAGTCACTGCCCACTTTCAAGTCTTAGGTCAGAGCTGGTCAGGGTTTCAACCCACGACCTCCCACTTACAGAGTGAGCACTCTACCGACTAAACTACCGCAGTGGTTCCACACTGCAATGAGGACATTTATTATACCTTTAACTTATTATGTGATGACACTATCCTAGATGTGAGGACATATTTTGTGTCTCACACTTAGGGTATAATATAAGATGTTATGTTAGTAAGAATGTTTTAAAACTTATTTATAATTAAGTAGAGTTATGATAAATGAGGACACCTACAAATAATTGTCTTTGTATAAAGAAATTGTCTTCATACTGCAGGATAACGGTTAACAATTCTCCTTTTATTTACACCTTGCGCTCATTAATATCTCTTTTTGTCCTCACTCTGAGAAGAGAGAGAGAGAGAGAGAGAGAGAGAGAGGAGAGAGAGAGAGATAGATCTGATTTGTATTATAAATTTACAATCTTAGTTACAAAAATAATACAATTAAGTTTAAAATTAAACCTTCCTTTAATTTCTATCAATTATTTTGTCACCTTGCTATATAGTATTATACAGGTCTCAAAATCCATTTTCTTTTACCCCCCCCCCCTCCCTTTGGACTTTAAAATTGCCCAAATAGTGGACAGCAAATCAAAGTTTACTGTACTTCAGTTCTATATAAAAATAACATATAAACATAGAGAATAATGACAAAGTTGTAATGTAGTTTAATCTGTCATACGTAATGCAAAAATATATCACCAGTGAAATCCAAAACATCTGTGGCATAATGTACAAAAAAAATTATTATAAGAATCAATACTTGTACAAACCTTGTAAACTGCCAGGGGTTTTAAGTATAGAAAGCCTTCAGCAAAAATTTTAATGAAGGAAATAATAGATGTTGAAACACGAAACTACTTGATTCAAGTGCATGTGAAAGTCAGACACATTTAATGCATACAAAATAGGTTAAAACGCCTGGCAACATGCCAACTCAATATCTTATCAGCTACTGGGAAATGTGATGATTTAAATCCATTACACAATATATTTATTTAAAATGTTTGTCAGCACATGTTATTTTTTATTTTTAAATTTATTAGTTTCTTTTAAAGATAGGGTAGTAAAATCACTGCCACTTTACCTACAGCTTTACAAAATTAAAACTTCAAATTGTTTTATAGTGCTAGCTCACTGAAGTATAACTCTATAGATCCTCACAGTTGTATATATAAATATCCACATGTAATATGTGATTTGCTTCATGCCACATTTCTGTTAGCATTTTATTTATTTGTTATATTTTGGTAGTCTGAACTCTATATAACTAAAACAGCATTATTTTAAAATGTCTAAATACATAGCCAACATTGAATACCACAATTGTTTTAGACCTTACATAATATATATATCATCACATGTGAATTATTTAACTGGGGTAATTACAATTGTTATTACCCTGACAGGTTGCACTTTCTGTAATTGAATTTAGAATTCTGGTTGGTTAAAAAGAACATTCAGCAGTATGTATTAATGAAATGACAGTAGAAAGATAAAATCAAAAGACATGTACTAACTGCTTGAATCATGTTATGGTGAAAGTTTGTCAGTCCCATAGTCTAGGGTTGGTGTTGGTTCTAATAATCTTGACTTAGCATTCAATCAACTTTCATGCTTAGTTAATACAAGGAAAGCAACAATAACTAATTATTTAGTATGGGCAGAAAAACAAGCTCTCAACCTATAACATCAAAGTTGGTGCCTGGCTGTTAAAACAAGGAAAGTACTTCAAAACCAGCTATCTTTGAGGTTAGATCATAACCCTGTGGTAGTATCAATCCTGAGGTGAATAGAAAGCATGGTACTCTTTCTTACATGTGTAAATGTCAAGGACACTAGAACTATCTATCTTATCCTGACATAAATACCTGGCAGGCAGCTGGCCTACAATTAAATCTAGATAGATATTTATCAGTCAATTTGTGCTGATAGTACATAGTTGACTCATCAGGTGTTATTTACAGGACACGTGACATCTGGCTAATGTATGAGGGCATAACACTTTTCATAAGTCTAAAGTCCTATATCACCTGCTTTCTGGGTAAAGCCTTTATAAAGCTCTAGTGCTTCTGGAGTACACATATTGACTGAATGTAGTATGAGGACATACCACTATTTATAATACTGTTGATTACTTAATATCGCGAGTATCAAATTTCGTGTACTTACATCTGAGCTTCATTTCGCGAATATGTGTATTCGCGTCCACAATCCAGGTTCATATTTAATTTCGCGTCCCCTTCATGACTATCTTTCTTTAGGGTCCTTGTTTTTAATTAAGCCTCGCCAGTCAGTGTTTAAAGGGAAAATTCAATAGAATTTTGTAAGTTACGGTGAAGTTCCGTCAAGACTTTTTATATACCGTTGAAAGGAAACGTTAATTAAGCCTGTTTCAATGGAAATTTCAAAGGAACCTTGCAAGTTATGGCGTAGTTTACGATTTACTTTATTGCATCTAATATGACATACGTTTACGACGGTCATAGTTGATTGCCGTCATGTTTTAAATTTGACTTAATAATTTGCGATTCTGGGAATATTCGCAACTGAGAGTACTCGCAAAATTACGCGTTAATAAATCTCTCGCGATAAAAAAGTAATCTACAGTATCACCTGCTTTCTGGGTAAAGCAGTTACAAAGCTCTAGTGATTCTGGAGCACAAATATTCACTAAATAGTATGAGGACATAACACTATTCATAAGTTTAAAGTCCTATAGCACCTGCTTTCTGGGTAAAGCAGTTACAAAGCTCTAGTGATTCTGGAGCACACATATTCACTGAGTGGGGTGTTGTCAATATATAGTTCTGGCTGCAAGTTCCAGTCTGGACCATTGCTTACTAGATTTAGTATTTGTGTGCCTCTGTCAATTTGTGTTTATGGACTCAATTCCTAAAGCAAACACCTGATTGATAATTTAAAGTGGGGTGTTGTCAATATATAGTTCTGGCTGCAAGTTCCAGTCTGGACCATTGCTTACTAGATTTAGTAGGTGTGTGCCTCTGTCAGTTTGTGTTTATGGACTCAATTCCTAAAGCAAACACCTGATTGATAATTTAAAGTTATCAAGTCATATAGACTCAGTTCCAGTGCAAACACTCTCTGAATGTAGAGGTTACAAGAAGCAAGAAACTCATCTTAGCTTAATAAGGCATGCTTAAGTTTGCAAGAGCTCACCTCAAACTCAAATGCAGCACCTAATGTCTGAATGAGAAATATGTCCCAATCAAGATTACTACACTAACATTGAGATTTCAACAGCTATAGATCAATATTAAATATTTTCACAATGGCAATGTTTTTTTCTTCTAGGTCTACAATGATGTAGGGCATTGCTTTTTCAGTCTTGCCAAAGAAGTATTTACTAGCAGGAAAAGAAAATTGCCTAAGAAAACTCCAGACTAGTAATGGGGATTTAACCTGGAGACCTGGAATACCATCTCTGGTGATGGGCATCTATCATGCTTTATCAAACCTGTTAAAATGATTTTGTTCATAAGAAAGAAAAATATTAATCTTTTCCTTTCATAATGAATGAATCAAAAATAGAGAAGTGAAAATTTAATATATAATAAGTTAGCTATTATGTACATTTCAATATACATTTTGAAAATACTCAATTCAAATTTTAATTAGGTTTATATGAAAACATTTAGAGTACAAAAGAGGAGGCTAAACATTGGTAGAGCTTTTAAAACACCTTTTTAATATTTGCACATAAATTATAATTGCCTGATAAAGGTTTTATTCAGGTAGAATTTTTTCTAGTTTTATTTACATAATACACATCTCTTTAAATGTTGTACCTGGTATAATTTCAATATTGACTCTAAAGTAATGTGATGGTGTCAACCTTAGACCATGATCTAAAAATAAATACAAGTACTACCTGTAACTAACCCAGTTTATGTTTAGGGGGTGATCTCAAACAACATTTAGGGACATACATGTGCTCATTGGTTGAGTTCGATCCCACCAAAAGATGATATGTAGGTCTCTGCCACTAAATAGTTAGTTACGGATGGGGGAAACTAGTCCAGCGAGAGCAGAGTACCAGTAAAAGTGATTCTGCTGACATATTCTGATGGATAACCCCTTAAAAGCTTGGGATTTTAGGGTGTTGTTATCCTACAAAGCAACCAACTCACAAACTTCTCAGTTTCATACCCCAGACATCACGTTCGAAAAAGTCTAAAACTGCTTTAAACCAATCTAAAACGTCTAAGGCTTATAAACACTATTGGTGTAAGTTTGAACTCCATGACAACACAACTGATAAATCTCTTAGCATAGCTTGGATGACATATAACAAAATTCTAACAATGCTAGTGGATGCCAAACCTAATATCTCCTGGTGGCAAACATGGGATAAATCAATAAATAACATACATACCTGATAACATTCCAAATTTTTATCTTCAACAAGTCCCAAGTATTTATCTACCAAAAACTCCAATGGTATTCTTCTACTATTGTGAAAACCAACTTTGTCAACAATGGCACGGAAACTCTGAAAAATAAATAAATAAATAAATAAATAAATAAATAAATAAATAAATAAATAAATAAATAAATAAAACATTTTTGTCCATTTGTGCCATATTTTGACCATGCAAAACAAGAGTATCATCAAGAACAAACTTGCTATTTTCACATTTTGTGTGTCTCGTCATAATCATTCTACAAAGTATAAAAGTGTTCTTGTTTATGGTCTTGCATTTTTGCAGGATTTAATATTGAAATTATGTCCAAAAAGGTACATAAATTTAAATAACATATTAAATGCCATGTTTCTAACATCATCATTCATCAAATATTAAAATTTATATGTCATTTGGGCAGAAATAGTCTCGACTAAAATTTTATTCTAAATGAAATTATCATTTTTCATTTTAATTTGGGACAAAACAAGACCCTTATCATAAATGCCTTACAGATGAACATGAATTAAGTATTTTCTATGAATAGATACAAGTTTTATGGAAATGGTAATTCAATGCAGAAAACCAGATTGCAGACAGCCCCAGGAGACTAGAAAATAATTATTTTATGTTTTTTTATACTTCTTTGATTCCAACTCCAGCAAAAAGCTAAAACAGAAGTAGGCTGTGTTTAGTAAAGATTATAGAGATAGTATGAAGTACTGGAGCAGAATCCCACTGAGACAATAAAACTCCTCTACCAAACATAATATTATTATCTTTATAGTAATGTTACCATATAATAAGTCTAATACACTTGTATATATTTAGAAAGAGAGAAGACATATGTACTATATACTGCTTACACAAAATAAAGTAGAAATTAAGCGGGGACTTAAATATTGTGAAAAACAACTTATGTCATACACATACTAATAATGTGGTTATCAGGTTAAACGTTTTACCAGCAAATAAAGCAGTCTTTAAGGAACCAAATTGATTTTGGCTACAAAAAATAGAAACTATCATCACATAAAATGTGTGTGTTATCAGACTTGTGTTACCATAGTTACATGGCCAAAACACTTTAAAACAGAAATGTCTGTATCAAGCAGTATCTTAATGGGTTTCTTTAAATAAATCAAATACCAGGAGATGTTATATTTAAGTGTGTCTAGATGGGAAAACAAAGAGATGTGGTATGCATGCTATTCTAATCTTATCTGGTGTATTACCAAAGTTTATTGATAGTTTACCTATCAGATGGTTGTCTCATACATGTAGTTACTAACTGCATATTATTTTACAGTTACTTACTGATTATATACATTTATTATCATAGAAATACATCTAAGTTGTGTTTAAGTTTTATTTGAAAATGGACTGGTGCGTTCATGTTTGATTTCTAGCACATAATGTTTAAGAACCAACAAATTACTGTTTTCAAACAAGGCAAAACCTTCTTTGGCACCCTATTGGGTTTTAAGACAGTGGCAAAATATGCAACAAAGCTGTGAACACAAAGACAATGAACTGTTGGTACAATCCTATGATATGCTTTTTTCAATATTTTTCACTTTTTTTATCAGGTCCCAAGAAACCAAAAACCCCTTCATTTTTCAAAAAAGACCCATTTCTACTGAAACTATGTAAAACAAAAGAACCCTTCAAAATCCTGGAAGGTCTTTAACTCTAGAAACCAAGTCAACAAGTCATTAATTATTTATCTGCCAAATCGTCAAATACCAATCAATACCAATAATTATTAATTCACTAAACCCACAATTCAGGGGGAAAGAACAAATCTACTCAATAAGCATATCATCCCTATTTTCTGACAAGACAGAAGTCCAATCCAATTCATCCAATTACAATATAAAACCTGCTACGTTTGCCTGTTGTTGCTGACACAAGCCAGGAAAAGTGTTAAATCATGTGCAAACTAAATCACAGGCCTGTAATTAAGTATTGATTTCCAATGGTTGCTAGGCAACCAAACCCTTGTCTCTGGCAGCTGTTTGACAAGTTTTGTAATGCATTATTCTGGAGATTAAATTGACCTACATAGCATTTCTAAACTACTTTCAAGCATATTAAGATAGACAGAAACTTAATCAAGACAAATATTTATTGAATTTATGTTACCATGAACCATAAAATTTTCCATGCAGCATTTGAAGCAAGTCACCACTATGCAGAAACCACCTGCTTATACATTAATTCTTTACTAAGCATATGAGGACCATCTCCTTATAACACCCAAACTCACAAGCTTACCAAGTGTCAATTTATCTGAACCCATCTTTGAACAATAGCCAACATTATATGTGTTATTATTCGTGTTTTGTTTTCTTAGATAATTTTTTGTATCACATTCTTGGTTGCATTGGTTACAGCCATCAGCATTTTTTCAGATACCCCAGTTTTTTGTTGTTTGTTTTTTTTATTATTATTTCTATTCTAAACAGTAAAGAATAATTCAAAACACTTTTAATAAATTATTTTCACATTAATTTATTTGTAAGATCAGCCTACAAATTTTTTCAGAACCATTATTACTCATCCATCATTCTGAGGGAGACAGGTTTACTACAGATCTCCAGGAATTATTTCTCAAGTCTTCCTAAATCTGACAATCATTTTTAACAGTGAATCTTTCTTGTTGCATTATTGTGACAACTGCATTTCATGACAGTGCTGCTAATTTACATGCTAATTTACATTTCTAGCTCATTTCTGTTACATTTTCAAGAAAATCAATATCAGAATTTAATAATGCTCAACCAATGAATAAAGCATTCAAAGCGGTTTTATTAAGTAATATTCTCTCTCTCTCTCTCTCTCTCTGCTGAAATAAAGTATTCTAAACTGTTTCAGCAAATTGAATACTACAAGGCATGTGGAAAGCATAGGTGAACATAGCATTGTCCAATATTTTTCTGTAACCTGCAGACTGACAATCAAATTTATTTATTTGTCCAGATCGGTACATTTTAGTGCACAAGGTTGCCATTTACCGGTAGGTACTATTTTACTGTCAAGTGTTTAAATTTGGCAAAATTTCCATACAAAAAGTCCACATTTTTAGTACTTTTAATTTTAATCAGTGTCTGATACTAAGGTTATTCTGTTCCAAGACATGTATTTGTTCAAGTTTCTTTTTGATATTCATTCTGATTATTTTGTTCACAGAAGATATGCAACTTATTTGAGCAGAGATATGTTTTCGTAGTTTAACCAAATTAATCCCATCTAAATATAAACTCAATTTTTACAATTTTTTACAAATTATGTCAGATTTTAGCCTGTGAACTGTAAGAGTGGGAGGAAAGCATGATACCATGATAGAGAACTAACATGTACAAATTGATTATTTGCAAAAAGGGTTTATAAACAAAATTGCAGAAAAGGTGAGCCAAAAAGTAATGTATAGAACATAATTAAATCCTTTAGGCATGTACATGTTATATAAATTATAGCATTCTAGATTATAAGTGATTATCATGTAGACCATGGTGTGTGTGTGTACAGATCAGATGACAGGAGTCATGCAATATTAACGATGATATAACAACCACCATATCCACATAGTAATTAATTTATAAATATATTATATATGACCCTCCAGTAAAGTACATACATCATTACTTATCACACAAAGCCTATTTGTGTATGTACATCCATAGACAAAGAGAGACAAACAATTAAATCAATATTGAATCCACCTTTGTATAATGACTACAAACAAGTTCAAAATAATTGAAAGAGTGAGTGAAATGATTGTGTCAGTGAGCAGCATAATAAATGATTATTTCACTTGCAACTGCACACAGTGTCCCTTCTTAGAGAGGTTTTTATTTTAAACATAACAGTTGATTTATACGATTGTGCTTTATTCAGGGTATACTAATACTATGTCATAACAATTGTCCATCTTAGACAGGTTTTTGAGTGAACTAAGTGTTTGGTTTAGGCAGGTTGCATAATTTAAGTTCTATAGCACCGGTATATATATTGGCAGATTTCAGACCTTGCTCTCCAATTAATAAGTTCAATACACTTTTATTGTAAGTGATGACACAGACATTGCCACTTAGTTAAAGCCAAAAGGGCAAAAGTCTACACAATCTAGACACACAAATGTCAAAGTGGAAAGTAGTTAAAAACTGAAATCTAAACAACATTTCACTATCTGTAATCTTAGCTCTGACTTAATCTTATGTACCTATTTTAGTTACACATTAGCTCAGAATAAACTATTTACGAATTACCAAGAATAAACTATGAATTACCAAAACAAGTAAATGTATACTGTATATATAAATGTTGGTTTGTTTTGTTGTTAATGACCTATAATTATACTGTAGTGTTTACTTCAACTTCCGTACTTATAATATCATCAGAATGAAGAAATTTGGGTGTAACAATAAATGTTTGCATGCTATGCAAGAGAAAATGTATTCTCTCAAGTTCATTAGAAAATTCTGACATCTCATTTTTACTGGGTTTTTATCTCATAATTTACTCACCAAAGCAGGCCAGATGATTGGTTGTCTGGAATTCTCTGGTTCTCCTCTCTCAGCCCAAACTAATGTATGCTCTACCAGAAAGATTTGGAAAATATCGTGAACACGAACCCACTCTCTGCGTTGCCAGTCGATATCATCAAATTCAACTAGAGCCTAAAAAATCCAATTACGAAGAATAAGATCAGCAATATTGAAGTAACGTGAAAATCAATACAAAAAGACAAATAAAGTGCTGTAGTGTTTACGTGGGCAGCTGCCACAAGGAGATCTAATGTTAGTGTACAGTACAGCATATAAATGTTTATCATCAACATCAGGGCTGTAAATATCAAGCTTCAATCCATTATATCTTACCAAAGTGTTTTTCCTCTTTTAGAAAACAAAATATAACATAAACATATCTAGATACACAGTAAATACTGATGGCCAAAATCATTTATTTTCAGATTTCCAGACCAATAATTCATTGTGATTCTTACTTGTGGTTCTAACTTCTTTTACTTTATATATACATGTGTGTATATATATATATATATCTATATATAATTTTTTTTTTTTTTTTTTTTTTTTGACAACGTTAATGTTATAACACTTTGTATTTACCGGTACATACTTGTGGCACATTGTGCATGCAAGTGCTTTATCAATTATGTGTTCTTTCATCTCAAATCAGATTTTTTTAAAAAGCTATTTGCAAGGGTACAAATTTATCTCAAGGATAAGTATAAGTTTGGGTGGTGTGTGAGTTTTAGATGAGTATTGTTAGACTACGGTAGTAGTATATTTGCCAACATGATGTCACAAATAATCAACACAGATTGACTCAGTTTATAATACTTGTATTGAATCAGGTCAAACCTAAAGAGTTGAGACATTGAGGATTTGAAGGCTTATACATCAACCACTGTACAACTGCTAACCCAAATATTTGAGACTTTGCAAGAATGACTAAATGAACATCTCCAATAAAAGCAGTGATTGTTAAGTTTGTCAAACATCTCCAAACATCTATCTCCAATAAAAGCAGTGATTGTTAAGTTTGTCAAACATCTCCAATACAAGCAGTGATTGTTAAGGTTGTCAAACATCTCCAAACATCTCCAATAAAAGCAGTGATTGTTACATTTGTCAAACATCTCCAATAAAAGCAGTGATTGTTAAGGTTGTCAAACATCTCAAAACATCTCCAATAAAAGCAGTGATTGTTACATTTGTCAAACATCTCCAATAAAAGCAGTGATTGTTAAGGTTGTCAAACATCTCCAAACATCTCCAATAAAAGCAGTGATTGTTACATTTGTCAAACATCTCCAAAAAAAGCAGTGATTGTTAAGTTTGTCAAACATCTCCAATAAAAGCAGTGATTGTTAAGTTTGTCAAACATCTCCAATAAAAGCAGTGATTGTTAAGTTTGTCAAGCATCTCCAATAAAAGCAGTGATTGTTAAGTTTGTCAAATATTTCCAATAAAAGCAGTGATTGTTAAGTTTGTCAAACATCTCCAATAAAAGCAGTGATTGTTAAGTTTGTCAAACATCTCCAATAAAAGCAGTGATTGTTAAGTTTGTCAAACACTCAATTTATCTAGCAGGTATGTTTTCCAGCTCATACAGTTGTTAAAGTTATTATTATATTAATTCAAATCAACCTGAGAACTGTTACATACATGTAGTCACAGGTATTATATTACATATTATGTCATGTCACACACTTTCATATTTAAATATTACACCTATATAAAATGCAATTGCTGACATTTTTTGAGACAGACACTCAATAAAAAGCATCTAATGGATAATGTAACCATGCCAACAGTCAGTTAACACTTAAGACATTTTTTTTTGAAAAGTGAAAGATAGTCAAAAACCAATAAACTTGATAAAAAGCAAACTATGTGCTAAAGTGCTATATGATTTAATCTTGACTTTACATATATTCATGTATAAATATTAATCTTAGTTGGCATTTACACTAAGGCTGCCAAAAACCAGACAGAATTAGTTACAGTAATCCAGCAGGGATTATGAGATTAGTGAGATTAGTAACAACTTTATAGAGATTATTCAGATCGAAGTCTAAAATACTGGAAATAATTAAATTGGCAGGATAATAACAAGAAAAATAAGCCATCTAAACAAAACACCTTGCATATTGATTGAATTAAAATGAATGGGTTAATGCCTCCTCACATTTTTTGTCACAATTATTTCAATTATATTAAGACTGCAACACCTATATGCCATGCATTCAAACATGTTGATAATTAGTAAGACTTCGAAATATTGTGTCATGACTACCAATATCATGAGGCAGGTCTTATTCAAAAGAAATATGAATTCAATTGCAAGGCAAAACAAACAATCACTTCCAAGTTTTGGTCATCACTATAGACAGCCAAAGGGAAATAACCATTAAAATGAATATATTTTTGAGATGCTCCCTCAATGCTCTTTAAAAACATTGAGTGACATATAACCTATCTTTATACTTTTTTGTAGAAAAAAAAACTACTCTTAACAGATACCTCATAAAAAATTCTGACATGGTATATAATGTACAGGAGCAGAAAAAATAAGTGGAACTAAATATGAACACACTTTTCACAAAAGCGTGGGAAAGTTAATCTCTCCTTGTGGCGGCTATAATCTCTCTGACATACTCAAGCAGCTTATCTTGTACCTATCAGATTACTGTATTTAACTGCCTAATACACACATGTTTGTATAATTATATTTCTACCTGCTAGGTTCCTCTTATAAACTCATTAACAGAATGCATCTGATGTTTACAAATTAGAAAGTGTTCTGTACTGGTAATCAAATAAAACATAAATATACGCAGTAATGTCATCAAAAGGTCTTAAATAAAACCTAGGAGAGCAGAACAACCAAAGAAATCTGTCTGAAAAACAGATCTTATTACTTCTATTCAGTATTCACCTCAGTATTACAAAGAATTTCAATAACAGTTTTATGTAGATTTTAAATAAGAGCTATTTATCATTTCAGATAAATGGTGAAAACATAAATAATTTTTTGGCAATACATCATTAATTGTCAAAACACTACTGTAGATAAGATTATCTATTTTTTATGTGATATTATGATAAATCTGTAGCTGCCCATATTAAGGTTCTTTATAGTGCATGCTAACTCAGAACACGCCACACTCAACAAACAAATAATAAAACAGAGAGTGATAGCAAATCTCTACCTTGTCACTTTTACGTCATTCACAATGTTTATAAACAGGAGTGGATCTAAACCGCAAAAACATGCAATAATGGTATGTGTAATCATCACACCTTCACACTAACACACAAAATGGGACAATTCTTGCTGTTTACCGTACATTGTTTGACATGGACAAAGTGTTCATTCTGGAAGAAGCCAAGAGGTCATCAGACCAATGACCCTTTCTTTATTTTGTCAAATAACTCAAATGTTAAGGCCTTATGTGAGACATATATATCATAACATGAATGCAAAAATATTGATATTATGGTGTTTCAGATTAAAGTTTTTGAAAATTGCAACCTATGAAAAATTCTAGACCTATATACTGCCAACTTTTTGAAAATATTGCAGCTTTTAACATACCCAACCAAATAAACAGTTTGAAATTTTTGAGCATCTCTCTCAGGAAAAATATTTCTTTTGTCAAAACTGCAGTGAGCACTACTCCACTACCAAATGAGCAACAGTTATATAAAATCACCAACATCACATTGTAAGTTACGTCTATTCATTTTGTGTCACATCAATCTTACACAAAACTTAGACTGCTAGGAGGCTGCTTATATTCCCATACACTGGATAATTAACACAAATTGATTACATTACTGCTTAGCTAGACAACAAGACAACTAACATTTCCTCGGACAAAATAAGTGTGTGTGTGTGTGTGCTAATCCCCCCCCAATAAATGTTGTAGTTTTTTGTTGTGTGAGTGAAATCTGTGCAAGACTTTTATGTATAAACTCCAGCAATTTGTTTATTTGTTTGCCTGTCAAAAATTATCTTGGTTCAAAGCATGGTTTAAAATACTGATACAGGTAAACTGATTATGTATAGAAAGAGAATATGTAGTGTACAAAGGGAGGCAACTCAATCTATTTTACTTGTCAAATAGCTAGCTGTATGTCATTCTGTCTTTATACATTATTGTTAATATCTGTATGGACAAGTTCGTAAAATTATGTCTTGTTAGAATAAGTTAGAGACATCAATTTGTGTAACCACTGTAAAGTGATTTAAATATGCTTGTAAAGAACACCTTAAACATTGAGACAATTTTACTTAAGTGTATAAACTGTCACTGTAACATTTTCAATCTCCTTCTATATTCATAAGACTTTCATAATTAAAAAGAACTATAGAATTGTTATCTGTAGAGTGATGTTTAATCTTTAAACATTTGATTATTCTATAACCCTGCTAAATTAATGCCTTAAGCATATTACTAGAACTATCATACAATTTTCTAAATTATGTAAATTTAATCTCATGAAATGTAAGTTTGAACTGTCTTGTAAACTATAAAATCATACAGGGGTTGAAATTTTTTTTCAGATGAGCTAAAGCCCCAGACTTTTTGATAAAGAAAATTAAAAGCCTGCATTTTTTTTATCAAGTCCTGAGTTTGGTTAATGAGAAAATTGAAGGAGAAAACCAGAAATCAATATGTATTATTTCTATCGGCAGTTAAATGGTATTTTTGGCAGTATTTACAACCCATGTGACGGCTGTTGAAACAATCGCACACACTTCTCTGATCATATTTGGTGTCTTTATTTTCATGTGAGTTTCTTTTCTTGCCACTGTAGCCTGCTTGTTTGTGTGAAATTTAAATTAAACAACTACATCATCGGACAAGACTTAACAGTGAAAGCGATTACAAGCACAATAATTATCTAGATTTTTCTGAATCAGCAGAACCCTTAAGTTGCCTACCTAATGACTAGCATTTCTTACAAGCACTGTAATGATCAAGAATGAGTGTAAACAACAACAACAGGGTAACATGACTACAGATGGTTTTTCAAGATTTTTTCCAAGACATTAGGCTTCAGTCGAAAATAAAATCCATTGGTCTTCTGAGTGTTTAAGCCTGACAGGCTTTTCAGTAAAATTTTTGCAAAGTCCTGCTTGCCAAATTTCTAGGCCCGGGGTTCGGGCTTGAGGAATTTTAAACCCCTGATCATATCTGAATTAAGTGCTTTAATTTTCTTTAGAAACGAAAGTTGGTTGAATTAAATAATTTTCTAGTATGTAACAAGTTCTGTCGGCATGCAGTTTCAATATCAAAGACATTTTTCAGGGCAACCCTAGGAAGTGACGCTGTCTATGAATTTCATTGGATTAGAAATGTGATACACATAACCGTTAAATGGGCGGAATTCCTGGAAGTTTGCCTCCTATGATGCGATCACTTTAAGATCATAACTTTTTATGAAATAAACAACACAGAACTTTTTATTAAATAAACAACACAGTTGGATTTAACTAAACTGCGTTAATTTTACTTTATTTAAACGGTATACACATACGTTGGTGTTGGGCCAGGACTTCTGTCACATTTTAAACTAATTTATCGATTAGATTAGATTTCACTTCTGTGAAAGGGAGATAAATCCTACAGTACATTATGTCTTCATCTATAACATGGACGGACTACTTATTATTCTACCCGATTAGTTCGCCAAATTGCACAAACTATTTTGAGGCATCCTGCCGCAACATATTAATATATTCTGACAATTCATTCCCGATATTCATGTCAGCAAATGCAGTACATGTCCAAGAATTCATAACTCCAGCAGAACGGATAGATATTCCTTTCAGGTTCATTTACTAGGCGCACTATATTCCGATGCGTACTATTTGTAGCAAAGAAGCCTGATCTTGGCAGAAAGCGATAGCAATGTACCATTTCACTGATGTGAACGTGGTACAAACATAGCACTGCCAGGGGGAGGTGTCAATCAATGCTTTGTTAGACGGATGGTAATAAAATGTTACAAACCATGTATTGCTCAGAAAAAACGGCAGAAAATAATAATTCCATAAAAATATGAAAAAGACAATCCGTAATTAAAATTTAATAAAGTTTTATAAATTGTACCTGATCAATCGTTGTTTGTCATTTTAGATAGAGAAAAAGCATAATTTTTTCAGACCCGACCGCTGTTATGAGGGGGTTCATTCTAGCCTTTGTATGTAACTGGATCATTTGCTGTTAAGTCAGGTTTTTAATAATCTGCTGACTATCGTTCATAATATTCCCATTTCATGTTAATTTTACTTCCAAATCCGTAAAGCATTTAAAATCCACATTTGTAGTTTGCATATGGCACTGTACGATTTATCTCCCTTTTACGGAAGTGAAATGTAATCGATAAATCAGTTTTAAATTGTGACAGAATACCGCAAAATACCAAAATACTTTATTATACCCTTCCAAATAAATTAAAATTACCATAGATTTCATAAAGAATTAGTTAAATCCACTTGTCATTGTTGTTTATTTCATATAAACTTATGATTTTACATCGTAGGACGCAAACTTCCTGGACTACTTTTTATTGTATTTAAGAGATAAGTTCACCAGATTGCACAAATTATTGGATGCATCTGAGCGCAATATGTTACTAGATTCCGAAATATATTCCGAAAATTTATTCCAAATGTGCATATGTAACCAAATGCATTACCTGTCTCAGATGCATATCTCGCGATAAAACAGATGTATTTCTTTTAGGTTCCTTTACCAGGCGCACTATTTCCATGCATACTTATTTCATATTATTTCATAGTAAAGAAGCCCGATCTTGGCAGAAAGCGATAGCAATGTACGCTTTCACTGTCGTGAATGCCGTACAAAAATCAGAAGCTTTAAGGATAGTGCCCATTTGTACCACTTGGCCTTAAAATAAGTCTTGTGTTCATAAGCAATTTTCATATCATAAGAAGTTTTTTAAACCAAAATGTAGCCAATGTATTAATAATTATCATAATACCGGGTAGTTCATATACAAAAAATATCTATTTTCATTACTTGAATTGTTAAGTGATTTAATGAAAACGACCAATTGAAAACAGCACAGTCATAATTGCTACTGGAAGACTGTAATTTTAATGATTAATAAAATAAAGTAATATAGTATTTTATAATTTCCTTGAACAGTAAATTTCTAATCAGGATACTCAAGTAATGTGATGAAGACTTCCTTATCTCATTTATATAACACATTTGCTACATGCTCCACGGAAATTACTAAAAAAAAGAAACGATTTCCATAAAATAATTTGCCAAACAAATCCATTTCCATATACAAATCCCACTTCATGTCAACAAAGTTCTCCAATGTCTTCTATGTAAAATAAAAACGGTGCCCGGTGACATGCCATCACATACCATCTTCATATTTCTCCTGCATGCTAAGACATCATTAATTTTGTCTTTTTTCTTCTAGCTAAAATATCATTATTTTTTCCTAATTGCATTTATATTCAATAATTGATGAATTACTTTATTTTCTTTTGATGGATTGATAACTTACACACAGGAATGCCTTATTATTTTTTTTGTACATTTAACAATAACTTGTGTTATAGGGATAGGTAAAATTAAATTAATCTGCATCAAGGCATACATTGTAAATATGTGATTATTAAGGCCGTATGACTTTTGCGCCGATTTTTGAAAATTCCATTTTTTCATTTGCACCGATTTCATTTTTTCATTGGCGCCGATTTTTTTTTTATTTGCTGATTTACCTGTAATTACCTGTAAAATGTTTTAGGTATATATTTTAAGTAATGACATACCTTCATTATTTATAGATGGTACTTTTTAAGTGTTGTCCGAAATACTTTTATCAGTTATATACCATACATGGATGCAAAAATGGCAACTACGTGCCACTCATTTATGCCCTCTTGCCAGCTAAAGATCAACAGAGCTATGAAGTAATGTGGCAAATGATTATCAGTATCTGTCGTGAAAAACAATTATCTTTTGCACCTGATGTTATTCACATTGATTTCGAACAGGCAATGAAATAATAAAAAATTTCCAATTTATCTGAGATTTACCTGTAAAAAAATTGGCGCAAATGAAAAAAAAATTGGCGCAAATGAAAAAAAAAAAATTGGCGCAAATGAAATGCAAATCGGCGCAAATGCAAAACGCAGATTATTAATTATCAAGTTATTACATTGTTTAAAAGTCTCATCAACTTAAAATTTTACAGTAAAACCTATCAAAACTGAACACCATACAGACTAATTGAAGATTTTGTTCAGATTGGTATAAAATTAATTACATTAACCAGGATACTTTACAAAACAATATTAGCATATATTTATATGTGTTGTCAATAATACCAATGAATTTCACTTGATTTTTAAATAATAATTGTCCTGTGAAAAATAACGGAATATGCAGAACATAATGACGTCGTTAATTAAACCAAAAATTGTGAATTGTAATATATACCGTTACCAGGTTGGTTTGATACAGTCGTTCTGAATCATCTAAATGTCCATTTTATTCACGTACCTATTGTCATATAACATTTTTAAAAATGTATTTTATGATTAAATTTAAAAAATGGTATATCTATGTTTACATTCCTGGTAGCCAAAATCGCCATTGGCTACTAATTTCTGAGGAATTCTTTCAAAAAGTAACCTATTTTAGCAAATTTGTGGAAAAATACTTTAACAAGAGGCCCATGGGCCTGATACGCTCACCTGATAACTAATGGCTAGCTGATAGATTTAAAGAAAACATAAATACTAAACCCCAATGACTTTTTTCTTTACATCATGACAACCATTGTATCAATACCTACAACATTCTAATATACATGCCTATACAAAAAGTTAATAGTTTTCAAGATAATTAACCATTTCAGTATTGTTTCACATCTGTGACCTTGACCTTTGAACCCATGACCTTTTTCTATATATCAAAATGATCGTTGTATCGATACCTTCAACATTCTAGTATACATGCCTATACAAAATGTCTATAGTTTTCAAGATAATAAAACATTTCGGTATTATTTCGCATATGTGACCTTGACCTTTAAACCAATAACCTTTTTCTATACATCAAAATGATTGTTGTAACAATACCTACAACATTGTAATATACTTGCCTATACAAAATGTTTATAGTTTTCGAGATAATTAACCATTTCGGTATGTTTTGCATCTGTGACCTTGACCTTTGAACCCATGACCTTATTCTATACATCAAAATGATCGTTGTATCAATACCTACAACATTTCAATATACAAGCCTATACAAAAAGTTTATAGTTTCCGAGATAATTAACCATTTCGGTATTGTTTCACATCTGTGACCTTGACCTTTGAACCCATGGCCTTTTTCTATACATCAAAATGATTGTTGTATCAATACCTACAACATTCAAATATACATGTCTATACAAAAAGTTTATAGTTTTCGAGATAATTAACCATTTCGGTATTGTTTCGCATCTGTGACCTTGACCTTTGAACCCATGACCTTTTTCTATACATCAAAATAATCGTTAATTTAATCGGAAATGAATCTTCCGAGTAAGCCGCCACTCTGTTACTATTAACACTTTCAAATAAGAGATGGACAATTATTTCAGGTATTGTTCAAGTTTAAGATAAAATATTTTTGTGTCTTTTTTATTCGATTTAAACATTGGAATTATCGTAATTTGGACTGAAAGTTCACTTCGATTTAAACATGGGAATTTTCTTAATATTTCGTAATTTGGACTGAAAATTCGCTTCAAATTCGGCATATCGAAGTAACAAACAAATTTACATAGAAATACATAGCGATCGGACGGGACCATTTGTATCATTTCGATTTAAGCGAAATTTCGATTCAACCGATTTCGAATTAACGAGAGTCGGCTTTATTTCTTTTGCATCAAAAACACCTAAATAATCTATAGAGCAATGAAGATCTGAGTCTTTTAGATGCTGGAAATAACAATATGAGATTTATTCCGTATAATACACCTAAACTAATATGTACCTCAACGTGTTGAAAAGTACGTTTTTTTCTTTTAAATCGGACTATATATACAGCGTCGATCTATTTCAACACACTATACACAGAGTTAACATACATGCTTCATATAAAAATGTCCGTCTTTTACTATTTTGACTGAGTAGATGTATCGTTATGATCATGAACCTCAAACATATAGGAATAACCGATATAAGTCGTGTAATTAAAATACAAACAGATGGCCTCCTATGATGTGTATTGCGCATTGAATCACGATTATTAATCAATAAACTTTTTAGAAAAATATTAAATAAACATCACAAAGGGTAACTTTTATTATATTTATTTTGGATTTTACAATAATTCCGAGTCCATCGGTGTTTATACTGTCTGACGACATCGGGAGGGCACCTGGGTATATCCTAGGGCAGTGTGGACACGCTCCAATATTACTTGGATCTACCTGCCCATCATTAGAAGGTATTACATTCGCACCTAGACAACAATCTTAATCAACTCAGTCGTCAATTACTGTGTTTATTCGGTGACACTCGCCAATCCGTCACTGGCTTTAATGTGTTATCACCTGTTAATTACTGGTGACCAAGATATGTGAACTTTGAAAACTTGTGGCAAGAAAAATCGCAAAGCGCCGTGTTTTGTCGCAAGTTAAAGAAAAAGATCGCAGTTAACGATGCCCAGCGCAAACCCTCCCATACGTGTTCATTCATTGTAAGAAGCGGCGACCCAAATCAGAGGCCTGAGAGGGGTTTTACGAGTTTTCTTATTCAATAAAATTCATTGAAAACGTCACTTCCTATGCCGAGAAGGCCTTCCAATGTACGATTTTTTTCAATCGAAAACTTTAATTCAAATCTACTTTAACTTTCAAAGAAATTTTAAAAAAGCAATCAAGGTATGATTTTTTTAGTTTACCAGGTCGGCGCGGTACAAATGTACTTTATACACAACTGCCTTTAAAATGTAATTGTTCATCAAGGCAATATATACACAACATTAAAAACGCATGTGACGTGAAAATCACAAGATTTACCCTTTTTGGCGACACAGTAATGAAATTGGCAACAAAATTTTACAACTGGCGATTTTCTTGACGACAGACTTTTACAAGCCAGCGCTAACCCTGCTAGGGTCTTTTCACCAGATATATGCCGTAAATTATTTATGGATGGTGGGGAATCATACGTAACTGGTATCCCAGTTACAATCTCTAGTTATTTTTATCTTTGCAGTGCACGCAGGGCAATGTGCAGGAAGGGTTCTTTAACAGGCCATGCTAATTTGACACAAAGCATCAGTTTTCTCTTCTCTACCTAAATGTCGAGCACTTGGCAAAAGAACAGTCACTAGCTATTTTCAAGTCTTGGTCAGACCCAGCCATAGTCCAAACCCAGATCTCCCACATATGGACGAAGTACTTTATCAACTGAGCTTCTGTAGTGGTTTTGTGCCAGAGAAAACCATTTTATAGTGTAACCTACATAAAATGAACCCCTTTTTGATTGATTTTGTTTAACCAGGTTACTGTAATTTAACAAAAAATATTAATGTAACGGTGTGGTGTGTCACCTTGGAAAATCTTCAGTTTATTTATGGCTTGTTTTTTACTGTACAAATACAAATACTTAAACATTGTATGTAAAACTAATTTATCATGTAACAAGGTGATGGTCCATCTTCAGCCTATATACTACCCTGTAGACTCATTGTTACACCAGGTCAGTACTAAATGGGATGCAAGTCCATCATTATGAGTTCTCCTGATAGATAGGCTGAAACAATAAAGGGCAAGGCAATGCTGTTTAGGCATATTGGTACATGCTTTCTAAAATCAGGTAAGAAAGTTTAAAAACACAAACAAACAATTACAATAAAATGCTACAAAATAGTTACATGGATCATAAACATCCTACAGACCTATACCGACTAGAAAAACCAATGTCACCTGTATTGTCATAGATATATACTGGTCTAAGATCTTTGTTGAGGTGTTGGAGATATTCTAGCCTTGTCCCAAAAAGATCAAACTCAATGAATAAATAATGAAACTTGATTGTTCTTTGGTGTCAGTAGCCTCACCAAATAACTATACAACAAACACTCTTGTGTCCCAGAGGAAATGATAGATCTTTCTCAAGTAAAACAGTACAAAACTAAATGTATATCTTTGTTGATGTCTACAATAACATCAAGGACAATAGATTTATGTCTACAACAACAATGGGGACAATAGATTTAAACAACTGCTGTCTCTACTCTCTGGCTATACTAAGAAAAACAAACAATTTATATTTTAACAAGACACTAGTTATTTCAGTTTTCTGAATGCTGTAACCTTGACCTGGACCACTGTAATGCATCACACACATACATTAAAGGCAGGTTTTGTTCAATTCCTTTAAACCATTCAAACAGTTATGAGATAGACAGGAAAACTTTTAGGTACAATATATACAATTGTCACCCTTCAAAGACATTTCTCGCATATGATTGGTTCACTTGCCGGGGTACATGAACCCATGCGACGGTTAGCGGTAAAAGGGAAGTAACTCGTACATCGCTGAAGTCTAGTTACGGTAAACAAACATGGCGACAACGTTCGCAAGTCATACGGAATGCAAAATCGAAGTTAAAAAGATCCAACTGGTAACACTTTGAAGCGTGACAAAAACGTTATACAGGGCTTTGGCAGGTTACACGGCCCCATGCCATGTACCCTGTCAGAATGTAAATCTTTGACGGGTACATGGGGCCGTGTAACCTGCCAAAGCCCTGTATAACTTATAATATACAGGAGGACAGACAGACATACACCATATACATAATACATCTGTATACACCAGCATATAAAAAGTTTAGTCTTTCATATAACTTGGACCTCAGAGATTGACAGAGAGGTGTGAGTATTAATAAAGTGTTGTGGAGGAAGTCAGAGGGCCTGAAAAAACTCATCAGCCTCTGGCAAGTAAACGGACAAACTTCTGTCCTGAGTGGTATTCAAACTTAGGCAATGAGATGTGCTGTGACCCATAAGCATTTAGAACATTTAGCCACAAGGCCCCTGGATGACAAAGAATATTATGAACATGACCCTTTGGAGTTTACATCAAATAATTACATGTAATGTTCTGTAACCCGATTTGATATTCAAATCAATATTATAACCCAAAATCATTCTACCATAAGAAAGACAACCTTCAAGCTGAAATCTTATATCTAACTATATAACTCAGTATATGTTTTACATGTGAAAATACACAGTTCTTTGCCAAAATCTTCACAATTTTCAATAAAACAGAGTAAAAGATATTTATTACATAACAAGTGAAGATAAAAGTTTATCTAGAGAAAGTTATAAAATTTATTGATACTATCATAAATACTATAATACATGTATATATATTCTAGGTCCTGATAGCCATGGAGTATTCTGTAAAAACTAAAGGTAATGTCCAAAACAGAACAAAAACACTTCTACATAAATTGTTAATAAAATACACAAACACTCAATCCTAAACAAACACCAAAGACCATTTTGTGAAGGCAAAAGAAATCCTTAACAAAAAGTAAACAAACACTGGCTTTATATTGACTGACATTACATACTTTTAAGATGGTCCCCAGTCAGTGGCCTGGCGTTGTGCCAGATAATAGTTGTATGTGACCTAGATGTTAAAATCTAATGGCTTTATATGGCACTAGGCAGCATGACTACACATGTTTTAATCAAAATGTGATGTGTATTGAAATTATAACAAATCCCTGCAGATTTCACCCTAAAAATCAATATAAAATTACAGTGCATCATGTGAAAAACAAACCACCAGTAAATGACACCCACATAAACCAACATCCTGTCTGATCTGAACAAATTCTGTAGTTCAAAACGGGGTTCCACTGTATATCCATTATGCTTTAGAACAACCTCCAAAATCATTCCTATATTGTCTTATTACATTAATCAATATTATTAATTTATTATTATTATATTGTGGATTTCACCAGCCATGAAAGAGAAATCTCATGTGGGATAGATACCATGACAGACTTTTTTCAATCTTACCGGAAAATGACATCATCATTTGGAATAATGACAACTACACTACAAAATTCAGAAGTTTTTAATGTGGTTCAATTAAATTTTACACTGAAAATTAAAAGTTAATACAATAGCTTTTGTTTTCTAGTTTATACATTCTGTATAAACCAGAAATCAGGTAAGGTAATAGGTGTTACACAGAATGTTGAATAAAGCAATTGGATTTGAAACATGATGTTTAGGTCTGTGCAAATCATTTGAAGATAAAATTGGAGAAAAACAACCCTTATTAGTACCCATGTAAAATATGAAAATCTCACCTACAAGGTAGAAAACATGGTGTATTGGGACCTTCAAAGTTCAATCAGAAAATGTTTTCATGGGGATAGTCCAAAAGTATCTAACTTCAGATTCACTCAAAAATCAAGTAACACATTCTATGGAAACACTTTGGGCCAAGTAATGGTTATAGTTTCCCATCTCCCTATATTTGAGATAGATGTTAAAGAAAAGAGTGATAGAATTTTTATCTTCACTCACTGACATAATTAACTTCATTAATGGAATTATTTTATTTGCCATATGAGGACTATTTAAAATTTCTTATCATGGAAACTCATTTTCAAACATTTTCTAAATTTATACTAATTGTAACAGCATTATAAACAACAGACGAACGACAGAGTCCCAGGTCACCATGCATAAAACAAATTGAGTGGAATAGGCAGGTCATAATTCTTTCAATAAAGGGAGAATGGTTATTAAACACAAAGTCATCCGAGATATTTCCATAATAAATACTTGATTAAGTTTCATGAAATTTCTGTTCATAATGTTGTTAGAGCACGAACAAATTTAAGTGAACTAAGCAAAGGGAAACAACTCTGAAAATAAGGGAGCATACATGTAAGTAATAAAACACAAACTTGTTTGAAATATTTCTATGATAAATACTGGTACTTGTATTTAGTTTCGTAAAATTTCATTCAGAAATAAAATTGTTAGAGTGCTGACAAAAAAATGAAATAAAATAAGTTACGGTAAGGACAATAACTCTGTAAATAAGGGGCGCTGGCTTTGGAACACAAACTTGCCTTAATATTACATTAATCAATTATTATTCAACTCAAAAGTTAATAGACAAATAGCATCAACAAAACAAATTGAAGGTAAATAAACAAAGGGCAATAACTATGTTAATAAGGCGCTCAATTATTGAACATGAACTTGTCTGATATATTACCATATATTCAATTCTTGTATCAAATTCTGTGGGAAATTTAGAAGTTATAGCATGGTATGATGTCTATGGACATACATTATGCATACATACAAATAAATGTACCATTACATGTACATATCTGCCCAATTCTATATACCTTTTGGAACCAGGTACATGCCAAATCTTGTATTCCCTATTGGAATCTTTGTTTGTAAAGGGGATAGGAAAATGAATGAAAACTTATGATGCATAAATAGTTAATACAATTATAAGGATCAATTAACATACACATCTATGATATTTTTCACTAATTTTTGACAGACACTGAAATATTTTAGTTCATTTTTAAGACTAAAATCTATGTGAATTTTAAATTGACCTTACTGAACACTTTAGTTCATTTTTAAGACTAAAATCTATGTGAATTTTAAATTGACCTTACTGAACACTGGATAACTTCATTACAAACAATCAAGTCTGGTGCGGCTTTAAAACCAGCTCTGCAGAATAACATAATTAACTTTATAGAGAAGCCCTGACATTAATGGCTGAGGAATTCTCTTCTTTGACGACTACACAGGGCCAAAATACAATTTAACTAGCAACCAGACTCTTGACACAATGTGAAAATATCCGTCCGAAAAATATTGATTTTTACATTCTCTAATCAGGCATCTGTCTTTTGATGAATTCCTGTGTAATGTGTAAAGAAATTCAAGCTTCCAAAATGGATGAGATAAAAATCTTGGGATTTGTGCACATGCATATATTCCACTTCCTAAATATTGTAAAAATATTGATTTAATTCTGGTTTATTCTCATAGTCACGAAGAGCTGACAATGACAATTCATTAACTTATGGTTTTAAAAGGTTCATATAATGAGGTTGAATTCACATCTACAATTTACAACTTTTTTCCCCTTTAAATTTATATAAACTAGAGTCTGTCTGATTTAATATCTAATGAGAATCATACAATGTTCTGCAGAATCATGTTCTTTTTATGTATTAGCTGAGGCACTACTACATTGTTTTAATGCATATTCAACATGAAAAAAATGTTCATGATATCAAATGGTAATTATATATGCATAACCATACACAGCAAAAAAAACCATTGATTTATTAGAAATTTTTCATTAGACCAAATAGGTAAAATGATATTACAGAAAAAAGTAATATCAATGTAATATCAATATCACTATTTCCAGGGTGAAGTCCGTTTGCGCCATTTTAGCGTCCTTTTCAACCATAACCTATTTGCGACAGTATATCATTTCCAACACCAATTTTTTTAAAAACTCTTAGACATTTTACGCCAATATGATACCTAACTGCCTCACTTAATTAAGAGCATGATGGAGATAGGAACATTAATTTTGGCTTCCCTCTTTCCTCCTTTATCTGGGTTGAGGACATATACCAGTAATTAACATCCACAAAGAATTAAATATAACGCCACATAAAAATTAAATATTTTGAGACATACTGTGAATATACAATCCACCATCATATCAATCATATACCTATTAACATTTAAAACATGAATTACCTATACAAGTAGACTGGCGCAAAAGTCCTTCAGATTCTGGCGGAATAAAAACACCAGAAATTTAAATTTGTGGCGGAAATGATACCTCTAAAAATATGAATTTGGAACAAAAGGACGCTTCCCTATTTCCATACATCTATGTTTCCATTCCTGGTAGCCAAAATCGCCACTGGCTACTAATTTCTGAGGAATTCTTTCAAAAAGTAACCTATTTTAGCAAATTTGTGGAAAAATACTTTAAAAAGGACTATATTTTCACAAATTTTGGAAATTTGGCTACTAATTATTTTAAATTTAATGAAACCTAGATACATTTGTACATAATGTTACAAAACAACGAAATAAACCACATTAATCATATTATTGTGAAAAATTTCTAACAAATATAGAATTTAAATATGGACAGAAGTATCCAGAAACTAGTTAAACACTGAACATAATGTTGTTGGTAATATTTTTGTATTCATTTTTTCCACATACCAATGTGGGCAAAATCACAATTTTAGTTGCTCCCGATATAGTTATCACCACACCAATTGTCACAATAGTGATTTTATAACATCTTTATTATCATCTTTATTATCACCTCTATTTAGCATTACTCTCTCTCTCTCTCTCTCTCTCTTCATTTTGTTTCTGATCAAGGTCATGAAATTAAAATCTGGATTTATTCTTTATACACAGCTGTCATTGTATATGTTACCATTGTACAGGTGTATCAGTTTCCATACACACATGATTTTTGTATCAAGATTTCAAATTTGAAACATGCAGAAGACATATACATGAACTTTCCAGTAGACCATATAGTACAGAACTGTCCTGAACCTAAAGTTAGGCCCATCAGGGTGGGGCTAATTCTGATTTTCCTTCATGAAGCAACTGAGAATATGCCAGTCAACTACAACATCAAGGTATTTTCATTTATGTTTATACCTCAGGGTAGACTAAGAGCACTGTGAATTTTGATCACGTTTTTGCTCAAGCACATCCCTTGCGGGAATCTATTATCAATATATATTTATGATAAAAATTCTCAGAAATTACTAGAACCAATACTTTTGATATTTTCAGAAAACCTTCCTAAATCTGAAAATTTCAATGTTTTCATAATCCCTGGACTTAAAACATTTAGTAAAACATATTGACAAATATGTTAAATGTAATGTTAAAAAACTCACTAGCAAGCTTAAATCCCCATCCCCATCAACATCTAATACAATTCTAAAGACTATATATAGCAGTCAAACATGTAGAGACAATATGAATACTTTTCTGCAGATTATAAAACAGTCCAATTTAAAGTCCTACACACTAGAATTAATATAACCCTGGAGATGTGATGAAATGAAGCACAAAGAGGAACATTTATCATCAATAATGAAACTGCCTTCAGACTGTGACAAGTTTCTACTTCAATGCCAAGAATGACAAATACAGAGATTTCCCAGGCCTAGACCAGATTGCTTTTGATTTCAAAGTTTGTTAGTTCTGATGCAGATGGACAAAATTGGTTAAACCTTGTCTCAAAATTACTAGGAGGCAGTGACCTGGTACCTAACTACTTTTTTAACCGATTAGTTTATCACTATAACAATTTGAAAATGGAATATAACTTGTCAAGACAAGTAGGAAAGTATACAACCTGAAATAGTCTGACATTTTTAACAAGCCCAATTCTAAACACTAAAATGTAGGCAGTTATTAATTTGGACAATGTCATGTTGATGGCAAATGACCAAAATATAGTGCAACAAACAGAATGCAATAACCACCAAGACAGCCATAAGTCTTAACAGCTCAACATGTTTGTGAAGGATGCATACCTTGATATATATGTTGGTATTTTGAGATGACCCCCAGTAATTCTTAACAAGATTGTAAACAAGGGTTGTTTCATAAACCTAGTTAAACTGTGATTAGTAAGTATGGATTTTCTATAAACCTTAAAATCCCTTTAAACTATATAAAATATGACCAGCAAAATGTATAGACCTTCAAATGGCATACATGTACAGACATCTTATACGGTAAATAAGTATATAATAAATAGAAAAAATATATGTCCTATATCCATAATAATCTTGGCATTTTAATAACTTTTACCATTTTAAAAAATTAAGTCTTAAGTTACCAATCACCATCATTAACTGTAAATGTTTCGTATTTTCTTTTTTACAAATGTATCACTTTGAAGTGCAGATTTCTTGTTAAAAATTCAGATAGTTAGGGGTATTGTGACAAGGTTTCTGACTAAGGCAGTTTATCTCCAGAAAAAAGTTGCACAACAATGGTACTTAGGTTGACCTGATAAAACAAGCCTTCAATTTAATTTGGGAAAGAGTTTTATTTGCAAACTGTACAAACATTTTAAATGAAAAGGTTTTAAAATAAATACCGGCATCTTCACATAGAACTTAATAGGTAGTGAGCACAAAAGGAATCATTACTGTTATATGCCTAGGTCAGAGTTAAATAACTGAAACTTGCTGATGTTATACATGTACATATATTATACTAGCTAAACAGGAGGTGCTTACCCTTCCGGAACACCCAGTCTCACTTCCCTGGTGGAAGTTCACGTGTCTAACCTAACTTGTCAGTTCCAAAGTGTTTACTTTGCTTCTGTATTGTGATTCGTACATGGATTAGTATGTTTGTTTTTGATACATTATATAAACCAACTGGACAATGACTGAACACCTATAGAAAATTTACAGAAAGTTAGAGAACAGGAGCAATCTTACAATTTTGCCATCCTTAACCAAGGTCAATTTTTATCTGAATAAATAACCTATAATTAATGTTTACTTTCAGAACCAGTTTTATCTGTGTACCTTCTACGTAAGTGCCCATCAATATTATCAAGTTTTAACAAAAATTCTCAGTCTTACATCAAAGTTAAGGTTATAGAATATAAGCTTCATGGTTTTTTACACAAACATAATGTATACAACAGACTATAATCTATGTAAATAACTATGTAATACAGAAACTTCCTGGAAAAACAACACATTTTCCTATACAATCTGTTTAAAATGTAAATTATATGTATTGTACATGTATATACCATACACTTATATAATGGTACTCATGACTATCCATAGCCTAACACTTTTTCTAGCTTTGTAACACCATAACTTGAGGAACTAGATTTAACATGCCAGGTCACACAATGATTGGCAACAGCTAAGATCAGATCTTGATGGCCAACATAGCCATTGGCTATTGCTTTCTAAAAATTCTTAAAAAACAAAAACAAAATAAACAATCAAATTTCTATTCTATTTGGCTTCTGGTGATTATTTTGGTGACAGAGTTAGTGTACAGATTTGTGAAATTGCTGGCAACAAATGGCTAAACATGGTCAATTGAAAACTAGGTATACCAGAAATAAAATCTGTAAAGTTACAATACATGTACATCTGTGAAAATGTTTATATATTTTTTAAAATGAGTGATCTAATGGAGTTTTACTTCCAGTCAAGATTCTTTCACTTATATCAGGATGGTTAGTTCAGAGATGGTGGAAACCCAAGTGCCTGGATAAACTGACAAATTTTGACAAGCTACCGTAACAGACAAATTATCGCACACTAGAACCCGTCCCAAGTGAAATTTAACCTTTGGTGATAACTGCGAGATACACTATGATCCACTTATATCAGGATGGTTAGTTCAGAGATGGAGGAAACCCAAGTGCCTGGATAAACTGACAAATTTTGACAAGCTACCGTAACAGACAAATTAACGCACACTAGAACCTGTCCCAAGTGAAATTTAACCTTTGGTGATAACTGTGAGATACACTATGATCCACAAGTGTGTACTTTAGACCATTCATCCACCAATGCCCAATTTTAACATGAAATACACCACTCAAATCAATAAATGAAGTTTCAATATATGTTTATTTACTTCTTGTCTTTATATATATATATATATCAGAGGTCCGGAAACGGTCATATTTGCCGGACATGTCCGACAAAAAATTATTTTGACCGACGTGAAAAATCGCCAGTCGGACATTTTTTGTTTTCGGACATTTTCAATTTTACAACAGAAATATTAAACGGACAAATCAGTTTTCGGTCCGACAAAAGTAAACTACCGCTAGTCTGTCTGTCGGTCTTTTAAACTCTACCTGACTTCACTAAGTGTATTGTCCTTACCACGCGTTTACCTGTCAACAACAGTAAGATCTAATAATCAGGTGATTGTTTATTAATCAGTAAATACCTGTGGACTTAAGTAGTCGCGTGCCGCGTGTCTTTTTCTTTTGTTTCCCAGTCCGAATCATTATAACTTTCTTTAAACGTGTGTTTGTTTAAAAATAAGTGCATGGTCATAACTGTGTTGATTACGGAAGCCATAACGAGTGTCGGTCAAGGGTGACGGTTTGTCATCAAAGAGGTTCCACGCGGGGTGTTGAAAATTACCTACTACGCGCTTTGTGACTGTTTCTTTATTAATAAATAAAGAAACGCGATTAAATTTTATTTTAATAAAAGTTTCAGCATTAATATCTTTCATTCACATACATATATTGGAACCTAGTCAAGCAGTTCCCGTTATATCGTGATTCGTGATACCTGAATTCCTAATTTAGAACCTCTTGCGATAATGTTCTAATTACAATATTCGTGTATCTTCGGAATACGAAAATTCCCGATTGTTAGTAAACAATATGGCGGACGTGCAATATCAAGCATCGTGGACAGTAACGAATACTGATAATAACAGCATATCGCGGAAGCTAAGAAAAGCAGTAAACGCCTTAGTCTTGTAACAACGCACATGGATTAAAATTGGCAATCGCGGTAGCTCAAAAAAATAGGTTGGTTTGTTTGTCAAAATAAAATAATCCACAAAACCACAACATGCACTGCACACATACACAGCCCTGTGCCGACGACCTTTTTTTTTTTTTTTTTTTTTTTTTGCTTGTACAAAATGTCCGACGGGCCGGACCGAAATTTCCGAAGCCCTGATATATATATATATATACATATTTATATATCTGTGACTATAGTCTATTTATAAAGCTACAACATTTTTGATTTTTTTTTAAATGTTTTTTTAATTCAATTTATTAAATACATATACTGAAGCAATTAATTCATTTACACATTTGTAAATTGCATTGTCCTCTTTACATGAATATCATTTCAGTTTCTCTGGACACTTGTCATTAGGCATGTTGAAGGTAACCGCAAGTTTTAACATAGATGGTTTTAAAATCATACATGTATTGTATAGTAGTGGATTTCTTACGGTACTTTACCAAAAACACACACACACACACACACACACACACACACACACACACACACACACATTACAATTCCTATACAAATCTGTGATAACAATCAATACTTCACTGTTCTCAATTTTTCCTTGTTATACTGTTGGGAATATTTCTAGAACATACTAGGTTCAAATCAACATACTACATCTAGAATCAATGAAAAACTCATATATACACAGCATACACACATACATACTCAATCAGTGGCAGATGGTGTTTGGTCATTAATCCATGTCAGAGCACAACACAATCAGCTTTGAACAATGTAATGACTTCTATTCTAGTTCAAAGTCAAATCTGGTCAACAGGTCAATATCCTGATAGACAATACAATGTAACCATGCTCAATGACTGACAATGGTCATCTCAAAATCAAATGCAACCCAATGTGACCCTGTTTAATAGACATCCTCCAATTTAAATAGCCTAGAAGACAACATAGGTTACCTTTAACTTATAATGCACAGAATTGCTACATCTCCAGTAACTTATAATGCACAGAATTGCTACATCTCCAGTAACTTATAATCCACAGAATCGCTACATCTCCAATTCATATTTAACACATGTATCAGGATGTTATTCAATGGTTATCACTCTAAAAGACAGTCCAAAATAACTAGGAGTGGGACGATAAATCGATAATTGATTATCATTGATATTTAGAATTTTGAAACCTATATCAATACAAGCTGTTAAAAAATTGATATATCGGCAACTCTGAATTCCGTAACTTTCCATGTTCAATTTTACTTTTATAAACAGCTCCAACAAAGTGACAGTCAAACAACTACCAGTAACTACATGGATACTCCCGATTGAGTAATTGATATTATAGTTCCTTCAAACTCAGTCTGATGTATGGGAGTCTTTTGGGTATCCTGTATATCAAAGTAGTTGATACAGGTCATCATACCACATACCATAGACAATAGGTTGAGACCATTACATGTAAAAATAAATTTTGTAAATGTATTTCAAAGACATATGTATTAGCAATATATCATGATATGTATTGTATCACAAGTAGTGTATTGTGATATGTATCGTGACATGTCCGTATCATCCCAACCCTGAAAGCAACCCTGCAAGCAAAAGCTTTATCCTTATTGGCAACCTTAATATAAACCTTCTCAAAGGTCATCTCTATATTATCTCCTCAATAGTTATTTCTAAATAATACATCCCCCTCAATGTAATCCTGCTTTCTTGGCAGATATATGTGTATAAAGTGAAACCTGGTTAATGATGATGGCACAACCATAGGTTCCGTGAATCAAAATTTTATGGTTGTGCCGTGAATCAAAATTTTATGCAACTAGCCAATGCGGTACATTTAACTGATATGTAGATTTTAGCTAATACCAACATTATTTTAGGCCAGATGATGGGGACAGTTCCATATGTATCAAGGAAATAACATACTAGTGTTAACACAAAGCGCAATTTTAATTATGATGCTGCCACCATGTTTTGTAAATTAAGACTCTTTTGTCTCTACTTCATTCCATAACTGGTTTGACTTTTGTAAAGAGCTTATTCAAATATACTGTTGCAGCTCTATAATTGCAACGTACTTACAGAGTTTACTTTTTCTCTCCTTGATCATTGTTTCTATAAGTAATTTGACTTGTGGATCACAAATGTTGCCCAAAAAGCATTGTCCGACCAAAGATGTGATCATCCATCCTCCATTTTGACTGCAATCTGTAGCTATGTCCTTGATAAATTTGTATGGCTAGTTTTACTTTCTAATTAGGACAAAATGCTGTGGTATGGCATTAAGATTAATAGAATCTTAAACCAGTAACAGGGTAGACAGAGATATCTCAAACGAGGATGAGTAACAGGTAGACAGAGATATCTCAAACGAGGATGAACAAGCTTTAGCTTAGCGAATTCTGGACATTGAAAATATTCATTCGAGTTTTAGATATCTCTGTCTACCCTGTTACTGGTGCAGGATTCTTTTTCTCACACTTTTGCAACATAAAACATGATTTGTAAACAAAAAATTGCATCAAATGTTCAGTTTTCATGTCACCATCCGTGCCTACTGAAAATGACATAGTCAATTTTTGTTGACATTCTCACATAAAATGATTATGACAACAACAATTAAGTGTGTGTAAGTGATTTTGACGTTGAGAAATTGTTGGTTGACTTCGAAACTTTTCTCAACTTATTATTATTAAGTCTTCTGAACGATAAATCAAGAGCAGGTATAACTACATGGGAAATTTAGCATGTAGCCTGTCTCAACCCTAGGGTGAGATAAGGAAATCCCACATGGGTAAAAACAAGGGATTTTCATGTCACAGGTGTAAGAAAAAATTATTTTAAATTTATAAACAACACAGTGGACAAAAAGTCAATGTTCTTCATAAAACATAAATTTTTTATATTGAAATCATAAATGCCAACATCAAAATAATTATAGACACTATGCAATCAATAAAGTTATTATAGTAGTGATAATGTAAATTTTGAGAAAGCCCCCAAGTAACCAACCAAGAAAAGAATGTAGGTTTGGTAATGGTATACCAGTTCTTTGTTGTTGTATATTTATAAATACTGGTACACCAAATCATGTCTACTGCAAATTTATGTTAAGAAAAAGGGGTGTGTTATTTCTTATATATATAAAAGCGCTTTATAATCAATCCTTTTATTTTCCTTCTGACCTTCAGATGTTATTCAGTAGAATAAACATTTAAAAAACCTTATACTTATCTCTGAAAGAAAACATTAATATTAACAATATTTCATGACTTTCAAAAAAGGATTAAAAAATATGTATTCATATTTTGACTTAAATTTACTTTAAAATATGCATTTTTTGGTCAAAATACCAGGCACATTGCAATTTACAATACTATAATATGGCACTTTCTTGAATACATAACCTTGTACCTGGGTTTTCTCTGTAATTTTTTATGGAACACTGCAAAAGCATCTACTAAGTTCAGCTTTGAGAAAGTAAAATATCAACCTATTCAATTATACACATATGATATGATCAACAGCATTTTGGCATTGGACCATGATAGGTTGATACTGCCTCAACAAATCACATTTCAAGGTATATCTGTTGTTAACATTAATTACGACAAACTTTCATTCTTGTTTAAAAATCTTTGAATTTTTTTAATTCATTTTTTTAATGTTGAGTTGAGTGACAATGTTTAAAACCGCAGTCAATAAGCTTTTATAATCAAGACAGTTAGTTCTTGAATAGTGGAGGAAACCAGAGGCCAGAAAAACCACTGACCTTCATCTTAAGCGACTGAAACTTTCTCACATTAGGGTTTGTCCTAAAAGGAATTTTAATTTAGCTAAACATAAGCCAACATACCAATATTACCAGTAATAAATATTTTCACAGCACTACACAGTTCTAAACATCCAATGAACATTTTTATGAATGAAAATTACATCACAATGTAAAATGATATAATGTGCAAAATCATCAAATTATAAAATAGCATCAATTGACATTACTGGGAGTGACATAAAACAGTGAAACAGCTGTTCATTATTCTTGAACAGAATTTAATATATACCAATTTGAAAACAGACCATTTTTGGTGCTTAGAGGAAAGAGTTAGGCTAAACTGAGTTAATGTTGTTTCACCATGCACATGTGCCAGAATAAATCACTTGGTTGTTTCTGCACCTCATAATTTAACACACACCCACCCCACCCCCCATCCCTGTATACTGATACTTAGTCTACATCATTGCCAGCTACCAATACTTTTCAATTTGGGTCCCAAGGTTCACCAATCTCTTGGAAATAAATCAATTTGAGGAATAAAGGAAGGATCAGCTACCATGTTAACTGTGCCATTTTTTCCCCAATGACCTTGCATAAACTTGTGATTATTAAACTTCTTCTTAGGCACTTAAAAGATATATGTTAAAAACTACTCTTAAATGATAAAAAATTCTGACAAAAATTAATCTTGTACAGGTGTAACATTTCATTTAGAAATAAGAGGGGAGGGATCTTTATAATGCCAAGAAGATTTCCAAACTTTTAAATAAATGTACAAAAATTAACATGCTTTTTAACAATACTACTACATGTACTGTATAGAATGTACTAGTTGATCAAAATGGCTATTTGCCAAAATGACAGGGTTTTCTATGGACTAATACTTTCTCTAGGTAAACTACTACCTGCTTGGATCAAACACTACCATAACATTTACTGACTATTCTACACAGACTGATACAGATGCCATTCTGCAATGTGCCAAGGCTGAGTTGGCTTATTCCATACTTTTACAACTTGCAGTGTACAAGTTTACAAAATTACAATAACATACATGTATCATTTTATACTAATTAATAACAAAGAAAAACAAGTGCACTGCCTAGCGAAGTATTATACACCTGTGTCATATTAGGGAGAATACATAAAACAAGAACACATGCTTAGTCAAAACCTTCACACCAATTTGTTATACCTATACACAATATATGTCACATATAAGGCAGGATGTTTAGTGTTACACAGTATGTGATTTTGTTTAATTTTGTGTGGTTATAGGTATACATATCATACATATTCACAGAATTAAATCTCTCCTTTCAGTTACTACCAGTTACTAGAGTTATATAGACTTATTAAATAAACAACCGAACAAAAGTGGAGAGTGCATTAATGTGATAAGAAGGAGCATCTCAGATTCAGAACTGCTTACAATGATGTTGAGGAATCAAAGAAACATAAGGCATACAGTAATTTTGTTGTAATATATACCAAGTTCCATCAACACAGTTGAAATATCATTTAAAGTACCAGTGTAAACTTATGGTGGACACACAAATTGGTTGACCTCTGAACTGTAACTGACCTTGACCTTCAATACTGGGACATGAATTTTATATGCAACACACAGCCTTCGTCTAATACATGTTTGGTATAAGTTTCGATAACATATAGGAAATTATTTTTGGTGCACTGGTATGTAAACATAGAGTATATAGAGTATATAAGGTAATGTCTTGGAACTCTATGTGTTTATTACTATATGAAAAGGGTCAATGATAAACAAAATGAAATTCTGGTTATTTACTGTAGCTGAATCGGTGGACAATGGCTGCTGTCAAATTATTAGTTGTAGAACAAACAATCATTTAAATATTAGTAAAACAAAATCTACATGTAATTAACATGGTGGTCAATGGAAATCATTATAATAAATTTCATTTACATGTATATACCGTAGTGTCGGAGAAATTTACCTGAAATAATTTTGCATTAAAACATTCTATGGCAGATGTCACTTGGTTATGTTAACTATGTTTTTTCTTATACTATTTGTAGTAATGTCATTTCAGAGAGTTAGGGTTAACATGAAGTATATAAGACAACTCTAACCCTTTATATAAGACAACTCTAACCCTTTATAAGACAACTCTAACCCTTTATATAAGACAACTCTAACCCTTTATATAAGACAACCCTAACCCTTTATATAAGACAACCCTAACCCTTTATATAAGACAACTCTAACCCTTTATATAAGACAACCCTAACCCTAATATTTCCTTGATGAATGTTGCTGTGAACACATTAATAACATTTCTGTTTACAAAGTCCAATTTCTTCTGACATCCTACAATTTATACAGAAAAGCAGCATTTGTCACAGTGCAATATGTCTAAACATGACTGAATCTAAAACCTGACTTATAACAGTCTGTATGAATTAACCTTCAGAGCAAACTGAATAGCTGTTATGTATGAACAATACTCCATTCTTGATTATATATGTAGCATTCCAACATCAGTTCAAAATCATTATTGATCATTGATTGGAATTGCTTGGTGCTCCTGTTGCAGTTTTACTAATTATGTTGTATGTTTTATAAGTGAATGGGTATTTTTGTGTTTTACTTATCAATTATAGGACGTCTAATTTCACCACTACATACAGTGTATATGAGTAAACTCACTAGCAGTTATACAGTACTTATACATATTTCTTTTTCATCCTATGATGATTATATACATTACGGTACTTTTGGTCAGCTATGTTCATCTGAATACTCGAATATGACGGGGCTGTGTAAAAACAGAATAGCGAAGGTGAAACAAGGATTCCGTAAAAGTAACCTTTTTCCTGATGATCAATTCTAAGTAAACCCAGTTGATTATCGCAACCAGGGGATTTCAACATACCAATTCTTACTGAATATCACTTCATCACTTCTAAATAATAAATATCACAAGTAAAACATGATTTTCAGTAGAACATTGTAAAGACCGGTTGGCCCTACAATTAAGTACCGGTATGTTTCACTCAAGACATCCTTTCATAAAATACTCAGAAAGTTTAACGATAATATCTTATTAGTTTGTACAAGGTAATGTATTCATACAACATGAATATTTTAATATTCTTGAAAAAATAAAAATTTATATCATAATTTTGAGATGACCCCTTTTATCTGTGGCAAAGGCCATTTCTACTCACTGTATGTACATGTATGAAAGACTAGCCAATCACAATTAGTCACTATCTAATTTGTTTAATCAGTGAACTGGTTATTTTTTGTGCAATCAATTTTATTTGAAATCACAATCAGTGATGAGACACAAGTATACTGTCTCAATATATACTAATAGCCTCTGGGACATATCCTGTCAGGAGGGAAAAATGGCGGCCCATAAAAATCATCTGTGTTGTGACATATCATTCATTATTCATATTACCAAGACTTAGACTTGGGTAGCTAATCTTCAAAACAAACAACAAAAATCGTAGAATAATATAGTACATATATTTTCTCACATTTTCCAAATGTACACATATATATGCAAATAATTTAGACACAAGACTCGAATAATAGATACTAAGTAATAACAGAACAAATATGTATTAATGTGTTATGAACTCATGCAAAGTTACCCAATAACTTTCATCTATCCCTGATGGCAACCATATAACCAATAATGCAATACCCGGTACCTAACACTACAGCCAAATCCACTGAGTGTTCCACATAAATTTCTGATATTAACAACCTCATAAAAATCCTAAGACCTAAAGATAACCAAGAACTTATTACTACAGGTTCAGAAATTATGTGTGTCTGGATAAAACACACAATATGATTTCAACAGACCAAATCAACAGATTTTAAAAGAATATTGGATTTAAAGAAGAATTGTAAAATCAATTTTCAACCTGCTATGAGCTTTGGAAGGACAATTCAATCTGCCGGAGACCTCTGTTCTTGTCAACTATAGTAAAGCTACAACTTTGCATAAAAAAATACACATTAAATGCAAATAAATATTCCTACGAGTAGAATTTTTAATTTGGAATCTTGTATATTGCTGTTTCCCACAATGAAAATTTCTGAATGTAATTATCATGTCTACACATACACACACAAAAAAAAGAGAAAAAATCAATTGAGTACATGGTACATCTAGATAGTATTAGCTAGCACTGACCTCAATTTAATATTTCAGAGCAAGACATAATGGGGAAAAAAATTCAATCTGACAGTAGTAGACTTTAACAGCACAATATTAAACACACACACACTGAGAAAAGTGTTTGTGTGTATGTGATATTAATATTACCAATTTTCCCCTTAGCATTGAATTTTTGTCTCTTATTAATGCCACTCATTAAATCATTCATGTCAACCTGTGGTTAATTTAAGTTTGCTGTGAACACCTCAAGACAAATATTGCATCAGTTGTTTCTCTTTTTTTGCCACCTTTCCAGATCTAACAGACTGGAGTGGATATACCAATCTTAAGTGTAATCTTGACAGTTATGCAAAAGACCATTCGCACAGCAAAAGTAATAGTACTAATACCATACATATTCAAATTGATGATATTCCACAAACTGTACAATGAATCTCTAACTTCAAGAATGCATTGTTAAGGAGCCCCAAATTTCATGTATTCAACTTGTTTCTTGGTAAACTAGATTTTTGGAAACATGACTGTAAAACGACGATCTATGCAGAAGAGTTGAGTGTTGAGTTGAGTAATGGTGTTTAAGGTCCCAGTCAAGAATATTTTACTTATGTCAAGACATTGCCAGCTTAAGGCTGAGGTGCAGAAATTTAACCTGTGCATTTTACTGATGGCATTATACAGCAGGGTTCTTTAGCGTGCAAAGCCCACTGTGACATGGGACCTTGTTTATTTTAAGTTCCCATCCAAAAGAACCATGACTTTTTAGGTTTCCACAAATTTAAAATGATTATATGCCAAATTTCTAAAATTTGTGAAAAAATAGTCTTTTTTAAAGTATTTTTCCACAAATTTGCTAAAATAGATTATTTTTGAAAGAATTTCTCAGAAAGGAGTAGCCAATGACAATTTTGAGGACTGGAAACATAGACTTTCACTTTGTAATGCAGAGTGCTTGGCGAAAGAACAGTCACTACCCACTTTCAAGTCTTGGGTGACAGACCCGGCCAGGGATCAAACCTGTGGTCTCCTACTTCAGGAGTGATCACTATACCAATCAAGTTACTATCCTAAATCTTTTTTTTTCATACTTAATTCAGAGTTAGATATAATGAATCTAGACATATATAAATTTCAACAACAAAAAAACAAAACAATTACTGTATCTTATATATTTCTGAAATAATTTTCAAACAAATCTCAAATAGAAATCTGAATACATATACATGTAATTTAATGTTGGAATTACTGGTATTTACAATATTGTCAGATAAATCAGTATTTCAGGAAATTAACAAGTTGGCTCTGAACACACATAATTATGCTTGCAGTCTCCTACAAACACATGATACTGTACACAAATATTGGTTGGCTGGTTGGTTGGTTGTATAGACAATGCAGGTCATCAACCTGAAGGGCAATATACTCAAGGAGTCGCTATAATTTTATTCTAGTGTCAAGAGGTATTATCCTAAATATATTTAACTCAAGGTCAAATTATTTCATGCAATATAACGAAATAATCTGTCAATTCAAAACTCAACATTGAAATAAAATATCTAAAACATTTATTGAATGAGTATGGATTGTATTCTCTTCAACACAAACATAAACAATCCTTAAATTTTACCACAGAACTTTCCATTTTTTAAAAATCTGGATCATTCCAAAGTTATGTAGGTAAATTTTTTTATACTGTACTTTTTTTTTTATTAAATAACATAAATAGATAAAGTTAGTCAATATTCATGGCCTTTCAGTATAACTAATTTACAGAATGGTAAAATTATATTAGGATTTTCTTCTAAAGAATATTGAAACCAAACTGAAAGTTTCTTCACACACACACAAACACACACCGAGAATTCTATGAATAAATTGTTTTGGAAATTAACTTCATTTTCAGCAAAAATCTAAATTTGGTGGAATACAAACGGAACTCTTTTTTTTCCAAAAGCTACTCTTTACTACAATTTTTGTAGGATTTAAATGATTCATTGTGGTGACATTAACACAGTCATGGAAATATATGTATGTATGCCATGTGAAGTATTTCAAAGAATTTACCACTATTGGGGTCAAATTAAGATACCACTTTATAATGTATTACTATGATTAGTCATCAGATATATATGCCTGCCAGGACAGAAGATTATGGACATAGTTGAGCTGCCTTTATAGAAGGGAAATGTTTTACTTTTCTTTGTTAATCCATTCTTTTTTACTACTAATACATGTTTGAATTTTCTACACTAAACTTGTGCTAATGGAGAACTGGCCGTTAAATAAGTGCCAAAAAGTGTTCAACCACAACATTGATAACTATTTACAAAATCTTCATATATATATTGTTTGATTTTTTTATTATTTTGTTAACTGCAGTTTTACCTAGGTTTCCACAATTAAAATGGTTATAATAGCAAAATTTTCCAAAGTTGTGAAATTATGATCCTTTTACATAAAAAGTATTTGTTTTCACAAATTTGCCAAAACAGATACATGTATACTCTTTTTAAAGAATTCTCAGAAAATAGTAGCCGATGGCCATTTTGACTACCAGTAATGGAAACATCTAGACGTCTTGTTGTTAATCTCAGTTGCTTTGTTGACTGTCAAGATTGACAATTGTCAGTTAACATAGTATATTTTGAAATAATTCTAAAAAAAAAGAAATTCTGATCTATGATGACGAAAATTATGATCTCAAGCTAGAGATTGGTAATTGATAATTTGCACAATTTTCAGTTCAAATTCAACTCAATCAGGTGAATAATTGAAAATTTGTCAGCGATTTGAAATTCAATTTTAGCAGAGTTACGTGAATGTTACAAACCATCATTAAAATATTAACTCAGAAATTACTGTCACAATTACGGCCATTTTAATCTGCTCTGTCCCTCTTTCATGACAAAGAGTCCATCTCACATTGACCCTTGAACTGGTATCTGAATCTTTTCAAATTCTATGTATCAATGTTTTACTGTCAAGAGCTTTTTTAGGGATTTTACATTATTTTAGCTGCTTTTGCAAAATAGTTTAATAGTTTACTACATGCAAGTCATTTAGCTCATTGCAAACATGTATGCCATGTTTTTGCAGTGTAAATTTATAGAAATACTTGACAAAAGAACAGTCACTACCTATTTCAGGTCTGGTTCTATGTATACAAATAAGTTTTCCCCAATAATTTCCAATTAGATATATGTATATATATGGAATTGCATCAGTTCACATTTTTATGGATTTGAACAATTATTACCGGTAAGGGGTATTGATAATGGGGTTCACCAAAGTGTTGAAACACATAAACGGGACCAAGTGGTTAATTCAAAGTCAAGTACAATGCAAGAATAGTTGATTTTTCTACCATAGATCTGATAAGATACTACATACATACATGTAGGAAAACATCATCAATGCAAGAGTTCCTGAAACACAACCTTAAACATTGTTCATCAAAGATACTGCAGTACAGCTAGACCAAAACTGTAGAATGCAATACCAATATGGAACTCTCAACAAATAGCACAATGCAACCAGATTGGTTAAGATATACGGTAATCAGCATTTATTTCAATTCTAACATGACTTTGACAAAAAAGACTGAAATAAACATTGCAACCTATTTCTTCAGAAGTAAATTTTACTATCTATTTGCAAAAAGGTCCATTGAAACAATTCAGTTGTTGAGATTACCTCCACTGAAAAAAATATTTTATGAATGAAAATAATGTCACAACCATTGTTCACTACACATAGCATGAAGTCATAAGATAGGCAAAAGAGTATGTCATTAAAACAGAACAGCTATGGGTATACAGTTTGTTATACTGTACCAAGGCTTCATCTTTCATATGAAGGAAAACGAAGGTCATGTTAGAATATTAAATAAACCACTGAATCCTAAAAAAAAAACCACCCATCATGACCCAGGGCCATGCTTAACAATCTGAACTGAAAAAACTTGAAACATCAGTTACTTGTCAAATATCACAATGGTGACAATGCAGTACAAAATTTATTTACTGAACCCATCATACCATCCAGTATTAGCTACATACAAAACTGGCACACAAGAATTGTTACATTTGAATCTTTTGCCAGTGTCAATACTATTGTCCTGTCACTATCCTTGGAGGTTTTTAAGGAGTCTTTTCAGACCCTACCATGTGGACCTTAAGTTTTACTATGTTAATCACTACTTGTTTGGACAGAGATTCATTACACAGCATATGTACACTTTCCTCATCAGTTGCTAAGTGTTTCGTGTTTCTATGCCAAAAGTTACTTAAATAAAGGGTTTGCCATTCTACCACATGATCAACATCCCTAAGGCTGGCTTTAACATGATCATGACATCCTTGTAGGATGTTTTGGAGAACGTTTCTGTTGCAAATTCCTGGAATAACACGGTTTAAGAGGAAATTGTGAAGAATATGATTCTAAAGCTAGTCATTTCGTACCCAACTCAGTCAAATTCGTACCATGCCATATGACCATTTCCTACATTGACCATTTAGTACCATATATATAAAATATAATGACATTATTTAAACCAGGATCTCCATTAAAAAGAAAAAATTAAAAGTTTTACTTATTTAATATTAATCAGCGCTGATATGCAGAACAGGAAAAAAAGAACAAATCAATTGGAAATTTCGTGCAACTCTAATGTCCGTAGTTAAAGCAAAAACTTGTTATTTTAAACACATATTCCCAAAGTCCAAGTGTTTTTTATTTGACGATGTTCATCTTAACTATAGTGTAAGAAGTATGTTGAGAGAGAATAAGAGAATTTCACTATGATACGAAATTTAAGGTACAAATTGGTAACACTTCACTATGGTACGAAATGGTAGCTTTTCAATATGGTAAAAATGACTTGAGTGCATGGTACAAAATGATCAAACATTATGGTATGAAATGGTATTTGATACGATACAAAATGGTATTTGTTATGATTCTATACCAATTGGAAAATAGAAATAATTGTTCTGCACAAATGTCAGATACATGTCCCATTGAACACAATTTTAGGTTTGACCAAGAGTGAAGACTGATGAGACACAACAAGTCTAAATAAATACAGTTGAATCTCGACAACTAGAAACCTGTTATATTCAAAAATCAAGTTCTGCAAAAACACAGCATCAATTATTATCTGGGAAGTGCAACACAAGCTCAATAATGAACAATAATAGTATAATAGTATCATTTAAAATTTAACTTAAGTGCAAGCTTATTGTAGAAGAATATTTTCCCCAATAATTCTTCAATTCTAAGACAACAGTAAGCAAAAAATTATACAAATCTCTCAAAAACCACAAATTTGTTAAACTGTTTAACACAAACTAAATCATCTTTTCTTTTGGTATAACAATAATTAAGAATTTTTCTATCAGTCAAGATTTTTACAAAACTACCTATCAGCTGGTCACATATAATCAGCTGGTACAACAGGTCATGTAAACAAGACTATTTTTATAGGACAATGATAAAACCACTCCCTGTAAAACACGTGCAAATACACTAAATCACAAATACAATGCCAAATATTCTTTTTTCCTCATGATTTTCACTCTAAAACCAAGGACTTACTACGAAACATGAAGCCCGTCTGAACTATATTCTTGTACATTGGCTGTACGTGTCACATTTTGAATTTTGATTCACACACACCACCCAAGTTCATGCCCATGGGCCCACAATACTTTGTTCACTTTTTAATAAAGGAAGATATACAATAATTAAACCAATTAATAGCAAATATTGGTCTTAAAAGATAATAGAAAGAGATAATAATTCAAGAAAATGTGTAATATGAAAGAAACTCACAGCAAAATCCTGACAAGTTGTATCTCTCCCCGACACTGATCGTACAACTCCACTCCGCCATTCCCATTCGGATATTTTACTAAGCTTTAACTTTCCAGAGCTTCGAATAGATAAAAATCTTTTCCCAACTATTTCTTCCCTACATTTATACGCCATTTCTCTCACTATATATCCATTTTGTGAAATTTACATTCTTCCAAATAAGAAAACTTGATCCAAAATTACAAGGAATGTCTCCTTTCTCTGGGATTACGCTGCGCATGAATACAATACAAATTGACATTTCTGGGTCAAAAGGTCAGAAGTTATCAACAAATCCGTACACAAAAAATAGTTCCCTAATATCTGAATAAAATCTGTTCATATTATCGATTTTTACGGCAATATTGTCGTGAAATAAAAACATTAAACAATGGTTGTTCTGCAATTCACAAAATTCAATCTATAAAAAATTGATTAAAACATTGACATTCGAATGTCTGGTTTTGAACAGAACTTTTGAGATGACCCCTATTTGGAAAAAGACCTTGCCTTTCTGAAAAATTGGACTAGAAAGTGGAGACTTAATATAAACTGCTCAAAGACTGACTTTATTTGCTTCACTAAAAAAGGACACAAAGATGTTAATATCAAACTTAACAACACTCTGCTGAAACAAGTCCAATCTAAACGATGTTTAGGAGTTATACTAGATGAAAATTTAACATACAAAGAACATGTTGAAAATACATGTAGGAAATGTTTTTCTGCTATTTATAAAATCAGCTGTTTTTTCAACAACATAAATGGAGTAAATCTATCCATTGGTAGATTGTTATATAATACATGTATACGTAGTACTCTTGAATATGCCTACCCAGTCTGGTGCTCCATACAGAATGATTCACTAAAGAAGTTAGAGACCGTTCATCGAGCAGCTCTGTTAAAAATCACAGGAGGTTTTACATCTACTCCAACTTCTTTGTTAGAAGCACACAGTGGAATTCAGCCTATTCGTCTAAGATATGAGGAAATCATGCTGCAAGAATTAGCCAGAATCAAGAGAAAACCACTTGATAATCCAATTCGTGCAAAGATGGAACAACTCCTAGCATGTACACAATTTATGGAACATAAAGTTATCACTCCAATTCACCACTTTAATATGGCCAATGCAGACTTCTCAAAGAAGGCAAATATTAATAACATCGAAGAAGAATCATCTTATAATTTAGATACATTCACCAGTGAACCAGTTAAAAATATTCTTTTAACAACTGAGAATCTTGGTAATAGTAAAGACAGAACGGCTGAACAAATACAGAAAGCTACGACCATCACACAGGAATTTTTATTACAACTAGATCCTGATACTATGATTATCTTTACAGACGGGTCTGCTTTAGGAAACCCAGGTCCAGTTGGTGCAGCAGCCCTAATTTATACCAAAGGATTAAATTTTGATCCTGTTTTAATTAAAGAACCAGTCTCAAATTACAGCACTAGCTACCATGGTGAGCTATATGCTCTGAAGTTAGCATTCAACTATGTACTAACCTACAGTACCTTAAACCAGTGTAAATCTGTCCATATTTTTAGTGATTGCCAAAGTGTTATCTCTACAATTTTATCTACAAATGACCAAAGTTGTTTCACTCATCTTACCAATGATATTTACTCTTCAATTAATAACCTGAAAAAAAGGAATATCAGACTCAATATTTCATGGATAGCTGGACATGCAGGTATTAATGCCAATGAAAAAGTGGATTTAGCTGCAAAAGAAGCAGCAACTGAAGCTGCAAACACCAAAATTGTGGAGCTGTTTGTACCATATTCGGACATAAAAATCTGTATAAAAGAACACATTAAAGAAAAATGGCAGAGACAGTGGGACCTAGAAAATGCTAACCAATTTTATCATGCCCTCATACCAAATATTGGCATAATAACGAAAAAGAAGTGTGAAAGAGACTTAGAGTATGCCAGACTCAGACTTATATCTGTCCACAACAGACTTAAAGATAACATGAACAGACTCGGCCTTACAGACAACCCAACATGCGATTGTGGTAACAACAGGGAAACCGTCCAACATATTATTTTAGAATGTGTAAAATATGAAGAATACAGACGTGAACTTATGTCCGTCATCCAAAGAGAATTAGATGGTGCGCTTCCTATAAGCGGAGATTTTACTATGACGGTGCTCCTGGGAGAATGTAAGGATATACCACCGAGTTCAAGAGATGCCATTTCTGACGCCTTTGAGACATTTATTCGAAGCAGCAAAATTTTAAATATAATATAACGTACTCATTCGATCGCAGTAGCGCCTACCTACAAAAGTACAAAGTGTTAATCTCTCCATAGTGGAACTTTAAACCCATAGTGTTATTCCAAATTCCATAGAGTCCATTTTCTCGCGAAGAAGGAGAATTAGGATAACAACAACAACAACAACTATTTCCAAAAGCTAGCGTAAATGCAAAAAATTATGTGATATCCAATAAGTTGCATAGTTTAGTTATTTACAACGTGGTGATATTATGTGTATAATGCATCATTTATTTCGGCGTTGCTTTTAAGTTTTCAGAAGAAAACAAAATTCCTTCACTCAAATTTTGCCAATGTTGTTATCACGTGATCAAATTACCTTTCTTGAATATCCGTTAGACGGCGCTAAAAGAATACACAAAAATGGCAACTGACTACATTTTGTGAGAGATGTGAAATTTTCTATCAAGTTTTATGTTGTTTAGTGTAAATATATAGAAATGGTTTCAGCGATTCTATCTAGACTTATAATGTAAGTATACCACTACACAAAAAGAATTAGCTTATGTATACAAGAAGACTGTGAACTTTTCTTTTATAATGACCAAAACTCCAGTGTAATGATAAAAAAGTTTGAATTTTTGAATGACAAATATCCAAAAATATTTTATCCCAGTGATGTAATCCTCATAGATCCAAAGTGTGTCTTGTGTCTTTGAGAAGAAACTTTGAGTCTTGCTTTTGTGATCAGATGTGATAGACATGCTAAACAAAACTGGTGGGATAGAAAACTGATGGACTCCTTTGATAAATTTGTATGGAGACAGTAGGGCAATTGACTTCTTAACTTTTTTTAATGGGGGTCGCTGCTGTACCACATAATAAATATGACTGACAGTGTGACCGTTAAGAAAGCACAGCAGACAAAGTTTTATGACTGTTTTTATTCTAATTTCCCAACCTTTTTGAAAATCTAATCTACTTTTCTATATTTCTTTGGAAAAATCCCGAAATAATTCGAAAGTTTTAGTTACAGACAGTATACACATACTCTGTTTTTCTATTAACAATGGTTGGCTAGACAGTGGCAAGCTCTCCAAAATAAAGAATGATCTTGCGAGATCCCGTTTCATTCGCGTTTCAATATGGCGACGTATTGCATGAAAATTCACATTACTTTGACACAAATTTTTCAACTCACCACTATAGGGATTGTTGTGTTAGATTAATAGACTTTTTGTAATTTGATTGATTTAAGAATTATGTACACGTTTTCTATAGTGAAAGCTGTGCTTTCTTTTATCTCTTCGTTTGTGTGGAATGGTTTGGAAAACATTAACGTTGCAAATTCCCTGACAAACATGGTTTTTACGGGAAAATGTCATCTCGAGTGCAATTCCATATCCTATTTAAATAAGTGTTTGGTACAAATGTTAGGAGGTTTCACCTGACACAGCGGCAAATCCCATTGAATTTTGTATTACCGGTTCATTGTTGGAGTAGTCTGGTAGCTCATTTAGCTTGAGAGTTTGGCACGGCTAAATTGAAATTCATGATGCAAATTAATATGATGTCAACAATGGTTATAAAGCCACACACATTTCATATTCATATGACATCATTAGTTTATGGTCATTTTTATATGGCGTAAGAAAAGTGTAGACATTACATTTCTGTTGCATTTGTACTTTGATTTTAGTGAAAGACCACAGTAGAACTTCACCATGAAATAAGTGTGCATCAGAAATAGTGAATCCTGTAAACGAATGTGAATGGAATTTATTATACCTTATTAGACAAATATGATACTATCTGTAATTTGATTGTTTTATCATGTGATCAGGGTGGAAAAAACATTGTGTATCCCTCTGTAAACATCATATCCTACCCCTTTGGAACACCATGACGTCACAATGATATGTTGTCATCGATGGAGAATTGGTCATGACGTTCTAGGGTTTGCCTTTAATGATTTCCGATAGGAGAAAAGGCAATTGATTTGAGAAGGACTGATGTTTTCAGGTTGTCTTTTAAAAAATATTTTTCTATCTTTTTGCATTTCTTATTACCATGGTTATCTTTCAGTTTTATAAACAATTTATTGCCTTTGTTTTAGGGAGATATGAACATTTGTTCACCCTTAACAAGTCACATTTCCCTCAGGCTTCGCCCTCAGGAAATATGACTTGTTGCGGGTGAACAAATGTTCATATATGCCTACAGATATGTAATGTGCCTGTTGACATATATTATAGGCATCATGAATTAACAACATAACCAGTCTGGAACAATAATGAAATGGTGTCCGCCCAGTAGTACTCGTGGTGGCAAAGCTCATTTGTTACTGTTCTATCAGCTGGAAAAGTAATGTCCTAGGTTTTCTGGGGTGCTGATTGTATTTTGAATTTTCCAGAAATGACAAACAATCAATGGTAAGATACAATGTGTCACTTTTCAAACACAGCAGAAAACTCAATGAAGGTTTGTTGTTCTACCAGGACAGTGCCCCTGTTCACAAATCTTGTCATTGACATGACTGCCATTAACAACTGTGGCTTTAAATGGGGTTGGTGATACCCCCAAGTATTTGTGTGGAATCATTATACCCCTGACAAACTAGTTTGAGGGGGTATATAGGAATCACCACCTCTGTCTGTCTGTCCGTCCGTGTAAAATTGTGTCCAGGCCATATCTCATAGCTGCTTTGGAGGACTGTCATAAAATTTCACATGAATAATCTCCATGGTCTAAAGGTGTCATGACCTTGAACCAAGGTAATATCAGAAAGATCAAGGTCATGCAGGGTTTGCGCTGGGCGTCGCCAATTGCGATTTTTTTAACTGGTGACAAAAATCTGCACTTGGCGATTTTTTGGCGACAGAGTTCCAAAGTTCACCGGTATCTTAGTCACCTGTAATTAACAGGTGATAACACATTGAAGCCAGTGCAGTGTGTGCCAAACTTCGTCGGACAAGTCCGATAAAATTACCGCTTGTCCAATAAAAAATCAGATTTTTCCGGACCGTATGTCCAGTAACCAGTTCGGAAAATAGAGAGCGCCAAAACTCCGGATTTATAGTTCCGATCCGATTCGAATTTTATTATTGCCATCCAACTTCTGTTATTACAGAAATACGTTTCAGGAGCTATTCCAGGGAAACCAATAAAATGGAAAGCTACGTGAGGCGCAAAATATGAAGAAAAACGTGAAATAAAATTTAGGCAGCATTGGATGGATGGGCGACCATGGTTGCAATTTGACGAGGAGAAATGCGTAATGAAATGCACACACTGCTTTGAATTTTACGGGTCGGGAGGCACAGCACACAATAATAATTTAAAAGGCCAGAATACATTTATTTGTACTTCCATAAATAAATGTATTCTGACCTTTTAAATTATTATTGTGTGCTACGCCTTCCGACCCGACACGACACATTTCTCCTTGTCAAATTGCAACCATGGTCGCCCCTCCATCCAATGCTTCTTAAATTTTCTTTCAAGTTTTCTTCATAATTTGTGCCTCCCGTAGCTTTCCGTTTTAAAGGAGAAAATAAGTAAATATTTACAAAACCGAATAATTGTTTTCTTTTTATTGAAGAATTTTTGGTCCAGTAAAAAACTTTACGGTCTGGTAAAGTTTCTAGGTTTACCAGACCGAGTGTCCATTAATCATTTTGAAAGTTTGGCACACACTGCCAGTGACGAATCAGTGAGTGTCGCTGAATAAGCAAAGTAATTAACCACTAGTGATAATTACTATGAGTTGATTGAGATCGTTGTCTGATTAGACTGTGAATGCAAGACCGTCTAATTATCGGCAGGTAAATCTGTGTAATATCGAAGTGTGTCATCATTGCCCGTCAATTATTTTATGTGTCAAACCTCCCACCCCACCTTTGGCGACACATTAACAAAAATGGCGACAAAATTTTACAACTGGCGATTTCATTGGCGACAGAATTTTCCAACCCAGCGCTAACAATGGGAAAACATTAAATGTTGGGGGTGGGGAAGTATTTGGCTTTCAAGAGACAGTTCTAATTTCCATTGGATATGGAATCACATCAGTTAATATAAATTCCCATAAAAACACAATTATTCCGTGAATTTGCAACACGAACATCCTGCACAGGTGTTCAAGTAAGAAGTGTTGGTCTTGTGGTACAGCAGCAAAGCCCATTGATTTATCATCCACATTATTTACAATGATCTCGCTCCATCAGACTTTCATCTATTTTCAAAACTGAAAACAATCGCTTTCAGTCTGACTTCTTTAAAAGAAGCATTGGTGGCCTTAAACATTGCTGGCAAAAGTAAGTCATTTATAGTGTAGATACTGAAGGGAATAATTTGATTATGTTGAAAAATAATGCAATATGTCTGCAAAAGTTTGTTACATATGAGGCTCACAACAAATCTTTCAACCCTTGTATTTCACTGAAAAAATCCTCTAATCTTACGGTGAGCACTAACCTCCTCAACCACTTTTATTCTTTCTTGAAGACAATTTATATAATTACTGATGATATTAATGAATCTGATTTGGATGAAGATTGGTCAGTATGTTGTGGAAATACCTTGGGTATGATGAGCTACAGAATTTTTGCATAGCTAATTATGATACTGCAATCTGATTGGATGGTTGTTTCTGGATGGTAATATGATTCAGAAATATTGATCAGACTTTGACAAAACTTTGAAGTACTGTTACATATATACATACATATATATAAGTTGTACATATAAAATATGAATGGAAGTAACAGATAATGAAAAGGTCAGATTGTGATCTTGGTAATGCAACAGGTACAGGCAGTGGGGCTCCAAATAAAGCAAAAAAACGTTGGGTGACAATCATAGGAATTTCTGATCATATGTACAACATATAGCCTTACTTCACAAACTCATGACTCCTTTAATCAGGTGTCTGTTGATGTTTTCTGTATTTCTTCTTGTTAATAGTGTTTCATCAATTTTCTTGAAAGTTTATAGTAACCCTTCCCCAATGGGAAGATATATCTGCAATGTGACACATCAATTATCGTTAATTTCAGGAGTTATTTTCCTTTCATGGTGTTTTTGGTGCATTTTTGTCAATGCTTCTAGTTTTTCTTCATTTATCCTGAAAATTTATTGTAATCTTATTTATGTATTTATGCAATTTTCATTATGTGTCAAATTGTTAGAAGATGTTTTTTTAGCTGTGACAGAGGTTTCTGGATGATGACCTCTTTTAATAGTGATAACCTCTCACATTCTAATCAGATATTGACAACACTTATATCTTTGTTTATGTTGCTCAGTCTTTTCAATTGCTTCTAATTGTAGGTGTCCTCTGTAGCTGCCATGGGTGGCCTACTTTCTTTCAAACTCTTCAGAGGTGTCTTTAGTGTGCACTTATCCAAAAGATTACTTAGTAACAAGCTTTTTATGTAGCTGTTGTATGGGCAGGAGATGAAAACCATTTCAGAAAATTCCCAAGTTCTGAGTGAGGTTTGAACTCGCAAACCTTGACTTCAATATCAGTGACAGTACCACTCTGCCATGTCTGCCCATTAACTTACTTAATGTGTGTAATGTGTATTGTTAAAATGTCTGTGATAATTCCAGTTCATTAGATTTTGATGAATTGTGCCAGTGTTTTCATTATTCAAATATGCACCAGTTTTAGTTTGAAGACCATATTGTGCATAATTTATTATTATAGTCTTTATTCAGCCATAAGTAACAACTCATAGGCAAACATAAAATTTGAAAAGTATGAACAAATACATTGTTAAGTGTTGTTTATTGAAGATACATATAAAAGTACATAATAAGTAAGTGACATAAGATTTTCTTAGCAAATCTGCTTCTAATAAGTACTTAGCTAAATTTCTTAATTGTTTTGAATTTTGAATACTAAAAAGTTGAACTACCGGTAACTTGAAAACAGATGGACGAACCCAGTAATATTGTTTTACATATTGTTTACGAATACTTAAATAATAAGGACAAATTAAAACAAAGTGAAAAACATCTTCAGTTTCATTTGATTTACAAAAACACACCCTGCTGCTTCTTTCTATATTATTATACCTTCCCTTTTCAATTAATAAATCATGCGATGACAATCTATATTGACACAGTATTTTTTGGTATTTATATGACAAAGGTTTACATAAATAAAATTGTAAATAGAACCTTTCAACTAAATGTCTATACAAGTCACACTTTGAAGAATTATTGAAAAATGAAAAAGACACTGGTAAAGATGCCTAAAAAATATTTTGTATCAGAAACAGACTGTTGTAACCATATATCATTGAACCCATGTCTACATAATAAATCTTTAACCTGTACAAGCCAGTTATATTTACCATCACTATCTATTCTGTCATACATATCATTATAACAAGCTTTTAAGACACAATTATCCGAATTTAAAAGTTTTAACCAATATTTTATAATGCGAATATATCTGTATAGTTGTAGAGGAAAACGAGCTAATTCAAAATAAACCATCGTGTTACATGTCGTTTTCTGCACCCCAAGTAAAGTTTTACAAAAATTTAAATGAAGTTGTTCAATAACCTGAGCTTTTTCTGAACCCCATAATTCACAACCATAGTTTAAAATACTAGTAATATATGTATTTATTAACATACTGCAATTTGATTGGTTGATGATTTCAAAGCGATAACTTCTGTTATTTTTATGTGATTTTGATAAAACTTGGTCAGGGTGTTTATTAATGAAATACCTGATTTAAGCTAGACATGTGACTAACATCCATGTATAATTAATACGGATGGAAGGTAACCAGCAGGTATTCTCTTGTCTTTAGCTTACATTTCTAAAACTTTATACAAGTTTTATAGCACCTTATCCATGGCAACATAGATTATTATGATTAGTAAAAAAAATACTAAAAACCTCAAAGATGTTGGAACATTTTTTAAATAAACTAATATATCAAGGCAGTATGTGAAGGTTTGCATATTAGTTTGTTAGCCACTGAATTCAGGTGATAAAAACACCATATCTTTTATATATTAGTTTGTTAGCCACTGAATTCAGGTGATAAAAACACCATATCTTTTATATATTAGCAACATGTGAAATTAAAAAAAATATATAGGTAAACATAATAAAATGTCAGTAAGACTGAAGTGAAAAACCCCATACATCTCCTCATTCTTCTGTTTTCCAAACTTTGACAATTTGCCAAGTGATTTTTGGGTCATTAACCTGGAGGTATCACCTGTACATTCAGTACATATTGATCACTATACCATGTCAAATAACTATCAACAAAATGGCATTACAATTTACCAGACCAAATTGTCTTAGTTGGTAATCAATTACTACAGATTCATTTGTATGTGCACATATATATAAGAGAGAGAGAGAGAGACTATGAGTATTAGAGAAAACAATAACAAATTACTTATGATATACTACATGTATATATCACCCAAATATGGGATGAAAAATAAAGAATAAATGACTAGAATATCCAAAAATCACACAAAGATGGATACTGATGTATACTTTTGGCCATGTTTAATGAAGTTTGATGTTATTCATAGATTGGCTGAATAATATGGCAGATTGACAAAGGGGAACAACTCTTTCTTAATAAATTTCTGTACCTCAGTAGTATTTATACCAGTATCTCAGTAGTATATCGCCCCCAATAAAAATTCTTACAATGCTATAATAATAAAAAAGGGGAAAAACTGTTTTTATATGAAATGTAGTGCCTATCTTTACCACCTGTTGTTGATCTGTTGATAAGTAACATAGGTATCATCATTGTCTTTGATAACATCTCACAACTTACAATTTATATTGCAACATTAGGGGCTTTCTCAAATACATACAAAATAAACAATTGGTAACAACTTTTAACAATTTATATCATTATACAATCTAAGTTAACAATTCAGTCTTTTTAGCTACAAGATTATGGGTCTACAGTGACATGGTAATGGCATTGTAACTGTACGACACTCTCAGTAACTAGTACTGATTTGATTACCATGGTAACAAAACTACATACGGTAGGTGTTTCAGTACTTCACTAGCATTCTCTACCAGATGATTTGCTGATTCATTTTATGTGAATACGGTACATGTATCTCTCTCTGGTCTCTAGATGTTATCAGTGGACTGTTCTACAACAAATTGCATCATAACTGACCACTAAGTAGCCAAATGTCTCAAAGTCCAGTATGTATAATATGTTGGATTATGTTTGATTTCCATGCAGATTAAATGCATGGAGTCTGTGTTACTTTTAGTACTGTACAGATAATTACTGTTTCAGTGGGTGTGGTTAATTCCCCGAGGGATGTCTTCAAGTAATGTAATACATGTACAAGTATTTCATTGGCATCCATAGAAGTTGTTGTATATCAACATATTATATTACTTGTACTAAGATTTTGAAAAACGGAAAAAATATGAAAAAGATGATACTATTGGTTTAACTAATTCTGGGATTTACTGATGATGTTGTTATGATACTTTTGCTCATAGTATATGATATACTTGCAAAACATGGTGTATGATTGTGAACATGTTGTGACACTATGTGGTATTATGTAACAGTGATCTGAGAGTATCCAGATGTTTGGCCTGATACAAACATAAAAATATGCATAGATCTACAGTACAACATGGATTACACTGAATGATGAATTTGTGGTACAAACTAACGGTAAACCACACATGTGTACTCAGAACATACAGCAACTAAAATATTGTCATTTGCACAATATGCATTTAAAATGGGATTTTAAAGAACTTAAATTTGGCAATGTTATTGTGTATTGTTCATAGAACTAGTAGTAGTTTAATGGGTTGTGACTCATTGCATCTTTATATTTTGGGAGAGGGAATGACAAATTTGTCTTCTACACATTATGACATGTTATGACATATATCCAGTGATGATATTTTGTATTCTTTGGAGTAGCAATGTAATGTGGCGAATAATGGATTTGCTTAAAGTACAGGTTATGACAATATGAGTTCAACACGAAGAAAAGAAAAAAAAAACTTTTCAAGAAGAAAGACATTTCATTCCTGTCACTCTTGAACAGACACATGTACTGTTTAACCATTAAATAAAAAATAAAAGGTGTAGATTCCAGTATCGGTAATGGACTTATAGGCAAAAAAAAAATATCAAAATGTTGCAAGCATTACATGAAATATGTTAATTTAAAAGTATAAGTTCTGTTTTCATTGCCAATGGTATTTAAGGACCTTGTTCTCCAGTTAATGACTGTGTTAAGTCCATTTATATATGTTATTTGTAGACTCAGTTTTGGAACACTATATCCAGCATATGCTTCCTATAAAGCAATCAGAACAAAAAATGTTAAAGAATATGTAAGTATAAATCTCTCTCTCTCTCTCTCTCTCTCTCTCTCCCCCGCAAACTGCCCTGAGCACACTGCAAAGGTAAAATTTTCTGCAACTTATAGCTCAGAGTTTCTTTGTTTACAGATTTTAAGGAAGGATTTCCATTTGTTACCCCCACAAAAATGTTAATTTTGACTGCGGAAACCTAAACATGACAGAATCAAGTCATTTTAAACATTACATAGAATTTAAAGGGTGGGGGGTACAAAAGGAAGTCCTGACAATTTTAAAATAATCAAAAGTTAGGAAATAGTCATTGGCCAAGTGGTCTAAGTAAACATTGGTTAACAGGATGGATTACAGTGCCTCACAATCTGTATGTTCAAATCCCCCCTGACCTGGGGGGGGGGGGGGGGGGGGGGGGCAAATCATTTGTCAAATGATGTTTTCTTTGTTTTTCTCTACTATTTGAGAAGTGACTAGCTTGGTTTTAGTGTAGTAATTTTGATTGGGGTGCACAATGCCATTCCAACAATCAAACAGTGAACAATACAATCAAAATAGTCATCTGACATGTCTGAAAAATGTCGGGATCCAAATAGAAAATAAGTGGTAAATGATCGTTTGACAAACACTCTAAATGTTGGGTCATGGAAGACATGAACAATGATTGTCATCCTTTCTTTTATGGAATTCTATCTAATTGTAAACACTGATACATGTAGGTGAAAACTTGTTGATTAGTAGGTTGTAGTTCAAATGTTAAAGACATTTATTTTATATGGATTTTACAGTTTTGCACAATAATTTAAGATTGCTGCAATGAAATTCCCTTTTTAGGATATATTGGATGTTTTAATTGTTTTACCAACATTTCTCTAGTTTTTATTATCTTATTATTTACAGGTTAAATGGATGATGTATTGGATAGTTTTTGCTATATTTTGTTCTATTGAGACATTTTCTGATGTTTTGTTATCATGGTAAGTAAGAGAACCAATGTCAGTAACTTCTTGACATTCTTGAATACACGTTTTATTATTATTTCAGTACTTGCTTGCTGCGGTTTTACTTTGCCATCCTTTCAGATTTTAAAATTCTAACACCCTAAAAAGGGGGAGAAAAAAGACTAAAACATCACAAAAATCGCATAAAGGTGAATAATGCAACAGAATGAGATTTTCTCTTTTTACAAATGAAAATTGTTCTTTAATTTTGGACTTATTTACATATACATGTACAAATATATTTATGTTTGTTAACAAAAAAACTTTTTAAATTTTTAATGTGTTTTAACAGAGACAGAGTGATTGTTTGTTTGTCAGCTTTTACAGAAATACCGGTAATAGAGAAAACGGTAGTTTATAACTTACTGGTATATGTTTGTTTTCAGGCTTCCATTTTATTATGAAATAAAGATTATATTTGTGATATGGATGCTGTCTCCCGTCACCAAAGGTTCCAGTTTTCTGTATAAACGATTTGTACATCCATCACTTAATAAAAGAGAAAAGGTAGGATTATATGCTACCAGTAATTACTGTCATTCTAAAGAGGCCACATTGGTAGCTGAATTGGTAGAGTACTCTTTCCTCTAGGTACGAGGTCAAGTTGGATTTTTGTCTGTATTCAGGACTTGAGAATAATTGTTGATTGCAATTGTTTTCTTGCCAACCAAAATGGAAGTCACAAGGTTTTTCAGATCAGGCTTTTAAAATACCCATGTCTAGTGCCATTGTAGTTATGATAGGAAAATAGTAATCCAGCTGATTGCATAGATTTTAAATTCTGCAGCTACACTTAAATAGCTGATGACATCTTAGTATACCAGTAAAATATATACCAGTAGTTTATTTCTGTGGTCTGACTTACAAGTACATGTATATGTATATGGAATATATCAGAAAACTTAAGAAGTGTATATTATACCAACAGGTGTACATAGAAATATTGAATTTATAAGTGCTTCACATTTCATTAAATATTTATGACTTTGGTTTATTTCCAGTCATCGAAGATTGAACTCTCTCTCTCTCTCTCTCTCTCTCTCTCTCCTCTCTTCTCTCTCTCTCATAGAAGGAAAACCACAAGTCATGTTACAGTCAATTTATAATATTATGATTTTATAGCAACTAAAACTGATTTTTTTATAACCAAAAAAAAAAAAAAAAAAAAAAAAAAACTGTTTATATTGGCACAGGGGCAATGTTAATCTCTTTGTGTTTTACAAAAAAAAAAATTGTGATTATGTTACAAAATTAAGAAAAGAAGTCTGAACTCTCAAATTACCAGACACCTCTATGTTACTTTGTGGTATAAAATTCCTCAATGCATGAGATATAATTTTTCTGGATCACATCTTATGGAAGATAAAAAAGCGTATCAGTTTACGTTAACTTTTGTTTTGTATGACAGCTACATGCACATGATCTGTGTAAAACTTACATCACAGAAAAGCTTTACACAGTTGTTTGACCTTGGGTGAGTGCCAAGCACTTAAAGAACTTGGCTAACTTCAAAATATATTGTCTGTGGTTTCCTCTTTTGATTATCTTGTGGTTCTTATGGAATAAAGTCAAACCTTGTTATGATGCCCAAAAGATAACTTTAGGGTCCCAGATATAATTTCTACATGCTTGCTTTACAGGTCTGCCTCACTTTATTGGCACATCCCTTTATAATACTAAATATGACTTAATAATAATTAATATAATAATCTTATATACAGTTCTTGTATTACTTGGTGTCAGATTTATCTAAAGTGCTAAATTATAAATCAAGGTGACAGGTATCACCTTAGAACATCTCATTCGGGGCAAATCATAGTATGATAAAGTAAGTCAATTTGCTTGCCAATTGTTATTGCTTTCTTTGGATATGCAGGCTTCCTCCCATTCAAAATCTGACTGCCTTCATATAAATGGTTAAAAGTGAAAAATGTTGTCTACAGTCTACACTATTCAAACCAACCAACCATTTGTAACAACAAATGATATGTTATTTTGCAGGAAATTGATGAATATATATCTCAGGTCAGTAAAAAAGGTTACTCTACACTGCTGCATCTCGGCACTAAAGGACTTAGTTATGCCACAAATGTCATGGTTAGAACTGCTGTCAAGGTTAGTTTAATTCTGTGTGTATACATGTAGTATCAGATATGTGTACTGACATCCGACCCATTCTTACCATTTACAGTACTCCAGATCTTACCTGTACCTTACACAAAATTTTCTGTGACAGCAATCGTATCATTTTTTGCTTCAGAATAAAACACTTTAATCAAAGTTGTGATCAAGGGAGATAACAATAGTTGAATGGATCTGATGTCAGTTACATGTGTTATAATAAATTAATTCATGTGTTGGATTTGGGGATGGGGGTGTTTGCTAGATTTCGAAATATTCGAAATAATTTCCAAAATTGAGTGCAAACAAATAAATGTGTATGAAAGTGTTAGCTAAAAGACAGAGTCCATCATGCTTTTGTTATTTAGAAGACACCGGTAGTATTTGGTACAGATTTGCAAACCATGTACAAATAGAATTTAAAAACTATACTTCCATATCTGCTCATGTGAGATACACATTACATGTGACTATGTAACATTTAGAGATATTTCAAACAAGAGACATGTGTTTTAGATGTTAATTATGGGATTAAAATGAATAACTGTGTTTTCTAGTATAAATATTTTGTATAAACAGATCCAGTCTTTCTGATGGTCAGGTTTATTTTTGTGTAGTACATTGATTAACAATGCTAGATTTTGCAAACACACATGGCGTCAATGTTTATGTGAATCACATTTGAACCAGATGTTCTCATAATAAAATAATAATCCATTATGAGTACATCAATATATATCAATGTAGGATACAGGAATCCTCCACTTGGGGGTTGAACATTTCTGTCAGACTGCAAGTCTAGTTAGTTAGTCTCTTACTGAAATGTTCAATCTTTTGGATGAGATTTCCCTATCCTACATCAATGCTCAACAAGGACTCTTATAATCTCAGTCAGCTGAGACAGAAAACAGTTTCAGCACTAGCTTAAGACAAAACTTTTGTGATTTGTTGTTGTGACATTAATAGTAGTATTTACACTATGTATAATTTGTATTGATTGTTATTATAGGGGCAGACAACTCTAGCAGATCATATACGAAAGAGTTACAGTACTAATGATTTACGCTTGACAAGCAGTGATGGTATAAATAATGATGATTTAATGTATGCAGATGAAGATGAAGATGAATTAGGTATGTAAATTATTATCTAATTACCTCCATTTTCCATCTTATTTTTACCCCAATCCATCCAGCATTTAGTTATAGCATGCTTCAGAATTATTTGTTTGCATAATATACCACTTAATTGCTTGGGTATTTCAACACCTAAAATTATATGAGGTCTTTTATTTATTTTATTTTATAATTAATAAAATATTGTTCTCGAAACCACATGTTACAATTTAGTAGAAGGTATTCTTGATAAATCTTTATATTAGCCCGACATATATTTGAATCAGTAATTGTTGGTCAGATAGGTGTCATTTGCAGCACTGTCTAGTTATCTTGTTGATGTAGATTTTTTTAGATAGTGGTAGTATAGGGTAGATAAAAAATAGTTAAACATGATTAAAAAATGAGTGAAAAAAATTTATTTATATGTACATTTATTAGTTTTAATAGCTTAAAACATATGCTGTAAATCATTTACACGACAAGTTATCAAAAAGTCACTGTATTTATAAGTTTTAGTTTGATTTGTTACCCGTATAAACTGGACCCTTTCCTTTGAAACACATTTTGATAAACTAATCTGTCTGAACTGAAACCATGTCTAATCACAACAAACTCTTCAGACCAGGCCCCAGTTTCACAATTGTTCCTAACTAAGGTTGTCATTAACTTAAATTTGGCAAATTAGAAAGCTTAACAATGTTTTAAAAATTGTTGTGATTTTCTGGATTTTAGGCCTCATTTGAAGATTACTCCAGGCTTATGACATCTGTATTTAGTATCAACAAAAATGTTTATTCATAATGCTATAAGAGCTTGTAATAATTTGTTTACCATAATTTAAGTAAATGAAAATCTTAGTTCAGGAATGATTGTGAAACTGGAGCCAAAAAACACTATCTTAGATAGGGAATCGTTCACTACTGTTTACATGCTATTTCCATGACAACTTCCAGATTTACAGTATCTTATTCATTTTACATTTGCACTGCTTCTAACATTTTGAAATGTATTATTATTCTGAAGATAACAGACTTTATGAGGATAATAGAGAATTAGAACTGAGAAGAGATCATAAAAAATTAACACGTAGTCATAGCGATGTATCCGACAACAGAATGCATAGAAGTAAAACTGAGACAGGTAAAAATATTTGTCAGTGCATTACAAACAGATATGGACACCATTTTGCACTAAAACTCTTTCTTCTATGGAATTGTTGAGTGCCTTGGGGATCACATTTCTTGTTAATTTATTTTTCTGGAATATTGATGTAAATGATGAATATATCAACATCATTTGCATCAAAACATGAGAGTATTATAGCAACTGACAGTTCAACAGAAGAAGCAGTTCTGATACAAAATAAAACAATTTAAATATATTAATTGAAAAATCAAAAGCTTTATTTAAAACTCTGAGAATTATTTGTTCTATAAAATATCTATTCATACCATTACACATTATGACTGAAAAAGTGTCAACACAGTCGGAACGATAATTGAATTCAATTTCTAAGCATGTTGGTGGATGTGTACACTATTGACCTTTGAACATGAAATATTTGTTACCTCCTCATTTGTAACTAATATATAACGACCCAATACATGAACATATCTTCCATGCTTGCTTGTGATACTGTAAAACACTTTATTTTCGCGACATGATATTTTCGCGATATTTGTATATTTGTATCAAAGTTATTTCGCGGCATGAAATTTTTCACAATATCTCGTTGTGAGCCCGATCCCATCGTGAGCCCCTCATGTAAAAGTCCATTCATATTTATTCGATCAAATTTATTTTCGCGCATATTATTTTCACGATTATTTATGAACTCTCGAATTATGCAAAAATAACATGCACACGAAAATGTCATGTTTTACAGTAGTCCTATTTTGTTTAGAGGTATATGGTTCAACATAGTTTTTTTTTATAAAATATTTTTTAAATTTTATATGTTTTATTACTCTTTTTATTACTGGTAGATAGTCTGACCTAAAGTTCATGGTGATCCATTGTGATTGTTATTTGTCATCCTTCAACTTTCAGTAATTTTACACATTTTCAGCTCATTCTCCAGAACCAGTCAGCCAATATTAGTGAAACTTGACATAAATTTTCTTTTCCACAAATTTGTGAAACTGGTCAGACTTCACCTGCATTCAAGGTGACCTTCAATAGCAAAACTTTTAAACAGCTTATCATGAACCAAAAGACTTAAAACTTATAGCACCAGGACAGGAAGATCTACCAAGTTTGTAAAGCTGTTTGACCTTGACATTCAAAGTCACAACAATGTAAAGTACTGTAATAAAGTCCTAAAACATATTTTCAACATAAACCAATTGGCTTAGAAGCTTGAAACTTCACATATATAGCGTAGGACATAAACCTCTACCAATTTTGATGAGCTGGTTGACCAATCCAGTCTGTAGTGACCTAAAGCAGTAAAGATTTTAAAGGCTTAAAAGATTAACCTACATTTACTATCACAGTGACTTAAAGCAATACATTTTTATATAACTTGTCATAAGCCAAAACCTGGAAGCTTAAACTTTATATTCCTATAGCATCAGGGTATGAAGCTCTTCCATGTTTTTAACACTGCTTGAACATGAGATACTTTCAAAGTCACAGTTGCCTCAGGCAGTAAAATATTTTAATATATCATGAACCAAACAATCTGGCAGTTTGAAACTCTATATATAGTATCAATGCGTGAAGCTCTACAAATTGTGTGAAGCTTGTTGACCTTCATTCTTGGTCACAGTGGCCTGCAGTAAACCTTAAAAACATATCTCATCATAAACCAAAAGCCTACGGCCTCGACCAATATTGCTTTTCTTTGTCGATAAAACATCATATTGCACTCACGGAAATGCTATAATTGTATAATATCAGATATAACAATAACATTTATAGGAATCGGTTAAAAATTAAATGTATCAGTATTCAAAATTTCCTAAATGAAACAAAAAATTGAACACACAACATTTAAAGTGTAAAACAAGATTACAAATACAAGTTTAATTTATCCTGACTACGGTATATAGGAGTGACAGATGATTGTATTAAATCCATGTTTTATTTATGTAGACAAAGGGCTTTCATGTTTACAAGAGGAAGAAGAAGAGGAAGTGTCTTTTACAGAAGAAACAGTGTATTTACCTCCCAAACGCCATTATACTACCAAAGAGGTAATATTTACAGTAATCTCCAGTGTGTAACTTGTCTCTCAAAGTCATGGCTATGGCAGTTAAATTGTCATGGTATGAGTTCCAAGGTTTTGAATACTGTAAGCTCAACCCTGATGTCAGCATAAGATATGATATCTATGTCATTGTTATGACCCTTTACTGACTGCTTTTGAGATTATGACATGGCTAATTACATGTTAGTTTCCTATGTTAATCTGTGACATTGTTGACCATTGTACTTAAAAAATCACGATTTTGACAGTGAATTCTAGGAGAATCCTACTGGAAATTGACTTCTTTATACATTCAGTACATACTTCATTCATGCATACTATGAAAAAAGTACTAGAAAAGAGTATCTGAAACACACACACACACACACACACACACACACACACACACACCTATGAACTTACCAAGTGACTATGTTTTCTCTAATAGTAATTTTGGTTTTAATACACAAGTATGGTTTCATTTTATTTTATTTTATATTTCAGTCAAAAATGGACCCATATGGCACAATGCCCAGAACAAGAATGCGCACAAGGGCAAAGCTGTCAACAGCAAAGTATTAACTGAAGGAAGAGTGGTGAAGAATGTGCTGGTTGTGATGATGAGGAGAAAATATGTTTGCTCAAGTCACACAAATTTTTAAATTGCAAACACGAATTTTTGTGCTGCATAATTATGTTATTTATGTCACTATATTTAATCTTTTTGTTTTATGGGAAGGGTGTGATGATCTCGAGCTTTGTTTCATAACTGTTTATTTTAATCTTTGTTCAGAATTGCTTTGCGAGTCACATTATATCATACTTTATACATTGTATGCAACAATTAGCATTGTATAAACAAACAACATTGACCTGTGTGCTTGACCTTTCATTGGAAATATTGATACAGGAGAATCCACCCATTACATGGGTGGTATTAGGATTCACAGTTCATACATGAACAATATTTGTGATTAGTGTTTCTCATTACAAAATAAACACATATGTTCTCTATTTATAAATATCCTCATTTATGATATAATTTAAATTAAAGGTCAAGCAGACAGGGCAATGTTGTTTGCTTATATTAACTCTAATGTCCTTATCGAAAACAAAAACAAACCATAAACACACCATAAATTCTATCACTTCCTTGCAGAAACCAACATTTCGTCTTCTAATTCAATGCATACTAGTATTTCTTTATTGTTGTCTGTCTTCAGAAACAAAAACATTTTATCTTTCTGGATTTCACACCTTGACATGATTCTATTACCATCAGTTTATATTGAGTTGCCTTTATTCTTGGTCACACGTATACAATTTAACTTAATAGTAGTGCTCATTATCAATATCTACAGGTTGAAAGAATATGGATTAACACAAATCAGGGTCAATGTTGATGGCATTTATAAAAAAGAGGGTTTTTATCACCTTAATTAACCTTTATAACAGGGTTGACATTTTGTTTATGTAAAAGGTTACATTTTAAATGTACCAGACTGGACCCAGTTATTATCAACTGTGTTTTATCAACCAGTTGGGCAATGTAAATTGGTATGTTGTGTATTGACTTAATTTTTTTTGAAAATAAGAGTTGAAGATTTAGTGTATAAAATGCACATTAACAACAGCCAGTAGCACTGAACACATTTGTTAATTTTGTTTAACTACTTAATACTTTGAGACAATGAAATATTTATTTTTCAATGACACTTTGAATTTTAACTCACATTTTATTTTTGGGTTATTTGAAAACCTTCCGTAATCTTTTAAACTCGACTGCCAGCAATAATTTATTTTTCTATTTAAATAAAGTATTGTTTAGATGTTAAGAGGTTGTTGATACATATAAAAATGCCAATGTCCAAATGGTCAAAATTTCTAAAAAGACAACCAGAAACACCTGTAATACTAGTCGTATACAAATCCACCATAGTTCAGAAATGGAATCAAGCTTGTCTGATGTTTATAAAAAATTATGACTGGCAGATTTGATGTTAAAGGATAATTTTAATGGTGAATTTTAAATTGAAAAATATGGTTATCTGCTTCTGTGTTGACTTTATTTATAGCTGATTGGAAAATATGCAGATAATATGAATTTTTTTCAGTTAAGAAATTATGAGTGAAATTTTTCAGTTCAGAAGATATAAATTTAGAAATTATGAGTATGAAATTAAATGTCCTTGAATACAGTAAGTTAGACGCTACAGTAAGTTGGACATAGTGTGTTAACATCATACATGGAAACCATTACCGCTATCTATTCACAATTTCGAAAACCTTTTGCTCTGAATAGACACGGTTAATACAGGACTTGGTTAGATAGTATGATAGTGGTATTAATAGAAACTGTGTCATTGAATCCTTTTATAGCTGTGGGATTTTGTATCCCAGCATCAATTCATTCAATTGGTTGCCGCTGGATATTCAGTGTTATACTGTTATGATTGTAAATGCAAATTTTCATGGGTCTATTATTCCAACAAATTTTTAAAGAAATATGTAAATGTATGAAATGAATTCTGGGACTTTGTTCACTATGATTTGTTTATATATTACATGTCCTTTATTTGATATTTTATTTAAGTGGTCATGATTTTGCCATTTTAGTGCCAAATAAGGTACACACATGCTATATATTTTGCCAAATTTTTAATTATGTGTTGCTGTTAATGTAACTGACTTTATTTGACTGTACTGTCACATACAATACTAGGTTTTACACATAACTGTACCAATGGTTATCACTAGACATGTCCTGTTGTTCTCTAGTCTTAATGAGAAATATTTGGTGTGATTTAATATCACAGAACCTTTATATCTACAGTAATGGTGACTATGACTATAGCAATCACACACTTCTTTGATAATGGTTTAATTCATTTAATCTGCTACAGAAGCTCACTTGATAGTATGCACACTCCCTATTTAGTGTTCCTGTCATGTTATACATGAGCCATTCATATATGAATCTGCATGTTCACATTTAGAAATGATAAGAACAGGATTTTTCGAAACAGCAGTTTTAGTAATAACACTATTCTTTAAAACCACTCCTTAAAAATTGATGTTCATATCAAAAAAGTAAGAATTGAACACAAGTGTTATAGAGTGTCATGTGATAGAAATGAAGGTATTTACCTTTTGTGTATCATCTTTTTTCATCATGTTGAACCACTGTGGTAGCTCAGCTGGTAGACTGCTCTGTAAGTAGGAGGTAGTGGGTAGTGACTGTTCTTTTACCAAGCACTCAGCATTACAAATTGAAAGTCACGGTTCTTTCAGATGGGAACTTAAAATAAACGAGGTCCCCATCACGATGGGGTTGGCACGCTAATGAACTCTGCTGTATAATGCCCTAAGCGCAATGCACAGGCAAAATTTCTGCACCTTTGCTTATAGCTGGCTATGTCTCAATATAAATGAAATATTCTTGACTTCATGTTAAACACCATTACTCAACTTAACTCATCATGTTGAACATCTGTATGAAATTGATGTTTTGTTTCAATGTCAAACATGAAATCCACAGATACAAAGGTTCTGATGTTATCTTGCACCAAACATCTCTCGTTATTTGTCATCATTTTGTACTATGTTTGAGGATGATGTCATCTACATATGTATATACATAACAGCCATTACCCAAGAGATTTTTTTATCAGAGTTCCTTTGTCAGTGGTAATACATGTACACTTGTATTTGTAAGGTCTCCATGTTTGTATGGTATTTCATGTTTATATGGTAACATATGAGATCCAGTGTGTCTTGTATTGTTTTAAAAGTTAACCGGTTGTTTGTGTGAAAATTTACTGCACATTTTGTTGCGTTTTGTTCACTGCACAGTTTGACTTAAGTTTTGTTTGTGTGATTTTTTGTTTGTTTGGTTTTTTTTCACCACCTTTGTAAAATGTTTTGGTTTTAAAAATGTTTATGTACATGTATTTCGGACTTAATTCATGAAACAGAAATCATCAAAAGAAAAAAAATAATTAAAAAATAGTTTCATTTTATATAAAATCATTGGTTTCAGCTCAAAAAGTAACTGAAGTTGGAAATTGATTAAATATTAAAAATTATTGGTTACATCACAATGCCCATAAAAAATCCCCAATCATCTCAGAAATGACTGCCTCCATGCAAGTGAAAGAATCTTGACTGGGTGCATCAAACACCATTACTGCACTCCACATCCCAAAACTGGTCTTTAATTTGATATAGATTTAATTTATTTAGCCATCCTCTGTTCTTTGAAGCCTGGGCACTAGTAGTTTAACTACTCCCTAATAACTTGAACTGAAATCCTTACTTTTATTATAAGGTAAACCAGCAGCAGTAGTAATTAGTATCTTGTACAAAACACATGTATATCTTTAATTTGCTCAATTTCATTTTCTTTTTTTATTTTTCTTTAATCTTTTCACTTCATATTCAACTACCCTGATATTTGCACAACACTTACATATTTTCTTAGTAGAAGACATTTGAGTTAGGTAATTTTATGGTAGATATGTATGCACACTGCCATCAGAACATGTATGGACACAGATGTTTTCCAATATTTTCGTAAATTTTACAATTTAAATGAAATATGGTTATGATATTGAACATCCAAATTCAATCAGTCTTGTGGTATATGCACATTTTTATGTTCAATTTACATTAATTTTGGTGTCTTTAAAATATATTGGTGTTAAAGTCATTGTAGCATCTTAATAATCAGGGTAGTAATAGATATTGTCGATTGATTTCTACATTCCAAATACAGTAAAACCAAGTTATATAAACTCTTTATGAGAACCTAGTAAAAATTATCTTTGTAGTTTTGATTTAGTGAAGGACTTTAATCTGGTGGTTATACAAACAGGTTTTACTGTATTAACTTTTATTTATTGATTATGACACACCCCTCCACAATTTTCTATTCTTTCCACAAAGCTTTAAGCTTTTGCACTTAATGTATTTCCTATATGTATCTTAGAAGAAGAAGCGTTTTGAAAATGGCCAATCTTGTCAAAAATTAATAATGAAAGACAAATGTATACCTTTTGTCACAATCACATATAACATAATTTACAATAAAATGGTTACAATTTAGTTAAAAATGTTAAATTTCAATTTTCTCGTCACTTGTCATCAATCATCTTTTCTATATTCTTTATTTATTAAGTTTATTTATCTTGGATTTATTATGTTGATTACATGATGATTTTTTAAATGTTTTATTTTATAACTTGTTGGAAGTTTGAAAGCACCCGGTTTTTGTACATGTATCTAACATTATCTGATTGTCTTTACTTGACTTCACTCATTGAGTCTTATAAAACATGTATATTTCATATGGTGGATCTTTTCTTTGATGGAAGTAAAAGTTGTTGAATGAAAGTAAAACTAATCTAATTAATTTGTTAAAGTCACCTAATTGGTATAGTATGAAATTTCATTTGTGATGATAATATGAAATAACAAAAAAAAATTGTCAATGTCACTAAATATAAACACCTGTAACCAGTACATATCTTGATTCTGTCACCACTATTTCTGCTAAGGAAAGACAACTTGCTTCCTTTTGTCTTGTTTCAGAATTGTTTGTAAACTTGTCAAATGGTAGTAGGAATGATTTACTATCAGAATTGTATTTGGTATAGTGGTGGGATAGGAATTTTAACAGTGTATCATTACAAATGTAGTTTCTGTATCCTTAGTTTGATCTCCGACACAAGACAAATTACTGTCCGGACTCTTAAAAAAATTGGCAGACATGGCATTGTTAGAGAAAAATGATATAATTTGACCATTTCTTACTCGTTAAGTTATTATATAACTTTGGGTTATTTTCATAATAATGGTAGTAGAAATAAATATAGCACCTTTCTATAAAACTTACGCTAATTATAAACTTGTATTGAACATTGGTGAGGGCATAGGGTAACATTTATCCTTGTTTTATCTTAATTCTGGCTTTATATTTTATATATATTTATATCTATTATATGTAGAATTTCATTCCTTTTGGAGTCATATAATTTTTAACTTTAACTCTTTATAATTTTGTCCAGTATATACATATATTATGTACTATGTGCATTTATTTTCAACTTTAAATAATATCACGGGATAGGTGGTACCATATTTTTTCCATATCTCGCCCTGCTTGTGCTTATGCGGACTATCTCAGTACAATAGTGACTAGTTTATTCATAAGAGTAAGGGAAATAATAAGAACCTGTATGCCAGAAATATAATAATTTGAGTCTATATGTGAGAAACATTTCAGATTGTGGTACGGAAATTCCGATCTCGCGGCCAGATATTTTCATCTTTCTGCAGAGCCTTATTTGAGATGAAAATATACTGACCAACTTCTTTGGGATGAAAATATCTGACCATCTTGTTTGACATGACAATATCTGACCAATCCATCAGAATTTCCTTATCTCAGTCTGAAATGAGTTATAGGTTTGCTTTTTACAGTTATAGTACTTACCGGTAACTTGGTTTGAATTACTTTTTACTTACTTTATATTTGAACCTGTTCATACATGATGTTATCCTTGATACTTGATTTATTTTGAAGAAAAATGTCCTGGAAAGTTTGATAAATAAAAACTATAAAACTACTTGCTGGCATGTCATCCAGAAAGTCATCACTAGTGTATAAAATTTATAAGTGGTAAAATTAAAATAATTCTGATAACAAACTTTCATTTCTTCATTGATGTGATGGAATAACATTTCTAGGGAGTAGTTTTCTCTCATGTTATGTTTTGAAAGTTAAAAAATATCTAGCTCAAGTTTGATTTGAAAGAATTAATGAGAACTTAAAACAACAATTTTGATTGTATCAAATATGGTATTTAAAAGTGATGAATTCAGAAAGTTGAGCATTATTACCATATTAAAGCTTCCTTTAGGAACTTTTTGCATGAACAGGTTCAAAAGATCATCTAGGTACTGGTGATTTATAAACTTTTATTAAGATCTCTTCCAATTATTGATAATGCTCATCTATATAAATGCTTTGCTTGTTGTAATATTTATTATTACTGTTGGGTGTATTGCTAGTTTATCCTACAGTAGTAACATGTTATCAGAGATTAGTTACCAACATATCAAACCCTACATACTGAAACTTGTTTGACCCTTAATAATCTTACATGGCTTACTTTGGTACTCCTATGATTTTATTAAATCTCTAATTTGTGTTTGTCGAAGTAATGGTATTTTAGTACCATGTTTAGATTTTATTAAAATACAAGATGAAATTTTAAATATATCTAGAATAAAATTATCAGAAAAATAAAAACTGGCTATGGCTGTAGATGATGTTCATATATTTTGCCCTATTATGTAATTATTTAACTGTTTTATCAGTTTATTGAGCTTCCATCCATCTGTTATGAGATGCTGATAATTGTATACTGTAATATAGACCTGTTGGTAGTGGAAATTATTTATGTATTCAAATAATTTTAAAAAGTTGTGATATATACATAGCTACATTGTAATTATCCCATAGACATATTTTTTTATTATTGCCCCTTTCCACACGCCATATCGAGTGTATAAGTTAACCTGTAGTGCTCAAGATAAGCTTCAAGCATTAGTGTAAAATATATTTAAGTTGTTTTAATAACATGTGTCTTTCTAATTCATTTCAACTTTAAAATTTTAATACATATTGTTAGTTTATGTAAGAATAAAAAATGGTAGCCTGGGATAGATTTATTTCTGCTAAGAAATAAAATCCCGATGAGATTGAGAAAACATGTTAATATTCACAAAGTTATATACTGAAGAGTGATTGTGATGTCAGATAACATTATTTGTGAGATATTAATATTTGCGGCAAGAAATGTTTAATATTCACTGGCAATGAAATTGAATAAATAAGAGCATATATTATTAACTCCTTGGCTAACCAGTGCTCTGTTATTTTAAACTGTCCATTTAATTAATAGTAAGTGATTTGGTCATCACGTTAGTTGTTTCTAGTTTGTTTGTTGAATTTCCTAGATGCTATTATACATATACATGTATATGTCTGGTACCATATTTATTTGTAGGCAGGCCTAATGTTAATATTTAAACGAACATTGTTGTTGATTTTAACTTTAAAATGTGTAAAAATTTATATGCAGTTATCACAAGCACTTGTTTTACTCAGTAATATCGATCAATAGTAAGCCTATACCTGACAGTATAATGTAGATCTAGGCTTAATATTTCTCCCTATTATTTAGTAAACATCTGCAGGTGTTAATAAAGCCAGGAATTTCTGTTTTCTAGGAATGTGATGTATGAATGAAAAAGCAATACTGGAAACATGGAATTTTTATGTAGCTATGAGGGTTTTTTGAATGAAATTAGAAATGATGACATTGCTATAAATAAAATTTATAAATGAAATATGAAAGCAAGATTTTATTGTGTAAAGTGATTTAATTCTAGAAGACAAAACAACAAAGAAACTTACACATCTATTTAACAATGCAATTTTTAAAATGAATTTTGAATGAATGCGAGTGTTATGTATATATGCTGAGATATGGAAGTGCCTCTTAGTGGATTGTAAATTTGTTTTTAGTGCTGAAACAAACATTCAAATTAAAATCAAAACTCAAATATTCAAAGAAACACTTCTTGCAGTTTTTTTTTTCAAAATAATGTCACTGTTAAAGTTATGCAAATCTGTATCCATTGGAAATAATAGTGATACACAAACGTTGTGCTTGTAAAACCATTGGCACATGTCTTTGGTGTAAACATATATGAAAACAAAATCTGCATACTAGTATAGGCAAACATCATTGACCTGTCCGCTTAACCTTTAATTAGGAATATTCATATAGGAGGGCCCATCCAAAATATGGGTAGTATTAAGATCCAATTAAGTACATACACAGGACACAGGTGTACTCTATGAGGTAAGTATATCTCATGATGGATACAAAATAAACACCTGTGCTCCCTATACACAGATGTACTTGGTCCGCGATAAATATTTAAATGAAAGATCAAGCAGGCGGGTCAAAGTTGTTTGCCTATACTTTGATATTCAATTATTATTGGTGAATATTTAGAAAGTTAAATCTACCAGAAGATGACTTGCCATAAGTTGATCTTGGATTACAGACATTATATAAAAAACAGTGAAAGGGGCATATTATACATGTTACTTTTAATTACATACTACAGACTACTTAATATTTGTAGATCATTGTTTTGCCTTAAATTGGTGAAGAAGAAAATTTAAATATCACACAAAATAAATCTATTTATCATCATTTGTTTAATCAGTTAATCAATTTCAGAGGTTGACAATGACTTGAGCACAACTTGAAAATCCTACACCAAAAAAAAATGAATTAACAAAACATATTAGCCTTTATATATACTGGTAATAAAGAGGTATCTTGTACATGTTAACCTGTCTGTTACAGTATTTATTCATTGAATTATATAATATAATGTATATTGATTGTTACGGGTGCTTTCACTCATCAAATTTTCAATAAAAAAAATTTGAAATGTTATCAACTTGTTAATTATTATTTCTTTATAGCAAAATATGCAAACAAGATGCTACTGTTTGCCGATTCTTTGAAAATCTTCTCCAAAAGTATTGGGCACATTTGAACAAATTTGATGTAGAAAGTCCCTAGGTTAGGTTTGATCATTATTTGTTCTTGCTCACCTGATGCAGCGACAAAGATGGATGTGTCTCAATTGGTAGAGTACTTGCTGCGTAGGTGGGAGGGTTTGAACCCCGACCGGGTCTGACCCAAGACTTGAAAGTGGGTAGTGACTGTTCTTTCGCCAAGCACTCAGCTTTACAAAATAAAAGTTACGGTTCTTTCATATGGGAACTTAAAATTAACTAGTTTCCGTGGCATAATACAGAACCCATGCCATCAGTGCAATGCATAGGCAAAATTTCTGCACCTTCACCTATATAGCTGGCAATGTCTCACTATAAGTGAAATATTCTTGACTTGGACATTAAACACCATTACTTAACTAAAAAGAAGGCTGTAGATAAATGCTTGTTACAGGTTTATTGATCAATCAGTTTAGTTCATATTTGGTACGGGTATATTAAAAGTACATGTATCTATGGAGTGGAGTATTTGTGTTTTAACCCCAGTCAAGGTTATATCATTGATGGCTGAGAAAACTAGATGGACTAGTTGGAATACAGCCAAAGAAACAACAAAGGACAGACAAAAATGGAAGAATAGCGTTGCAGAAACTTGCAGCCTTATGCTCCTTCTGGCAAGAGAGCATTAAGATTATGGTAAGGAACTGACAAACTTTTTCTCACACCATGATCTGTTTCAAGTTAGACTTGAATCAAGTAGTGAAAGATGCTGTGATTCATAAGTGTGTGCTATAGACCACTCTGCCACAACCACCTTAGAATAAAGTTTGTTCCAGGCCAACCTGTACATCCAAAATGCCCACTGTTACTGTTAATATTGGTGATATGAAACCAGAGGTTGAATTTAAGAAATATAATACTGGTCTAATTAACATTGGAAATTTTGCAAGTATAGAATGGGTATGTGAAGATGACACTGATGACTATATTTGCAATGTTCGTTAACGCATTGTATTTTAATGATGAATATGTAAAAAATTACCAGTATGATGATCATAATGTATATACGGTATACCTTACACAGTAAAGCTGTATTTCTAGATCAGTAACAATGACATAGCATTGACATATATGACAAGGGCAATAACTCTGACAAATGTCTTTATCAAACTCATTCAAGATAATCCGATATCTTCAGTTCAACATTTCATTTAATTGACATTTAGATCTAGGCATTTCCAACCAAAAAGGTTGGAGGTTCTTTTTCATATTAATTGTAAACTAGCTATGCTTTTAGCAATTATCTCATTATTGTGACCAAATATTGCATAAGCTTGGAGGGTGTCTTCACAACTTTCATTGGTTCGTTATTTTGCAGAATATCATGTAAATAGAGGCCGAATATTTATTTTATTCTCTGAAACGAAACCAAATTATTCTAAATTCTATGTCTAAACCCAAACCAACCAATTATTTATTTATTGTTCGATATTTCCAAACGTTTTCCGAGTTCACTGTAGGCTAAGTACTTGTCTAGTAACCCACTCTGTGTGGAAAAACTTGGAAATATGCCAAAGTGTGAGGTAAAGGGTCACAAGTAATGACTGTGTAAAACCGGTCCAAACCAGATAAAACCAGACTGACGAATAGAATTTGTATTCATGGTTTTGATTGGATAAAACCCAGCAAAGAATGTTAATCTGACCAAACAGAAGTTATATTACACATTGCTATCGTTTCGTTGTAGACAGTTCGCCATTTTACTTCGCAGTTTCATGATGAAAATGAGATTATTTTGACGCTCAACATAGGCACCATTAATTCACTTTTAGACTAAGCTTGTTTAAATATTTGTGATAAAAACATTCCGTTTTGTGAAGATGAAGGTTACGGGAGGAGACGAAATTCTCGACAATAGAGGCAAAACCTTCATTTGTGGAGCAGTTGAAGGTAAGCATTTCTCCTGGTTAAATTTGTGTTCTCGCTGACCTTGGCAGTTTTGATTTAAATTATGAAATAGAAAAAGAACGACATTAAGGTTGAAACTATAAAATTGATAATCATATATTTATTTTTTTTTCTATCGTGCGATGAAACTGGGAGTTATTTACCAAATTATTATGAATTTTATTTTTTTTAATGAATTTTAAAAAAATCTATTTTTATTTTTAATATTTTCTGTAAATACTATCATTCCACTTCAGAGTATGGAATGATTTTTTTCGTGTTTCTTTTTTAACTAGGAAAATAAGCAGAGGTTACTATAAAAAGTCGATTTGTAATAATTTTAGTTTGTTATTACTACATTACATCTCGTGGTGAATACCCGTGGATCACTCCCACATTTCATTTTTTTTTTTTTTTTTTTTTTGATGAAAAAAGACTTTCTTTTCACAAAGGAATTCAGAAACAATGTTAAACTCGGTAGTTTGTGTGATTAAAATGTTAGATTGAACACTTTCTGAAGACTACAGACTTGGTATGGTTAAGGTAACCATTTACCAGACAAAAATAAAATACAAGCCCCCCTCCCAAACTGCGCTAAAATTACTTATTAGGGACTGAGTGCAAACAAATAGTTACTGCGTTAATTTAGATGCGCCAATCACTTGCACACTGACTTCAATCTGTTTTCTCCAAAACTTTCGCCAGAACAATTTTTTTCGCCAAGTATAATTTTTTATGGGCCAAAAATATTTTCTGATCTACTATAGAAACCACTGTGGCTGTGACAGTGAAATTCTCTTTATATCCATAGAAAATCAAATAAATTTGAAAAAGATCGATGTTTTTCACTTACTTGTACCTAGTCGTAACAGGAAATCTGTATGCGCATCCGCGATTAGCTCAAAATATATCCACATAGGGAAAAACGTTGGTGCTTTGGGGATTTAACATGTTGAAAAACCATGCAAATGGCGGCTTCTGTTGCGCATATGACGTAAAACGTCACCAAGGACATCACTTCCGGTGTAAACATAGTCATTTTCGCATGTGTAAAATCCCCATACCGCAAACATTTTCCTTTTTACAGACATTCTTTATGACAATCCCAGATGCGCATACAGATTTCCTGTTACGACTAGGTACAAGTAAGCAGGGCTCCAAGTAGGATTTGGTTTTCACTAGCCTTCTGGCTACCATGTTTTATTTTTACTAGCCAAGGCCAAAATTTACTAGACAGGGTTAAATATTTTGGTCTCCAAAACAAAAGTTCCCCGTGATCATGCAATGATACAAAAAAGCTGAATTTGTAAAACTTTTAATTCAAATTGAAAGCATAATAAAATTTGACAAATAACTGTGTGCCAGCGGAAGTCGCATATCATCACTGTCATCAAGATCCAGATCATAAGTTAACAAAGTCTTCTGGCCATTCTTTGTAGGCCACCTTCATTTTTGTTGACAACAACTGCGCATTCTATACATACAACCGAGAAAATTCATTACACCATTTTGCTAAAAACTTTGGCTCGCTTGATGCGGCAGTGGGCATTTGTTGTTCATTATCGGCAACACATTTTGATTTCGGAATGGATGGTGTGCCGAAACCGAATGAGGACAATTTCCCTTATGTCCTGCTGGCTCGTTTGGCCATGTTGTTTTCTATAGCAATGTGCAATCCGTTGTACGTTTGTATATTAGCAAGGATTATCATAAGTTACAAGCGTTTGTGTGACCTGCATAACACAGACGGGGTTCCTGTGTATATGAGCAGGGGCTATAAACAAACTGTATACAACACTAGCAGCCGAGGTGTACCAAATTACATTGTTTACATGATCATCTTGTGGCTAAAAAACGATGTTTACATCATCATCTCCTGGTTATAAAACAATCTTTTCAGTACAAAAAATAAATTTTCGGTCGCAGCCTCTGTATTTATTGATCGCCGTTTGGCGAGTGCATCAGAAATTTACTAGCCATATCTGATTTTTAGTCGCATATGCGAGTAATTTACTCGCTACTTGGAGCCCTGGTAAGTGAAAAATATCAAACTTTATTCAAATTTATTTGATTTTCTATGGATATAAAGAGAATTTCACTGTCACAGCCACAGTGGTTTCTACAGTAATTGTAATTTTTGCAAAAATTTAAGAGAAATAAAATTGTCTAATACAATGCTTGTCTGATGACATGAAAAAACAACGGTTTTCTTTTTTTATTTCTTTTATTTGATGACAACTTTGGAGCTTTAGCCAAATTCTCCAAGTCGTCAGTTGGTTTACATTTAACCATAATAGCACAGTGGCACTATTGCCAATAATCTGATTTCTTGGACGTCGCATGTTAATTTATAAGTCTATCGATCGGTTAATCAAAGATGAGACACAAGCTTCATCATCATGGAAAAGTGCTGATCTGTTTTTACTAGCGTCCAAAGATCTATCACCGATAATTAATCATTCTGAATTACCTTTATTTATCCGTAAATGCTCTTGGGACACTACACAGACGCCGGTCGTGGCTTGGTAATCACTCGCTGACAACATTAATTAATTAGTCTTGTTAAAGGATTAATCCACCTGTAATTAACACCTTCACACGTGGACTTTTGTTAATTCAACATCATGAGCATAACACTCATTCGGAACTCACTAGATTGATCGTTTGATATACACATAGATGGAGACGGAAACCTGTTGCTTTAACGACTCTGTTAAAGTCCGCGATGCACAGTGAACCTGTTAATGTAAACATTTTTTTTCGCCATCACTTTTGTCGATGTTTAGTTTTTATTGCCAAATTTATTTATTTTTCTCATTTTGCGAAAAAGCGAACGGCAGAGTGAACCCTGATTAAGAAAAATGATAAAAATATGTCTGTGCTAATATAAAATGATTTACAGTAGATTATTATTTGCCACGGATAAATTTTTATCAGAAATTCAAAATAATGTATCAACAACCGAGGTTGTATTGGAGAGACATCTTTTACATTTTAAATACTTTCATTACAGATGTAAATTCTAGATCAGCTCTGATCATCGGCCCATTTCAGTTGTTTTCGTCTTGACTTCTTTATTTGCCATAACTACATATATAAATATTTTACAGTATACAGACAAAACAGTTTTAATAAGTCACTGAAATGAAATCTGCTGAGGTCAACATGATTTAAAAGTTAGAATTCTTGTAATTTCAGGTTTTTATGGAAGACCATGGTCCACAGAACAAAGAAAGTTATTGTTTTCATGGTTAAAGAAGATGGGAATGAATACCTATATGTATGCACCAAAGGATGATTGCAAACACAGGGCATTTTGGAGGGAACTGTATTCTGTAGAAGAAGCTGGTTAGTTTCAACATTTGCTACATTTAATCAGGACTGAAAATCTAGGGCTTCAAAGAAACAAATGTCCATTTAAAAAAAATATGGTTTTCTACATTTAAATCATTCTGCAGAATTGAAATAAAATAATTCTGTAGAACCAAGTATTCAAGCTTTTTTTGTATAAAATATATATTGTTTTTAACTTGTTCTTCAATATCGCCATTAACTTACCTTGTCATTGCAAAACGAGATATTTTCTTTTGTGTTAGATGTGTTGTTTTGAAAATGAAACTACTTTAATTTTTATTCCTTTTTTCTAATTTTGGTTTTAAAAACTACTGTGTGTTTAAAGTTGTATTTGATTTTCTATTTAGATCACATGACTAGTTTGATAGATGCTGCTAGAGAATACAATATAGAATTTGTCTTTGCATTGTCTCCTGGATTAGACATCACATTTTCTAATGCCAAAGATGTACAAGCACTAAAGAGGAAACTTGAACAGGTAAGGAAAATTCTTATATGACTAGAAGGTGCCAAAACATGGAAAATTAAGTCTTGTTAGAATAAAAAAAAAAATTGGAATTGACAAAACGTTCAGAGCTTGTTTAATAAGATTTCAAACAACTAAAAGAGTATTTAAATTATAAGGTTTATATATTCATATACCTTTGTCAATTAATGGATGTGTTCCGTTCAACTCATACTCAATATAATGTTTCATTTTGTTTTTTATTTACCAGGTGGCAACTTTTGGCTGTAATGCCTTTGCTTTACTGTTTGATGATATTGATCCAGAGCTAAGTGAGACAGATAAAAGTGTGTTTCATTCATCAGCCGGCGCCCAGGTTTCTGTTACTAATGAAGTATATGAACATCTTGGACAACCAGTGTTCTATTTTTGTCCAACAGGTATGTCTTTCATAGAAAGAAAAAATGAAAAATGTTTTCAACAGAATCAGATTATCCTCTTTCTGTAGAATAATGTTTTATAAATTACAAAAAATTGCAGTTTGTTTGAAAACAAAATGTATGAGACAATTCAGCTAATTTATATTCATGACTGCACTAGGTGATGACAGCAATTGTGTATTTATAAGAGGAACAGGGGATGGTAATGTTACATCAATGATAAACATAGTGAATGCATTTAATTTACATATACTTGAGCTACAAGTCTTTTTAAGAGTTTGATTATATTGTAGCTAAATAACATTAACCAAAAATCACTGTAAATGCAATTTTACAAAACTTGTATGCCAAATTTTCATATCTCGAATCGGTTTTTCACCAAATTGGTTTATACTTGATTTTGTTTAAATTTCAGAGTACTGCACTTCTAGAGCTTTACCAAACCTGGCTTCATCAGACTACCTCAATACAATAGGTGCTAAACTCCTTCCTGGAGTTGATATATTGTGGACAGGTAAGTTCTCATAGACTAAAAACTCTCTAATTGTGTGCTTCAAAGTAATGCACATGCTTTTCCTAAAATTAATTTTACAAGGATTTTCAAATTGATAATGGTTTCATGACTATTTTACATTTTATTGACAATTGCTTTGGTTAAATGTAGCTAAATTAGTAACCCTTGACTTAAATTTTATTTTCTAAAATGTAGCCAATGTATTTAACAATGTACTTGTTATTTAAAGATATTTATAAATATTTTGTATTTTATATTATAGGAAATAAAGTTATCACAAAGAAGATATCTATCCAGCACTTACAGGAAGTATCTGCTGTACTTAGACGTCCTCCAGTTATCTGGGATAATATCCATGCAAATGATTATGATGTAAGGAGATTGTTTTTGGGGCCATATGATGGTAGATCACCAGAAATTATTCCATATTTGAGAGGAGTATTGACCAATCCAAATTGTGAATTTGAGACAAATTATATTCCACTTCATACCTTGGGCCAATGGAGCAAATCTAACAGCAATGGACTAAAGAAAGATGTTATATCTGGTTAGTATAGCATAAATTGACAAAATATAAATAGAAACTGCTATTATTCTAGGTTATAGCAGTGTTCTTGGACCAGAAAATTATTCTTGTCACTAGTTCTGAATTAAACCAGGAACAATAAGATTGACTTTCTTTGGTTTTCTGCATTAGTTCGAATTCTGTTCATTACATTTCAAAGGTTTTTCTTTCATTGAGATACATAAGAAATAAACTGTTTGAATTTAAATACAGTCGAAACCACTTAATTGCATATCGGATAATCGCATAAATCGGTTAATCGCATAGGATTTTGAAATCCAAAACCATTTCTTATTTATTCTATTGAAAATTACCCGCATAATTGCATAGCCAAAAATGACCAACTCCGGTTAATCGCATAGAAAATTTCCCGACCCGATCCCAAAACCCTAGGATTTAAAAAAAAATACCATAATTTTTCTTCAAAATACGATGTGCACTTGATTTCATTTCCAGGTTTTGTGACAAATCCAAGATCGTCACCGTTATCAAGGGAAAGTGTCAAATATGTTTATTATACAGACGTAGAAGAACATTTGTATTTAATGAATAAAATATGTTGTATAAATTCTGTTTACTTGTTTGTGTTTTGTATTTTTTCCTTCTTTCTGAACATATCGCGGTACTCCAGTAAAGCAGTCGCCATTTTGAATATTTTATTGGTTTGTCTCCCTTATCGGGAATTTACTAAAATGTGTATCGCCGATGACACAAAACCTAACAGAACTCACAGGTGTTTAACTTATTTACAATGGGTCATTCCGATTAGAGCTGTTTGAAGTTTTAATTGTGTAAATATTCCGATACAAACAGTAACTTCAGTGACATATGTCGGTTATAATTTTAATTGTTAAAAAAACACAGTGGTAGGTTAAGAAACTGAAACCAATGATAGTAAAGTAAACATCGGGGATTATTCTATGATCACAGGAGACAACACTTTGATTATTAAAATAACAACGATTGGAATAAAAACTGCAATTAAAATTAGAAAAAGTTCTAATGTTGTTAATCACGATCTTTGATGGTGATCCGAAAAAAGAAGAAACTAACAAAAAGTTCAGTTACTTCACCAATAGACGGAATTTATTTTCATGGAATTTTTCCTAAGTTCTTATTTTACAACTTAAAAATTATTATAACTTAATAAAATTATTAAAAAAATATCGTTTTAATAACTTGATGTAGATGCCGTTTTATTTACACATTATCGAGCACATGTTACACTTCTTAGTAATACTATCAAACCGGAAGTTATCAAGTTTTTGTATTCTATTCAACTCGTGGCTAAAAAACGACAACAACAAACACTTTTTACATTATTTTATTCTCGGGATTATCATCTTTCTTTTTGTTTAAAACAAGAAGTGTAGACATGTTACTTATTCTGAAATTATTTACAAGTACAATGTACTTTATGACAACTGTAGATGTAGACCCCCCCCAGCATGCGTCTCGAGTCCCGACATCGGATATTCTTGCTTATCGGTTAATCGCATATATCGGTTAATCGCATAGAATTTTGAATCACGGAGCCTATGCGATTAACCGGGTTCGACTGTATTAGTATTTGGTACTTTGTTGAAGTGAATTGAAAAATAGAAGTTTATCTGAAAAATGAGAAACCAGAATGTGTGACACAAACACTGTCTTTATAATCAGTCAACAAAGCTATTAACTTTTGACCTGATGGAAATGTACTTGGAAAAAAAATTGACAAAACATTTTAATTTTTTATTTTCAGATGGTGATAGATTGAGTCCTGTAGCATCCGTAATTAAACTAGAAACAGAACTTGAGTTTGTATGTGATGATGATATTCCTCTACGACTTGATACACGTTATCAACCCAGACAAGCTTTAAGAACTGCAATAAATGAGTGGCTGTATGAAGTGACAATGAGGCGATTACCACCTCCACGGCTTGTTACACCATCTCCACCAGTTCAACCATTAATCCCCGATAATTTGAATAATTTACATTCTTCTATGTTGCCAGTTACAGCACCAGTAGAAACACCAGACAGTGTCATGCCTTGTAACCATCCAGAAATACAAGAACATTTAAATCATGAGGAAATCGTGAATGAATCATATATGCAACCTACAATGAATCCTGTAAATAGTTTGTTGATAGAGACTGCATCTTCTGTAGATTCTGAGAGCGTTTCTTCAACAGAACCCATGGAGTGTATGCCAAGTCCTAATGCATTAACAGAAAATAATTCTTCAGACAATCTGATGCAAGTGGAAATATGTTCTTGTGACAGTATAGATAATGTAAACAAATTGGGTTGTGATAGAACATCTTGTGTGTTAAAACATGGACAGGTTACTTATGAGGATTTGTCCTTGCTAGCAGATCTGTTTTACATGCCATTTGAACATGGGATGGAAGGTGTACAATTATTACAGGATCTATATTGGTTAAAGTGCAATGCTCATGTTTTGTCTAGTACCAAAAGTAAAGAGGAATCGCTGCCAGAGGTAAGTAGTATGCGTTATTATATATATATTTGTTTTATATAAGGTCAGATAAAAAGCAAATTTTCAGTTTTCAAGTCGCTCATTTAATGGTGCCTAGTTTAAGAAAACATTTACTCAGCATTCAGATACATTATTTGTCACACAAAGTGTCTGTACTCTGTTAGTCTGTGAACCATATTCCTAAAAAGATGGTCTATATTTAGTCGGCAATAATTTATATCAACATCCCTTTCTTTATTGTGACAATTTTAAGTATGTACTTTTTAAGATCGACATGGCACTATGAAGATATGAAATGCAATTAAATCCAACATATGATACAAAGCTTTTTGCCTATCTTAATGTTGAAATGTTAATCGTTGAGATGTATGAGAAATTGTCTTGTTTAAAACTTTGCTTTATTATACTCCTAGGTGACAGAATGGTACGAGAAGGCTGATGGTTTTATAGCAAGTGTTAAAAAAGTAACAGATATGACCAAAAGATTGTATACAGCACCAAATATATCCCTAGCACATGATATGTTCCCATACTTGTGGGATCTTGTTGGTATTCTACAGACATGCAGCACTTATGTTGCTTGGTTGAGTAAGTTTTAATTTTTTATCAAATTATTCTCATTCAAGAGCTTTACATGATTGGAGTCAATTAAGAGATGCTTTGTTTTACAGAAATTTATTGTACTATATAAATGGAAAATGGGATTTAGGATTGGGGTACATTTTATATGCTTTCATATGATTTTACTGCAAACAATAGTTTGTCAGTCTTTGATGGTATTTATTGAAAGAACTTTTGTTTTAAATATGTACAAGTTTAATTTGGATAAATGTTGACAACATTATTTAGACAAGATTTATAAGCAAAACTATTAAGCTAAAATAAAATTAATTCTAATATGACATGTAAAGCCTCCTTGAGTGTAGGGGTACCAAGACAAAACTGGAATAGAATTTGTGTGTATTTAACAAAAAAAAGTCTCCAAATTATTTTTTAAGGAGTTTTTCTGATGGAATACATAGTATGATGTTTGAATTTATTTCGCCTTGAACAGATTAACATAAGTTCTATTCCTCAATGTCAAAAATGTTATGTTCTATTGTGTATAAAGAACAAGATTGCTTCAAATCTACCTTGTTGTTTGAAACACTTAAAACAATGTCACATGTATAATGTATTGTTTACAACATATATCAGAAGGATGACCTTATTTGTCTGTTCTGTATGTTCTGGCTTGACCTTCATCTGGATAATAACATGTTTACTTCAGTGTAAAGGTTATTTCAGTTTGAATTAAGAACAGACAAATTGGTTTATGTTTGAAACAAATATGTCAACAAGTGGGTTGTTGTAAACGTGATGCATGTTTGTTTGTTGTCTTATAGTTCTGAATAAAAAAATGCTTTATATGTAAAAATTTCAATTGAAAACTGGTGCACCTTGAATTATAACTGGTTTATTTTTAAAAAAAATTCCTAAGACTCGTATTCTTTGGGTTGACTAAATTTTGATTACCTCTAAAAATGCATCTATTTTGACAACAAGCAAAATGCTATACTATTACATGTCGCCAATTGGCATTATATAGAAGGCTACATTTTTATGAAGCAGAGCTACACATGCCTCCTGAGAGAGAAATACAAATATTAATGGGTTTTTTTTACTATCTGATTTCAGAGTTTGAAAAGATTCCAAGAGTTATATCCTCTTCTACAGCAGCATGCCCTCCATCTGGACATGTAACATGTATGCATCTTTTAAAAGCAGAATTATTTTGGCTCGGACATTCTCTTGCTAAGTTTTTACAGCCATGTCAAACACTAATCATGTATTTTTTCAGCACAGGTGTAAAAGTGTATCATTTAAGTAAAATAATAAAACTGTCCTTCCTTGCTTATTTCAAAACTAGTTGGATACAGCCTCTACCAGTTTTATCTGTTTGTTTTGCGGATACTACTTGTAAAGGAATGAATCTATTCACTTCTTTACAAGATGTTTTAGAAATATTTCAGTAAATTGTGACAGTCATTTCCCATCTTGTTATATTGACACTTTTAATTCACCAGTTAGTTTTGTATCTTAACAAAAGTTTAGTGAAATCAAGCAAGAACTGACAGTAATATTTTTTTGTAGAAAAGAGCAAGCTTCTACCAAGATCAACTTGACCATCAATACATGATAAATTTAGCTGCCCTATAAAAGTATACAAAAATTATTTATAATGGATAATCTCCAAGTTATATAATCCCCATAGTCAGTTTAGTATTATTATTTTGTTTTGTTTTGTTTCATTATGTTACCGTTTAGATGGGACTGGGATGTCGACACCTCTGACATGGACTAAATATGGGACTCGGGGAATGAAAAATTCAAACCTATATCTTTAAGACATATGTATTGAGTGTCATGAGTATCATGATAAAAGCTTGCTTAAATGAGTGCTATATAATAATGTAACTAATCAGGAGAAATAAATCTTTTTACAAAATTTATTTTTGGACCAATATGTGATTAATTTTCATACAAATTGAATTTAATGACAGATTCTGTCATTGAAATTCTCCTGATTAAATGTGACATGGCTGTAAACCCAGTGTTGCATTCCTTACAATCAGTATAAACTATTGTTAAGGACCATTTTGATTTCTTAGTGGAACAGAATCTTTAAATTTCATGACTTTCATTGTACATTATTAGGGGTAATGACAGGCCATGTCAAAATCTATGTATGATTTTAGGACTTTGGCCAACAAAATGCAGAACGCTTAAGAAATTTCTCAATTGGCAGGATATGAGAAATAATTTGTGTAGCCTTATTTGAACTAGGAACAGTTTCACAAATTTTCAGGAAAAGTATTTTTTTTTTAAATATTAGCTGGTAGCTAATATTACTGCATTGCAATTGGGTTTTCTAAATTATGTAACATCCTAGTAATAAGATGAATGGTCAAATGACTTGAGAGTACCAGTAGCTATTATTAGGATCATTCATTACAAACATATGTATCACAATCATTTCCATTGCTCTGAAGATTCTGTTCTGTACTACAAGTGAATTTGAATAACAAACATTGGATTTTGAAAATCTCTCTAAAAAGAGAGAGTGATAATAACTTCAGATTTTTTGAAATGAATACACATACTGATTTGTGGGAATGCAACCAGTATAGAATAGGGTACAAATGAAAAATAGTTGGTCATAAACTGGTGTGATGTTTGGTTGTCATGGCGATAAAGGTAAGACTTAGTGACCAGTCAATCAAGGTAAGTGCATTTATTCTTCTGAAAAATTTGAAACAAGTTTCTTTTATCCTAACACTGTAGATCTTAGAAAAATTATATAGTTGCTCATATAGACAGGTAGTCCGATACTATCAGCAAAAAAAAAAAAAAAGAGAGAGAAATAAATAATTGACAGAATTAGTTTCTTAATAAGAAAATAATTGCATTAAAATCAATCGCGAAGGATCTACAGCTGTTGGCAAAAAATTAAATGATCAAATGCATTACATGAAATTTAAAGCTAAAACATTAATGGGTCCTTTCATTTTCTTTTTGCTAACCAAACAGGGTGCTCAGCAGGCTATAGAGAGGCTTTTACAAGTGGGGAACAAGAACCATGGGTGTTCCGTGGAGGTCTCCAGGGAGAGTTCCAAGTATGTATAATGTCATTGGTCAGACATTGACCAATTAAATTCCATCAACAACCTGCTGGTGTACCTAACAACAAGAGGTCTACCATAAAATGAAACCAATCGACCTCCAATTTATATTTGTATATATATAAATTTATGTAATCTTTCAGCATTCACAGTTGCATCACCTTAATCTCAAGTTTTATATTTTTCTAGGAGCGCTGCGTTTCTTGTGAAGCAGATGTGAAGGACCTGTACATGTATATAACATATATTTAATAGATATATTAACAGAATTAGATAAATTTCTTGGAAAATAATGACTTCAACGAAAAATGTAGACTATTTCCATGGTAACTGAATCGGAGAAGATATATAACATTGGGAAGATTTGTTCTTTTTTAAAAAGGGAATAAAAATGTTGAGAGTGTAGAAAATATGTTCAGGGGAAACTAGACACCAGAACTAAAGTAACAAACATCTTCTATTCAGAAACCTTTGGATAATAGTCTTAATATTGTTTAAATTTTGACAAATATCAATTATTTTCAGATTTATACTAAAATTAAAACAGGTCTGCAATATCTGCTGTTTTCTTAATTCTAATGTTTATTTTATTTCAGATTTGCGCACTATTTAACACTGCCTGTTTTAAGGCAGTATGAGTACATTTGTTTTGACAGTGTTAATATTGAAGACATGTAAGATCAGTTGCAGTGTTTGGCTGTGATTTGTGAGAAAAACATTCAATATTTTAACCAGTGAAAAATAAATGTACTCGTTTTGTTCTAATAATAACTTTGATACTTGAGATTTAGGTGCTTGAACTGTGTTATGGCAGCTGAGAATCTTCAATAAAGAGGAGCAAGATGACCAAGCTACTTTGGCTTAAACTACTGTTGATAAACTGCTGATTTTCTAAACAGAAAGAGCCCATCATAGTGTTAAAAAATAGCATTGTTTGATATGGCAGATAATCAGTTTGATGTAAACAATAAGTTCATAAAATATTTCAAATTGTGTTATATTCTCTTTTACTGCTACTTACTCTTTTATACCATAGTTGCAGGAAAAAATGTCATTTCTGAAAAGAATTTTAATTTTGATGCTTGTTTCAAGTCTATAAGATAAAGCTGTAAATGTTTTTAAAAATTTGTCGTTTTAAGGGGAGATAATGAGTTAAATGCACAGGATATGTCAATATTGTCAGTATTTTACCTGGTGTGTTCCGAGTCTGGAGTGTCTTTCACTTGTTATCAGTTTGATTTGTGTTGTCATGAATATAAAACAGAAGGTTTAAACTGATATTTTGAATTCTTGCCTATTGAAATTGGCAAAGGAAACGGGGGGGGGGGGGGGGGGGGGGGTATTTTAGAAAGTGGTAAATTACAAAGCCTGCTTGCCATTTAAGGATCAGGGAATTTTCATGTAATGTTTTTAGTGGATTGTTGGTTGAAATGTTTGGGTTTCTCAAACATCTGAAATGTGTTTCAGGGTCATAACAGATGCAGAAAGTGGAGCCAAATTTACAATCAGAAAATCAGTATTTTATCAAAGTAGAAGTGTCAGTCTTGCTCAACCCCAATCAAATATATCTGTCTCTAGCTAATACTTTGACTTTGTTTAATTTCTAAATTTATGGGGGTGATTTTGGGATTTTTTTCACTTCATTGGTAAATTATCATATCACTTTTTGAATAAATTGCTGTCATAATTGCATTTAATAAAATAAAAATTGCATTTGCGCTGCGCTGCTACTGATGCGCCCAGTTCATTGTGATCAAGTACTTATTTCATGTTTTACATTTTCTAGAATCTGTTGCCAATAGGAACAGCACATGATCTGTTTTTGTTGAGACCACCAGATGTGTTAATCACAAAAGTCTACACTTACAGGCCATATACTCCAGCTGATGAGGTAAGAATTTGATTTAAAAATAATGTCCTACTTTTAAATGCATTGAGAACTTCATAAATTTAAATGGTATTAGGGTTGAGTACACAATTTGAGTACATATAAACTATATGATAGTTAGTTGGAATGCGTAAGTTGAGTACATTAAGATAGGTTGTTGTATTTCACACATTTAACAAGTCCAGAAAAGTTCATGATTGCCATGTTACAAATCAAAATTGTTCTTTTGAATATGCTGCCCAAAGCTCAAGTGTTATAGTAAAGTTTGATAACTTGATTGTTCTTTTCTTGAAAATTCTAGATAACTTTGTCATAATGGTTTCAGTAGGTTTTCTTTATTTTTTTCAGTACAATTTCGCATATATTTTCTTAACTATAAAGAATAAGATATTAAAGTAATATTTAAATGTATTATTTGTAGGCTGCTGTTTATAATATTTGTCTGAAAACCTGTGATGATGGTATGGATGGATCTGAAGTCTTTCCAGATATGCCAGATCTAATTGGAGACAGGTATAACATATCCAAATCAGAATTATGATATCTTCTTCATTTAAGTACCAACAAGGTCTAGAGTTTTCCTTTAATGAAATTCACTAATTAAAGTGCCTTCTTTTTGCATTGAGATATTTTAATACAAAATATAAATGTCCCATTTAAATTATATTCTATATTTGTGTCTCAATTTATTAATGTATTTGAAACTAATATAATATATTAACATTATTTTCAATTACCAATCTGTTTGGTCTTTTTCAGAATCTTAGGTGGAATGTTGACAATCATGCCTGAATACGCGTTTGTGGTTGAAGATGATGAAGGTGTATGTGGTTATGCCATTGGATCTCATGATGCCAAAGCTCTAGAGCAAAAAATAAATGCAGCTTGGATTACTGCAATGTGTGAAAAATATCCCAAAGAAGAAAAGGCTGAATTAAGTCCTTCAGATGTAAGTTTTATCATTTATTGGTCTGGCTCATCCTTTTGATACTTAGTTGAACTATTTTCTACACATTGACACATGCCCATTTATGCAACTTTTCCTTTTATTTTGTGACATCGTGATGTATAATTGAATGTTATTACATGTATGTCAGTTGTCTGAAAAAGATTGTATCTCCATCTTTATGGGGTCCTTCAGATGAGATCTTAACAACCAATGCCCTTTGTCATGGTATGCTAAAGAACCCTTTAGCTGAGGACTTTTGGATATAAGCATAATTTTCTTGACTGACAAAGCCTATTCAAGCAATCAATCTCCGTATGTATGGAATTTCTTTCTGCCGTCATTTCAGAATTTTTACAATAAAATGTAACAATTGGCTTTTTCTTTTTCCAGGAGGTAATCTTAAGTTTCCATTCAGAACAGAGGAAAGTCCCAAATAGTGTCTCTGCAATGTACCCATCTGCATGTAGAATAGATTTCATACCAGAGAGAGTGGTTGATTATTCTGTGCCAAAAAGATTGTTAGCATGTGCATTATCAGCAATGAAGTCCAGTAATTCTACAGGGATACATGTTGAGATGAATGTGGGAGACAAGTGTATGATTGATCATTACAGAAGACTTGGATTCTTCCCTGTAAGTGGACCAGATTGTAACATGGATGATGTTGTATACCTCGGACGCATAATATGATAGTCATTCTGATAATCATTGTGGGATGTGTAATATTTTAAGAATAGTGTTCAAACTTCAAAGCATCTGTGATATTGAATAGACAATTTCAAATCTTGAAGCTTAAAAGTTGATTCCATGGTATCTTGACTGTTATGAAATGGTTTTGGGCTATTGCATATGTTATATTTCATGTATGGTAGAGTCCATGAAGTTAATATGTGGTATTCTGAAATAATTTGTATGGTTCTATAATTTTTATGTATGTTATTTAATAAATACAGTATTTTATGTAATTTCATGTACATTTAGGGTAAAATGTTGTCCTTGTAACTAATGACAAATAAGATAGAAGTCCAATATTTTTGCATGTTTCCCTCTCTTAATAAAATCATTTGCCAAATAACTTTGAATGTGATTTTGTCACATTTATAAGTTTGTTTTTAAAAAAATCCATAATTCAATACTGAATTATTATTTTTCTCGGAAATTATTACTAAATTGAAGTCCATAGTGCTTATAAATATGTATTAATGTATAATGGTGCTGATATGTCACTGGTATCATATTGAAGTGTATAATTAAGATTTATATATTGTATAATTTAAATAGGGCTTGTAAGAGATTGAAATTTCTTCTAGCTTCTGTCATTTGGACCATTAAATTTGCCTGATTTTGGATTGGAAAATATCGTGCTTGCCACCAGTTTTTAAGGAGGCTGTTTATAATAGTTTTGGACCAGAAAGTGTCACAATAACTGGTGCAAGTAAGACCAGTGGGGTCAAATTTTTCAAGCCCTGCCTGTATAAATGATCATTTAATAATTGTATTGTAGACTTGGGTCTTGTACTGCAAAAGACTGCTAAGGTCTATTGTCTTGTACTGTAGAGGCTCTAGTCTTATATCTTGTACTGTAGGCAGACCTAGGTCTGTTGTCTATCTGTGATCTAGTTGATGAATTCGTCTATTTATTTAAGATTGTTTAGATGTTATTTTCATTTTATTTTGAATGTTTGTGCTGAAACTATCATGCTCAAATCAAACCAATAAAATATTTAAAAATTTGAAATAGTTTTTGTGGTGTATGTATTTAAAATTAATGCTGATAAAAGATGTACTATTGCATTTAAATGTTTACAGAATTACTTCAAACACACCACAGTACAAATTTACTTAATAATTTGTGGTGTCCACCATTCACTTGGAGTTTTACAATAAATGGCCTCTCATGTCTGCCATGATTCCATTTTGTTTTTTGAATGTTCTTGGCTGATTTGGATTTCACCAAGTTCATTATTTTCAACAAGATAAAAGTGGTTAATTTAAAAACTGTGATTTAATTGCTAGATTAAGGAAAGTATTAGATATTGAAATTTTCTGGATGGCAAATCAAGTCCAAGCTTTTTGTGACAGTTCTATACATGCATATGGATTTTCGGTCTTGTAGGCACTTTGGATCATGACAAGATGCTTAAAGGCTTTACTTCAGGTCATTGTAATTAAGGTCAACTAGGTTCCAGAACTTTATGCAGTGATACTTCAAGTTTATTACCTCTCCTGTGGATGAGTTGAGTAATGGTGTTTAATGTACCAATCAAGAATATTTCACTTATATCCAGACGTTGCCAGCTATAGGCGATGATGCAGAATTTTGCTGTGTTGCGCTTGGGGCATTATACAGCAGGGTTCTTTTACATGCCACACCTGCCGTGACATTGGACCTGTTAAAATATATTATAATATCCTATCTAATAGAACCGACTTTCATTTTGCAATGCAGAGTGCTTGGGGAAAGAACAGTCGCTACCCACTTTCAAGTCTTTGGTCGGACCTGGTCGGGGTTCGAACCTGTAACCTCCCACTTATGTAGCTAGCACTCTTTAACAACAACTACTGCAGTGGTCCCTCCTGTGCATGAAAAGATGTTTATACTACAAGTGACTTTGATACTGAATGTGTGTCAAGGTCAACCAGCTCTCCAAACTTATGTTGATTCCATAGTTATGCATAGTTTTAAGCTTCTGGGCCTTTAAGTTCAGACTAGGATTTTATCTTCTCTTTCTACCCTCTGCTCCTAGTGAAGCATAAGGCAAGGTTCCTCGTTTCTGTTGCAAGGTCTTCTTTACAGGAATGGGTCGCTAACCCATTGCTCAACCCTCCTTCTTTCTGAACTAGGCTTGGGCCAGCTAGGGCGGAGTTAGAATTTTGGTTTACACATGGTAATTTAATAAAACCATATTAATGCTTTGTCCTCAATTGATGTTGTTTTATGTCACATCAGCATTTTTTCAGAAATTCATGACTAAGAAATTTTTCTTTATTAATCTCTGGGAATTACCTAAATACAAGCCCATATGGTGTATAAGTTTTGTGAGAGTATTTCTAATCTGCTAATTTCTAATCATATGACCTGCATTTACAACAACCTATAGTCTGTCAGCGATATTGTGGCAGAATGTTTATATTAAAACATGGAAGAGTTTATATAATTGTAGAAACTTGAGCAAGGGAAATATAAAGGAAGGGGTTGACAAATGAAGGCATGGATATACGTATACGATAATGCAGTATTATTACCTTTTGTGAACAATAAACTCGCCCATGTTTATAAACACTCTGCCTCAATAACACTGACAGACTAAAGTACTCTTGCCTGTGGATAGCCATCACAGACCACTTGGTCCAAAATACTTGTACCAAACCAACCAGTTAGGCCTACAACAAGCAAAATTCCTTTCTGGTTTGCAGTCAACAGGAGTTTAACCCAAAGCTGTGAGACACACCTTTGGTTTAAAGTGTTCTGATATACTAGTTAAGATTAAACATTTTTTCGGTCTAACAAAGTTCAGTTTGCATGGGTTTTATTTTATTTGAACTCGAGATACATGTCTTAACATGTAAAAGGAAATTATTCTTAGCTGGATTTTAAGTCTCTAAAAGATAACAATGAATATACAAATGGCTAAAATTTGAATGACAAGACATTGATATACACACTATTACCAATAGGTTGGTTGAATGTTGCTAAACGTCGCATCATCAATTTTTCAACTATTCCTGATGAGAACTATTTTATTAATCTCTATGGATTAAACTATGAACAAGTTCTTGTGTGCATGTAAAGTGTGATTGTGTTTTATGGCCTGCCTTGTACTTGCACTCGGGGGGGGGGGCTTTAAAGTAGTATCTCAGAGTCAGTTTGTCGCGGACAAGCGTACCACTCCCCCAGTCGCATTATACTGACACCAGGTGAACCAGTAAAGGCCAACGACAAGGAAAATTCACTTTCCCACATGTAGTCTGAGCAAGGCTTGAACTCGCAGCGTTTTTGTAGACTGACGTCTTATCCCATAAGGCCACCACAGCCTCTATTACCAATAGGCTATGAAAAACATTAACTGAACAATCATTGTTTTTGTGACAATGAATACACTTTATTTCCATAGAAAATCAAATCAACTTCAATAAAGATTGATGTTTTTCACTTATGTTTACCTAGTTGTAACAGAAAATCTATGTGTGGATTCGTGATTAGCATAGAATATTTCTGAACAAAGTAAAATATTGGCACTATTGGGATTTAGCATGTTGAAAGACCAGGCAAACAGTGGATCCTGCTGTGATATATGATGTAAAACTTCACAAGGACATTACTTTCAGTGTGTACATTTTCCTTTCTACAGAAATATGTTATAACAATCTTGGATACAGATTTTCAGTTATGACTAGGAACAATATCAAACATTTTAAAGTTTATTGGATTTTCTATGTCAATAAAGCATAAGTCACTGTTAGAGACACAATGCAATAAGACAAGAATGAATACAGATACACCATTATTGTTGTTTGTTGTCACAGGCACTAAACAAAATGACTAAATGGGGTAAAGAAGTGAAGTTTAAGTACAGGACATTTACAGTCAAACTTGGTCTTCTAATGCATGGACAAGAAAACCACAATATTTTAATCATGCCCAAAGGAAGTAAATTATTATCAAACAACCTGATTATATGTAACCATTACATGTTAATATTTAAATTACATGGGTCACATCCTCGTCACAAATATTTCAATCTTCAATACTTTTTTCTGAATGTGACAAAAATCATTATAACATAGACATGTAAGTTAAAAACAAAAGGGAAGTTACTGTAATGACTTTAATTTGAGAGTATATAATATCACACCTTGGTTTATTAGGAATGAGATCTGTGATGCAAGGAAACCAAATTTCTATTTTATACTAACTGTTACCTTGACCTTTGACCTAGTTATCTTATTTGCAATCCCATGCAATGTGTCAACAAAGGAACAAGTTTATCAAGTTTGAGATTAATCAGACAAACGGTGGTTCTTTAAATGCACAGAAACCATTGGGGACAGAAAGACAGACGGACAGAATCAATATACAACCATTGTTGCACAGATGAGTGGATAAGAATTCTTTTCAAGCGTATTTGTGAAACTCATGCCAGTATTAGTCCTCAAGACTAACTACCCACATACATGTTAACAACAAACATGAATCAAATGTAAAAGATCCAAGATTTTATTTATACATGTACAAATACAAGTGGCATTGTCAATATTTTAAACCGTTATATCAAAACACCTACACCATAGCATGCCTCTTTATTGTTGCCAAATATGTCTACATATAACTATTTGTTTTGATGATTTCATTTCATACTGAAGGTACCCCAAGACTTTGAAAATTTGCACATTAATGTACTTTTAAAAATGGCTAAACAAAGTTGTGTCTAATTTAAAAATTTGAATTATAAATATGTAATAGGCAATTTCACTTAGGACTTTGCAGTCAGAAGAGAATCATATATTAAAGAGTTAACATTTAAACATGATCTTAGAGAAAATGATCAGTTTCGAAGTTTTGTTTTTTTGAGATGTTGCATTATATTTGTCTTTCAATGAATGGGTATTGCCTACCATGTCAATACCCAATAATGTTTTTTGTGGAACATTTTGAAAATGAAAATGTTTTTTCACAGAAAAGTGTTAGCATACAAAATTCCATATCTATGAAGATACTAGGAGAAGTTTAACACAAATATTATGGAGCATAGTGTTGTACACTGGTGAAACCTGAAGGACATTACAGACTTCATCCAAGTTTGTCATTTTAGTGAGAAACTTCAACCAAATACCTTTACATCCTTGAACTATGAGAACTAGACTAGATGAATGGCATTAGTCCTTCAAAAGGAAACTTTCCACATATCCATACATTACTCAGAAATACATTCAGATGAAAAAAAAGTAAAATATTACTTTTATTTGTTTCTTTATATTTTGAGTATCTGTATATCCTTATAAATGTCACAATAAAAATAAAACACAAATTAAACCCATCTATGACAGGTCACAATCAAGTTAACACTACACAGTGTAATATGCTTTGTTCCATGTTAAGTTACAATTGAATGCAAAATGTCACCATCCTGTGTGTCAAGTCCAGAGCCATTTGTGCTGACATGTGTCACTGTGCTGTTTACATGCTGAGCTAATTGCTGAGCCAGACTAGCATTGACATGTGAGATGGTCCCTCCCTGTGACACATTAAGTGTTGCAGCCAGTTGTGACAGAGATGCTGCTGTTATCTGGGGACTTTGTCCAGAATTTGGTGCTATAGCGATGGGTACATGACGAGTGATGGTTGGTGTTGCTGGACGAGATGAAGCTCCATTAGTACTGCTTTCCAAAGAATCTGCATCTATAGGCTCCACCTTGCCACCACTTACAAACACACCACCTTGACCTCTCTGTCGATTCTGTGCATGTCTGTGTCTAGATTCATACAGGTATTTCTGAAAAAAAAAATCATAAAATATTACATGCACTTTCTAATGTTAAAATTAACACCTGCAAAACTTAATCACATTCTTATCATGTCTACCAAGTTTCATAAGAATTCATACAGGAGAAAATATACAAATACATGTACAAACTTTCAATGTTCAAAACTCAAAATGACCATAAGAGACCATAAAAAATGATGCCTGCACACTATGTTCTACAGTATGATTATCATGTAACTAAGTTTCATCCCTTCTGCTTCAGATACAATGATGGCTGCCAATGATCATATTGGAAATCACATAGCAAACACAACTAAGTCTGGTCATATACAGAAAACCCTCTTTATAACGACCTTCTTTACAACAACATTTACACCTACTGACGAAAAAATTGAGGGAACAAATGCACACAGTGCATTTTGCCCTCCTTATAACAACATTTACAGCCAACAGTTGATTTTAGGAACAAAATGTACATTTTACAATTTTTTTCTTTATAACGACATTACTGAAATGATTAAATAACTAACCAAACATAAATAGGAGTTCAGCCAGTTTGGGTCAATCAACTACATGATATATTATTAGAAGCCATAAAACAGCTGTTATCAAATCTAGTGATAGACTATTTGAGGTTTATATAACTTAGCAAAAATCAGAAAGGAGGAGGTTATGTCCAATGCCCAGTGACAAATTAGTGACATTTTAAATTCAAATCTATTTATATGCCAAGAATATTTTTCATTTAATTGGGTTTTAAGTTTAATAGTATTTTTATCCATTACTGGGATATATAATATATATTCATACATCTAAAAATTCAACTTTCATAATTGTTTGTAATTAAGAGACAGTGATTTTGTTACATTTTTCAAAAAATATCTTCTCACTGTAATTATGATAACTTGGTCGTTTGTAAAAGGGTTGACTGTACTTATGATAACTTGGTCGTTATAAAGAGGGTTGACTGTACTTATGATAACTTGGTCGTTATAAAGAGGGTTGACTGTACTTATGATAACTTGGTCGTTATAAAGAGGGTTGACTGTACTTATGATAACTTGGTGTTATAAAGAGGGTTGACTGTACTTATGATAACTTGGTTGTTACAAAGAGGGTGACTGTACTTATGATAACTTGGTTGTTACAAAGAGTGGTGACTGTACTTATGATAACTAGGTCGTTACAAAGAGTGGTGACTGTACTTATGATAACTAGGTCGTTACAAAGAGTGGTGACTGTACTTATGATAACTAGATCATTATAAAGAGGGTTGATTGTACTTATGATAACTAGATCATTATAAAGAGGGTTGACTGTACTTATGATAACTTGGTCGTTATAAAGAGGGTTGATGCCTAAGTTTCAACAATATTCATTTGGTGGTTTAGAGGAACATAAGGATAATTTTTTGCTGACATACAGACAACAACAAATATTAAAGTCCCCCCCCCCCCTTCAGTTTCACTAGTAGACATTTATACAATTCAAATGTGGAAATACATATAAAACTAATCAATCAAATACTAAAATGATGATAAATCATAACCAGTATATGTTGTCAAACAGACAGAAAAATTACCAGTGCATCTCCTGACAGCACTTTCAAGCTTCCAAATCACTTTCAAAGATATAATAACAATGTATTTCATTGGTGTATGTTTGATAGCAGCAAGCACTCAATTTTTTTTGACAGGTCTTTTTTGTCAACTTATTAAAGTAGGGCTGTTGTACAACAACACAGAGCTTGATTTTAAAACTACATTACCAAATAAGTTAGTACATTTATATCTTAAATTACATGTTTGAATCCATCAAAACTTTACTTTGTTTTCTTCCATATATAGTATTAGAGGTACATGTAATCAGTAAGACCCAGTCATCTAGAAACATAAAATTGCTTGCTGTAATTGAATAGGCCTCATGTGCCATTCTCAAATACATGAAAGTGAAATAATCTTGAGTGGGATATTAATTATGTTCAGTCATTCCTAGCTACATAAAATAAGTTCTTTACTTGTCTCTCTTTAGGAATCCTGCCCAAAGCTTCCAGTTTAGCCCTGGCCTGTCTTCTCTTCAGAATTCTGTGATACTGTTTAGCATTTACATATAATGGCTCCTCTCCAGTTTCTCCACCCTGTTACAAGCAAAGGAAATACATTAAAATGTAGGTTTAAAAAGAATTTACAAGTTTTTAGCAATAGCTTTTTACCAACAAACAAAAGATAGATAGTTCATCTATTTACTATGTGATGGTAAATATTAATGTCAATAACACTGAAGTTGCAAACAGTGCCTTGTCAATTCATTCTACTGGCTATGTCACTGATTGACAAATAAACCAGAGCTATTATAATGATTTCCAATTGAGATTCCACTGGCCATGTCACTGACTGAATGGCTAAAAGTTTCATATACAAATGTACATTCATCACTTCATTGATACTTAATATGCACAACCAATCACAAGGTGTGAGCAAGTATGTGTAATAGGAATTAATATTCAGGTCAAGATTTTTTGTTTTTCTATAGAAAAGGGGATAACTCTGTACCATGTGTCTAAATTTTACACAGAATTTTTAAAAAAACCCAAGTATTCTTTTCTACTACATGAAGAAAAACAGATGAAAATTAATACATAGACTTAAAAAGAATCATTTAAGACAATTTTGAATGGAATGTAAAAAATTATTTTGTTAAAAGACTTATGCAAAACGGTAATAAGGGAATCGTGAAAAGTTGGAAAAAAAAATAACTTCAGATATATTTCAATATGCAGATAAATGATAAAATAAGTATATCTCATGTTAAAAAACATATTTTTTTTCTATTCTTCTACAGCATTACTCTGGGTATTCTGTCATTAATTCTTCTTTACTAGAAATATTAGATTGTGAAAGACTAAAAATAAAATGCAACTTAATTAAAATAGGCTGGTCATTTAACTCAAAATGAGATCAAAAATGTTAAAAGTATCTATGAAAACAAATATGATTGATTAATTCCAGTGCCTTTGCTTTACACTTTGTTCAAATAGCAACAAAAATATAATAATGGGACTAAAATCCCACCCTGTTTACACAAATTACGTCCTTTGTTTATTAAAAACCCAATAAAGATTTAAACTCCTCAAAAACTGCTTCCCCTTATATTTTTGTAGATGTTTTACCATAAACAATTTATGTATACAAGAACATAATAGTAACAAAATATATTCTGCTGCAATTAATTTGAGGTCAAACTGTAGATAAACTGGACTTAGTGGAGTTTTCACATTTGGGCTGGTTAGAGTTTCAGATTTAATTTAATTTTGGCAATTAATTTTATTTAAACAATATTTTATTCTCCAAAAACCAACATACCCGGTATACAATATATAATTCAATATGCCGGTACAAACATATAGAAATATAGAAAAGGATTCAGGAACAAGCCAAAATGGCTTATATTAACCTGTTTCCACTGCATGTAATATTCTGCAGAAAATAATATCATTTAACATCAAACTTACTACTGGTACATTTGGGGTTCCTTGCATCTGCTGTGTAGGTAAATTTATAACCTGAATACCTGAAATTTAAGAACAATTATATTCACCCCAAAATAAAAATTTGTATTAAAAATGTTGATTTTGGATATAAATGTTTAAAATCAAATGTAAAACAGTGATCCCACTTTAATGTCCCTGTTAAAGTATCACTATTTTAATAATAAAATAAGTTTTTGTAAGTTCATTTGTTAAGTTTATACAAGATCACCACAATCATCATCTCAGTTTGTATGATTACAAAACTGTTAGTACCAAGAGCTTGGCTATCTTTTATCATTCTTAAATGTAAATACAAACTAGAATTTCCCTTGGTTGCTGCACCACACCATGCTATGATACTGTTCTGTAACTTCTGTAGCAGCAAAGTGTTATGCCCAGGAAATGATTACCAAACCAACACCCCCCACTGACCTAAAAATATGATCTTGGATCAAGGCCATGACACAAATTTAGATAGAATCGCTGACAGACAGGCAGTCATAGCAATTCTTATATATGCCATCAAACTCATGTAAATTTAGAATTCAAGTTATACGTACCTTGAGGGAGTTGTACAGGTTTATTGTTTGCATCCACTAACACAAATGAAGTCTGACCATTGATCGTCACTTGATTGAGAAACAACATCTGTGGTACCCCAATAGATGTCATGTTTGTATTAGCAGTCCCTTGTGAGGCCTGTATGACCTGTGGTGCCTGGATAATGTTGGCCGGTTGTTGTACCACTGTGGGTGTCTGTATAACATTCTGTCCTGATACAACTATGGGATTGTTCGTATTGGCTATAACCTGTGATGCTGGTGTTACACTGGTTGTAGTAAATACACTACTTCCAGAAAATATGTTTTGATTTTCTGTTCCCTGTTGATAGAAAACATGTAGAGCTAAAACAAATACCAAATTTAGGATTCGAATATTCGTGGGCTGTTATTCGAATCCTATTCGAATATTCGACACCAAAGAGAAACTCTCCATCTTTTCTGAAACACAGCTATATTTAGGGCATTTTTTGGGATGCAAACGATGTGGATTGCATGAAAAAGATGAAAAATATACCTTATTATATATTCCTTATTCATAGGAAGGCTGTATGACGATGATAAAATCATGATCTCTTTAATATTCTTCTAAATAAACCCAGATTTAATGTTAAGACCATATAAGCAGTAAAACATGTGGCAGCCATATTTTATGTTTACCCGAAAAATAGTCGTTTCCCACTCTGCTACCTTGAATAACGGTATCTGGTCAACTCGTTCCAATTCCAACTCGTTCCAACTGATTTTCGCCAACTCGTACCAACTTTTTTACCAACTCGCTCCACTTTTTTATGCAGAGTTTTTACACCTGTGTTTTAATTACCAACTCGTTTCAACTAAATTGCCAACTCGTTCCAACTTTTTTACCAACTCGTTCCAATTTTTTCACCAACTCATTCCAAATTTAAGAATTTCTAATAATTTTAGCCTTTGACAACTCATTCCAACTTTTAATATAATTAAATAATTAATTTAATATAAGATGATTTAAAAATCAAGGATCCCCTAATTTTTTATTAATCACAACGTTGCCCAGCTGTATCCTCTTCAAGAGACATAATAGTCCAAAGTTCCAAAAGATATATATTGCAGAGATTTCTTTTTTTAATGTTACATTTTTTCTTTTCTGTTTTATTTCTTTTGTATCTTTCTTCATTTCTTTTCTTATTGTGTTTATTATTTCATTCATTCTGATTGGTTTGTTGTTATTTTTTACTGTTATCGTGAGTAGTTTTCGTTGATCAATTCTTTTGATCTTGTTTCAGAATACTTTGTGTTTTTAAACCATTTTCATGTATTTTTCACGCACACTTGTCGGTAAAAAGATGAAAAAAACCTAATTTTTCAATTGCACACTAATGTTTACAAAACAAGTAAAGGGTTTATTTGCGAATTTAAATTTAAATTCCTTTAAAAAATAAAGGATACACTGCTAATGCGCTTGTTAACCGGGCAAACTATCCGTTTATGGTGCCGATCTACCTAATAGTTCCGACAGTCTTGATAAACAAAGACATAGCAATTGATTGTGATCACAATACATAATATTATTAAAGGGATACTGAAGTCTAGGGGATTATGACCAAAATCGATAGTTATAAGTACAATATTAATAATAAAATTCAAAAAATTAAAAAATTATTCCATTAAGATATATATTTCGCTATTTAAAAATTGCCGAAAATCATCGCTGCAGCTCTTTTGTGTTGGAGGTGAGAAGAACACGATGTGACGTCATGTGTGAACAAATCTCGCCATGCTATCAATAGTGTGGTTACAGTATAGTGTAAAAGTTTTTAAAAATAATGTTTTAATATGGTTTTGTGTGCGACCGTTGATTGTAAAAATAATAAAAAATTATAATAACTTAGAACTTGTCTCTATTTAGACTTTTTTTAAATTGAATAATGACCAATATCGGCTAAATCATGTGCACAGTGATCTATGCATCAACTGACCTAAAATGATGAAATATTCTTTTATTTTTTCACGATTAATCGATAAGATCTCAATTTCTTAAAAGGAGAATTTCACATCCCTTTCTCGCATACAGGTAACTAAGAGATTATCAGTAACCTACAGTACCTTTAGATCCTGTTTATTAGACATTCCATCGCCGGTAATCAAGAGGTAGATCTACCTTACAATATACAACATAGGTCTGAAGATTGATAGGTGTAAATAAATTAAGTGATAAAGTCTTCACGATATCCCATATTAAATGTAAGTATCATTAATTTGGAATTTTGGAAAGATGCATTAAAAATATTTAAATATTTCAAAAGATTGATTTGCGAATGTATAAATTGATGATTTAAATTAATGAAATATTCCTATTCGTAAATTCAATTTTAAACATCAAAAACTCTGATTTTTTAAAAAAAATTTTCCCTCGCTTCTCATGTCATTGACGCGAGGAAAAAAAAAGAAAAAAGAAAAGTCCGTCAGTGTGATCTAGATCAGGACAATTTTGAATGCTGACGACGAGAGTCTGTCAAGGCCCGTCCTTTAAAAAATTGTATAATTTACTTTTAAATTAATTTCCATACAATGATGTTTTCAATTAGACTTGACTACAAGTTTCATGAAAATCTCTTAAAAAAACTAAAATAAAGTACAATATCCACGGTATGTATCATATACTATGATATACTGCTGTTTGTGTTCACCATATCATTTCATAATTTCTGCTACCTCGACTGTTTCACATCTTGATATAAAATTATCTTTACTACGTTTTTGCCTTATAAGTTATAACATATTCAGATATAAATGGAATTATCAGGACATGGATTATACAATTCAAGCAATAATTATAGCTAGCGTCATCTTGATATAAATAAAATAATCTTGAGATATATAATACAATCCAAGTAATAATTATTGACATGACTGGTGACATCTTGATATAAGTGAAATTATAGTGAGATGTGAAGAAACTTTCATGTAAGTACAATGTAAACTAAAGAGAATGTATTGTCCAATTTTCATTAGTTTTAAAAGGACAGCGTATTTCCCGGTTTCAATGGTACACATATATAAAGAAATTGGGAAACAATTATAACTTAGATTTACAACATAGTTGCCATCTTCTGAAAGAAACGCGTCTCTTACTTTCCAAACTATACACATGCCGAAATAAAAATTAAAAAGTGAAATTAAATTCTTCGCTAGAACAATTGTGTGGCAGAAAGGGCTCAATACGTGGTCAGGTGGCCCAATCGGTAGAGCGTCTTGTTAGTATTGTGAAGGTCCCGGGTTCGAGTTCCGGTTAAGCTGCTGATTTATTTTCTTTTCCTGTTACATTTGGGGAATCATCCGACCCTGGGCATTGGCTGACCAACAAGTTGGTCCCAGGGGTGGAACCCGCTGGTTTCGATTCAAGGGAGTTGAATAGAAAAAAGATGGGAGGAATGTGGCGAACCGTGTAGCTCAATCAGTAGAACGTCCCGCTAGTATTAGGAAGCTCCCGGGCTTGATTCCCGGTGTAGCAGCTGCATTTTTCCCTTTCCTGTTAGTACATCAAAAGTAGCTATCCCCTCTTCTGATTTATAAAAGCTTGTTATTCTTTTTTTTTCATATATAATTATTATTATCATTAAATATTATTTTAATGCATATTAACATCATTTTCAGGAAGGACCTATTTATTTATTTTATATATGTATTTATTATAAATAAATATAAGTAAAAGTCTGAAATAATTATTGTCAAAAATGATGTTTTTAAAAATGCTCTAAAAATTATAGATATTTATGAATTACGAGATTATCAACATCTTAAAATAAGGTGTGTAAATACACAACTACTGAAGCAGTTAAAGGGTTGGTAAATATACAGGAAGTGTCAGTATACCTGTCTCGTTAGTTGAGTGGATTGGGTACACTCCGATATACAACTAGTCGGTCAATATTAAAGGTTTAATTACAGGTGACTATAATAATAATAATAACTTTATTCTCATAAACCCTATTTTTTTTTTTTTTTTTTTTTTATTTATTTTCATGACTGGCCATGGTTAATGTCTCCTCGTCTTATGTTGTTTCTTACAATCGTTGCTAATCGCAAAACTTCTTGATTGAAATGCACGATCTCAAGGTCAAAGCTGTCGATTATACATTTTTAAATAAATTGCAATTTTTAATTTTGTCTTTGATCTGTACGATTTCTATGCAGCAAATGCATTCCCTCTCAGTGTTCATTGCTCAGCAGTTTCCGATTAAATGTCCCAAACCTACAAACAATGATCATTATCTATAACTTTGTATGAATCAGATTTGAATAAATTCTCTGGTTCACTTTTAGTTCCCTAATATTCTGACTCAAAATAGAAAAAGATAATACGCCATTTCTAATAATATGGATACGTCACAACTCGTAAGATGCGACACTTCTGTATATATATGCAGTAGTTAGGAAGAGTGTTTGTTCACACATGACGTCACAACTTGTTTTCGTACCTCCCGATTGAAGAGTTCCAAAATGGCCCGAGGTTACGAATTTTGATTTTTTAAACTTCTATATCTTTTTTATTTCGGCGAATAAAATGGTGAAATTTTCAATATTATAATAATTTACCATAAATTTTCATATTTTGGTCAAATTGGCTAGATCTTAGTATCCCTTTAATTATTTATCTGTTATATAATTTATTTGTTAATTTAATTGTTTATCTATATTATGCTATTCTTAGTACGTCAAGTTTAATGTGTGTTTATCACTTGAAATAAAGGATACTATGGGGAATATTTATCTATTGAAAATAAAATAAAATAAAATAAAATAAAATAAAAAAAATAAAATAAAATAAAATAAAATAAAATAAAATAAAATAAAATAAAATAAAATAAAATAAAAAAAAAACGCATGTAGATCAAATCAGCTTTATTGAGAAATTTGGTACGAGTTGGTAGTTGGAACGAGTTGGCAAAAAAGTTGGAACGAGTTGGTAATTCAGTTGGAACGAGTTGGTAGTCAAAAGTGGAACAAGTTGACAAAAATCAGTTGGAACGAGTTGACTAGTATTCTGAATAACATGTATAATGAATTTAAAGGGACATAATCATGATATGATATAATGACAGGAAGTAAAAAAACCGAAAAGCACATGGCAGGAGGAACTGTTGGGTTGTGGAGTCTTTCCCGACTTTCTGGTGACTGTTTGGATTAATAAAGGTTTTTATTAATAAATATAAAGAACGAAAGGAAGCATCTGAAAGTAGGTTTTATGCTGTGTGATATTTGTATTCTTCCAGACGAAATATAACTTAAATTCTTTCATCAGAATTATTTTTTTACCACATATTTTCTTATGGGAACGAATATTCGAATACCAGTTTAGCATTCGGATACCACCAAAAATCTATTCGTAATCGAATATTCGAACAATCGTTTCAGCTCTAAAAACATGGCTATGTCACTAAATTTCTATATGAAGTACATGTAATTAGTATCCATAATAAAAAACTACATCCTCATTTCCAAAGGCAATCCATAAAATTATTTTCTAAACAGTCAGTTTTCATTTTAACTTTTCTTTTTCATATTTTCAAACATCACATAAACATGTGTTCAAATAATTACAGTATGGTAACCCATGTTACTATCAGTTTATGGACTAAATTAAACCAGTATCAGAGGTATACAATATATTTATATGGTTCAGTTGGTACTTGATCTTTATTGAAAAAGAATTGAATGATGACAACATAAAATATGAAAAAGCAAATTCACTGCATATATCAAAGACAATTTTTTGTATCAACCTGTGTGACTTCAGCCGTTCCTTGAGTGGCAAGCTGAGAAACGACTCCATCTGATGTTATATACTGGATATTCTGACCATCATCACCACCAGTTCCAGCCACTGTCACTGTTAATGGCTGTTGTGTATCTGTGTCATACACTGTACAAGTATATTCACCATCTGACATTGTTGTCACTTATGATTCTAAATAAACAAAATAACAATGTAATAGTTATTTGTAAATGTAGTAATGTAGTATAATGTACATGTACAACCTTCCCCCCCCCCCCCCCCCCCCCCCCCTTTAAGGTAACCTAGTCAGCCATTAGTTGGGTTTAGCCAGCACGATCATCTTAATTATAGTACTGAATCAGAAGTAGAAATTAAAAGAATGATGATGAATTCATTATATGCCACTTAGCAAAAATTGATGAGATTAAGGTGATGTGTCATGCATTTTCATATCAAATGATTTGCATAATTTTGTAAAGCTAGTTCATCTACTGAACCTCAAATAGGTCATAATTAATTTTTGTCTAAATTAGTTTCACCGCTGTACAGTTGTGCAGAACTGTTCACCAATTATTAATTTATTTCCATTACATATGGAATCATATCAGTTCATGTCTTCCTGTAAAAAAACGTTAACTGGGGAATCTGTGATGTAAATGCTTTCCAAACATTCCACACAAATGTCAAGAGGTATTGATCAAGTGATACAGTGGCAAACCACATTCTACACAATGATTTCCTGGATAATCTATCTTTGTGTTCAAGAGAACTGAAAATCTACAGCACTCTGAAAACATTTGCTAAGTTCCAAGTATTTGAGACTTGCAGGTACAAAGTCTCAAAAATGTTCCTACAAGCTGATAAATTACTAGTGGGATAGGTACATAAATCACTGTGTTAATAATGTAGGCTGTGGCTACAAAATCATCTGACAATCATAGATCTGTAGATTGTGGAGGTCAACCAAGCCCAACAATATCCTGGGATTTCAGAGGACAAAGTACATCGTGTTAAATTGATGGAAATCATATGGTACATAAATAAAATGGATGGATTTGAGTTGAGTAATGGTATTTAATGTTCAAGTCAAGAATATTTCACTTATATTGAGACGCCGCCAGCTATAGACAAAGGCGCAGAAATTTTGCCTGTGCATTGCGCTGATGGCAGTATACAACAGGGTTCTTTATCATGCCAAGCGCACCATGACACAGGACCTCATTTATTTTAAGTTCCCATCCGAAAGAACCATGACTTTCATTTCGTAATGGCGAGTGCTTGGCGAAAGATTCAAAGAACAGTCACTACCCACTTTTCAAGTTTTGGGTCAGACCCGGTCTGGGTTCCAACCCACGACCTCCACTTACGGAGGGAGTACTCTACCAACTGAGCTACCGCACTGGTATAAAACGGATGGAGGTGATCGAAAACTGTTGGACTAGTTGAGTTGTTAAGACCCTCACTAGAGGACAACAATCAAGATGCAGAAATGCAAATTATAGAACTCGATTAGAAACAAACCTTCACTTTCAAAATTATCTCTTACTGTTCACTGCATTGCAAAATCATCAAAAAGTCAAAATTTCTTGATCAATCAGAGTCGATTGAAACACAAGAGACAAATTATAGACAAAACAAACTATAATTCTGAAAATATTGTGGCGCTACATAATTGATCACATATATCAGTGACGTCACCACAACTACAAACGTACCGTAAATTTCAATCACCCAAGCTAAGATAACCATCGTTGGACAAAACAGTAGGAACAACGGTGCTTTAGTAAGCTATTAGTACATAAGACTTTATACGAGTTCGCCGATAAATCAAATCGAAACAATGGAAAGCATTTTAATATGCTTAATAAGTTTCAAACAACCTTCTATAATTTTATTTCAGTTTCATTTCAGAATAAAGACTTACTCGGATGATAATGACCACCAACTATCTACTACTAAGATTAAAATTTAACAGTAAATAATTCCGTGAATTTTAGATTAAACAATATTTTTATTCAGTAAATAGATACATAAATAAACATATACAAATCTAGAAAATACGATTCAGGAATAACCAAGTCCTCTTTTTAGTCAATTAGTTTAAATTCTTAATTAGGGAAGAACATTGTGATGATGAGTTAAATAACACTCACGTATTTTCTTTTGGTGATTGTTGTTTGTATGTTCTGTTGAAATACTTCTTAATATCGTTCCATGATTGATCACGTGATTCTTTAGTATGATCTTGGTGTTTGTTTTGGTTCTGAATTATACCGACAATGATAAATGTTGGTTCCTTAGCCTCGTCTGAATCCGTGCTGCAAAGGATAATAATAATAATAATATGAATAATAATAATAATTATATTATTATTATTATAAAAAAACAAATTGGCATTATTGTTACTTTTTATTACTTACAGGTATATATTTTGTTCAAACTGACACTTATATATGGATTTGAAGTTTTGACATTCGTTACATGTATGTTGCTATCTATTTTTTCTGTTTATTTGCGACCTTCTTGAATCCATATCCAAGTCGTCTACTACTCGAATATTTGCAAATAAATGTGTACTTTATAGGGAAATCAAGTCAGAGGAAGAGATAACATCATTATAAGCAGATCTGGACAGTATGGATATCTGACTGGATTATAGAGTATCACCTACAAAATGTCAGATGGTAATGTAACCATCCGGCGCAGCCAATGTATAAGATCTATGGCCAGACGCAAGAAGTGCCCTGACAAAGCTATACAGAAAACTCTTGGCTGAAACATGCATATAGAAGACACTTTTACGCCCACGTACGAAGTATGGAAAAGTCATCTGGAAACCCGTTACATTGAAATCTATACTGATGAGCAGTTGTTTGGTATGGCAGTGAACATCCTCTCAGATTAGTAGTGTCACTATCATGCTGAACCAATTAAAGTGGTCGACACTCTAAGCTAGACGAGAACAAGGTACCGGATTGTCAACGACATCTACACAAGCAGTTTCAACACGAGGCCATGGCCAGAAGCTAGAGTACCATTTGCAAGGCCTATAATCTACTATAATCATGCTTCACATGGCAGTTAACAATTACTATACTATTTACCTTATCATATGGTTTCTTGAATGTTAAGACACACGATTTTGAAAATTATTGAAAGAAACTACAACTAATTTTGGATTTATCCGTGAAAATTTTATAGTAATAATAATAATACTTTATTGTATATAAACTACATAGATAGTTTGTTACAATCATCTTACAAGAATTACATACAATATGCAATATTGCAAATTAATACCTTTGACAGCATATTCATTGCACAAAATAAAATAAATGATATATATGTATCTGTATGAAAACATTCAGTTTAATATAAAAATTGCACAAGAAATAAACTTGGAGGAATATTTTACAATAAAATCTATATGGTTTTATATGAAATAAAGAAGGATTTTATAAAGTGACCGAATACTTTTTGCACATTTCCGTAAGTAAATACATGTATGTCCATCTTGTTACACTTTGATACATTGTTGCACTGATGATCTAAGGACCCGTCCTTTCGGATTAAAATGGGGATCAGGACACTTACCAGCTTACCAACGCCCTTCCCACTATCATCATCATCATCATCATCATCATCATCATCATCATCATCATCATCATCATCATCATCATCATCATCATCGCAGTAAAGGGGGGGGGGGTTAATTATTATCATGATAATCTAAGTTTTACCATTGTTGTATGTAATACGTACTGGAATCTTGGATGATCACCGTCTTTGTCAATTTTATCACGAAATGAGGTATTAACTGATTTAAATATAAATGTCCCAATGATCGCGATTCCAACTACCCCGACTAGCACACAAATCCCTACTGTAGGTACATCTGTTTTACGTTCATACAATGTCATGCTTCATGTTGTTGGCAAAAGGTTTTGCTTAGTTTGTTGAAAACGTCATCGTTGACGTCACGTCAACTCATTGTGACGTAGGTGGCAAGGGAGACGAGCACATGCTATGGTCTCATTAACACAGCAATACGGCAAATCAGTCCGATTTTTCTAACACGGTTCAAGACATTGATTCTTTGCGGCTAACAACGCCAAATTCGTATTTTTCTGTCCTCTGTCATTACTTTATTGTAGAGTAGATGATTGTTGCATTTTTTCTGTTTATTTTAAAGATAAATTAAAATCACTTGAGGAGATAGTAAAATGGGTATATTACAATAATTATATATATATATATCAAACATTTTGCTGTATCGATAATCCTATATATCTATATTGATTGTTTGTGTCTCTCACAGAGGGTAATGATGTTTAAGTAACACAATTTGCGACAGTATTGTCATATACCATTTTTTGAATTTAATCATAAAATACATTCAAAAAATGGTATATATCTATTGTCATATACCATTTTTTGAATGTATTTTATAATTAAATTCAAAAAATGGTATATGACAGTATAATAAAATATTTTGTAAAGGCGTTGCTATTTGTTCGATCATGTATTATATATGCTATTTCAAATCCAAGTTGGCCAGTATTTAACAACGTTGTTGAATACTCTTTCCTTTTGGCGACTTTTTGTTTCAGTTAAGAAGTGTTGGCTGGTTGTGTGAGTGATTGAGTAATGGGGTTTAACGTCCCAGTCAAGAATATTTCACTTGATTTATATCGAGACGTCACCAGCTATAGGCGAAAGTGCAGCCGAAATTTTGCCTGTGCGTTGCGCTGATGGCATTATACAGCAGGGTTCTTTAGCGTGCCAAACCCAACGTGACACGGTACCTCGTTTATTTTAAGTTCCCATCCGAAAGAACCGGGACTTTCATTTCATAATGCCGAGTGCTTGGCGAAAGAACAGTCACTACCGACTTTTAAGTCTTGGGTCAGATCCGGCCGGGGTTCGAACCCACTTACGGAGCGAGTACTCTACCAACTGAGCTACCGCAGTGGTATGTGTTGGCTGGTTGAGAAACATGCCTTGAATAGATCCCCATTGCATTTCAATAAGTGATATTATTCAGCTAATGTTTTATAGTTTTACTAAGACTACACCTGCTTAGGTTCATGGTTTCTGCGTTAAGGTTTTCTGACATTGTATTTTAACTACTATGGAAAAAGACTATTTTGAACATCAAATATAGTTAATTACGTTTTAATAAAGAATCGTTTGGAAAAATAACAGTGCATATAATTTATTTATACATTATCCAGAAACCTTACTAAAAAGTATATTTTTGTTAATGCTACATGCTTTGATTAACGTCTGTATATAGAAAAAATCATTTGTGACAGAAAATATGTATTTTAGTTAACCGTTTGGGCCAAAAGTTACCAACGAATGTGGGGTTACAATTAACCTTTTCACCTGCGTGATTGAATAAGAATAATCCACACCTAGACGACCTATAAACTAATGAAGTACCTAATAGGAGTATTTATACTTCACCATTTTGATTTTCTTGAAAAAATGGCAAAATCATTATGGTATGCACACAATCATATAAACTGATTTAAAAAACAACATATTTTTTTCCACTTAGGTCTCCCTTTTTGTAATGACTCTAATTAAAATTTTAACAAAGAGTTAGAATTAAAAATTGAATCGCCATATCATATTGATGCATGCCCAAATAGTCCGTTTGTTCACAGTAGAAAATAAATAAATAATGTGCCTGAAGAGATGTTTTTATCCATGTATTTTGTTTTTGAATACAGATTCACTGTTCAACTTACACAAACTAAACACGGTTGATTAGAGGTGTACACAGATAATGGTTTAGCCTAAATTGTCGCATAAACGTGAAACAATCAAGGAGTGGGAACAGTGTTCCATTATTGGAAGGAAATACGAAGAAAAGAAGAAACGCGAAAACGAAACTGTCTAAATTATTGCCCCAATGAAGGTAAAAATCCCAATACTTATTGCATGTATTGAAGAATACACGTAATTTCTGTCTGCATTTCTAGTTTATTACTGTATACAGTCTATTTATATAGGTATATATGTTTTACTTAATAACAAAGACAAGGGAGTAGTTGTCTAGGCCGAATTATCTGCCTTAACGATGGTAAATCGACCTAGTTGTCATACAGTTGTGGAAACCCACTTTAAAACTTGCCATGTATAAACTGGTAACATGTCATTTGCCTAGTGATATTTAGAGATTATCATATGACAACTTTGATATCACATCTCCGGCCCGAGGGCTGGTATCGGGACTCGAGGGCTGATAAGAGGTGTGATATCAAAATGGTCATATAATAAACTTTTTATCATGTGTATTCCCAGTTGACTCTGTGAATCTTTATTTAAAACTTTCAAACTCAAGCCAAGCTTTGAGACACCCTTCACTGTACCCCTTGCACATCTATGTAAATAGTAAATTCTTCCGTCATCATTACATCATCCGAAAGACACATTTTGTCAAATTTTTGTAAACAACCACCAAAATACAGTTTGGTGCATTAAAGGAGATATAAGGGTTTTTATCAATGACCCGGTTCATGTAAGTAAATGAATTATTAATACTTCTCATAATTGTTGAGTTATGTGTAAAATATATATTGATGATACAATGTCACAATTTGTTTAGCTCTCTCTCTCTCAATATATAATAAATTCTATATTGATGATACAATGTCACAATTTGTTTAGCTCTCTCTCTCTCTCTCAGTATATAATAAAATTCTATCATTTCAGGATTATGCGAATTAACTATGAAGTTAAAAGACAAATTACTCTCTGTGTTTTTTATCTTGTGCTTAAATTGTGACACAGAGGGTGTACTGTCAAAGAGTGACAAGAAAAAAGTTAAGAAAGAAGAAACAGTAAGTACTCCTCCACATCATAATTCCCCTCCTCTTGCCCCTCCTCCTCCTCCTCCTCTCCTCCTCCTCCTCCTCCTCATCATCATCATCATCATCATCATCATCATCATCATCATCATCATAATCATTACCACTACTATTATCATCATCACCATCACCACCACTATCATCAACATCATCATCATCACCTCATCATCACAACCACCATCACTACATTATCATTATCATATTCATCATCACTACCTCTACCACCACCACCACCATCATCATCATCATCATCATCATCATCATCATCATCATCATCATCATCATCATTTTCTTGTTTGTCATCATCTTATTGCCATTTAAAGGATTTATTTTTCCTTTTTGTGTCAGTACTGTAAAATTACAATGCCAAATTTAAATCTTAATAAATACTATTAGATTTCTATGGTTTCAGGTAAAGCTGTCAGACAAAAATGTATTGGACAAGGGACTTGTTACTGAAAATGTGAAGTCAAAAGACATAACAAAAGAACACAAATCTTATTGTGATACAGAGAGAGAAATCAAACAGTTTGATGGTGACACTTTGGCTTATGTCACTCCAGTAAGTACAGTCAGAGAGAGCAATCAAACAGTTTGATGGTGACACTTTGGCTTATGTCACTCCAGTAAGTACAGTCAGAGAGAGAAATCAAACAGTTTGATGGTGACACTTTGGCTTATGTCACTCCAGTAAGTACAGTCAGAGAGAGAAATCAAACAGTTTGATGGTGACACTTTGGCTTATGTCACTCCAGTAAGTACAGTCAGAGAGAGAAATCAAGAAGTTTGATGGTGACACTTTGGCTTATGTCAATCCAGTAAGTACAGTCAGAGAGAGAAATCAAACAGTTTGATGGTGACACTTTGGCTTATGTCACTCCAGTAAGTACAGTCAGAGAGAGAAATCAAACAGTTTGATGGTGACACTTTGGCTTATGTCACTCCAGTAAGTACAGTCAGAGAGAGAAATCAAACAGTTTGATGGTGACACTTTGGCTTATGTCACTCCAGTAAGTACAGTCAGAGAGAGAAATCAAACAGTTTGATGGTGACACTTTGGCTTATGTCACTCCAGTAAGTACAGTCAGAGAGAGAAATCAAATAGTTTGATGGTGACACTTTGGCTTATGTCACTCCAGTAAGTACAGTCAGAGAGAGAAATCAAACAGATGGATGGTGACACTTTGGCTTATGTCACTCCAGTAAGTACAGTCAGAGAGAGAAATCAAACAGTTTGATGGTGACACTTTGGCTTATGTCACTCCAGTAAGTACAGTCAGAGAGAGAAATCAAACAGTTTGATGGTGACACTTTGGCTTATGTCACTCCAGTAAGTACAGTCAGAGAGAGAAATCAAACAGTTTGATGGTGACACTTTGGCTTATGTCACTCCAGTAAGTACAGTCAGAGAGAGAAATCAAACAGATGGATGGTGACACTTTGGCTTATGTCACTCCAGTAAGTACAGTCAGAGAGAGAAATCAAACAGTTTGATGGTGACACTTTGGCTTATGTCACTCCAGTAAGTACAGTCAGAGAGAGAAATCAAATAGTTTGATGGTGACACTTTGGCTTATGTCACTCCAGTAAACAGTCAGAGAGAGAAATCAAACAGATGGATGGTGACACTTTGGCTTATGTCACTCCAGTAAGTACAGTCAGAGAGAGAAATCAAACAGTTTGATGGTGACACTTTGGCTTATGTCACTCCAGTAAGTACAGTCAGAGAGAGAAATCAAACAGTTTGATGGTGACACTTTGGCTTATGTCACTCCAGTAAGTACAGTCAGAGAGAGAAATCAAACAGTTTGATGGTGACACTTTGGCTTATGTCACTCCAGTAAGTACAGTCAGAGAGAGAAATCAAACAGTTTGATGGTGACACTTTGGCTTATGTCACTCCAGTAAGTACATGGTGAAACTTTGGCCTTTGTCGCTCCAGTAAGTGCAGTTTGATGGTGACACTTTGGCTTATGTCACTCCAATAAGTGCAGTTTGATTGTGACACTTTGGTTTATGTCACTTCAGTTAGTGCAGTTTGATGGTGACACTTTGGCTTATGTCACTCCAGTTAGTACAGTTTGATGGTGACACTTTGGCTTATGTCACTCCAGTAAGTACAGTTTGATGGTGACACTTTGGCTTATGTCACTCCAGTAAGTACAGTTTGTTGGTGACACTTTGGCTTATGTCGCTCTAGTAAGTACAGTTTGATGTTGACACTTTGGTTTATGTCACTCCAGTATGTAAAGTTTGATGGTGACACTTTGGCTTATGTTACTCCAGTAAGTACAGTTTGATGGTGACACTTTGGCTTATGTCACTCCAGTAAGTACAGTTTGATGTTGACACTTTGGCTTATGTCACTCCAGTAAGTACAGTTTGATGGTGACACTTTGGCTTATGTCACTCGAGTAAGTACAGTTTGTTGTTGACACTTTGGCTTATGTCACTCCAGTAAGTACAGTTTGATGGTGACACTTTGGCTTACGTCACTCTAGTAAGTACAGTTTTATAGTGGCACTTTGGCTTATGTCACTCCAGTAAGTACAGTTTGATGTTGACACTTTGGCTTATGTCACTCCAGTAAGTACAGTTTGATGGTGACACTTTGACTTTTGTCACTCCAGTAAGTACAGTTTGATGTTGACACTTTGGCTTATGTCACTCCAGTAAGTACAGTTTGATGGTGACACTTTGGCTTTTGTCACTCCAGTAAGTACAGTTTGATGGTGACACTTTGACTTTTGTCACTCCAGTAAGTACAGTTTGATGTTGACACTTTGACTTTTGTCACTCCAGTAAGTACAGTTTGATGTTGACACTTTGGCTTATGTCACTCCAGTAAGTACAGTTTGATGGTGACACTTTGACTTTTGTCACTCCAGTAAGTACAGTTTGATGTTGACACTTTGGCTTATGTCACTCCAGTAAGTACAGTTTGATGGTGACACTTTGACTTTTGTCACTCCAGTAAGTACAGTTTGATGTTGACACTTTGGCTTATGTCACTCCAGTAAGTACAGTTTGATGGTGACACTTTGACTTTTGTCACTCCAGTAAGTACAGTTTGATGTTGACACTTTGGCTTTGTCACTCCAGTAAGTACAGTTTGATGGTGACACTTTGACTTTTGTCACTCCAGTAAGTACAGTTTGATGTTGACACTTTGGCTTATGTCACTCCAGTAAGTACAGTTTGATGGTGACACTTTGACTTTTGTCACTCCAGTAAGTACAGTTTGATGTTGACACTTTGGCTTATGTCACTCCAGTAAGTACAGTCAGAGAGAGCAATCAAACAGTTTGATGGTGACACTTTGGCTTTTGTCACTCCAGTAAGTACAGTTTGATGTTGACACTTTGGCTTACGTCACTCTAGTAAGTACAGTTTGATGTTGACACTTTGGCTTATGTCACTTCAGTAAGTACAGTTTGATGGTGACACTTTGACTTTTGTCACTCCAGTAAGTACAGTTTGATGTTGACACTTTGGCTTATGTCACTCCAGTAAGTACAGTTTGATGGTGACACTTTGGCTTTTGTCACTCCAGTAAGTACAGTTTGATGGTGACACTTTGGCTTATGTCACTCCAGTGAGTAGTTTTCATTTTTTGTTAATTCCTTTGCATTAGCCATATGTCATAGTTTATGTCATCTGTACAAAACTTACTTTATATTAAAGTAGTGACACGACTGACACTTTATCACTTAGATAGGTATTTAGTATATTATTTCATTCCTATGTTTACTTTATCTGCCAAAAACATAGTTACATACTATGGCATAAAGGATGGCACTGTACTGACTGTAGGTTTTATCACTTGGGTACAGTTACATACTAGGGCATAAAGGATGGCACTGTACTGACTGTAGGTTTTATCACTTGGGTACAGTTACATACTAGGGCATAAAGGATGGCACTGTACTGACTGTAGATTTTATCACTTGGGTACAGTTACATACTAGGGCATAAAGGATGGCACTGTACTGACTGTAGGTTTTATCACTTGGGTACAGTTACATACTAGGGCATAAAGGATGGCACTGTACTGACTGTAGATTTTATCACTTGGGTGCAGTTACATACTAGGGCATAAAGGATGGCACTGTACTGACTGTAGATTTTATCACTTGGGTACAGTTACATACTAGGGCATAAAGGATGGCACTGTACTGACTGTAGGTTTTATCACCTGGGTACAGTTACATACTAGGGCATAAAGGATGGCACTGTACTGACTGTAGGTTTTATCACTTGGGTACAGTTACATACTAGGGCATAAAGGATGGCACTGTACTGACTGTAGATTTTATCACTTGGGTACAGTTACATACTAGGGCATAAAGGATGGCACTGTACTGACTGTAGGTTTTATCACTTGGGTACAGTTACATACTAGGGCATAAAGGATGGCACTGTACTGACTGTAGGTTTTATCACTTGGGTGCAGTTACATACTAGGGCATAAAGGATGGCACTGTACTGACTGTAGGTTTTATCACTTGGGTACAGTTACATACTAGGGCATAAAGGATGGCACTGTACTGACTGTAGATTTTATCACTTGGGTACAGTTACATACTAGGGCATAAAGGATGGCACTGTACTGACTGTAGGTTTTATCACTTGGGTGCAGTTACATACTAGGGCATAAAGGATGGCACTGTACTGACTGTAGGTTTTATCACTTGGGTACAGTTACATACTAGGGCATAAAGGATGGCACTGTACTGACTGTAGATTTTATCACTTGGGTACAGTTACATACTAGGGCATAAAGGATGGCACTGTACTGACTGTAGGTTTTATCACTTGGGTGCAGTTACATACTAGGGCATAAAGGATGGCACTGTACTGACTGTAGATTTTATCACTTGGGTACAGTTACATACTAGGGCATAAAGGATGGCACTGTACTGACTGTAGATTTTATCACTTGGGTACAGTTACATACTAGGGCATAAAGGATGGCACTGTACTGACTGTAGGTTTTATCACTTGGGTACAGTTACATACTAGGGCATAAAGGATGGCACTGTACTGACTGTAGGTTTTATCACTTGGGTACAGTTACATACTAGGGCATAAAGGATGGCACTGTACTGACTGTAGGTTTTATCACCTGGGTACAGTTACATACTAGGGCATAAAGGATGGCACTGTACTGACTGTAGGTTTTATCACTTGGGTACAGTTACATACTAGGGCATAAAGGATGGCACTGTACTGACTGTAGGTTTTATCACTTGGGTACAGTTACATACTAGGGCATAAAGGATGGCACTGTACTGACTGTAGATTTTATCACTTGGGTACAGTTACATACTAGGGCATAAAGGATGGCACTGTACTGACTGTAGGTTTTATCACTTGGGTACAGTTACATACTAGGGCATAAAGGATGGCACTGTACTGACTGTAGGTTTTATCACTTGGGTACAGTTACATACTAGGGCATAAAGGATGGCACTGTACTGACTGTAGGTTTTATCACTTGGGTACAGTTACATACTAGGGCATAAAGGATGGCACTGTACTGACTGTAGGTTTTATCACTTGGGTACAGTTACATACTAGGGCATAAAGGATGGCACTGTACTGACTGTAGGTTTTATCACTTGGGTACAGTTACATACTAGGGCATAAAGGATGGCACTGTACTGACTGTAGATTTTATCACTTGGGTACAGTTACATACTAGGGCATAAAGGATGGCACTGTACTGACTGTAGGTTTTATCACTTGGGTACAGTTACATACTAGGGCATAAAGGATGGCACTGTACTGACTGTAGATTTTATCACTTGGGTACACATATTTCAATATTATTTCATGTACATGTATGTGTGTACGTCATCTGCAAAAAGGATACTTACATAAATTATGACACTGTACTGATTAGCTTATACAAGGATTTTAGATACACACACGATTTACAAGCATTGATGTTGACAACCTGGATTATATCATTGTGGTAAGTATTGTAGGTACATACAGATTCTTCAGTATTTATTACATTTTGTGTTATGTCACCCTGGTAAGTATTTCAGAGCTACAAACATTAATGGTGACCTTATTATTTCATATACATACAAAGTTAAAAACATTGATAATGTCACTGTTATTTATGCCACCTGATTATGTATTTCAAATGTGCACAAAATTTACAATCATTGAAGAATATTTACAATTGCTGATTTCCTTTCTACATAAACCTATTGACAATAATAATGTTTACATTTCAGTAAACTAGCATCATTTGTCAACCACTCGTCAAGTCACGTTACAACACTTCTTTGTTTTGTTCTTGTTTAGGTACTGTTTATATGTCACATGTAGAAATCAGAACTAAACCCTTTGAATGGATGTGTGATGTTCATAAGGCAGAGATAAACACTCTAAAGGGATGAATGCCGCTTTTCTGTTCACTGGAAAAACAAGTGGATGAGAAATGAAAACAAGTATTGTAATACTGACATAATTCCACTTTCGCAAATTCTGAGTAGGAATACCAAAGATTTATGTACATGTATATTGTAAATATAAGAAATAACTTTCAATTTGTTGTGGTTTACGGGGTGTAAACAAGATTTTGCAAGTAGCTGTTCCCATAAATTGCTTCAACTTAAAGTTATTTCTAAATTACACTCCATAGATGATGTCATCTCGGTTAGCATTAGCACCCAGTGTCTTTGTATTGAAAGTTTTGTCACTTAGATGAGTCATACTGTTCTTGTAATAGCTGAATATTATTTATTATTTAATGTTTTATATTTGCAGTGGAATAATCATGGTTATGATATAGCTAAATTATTCTCCCAGAAGTTTACTTACGTGTCTCCTGTCTGGTTACAAGTTGTACGGAAACAGGGTGGTGCATTTGTAATTCAAGGTGGACATGACATTGATAAAGGTAACACAACCTGCTACATCTTCTACAGACATTACCAAGTGATATTGTCGCTGGTTACTAGTATTGTATGTCCAGGGTTATGGGTTTAAACCCCATGGGTAAATGGAAATTTTCCAAGGTGATAATCATCAGCCCACACTTTGGCTCCTTGGATGAGACATTAAAATATGATGACCTGTATCATGGTTGTTTGTGTTGATAATGAATGGTCAAATGTACATTACGACAAGTACTTTACAAACACTATAAGAATCCATTATGAATATCCAAGTAGGACAGGGAAATCTCATCCCCAGAGTTGAACATTTCAGCCAGAAAGGGTGACTTCATCTACCTGTTCCCACACATTTATCTCGAGAAAATTGTAAATCTTTGTAAATCTTGTGTCCACTTGGCTGAAACTTCTTCAATTTTTGTTAATTCACATTGGACCTTTGATGAAAGTAGTTTCAGAATGACAACAATTCCAGTGAAAGGAATTGTACCTAAATTCCAAAACATGGGAACTGTATGATGCTGTGCATAGTTCTCCTTGTGATAGATTCATTTTCGCTTTGAATTACTAGTACTTTTTAATGTTTCTACATTGTAGCACTGTATATATATTTATATATGCAGTGTACTTATTTTCGCTTATTACGCGGTTGTGTTCTGTGTGAAAATAATATTGGCCAAAATGTAAATTATGCTTAGTGTTATAGTGCATATTTAAAAAAAAATGCAAAAATTTAGTTATGCGGATATGTCTAAATTTCCTATACCGCAAAAATAAATACACACAAAATTAAATATGTTAACAGTACATTATGTATATTATTGTGTGGATGAGTAAAATGTTGATTAAGATTGTGAGTAAAGTTGGGATTGATTTATCAGCATTAATTAATGAATTGAATGACTTGTGTATGTTTCAGGTTGGGTTAATGATGTAACAAAAGGAAATTATGCTAAAATGGGTATGTTAAGAATTTATAAATTTGCTCAGGTGAGCTGTTAAATACTCATTTGTTTTGTCATTGTTCATTGTCTGTAAATTTTTCACTTTAATGATTCTTCAGAACCATTAAACCAATGACAATGAAATTTGGAAGGATATTGATGGGCACCAGCCTATAATCAAGGTCAGAATGACCTGAATTAGTGAAAACTTTATACATCTTTTAGTTGTGAACCCAACTCATCTAGATGCTTAGAACTTGATATATAACACCAGGACATGGATTCACAGGGACCTGAAGTAGATTAATCTTTCAGTATCACATTGTTGGGAAATGAAAGGGGGAAAGAAAGTGGAGTAACTGTGTTTTATACACCAGTCAAAATTTTCACTTATTTTGAGACGATAAGTTCTGGGATGGCGAAGGAAACCAGAATGCCTGGAGAAAACCACCAACCTTTAGTAAAAATACTGATAAACTTTCTCAAATTTTGATCTCTTTCCCAAATGGAATTTGAACCTAGGCAGTGAGAGATGCTGTGATATATAACCCAGTGCTTTATAACCAAAGGACCTAAATGTTTGAATCTTTATATATAAAGTAAAAACATCAAGCTCTACTAGGTTTGTGAAGCCGACTGTCCATGATCCACATTCAAGGCTACAGACACCTAAAGTAGTAAAAACTCTCAACATTGTGACTTGAAAGGCCTAGGAGCTTGAAACTTCATATGTACAGTCAATACACAAAGATCTTCCTAGTTACAATGCTGGTTGGCCTTGACCAACATTCTCAATGACACAGTGAACTGGACCCAGTTGTTCAAAGCTTGATTAGCTTAATCCATGATTAACACAAATTTAAAATATTTAAAATCATCATCATATCCATAGATTTATACTTCATTTTGTTGCGATTCTAATCACTTATGACATTATCAACATTTAATTCACAATAGATTTGAAATTATGCATTATTTAAATTTTGGTTAATCAATTGATTAAACTAATCAGGGTTTGAACAACTCACTCCTCAAGTAGTAAAGCTTTTAAACATCTTGTCATTAGAAGCTCAAAACTTCATAAATTTATCATGATTGCATAAAATACTGTAAAGTTTGTGAAGCCTATGACCTTTACTCACATTCAATGTCACAGTGACCTGAAGTATTAAATTTTTAAACATCTTCCCATCTTGGACTGAAAGGTCTAATTTGTAATAATAGTTGACCTTGAAACTGTACATGTATACTATTTAGAGGTCTGTGATGTTCTTGGGTCTGTATAATATTTTACATATTCCAGTGCCAAGAGTTTTTGATGGTTGGGCAGTAGAAGATTTTGATGCTTTGTTCAATAGTGAAGATCTCATAGAAGATTGTATTGATACAATTTTAACTTTCATAAAAGTGAGTAATATATGTAATTCCATTTAACATACTACATGTATCGTAATTACTAAGAAAGAGTGAGATGGTATTAATGTCGCAGTCAAGATTAATTTGCTTATATTGAGATGTCACCAGCTTTAGATGAAGTTTCAGAAAGTGTGGTAGGAGTTTGACATTAACTCAAAGAACATTTCTAAGCTGTGTATTCTAGGTTTCTTGAAATTACTTAATGATTGAGTCTGTGTGTCTTTGTAATGGAAAATTACCTTTTGTTCAAGTAATTATCCCATAACTTCTTAGCATTCAATTTAGAGGCAAAGTAAATGGGGTTATCCTGAATGAAATTGTGAAAAATAGGCAATCATTCAAAAAATTGGGACAAAATTACATGACATGATAGAAAAATTTAAGTTTTGACCAGGCGTCAATCCTGTGATGTGATCGTTATCATTACAGAGTAAGCAAGAGCTTCTTCAATCAGTAATACACAAACTGCTTTATAACATGTCTTGATGATTATCTGAAGCTGATATAGACATGCTACTGGTAGTAACTCCAGTAAAACTGTGAAAATAAACACATATCAGTCACGTTTTACTGAATTGTTACATTATTACCTGTTTTCTAGCTGTAGAATTTTTCAATCTATCCAACAAACTTTTTATTATTTTGTGATATCTTGTTTCGGTTATTGGTTATGTAATTTTGTGACAAGGAAATCCTAGTATGCATATTTTAACAAAATGTCCAAATTTTAATTTTGTTTCTAAAAAAATGTGCAACATGCATACCTTAAAATGTTTTGTATCAATTTTAGAAATATAAGTTTGCTGGAGTTGTGGTGGAGATTTGGTCACAACTAGGTGGCAGAAAAAATAGGTAAACCAACTTTTATTTAGTACAATTATAATGTATATAAACTTATATTGCTTATTTATGGTACTTTATTTGCAAATTTAAATGCCCAAACAAATTGTTCTCCAGTAACATAATGTCATAATTATAATGTGATAATTTCTATGGATTCATATGGATACGTAAAACTAAATTCCATGACAACTAAATAATCTGGTCCTGAGATTGATCCCACCAAATGTCCCTCATTGCTGCCAAAGTTAAACATTAGAATGGAACAAGATGGAAATCTTTGTCCTTAGGTGAAAAAAGTATTTCTGTACCAACCTTAGTTGATGTCACATATAACTTGGATCGAACCTATTGTACAAAGGTTTGTACATGTATTATGTCATGTTTTGTATTTCAGTGGTTTGGTGCACTTTTTAACTCATTTTGGAGAGGAATTCCACAAGCAAAAGAAGAAATTTATACTTGTCATACCACCACCTCTTTATGGAAAGTAAGTCACAATCATTATCTCCCCTACACCAAATACAGCATGATGTTTCTAGTAAAAAAAATGCATTAAAATGGTGTTATTTCTTGTAAAATGTTAAGATAATTTTATTAAAAAAATTGTAATTATGTATTACAAAGGTATAATTTATTTAATAGCCATTGGTAACATTTTATTATAAAGGTACAAATTAAAAATTTTGGGGACCAATCATACTTACTCCTTTACTACATTTACTAAGTGATTTCATATTATATGCTTGTTTCTTTGTGATACTCAAACTATACACTTAAATGTTACAAACTGCTGGTCACTGAAAAAATTATTATTAAAAAGTTAGCATAACAAAATCTTATACATATATATATAAGTTATATACTTCCTTTTCAGATCTCAGAGAGGTATGATCAGTGGGAAGGAATTTGCAGCATTAGAACCAGTAGTTGATGCATTCAGTCTGATGACGTACGACTTCTCTAGTCCATCAAGGTAACTGTAATTATACAAGCACACTTGTCATATTTTATTCACATTGATTTTTTTAGTGACTTGAATCAAAGACTCAAATGGCCATTGTCATGCTTATATTGTATAATGTGTGTCATTCATTTGTAAACTTTTTATGTCACCTAAGCTGAAGAAATCCCCAATTTCCAGGCTTTTCACATCCCTCTTCCTCCCCTGCTCCTCCTTTTTTCTCACATCCTTATTCATGTTACTAGTATTTGAACCTGTATATAAGGGTCACCTGCCAGTAAAGAGGGTTGTAGACGGGCCTCTATAAATTAAATAAAAACAATAAATAACTAATGTACAATAGCATGAATAGACCTCAAGTATTTAAGATGTAACATCCATAGGACATATGGTATTTAATTTGCACAAACCTTGACTGGGGGGGGGTCTATTTTGGAAAAAAATTCTGTTTTATGAAAATTGACTGTTACATATTACAAGAGATAGTTAACATGTCTTTCAGGTGAACAATAAGACCCAGTCTTTTTTGTCAGATGCGATAGCATTTTGTGCTATTTGTCATCTCGGAACAAATATTACCTGTCATTATTTTCAATGAATAAAATTACTTCAGATGCAATGTGACACAGGATGTACTTACTCTTCCAGAGCACCCAGTCTCACTTTCTTGGTGTAAGTTCAAAATGTTAGATTTAATTTTTCAGTTTTCATAGTTTTTACTTTGCTTTTGGTATTGCAAATTGAGTTTGACATGTGTGTATTAGTACATTTGTAATATAGTTACTGTGGTTAGTCATTAATTTTAAAATATCCTATGTATTATTTTCTTTAGACCCGGACCAAATAGTCCTTTAGACTGGGTAAAATCTTGTGTTGAAGACCTCGCTCCAGAACCAGATATAAACGTCAGAAGAAAAATTTTATTAGGTTTAAATTTTTATGGTAATGATTACAGCCCAGGTGGTGGAGGACCAATACTGGGAAATCAGTGAGTATTAAAGATAAAACTTAATTCTTAGTCTTCAGTTTTGATTACATAATGTAATATACATATATGTATACACTTTTTGGGTTGTTTTTTGTATCCGACACCACACACACACACACACACACACACACACACACTATAATTTTTTTATCATTGTCTGCAGAAACAATGTTTAATGGTGAAGACATTTTGATTGAATGTAAGAAATTTTTTCAGTGACAGAGTGCTTTGCTATGTGAATCTGTCATATAATAAACCACTTGGATAAAATGTGGCATCATATGAACTTGTGCACTAGATGAATCCATGACAGTTATGAATAACTGAAAATTTTATGATGCTCTGTTATATAGTAATCAAAAACTAATCTATATTTTAATAATTAAATCATTGTCCTGACTATTTTACAGATATATAGAAATTTTAAAGAAATATAAACCAAAATTACTTTGGAATAAAGACATTGCAGAACATGTTATAGAATACAAGTAAGTAAACAGGCAGAGAGAGAGAGAGAGGAGAGAGAGAGAGAGAGAGCTCAAGCACAGAGAGATAGAGAGAGCACAAGCACAGAGAGAGAGAGAGAGAGAGAGAGAGAGAGAGAGAGAGAGAGACCATGGCTTTCATTTCGTAATGCAGAGTACATGGTGAAAGAACAGTCACTTCCCACTTTCGAGTCTTGGGTGAGACTCTGTCGGGGTTCAAAACCTACTTCCTCCCACTTCAGAGTCAGCACTCTACAAACTGAGCTATCACAGTGGTAACATATATCTGATTACAAATCCATGTCCCCACAGTGACATTTTGTGAGATTAGGTTAGTTAGAATGCTTTAAAAAGGTTATTTATAATGGAGTTAGGTAGTTGGTTTTATATTTTCTTGAAATGACTTTCAAATTGCAACATAAAACCAAGGTCAGTTCATAAGCCAGTTGTATTTCAACCTCACTCCATATAGTGAAACCATGATAACTGAAAAGACCTCAGGACCTTGATATCGTGAGTTTGATTGTTTGAAATATGTGTTGGATAAAATATTGACTTGGATTCGTTCATGGTATGTTTGAGGTATTGAAGTTTTACTTTACCTTACAAAGTAGTACACCTGCATATATTGTGCCATTGTCATTTTCTTGTTAAGATAGAGTTTATTTACAGTTGTTCATATATTTTTTGTTATTTACAGAGGGACTGCAGGACAACATAAACTATATTATCCTACATTAAAGTCGATAAAAGTCAGATTAGATTTAGCCAAACAACTAGGAACTGGAATTTCAATATGGGAAATTGGACAAGGACTTGATTATTTTTATGATTTGTTATAAAAAAAAGGAAAAAAGAAATAAAGCATGTATTGTCCATGTTAGTGTTTAAATGTCACAGAGAAGAGGAGAGAGATTAATGGAGTCATTTAGTATCCCATGTGTGAGATATAGAAATGAGCTAGACCCAGAAATATTGACTTACTTGACTTATGTCTATCTCTCCTTGTGGAGAATTGGGACAGATACCCAGAAATATTACACAGGTTTTATTTTATCTTTTTTTCATTAATAAATCCCAAAAATGAAAGGGACTCTGTGACAGTGAGGTTTAAAGTGTACCCTTATTGATCACAATGGCCTCACTGCCTAGTTTCAAACCCCACTTTGGGCAGATCCTAGTGTGAGAAAGTTTGTTAGTTTGCTTGGTGAAGGTCAGTGGTTTTTCTCTTGGATCTCTGGTTTCTTTGGTTTTCCTGACTGTCTGACTCAATATAAGGGACAGATTCTTGACTGGGACATAAAAACTCATTATTCCACTCCACTCTTACTCATGTAACAGATAGTAGTTGAATCATATTTCTTCCATGACAAGTCATGTAATATAAAAATATTCACATTAGTATAACAAGTCCACACTTTTTAATACGAGCAGTTGGTTTCACAATCCAAGACATCAAACGTACAGTCATAACAAACTATATACAGAGATTGTCTTACTCTAGAGAGTGTAACACAGATATACCATGTATCTCTCCCTAGCTATTAATAGGATGAATTGTATATGGAGCATGGAAGGCTTGGACAATGCTCTTCACAACCTGTAGTGTAAGATTTGGCAATGCTCTCTGCAATCTGTATTGCCAGCTAGGATACTGCAATCTGCATTGTCAGCTTTGGCAATGCTCTCTGCAATCTGTATTGCCAGCTAGGATACTGCAATCTGCATTGTCAGCTTTGGCAATGCTCTCTGCAATCTGTATTGCCAGCTAGGATACTGCAATCTGCATTGTCAGCTTTGGCAATGCTCTCTGCAATCTGTATTGTCAGCTAGGATACTGCAATCTGCATTGTCAGCTTTGGCAATGCTGTCTGCAAGCTGCACTGCCAGATTGGTTAATACTCTCTGCAATATGTATTGTTAAATAAAGCACTACTCTCTGCAATCTGCATTGTCAATCTGCAATCTTTATTGTCAAAGTAAGCAATGCTTTCTGCAATGTGCATTTTCAAAGTAAGCAATGCTCTCAGCAATCTACATTGTCAAAGTAAGCAATGCTCTTAGCAATCTGCATTGTCACAGTAAGTGATATTCTCTGCAATCTTCATTGTCAAAGTAAGCAATGCTCTCGGCAATCTGCATTGTCACAGTAAGTGATATTCTCTGTAATCTTCATTGTCAAAGTAAGTAATGCTCTCAGCAATCTGCATTGTCACAGTAAGTGATATTCTCTGCAATCTTCATTGTCAAAGTAAGTAATGCTCTCAGCAATCTGCATTGTCACAGTAAGTGATATTCTCTGCAATCTACATTGTCAAAGTAAGTGATATTCTCTGCAATCTACATTGTCACAGTAAGTGATATTCTCTGCAATCTACATTAGTGATATTCTCTGCAATCTACATTGTCACAGTAAGTGATATTCTCTGCAATCTACATTGTCACAGTAAGTGATATTCTCTGCAATCTACATTGTCACAGTAAGTGATATTCTCTGCAATCTACATTGTCACAGTAAGTGATATTCTCTGCAATCTTCATTGTCAAAGTAAGTGATATTCTCTGCAATCTACATTGTCAGTTCTAGTCCTTCGCCTGATAAATGAGTACTAGCAGAAATGCTTCAGTATCCCTGACCCTAGGCTCATTTAATGTAGTCTTGTTTTTCATAATTACTACATGTACATGGCACTAAACAGGATAAGCACCAGTCTGGTAAGTCTATAGACTTGGGTCAGACCTAACCATGCAAATGATAAATTTTTATTTTACAAGTCTAGGTTCTAGTAATTTTCCTACAGTCCAGCCTGCCTTAAAGGTCACCTCTATATAAGGGTCACCTGCTTATAAAGGCCAGTGGATCTGTATCCCGATTATTCTTTATTCATATTATTTAAACCTGTATATAAAGACCACCTGCCCATAAAGTTCACTATTACTGGTTCCCGTGGGTAGCCTTTATAAACAGGTTTGACTGTATATGTACTTTTGGTACCCCACAACTGGTGGGGTATTATATATTTTCACACAGAAATGTTGGGTCCGTCCCTCCGTCTGTCGGCGTTTGTTTTCCGTTAATTAACTTTAGACACACTCAAATGATTAGAATCATTTTTTGCATATATATAAATCGAGTTCGATTTTGAGATTTTTCTGTTAGACGGTTTGGCGTTATTGCCCTTTATACACTGAAAATAGAAAGAAATTAAGTTCCATGCAACAATTTAAGGTTTAACGCATTGAGATAATATTTGGTACATGGGGGCATATTGATAAAATACAGTCTTAGTTTGATTTTCAGAATTTTCCATCACCCTGTCTTGGAGTTATGGCCCTTTATACACATAAAATAGTGACAAAACGACTTTGAATGCTGTATCTCGGCTATTGAAAAAGATAATCAAATGAAGTTTGCATTTGAAGGCGTATCTTTCAATGACCAAAATAAGGTGAATGTCATGATAGCTTAGCTGTACCAAGGCGTCACGTATACGTAAATGCTAAAGTATTTTCAAAATACTCAGCTCTTGTCTTTCTTGTTGATATTTATTGAGTACTACTATATATCCGCATCACACACACACACACGCGTGCATGTATTGATTGCCATCATGTTCGTTTCATTTGTCACTATATTGTTTATCAACAATGATTTCAAGGACATATTAAGGTTATACAGGTAAATGGGTGCCTATTATGCAACTCGCCCTGTTTATTGCGAAGTGAACTGAGAAACCTTTTTACTCCAAGACCTGTCCTAAAGCTAGACGATTTTAATATTTGGTCTAAATGCCATGCTGTAAACCTAAAAGCCTATTAAACTCGTGAATAAAAAAAAAATAAAAGGCGTAATAACGCAAAATAAAGGCGTTATAACTCGAAATAAAGGCATGATAACGCGAAGTTAAAGGCGTAATAACGCGAATTTATTGCATTTAATTCGTGTTATAACGCCTTTTTTCGCATTATAATGCCCTTAGTTCGCGTAATCACGTCTTTGAATTGACATATAGCGCTTTTATTTCGCGTTTTTACGCCATTTAATTTTTTTATTCATGAGTCTAATAGGCTTTCGCAATGATGTAAACCAAATAACAATGTAATGCAATTGTTGAAAATTTGAAATGTTTTACTTTTGTCTTATGAAAAATAAATGACACCAAATAGCTGGATTTACCATAACATTACATTGCATAAATTCCAAATTAAGGTCCCACACTATAGGGCAACAAATCGTAGTCATATAATACCAAAAAATAATAATAATAATAATAATAATAGTTGGCATTCATTAGAAAAAAACTGACATATCTATCAAATGCTGTTCTACCTAATCTTCTTCATACCGGGGTGCACATGTTATTAATGTCTCACCACCGAGCCTTCCATTTCTGTCTTTGGACCAATGCTGTAATTGAACCCATGGCCAATCTTTGCCTTGTGGCTCTTTAACTGTGGATCCTCGATCCACTCTTTCGGTTTGCAATCCTTTCTCTTGCCTGGTGGTGGTGCCTATCGCGTTGATACTCTTGGGATGGATTCAGGGTGCATTCTACAAACGCGCTTTACCCATTCCCATTTATTGGGTTTGATTACTTGAGATAGAGGCATGGTGTTTACAAAACCTCTTTTTAAAAAAAAATGGTTTGTGGCCCAAAAATTAGCAGGATCTGGCGTAGACTTGATTATGACATTAGTGAGTGGTCTTCCATGATTCTGTCCTATACAGCTGTGTTCCTAGAAAGTTGCCTTTAAATGCCTTTAATTTTGGTTTTAATCTTGGTGGATTTCTAGATGTTACTATAATAAAGTTGAAAATCTAACTGGAAACATTTACCTGATATTTCGTGTTGGCCATTTTAATAAGTAGTGATTTTTAAATTTAAACTCCTAGACAGACACACATTCATTTTTAAAAAAGAAGTTAACAGAATCGTACTGAATAATGGTAAATTCATCATAATTTCCAATAATGTTTAACATGTATTATCTCTCCTGGTACTGCTGTTTGTTTATTTACAATATACTGCTCATTGAACATTGTTTGTATTATATATATTGTAAATCCAAAAAATTGTAATGATCTTACGGAATAAAGAAATTGAATATTGAACTGGAAAACGCTAACACAAAAGTTTGTATACCGGCGCTATATAATTGTTAATTTTTAAATCATTGTTAATTTACTAAATATTTTTTCAATAAGAAAACTACTAAACATCAGTGTTGATATATCACACAGTGGGAGAATCGAGAAGACACCGTTAAATCAACCAACATTATCCGGGATCAAGGGCATCAACCAACATTATCCAGGATTCAGGACATCAACCAACATTATCTGGGATCCAGGACATCAATCAACATTATCCGGGATCCAGGAAATCAATCAACATTATCCGGGGTCCAGGACATCAACCAGCATTATCCGGGATCTAGGACATCAACCACCATTATCCGGGATCCAGGACATCAACCAACACTATCCAGGATCCAGGACATCAACCAGCATTATCCAGGATCCAGGACATCAACCAATATTATCCGGGATCCAGGACATCAACCAACATTATCCGGGATCCAGGACATCAATCAACATTATCCGGGATCCAGGACATCAACCAACATCATCCGGGATCTAGGACATCAACCAACATTATCCGGAATCCAGGACATCAATCAACATTATCCAGGATCCAGGACATCAACCAGCATTATCCAGGATCCAGGACATCAACCAACATTATCCGGGATCCAGGACATCAACCAACATTATCCGGGATCTAGGACATCAATAAACATTATCCGGGATCCAGGACATCAATCAACATTATCCGGGATCCAGGACATCAACCAACATTATCCGGGATCCGGGACATCAACCAACATTATCCAAGATCCAGGACATCAACCAGCATTATCCGGGATCCAGGACATCAACCAACATTATCCAGGATCCAGGACATCAACCAACATCATCCGGGATCCAGGATATCAACCAACATCATCCGGGATCCAGGACATCAACCAACATTATCCGGGATCTAGGACATCAATCAACATTATCCGGGATCCAGCCGGCAACATTATCCGGGATCCAGGACATCAACCAACATTATCCGGGATCTAGGACATCAATCAACATTATCCGGGATCCAGGACATCAACCAACATTATCCGGGATCCAGGACATCAACCAACATTATCCGGGGTCCAGGACATCAACCAACATTATCCGGGATCCAGGACATCAACCAACATTATCCAGGATCCAGGACATCAACCATCATTATCCAAGATCCAGGACATCAACTAGCATTATCTAGGATCCAGGACATCCACCAGCATTATCCGGGATCCAGGACATCAACCAACATTATCCAGGATCCAGGACATCAATCAACATATCCAGGGATCCAGGACATCAACCAGCATTATCCGGGATCCAGGACATCAACCAACATTATCCAGGATCCAGGGCATCAACCAACATTATCCGGGATCCAGGACATCAACCAACATTATCCGGGATCCAGGACATCAACCAACATTATCCGGGATCCAGGACATCAACCAACATTATCCGGGATCCAGGACATCAACCAACATTATCCGGGATCCAGGACATCAACCAACATTATCCGGGATCCAGGACATCAACCAACATTATCCAGGATCCAGGACATCAATCAATATTATCCAGGATCCAGCACATCAACCAGCATTATCCGGGATCCAGAACATCAACCAACATTATCCAGGATCCAGGACATCAACCAACATTATCCGGGATCCAGGACATCAACCAACATTATCCGGGATCCAGGACATCAACCAACATTATCCGGGATCCAGGACATTAACCAACATTATCCAGGATCCAGGACATCAATCAATATTATCCAGGATCCAGGACATCAACCAGCATTATCCGGGATCCAGAACATCAACCAACATTATCCAGGATCCAGGGCATCAACCAACATTATCCGGGATCCAGGACATCAACCAACATTATCCAGGATCCAGGACATCAACCAGCATTATCCAGGATCCAGGACATCAATCAACATTATCCGGGATCCAGGACATCAACCAACATTATCCGGGATCCAGGGCATCAACCAACATTATCCGGGATCCAGGAAATCAACCACATTATCCGGGATCCAGGACATCAACCAGCATTATCCGGGATCCAGGACATCAACCAACATTATCCTGGATCCAGGACATCAACCAACATTATCCGGGATTTAGGACATCAACCACATTATCCGGATCCAGGACATCAACCAACATTATCCGGGATCCAGGACATCAACCAACATTATCCAGGATCCAGGACATCAACCAACATTATCCAAGATCCAGGACATCAACTAGCATTATCTAGGATCCACATCCACCAGCATTATCCGGGATCCAGGACATCAACCAACATTATCCGGGATCCAGGACATCAACCAACATTATCCAGGATCCAGGACATAAACCAACATTACCCGGGATCCAGGACATCAACCAACATTACCTGGGATCCAGGACATCAGCCAACATTATCCAGGATCCAGGACATCAACCAACATTACCTGGGATCCAGGACATCAACCAACATTATCCGGGATCCAGGGCATCAACCAACATTATCCGGGATCCAGGACATCAACCAACATTATCCGGGATCCAGGACATCAACCAGCATTATCCGGGATCCAGGACATCAACCAACATTATCCAGGATCCAGGACATCAACCAACATTATCGGGGATTTAGGACATCAACCAACATTATCCGGGATCCAGGACATCAACCAACATTATCCGGGATCCAGGACATCAACCAACATTATCCGGGATCGAGGACATCAACCAACATTATCCAGGATCCAGGACATCAACCAACATTATCCAAGATCCAGGACATCAACTAGCATTATCTAGGATCCAGGACATCCACCAGCATTATCCGGGATCCAGGACATCAACCAACATTATCCGGGATCCAGGACATCAACCAACATTATCCAGGATCCAGGACATCAACCAACATTATCCGGGATCCAGGATATCAACCAACATTATCCAGGATCCAGGACATCAACCAACATTACCCGGGATCCAGGACATCAACCAACATTACCTGGGATCCAGGACATCAGCCAACATTATCCAGGATCCAGGACATCAATCAACATTATCCGGATCCAGCACATCAACCAACATTATCCGGGATCCAGGACATCAACCAACATTATCCGGGATTTAGGACATCAATCAACATTATCCGGGATCCAGGACATCAACCAACATTATCCGGGATCCAGGACATCAACCAACATTATCCGGGATCCAGGACATCAACCAACATTATCCGGGATCCAGGACATCAACCAACATTATCCAAGATCCAGGACATCAACTAGCATTATCTAGGATCCAGGACATCCACCAGCATTATCCGGGATCCATGACATCAACCAACATTATCCGGGATCCAGGACATCAACCAACATTATCCAGGATCCAGGACATCAACCAACATTATCCGGGATCCAGGATATCAACCAACATTATCCAGGATCCAGGACATCAACCAACTTACCCGGGATCCAGGACATCAACCAACATTACCTGGATCCAGGACATCAGCCAACATTATCCAGGATCCAGGACATCAACCAGCATTATCCGGGATCCAGGACATCAACCAACATTATCCATGATCCAGGGCATCAACCAACATTATCCGGGATCCAGGACATCAACCAACATTATCCAGGATCCAGGACATCAATCAACATTATCCAGGATCCAGGACATCAACCAGCATTATCCGGGATCCAGGACATCAACCAACATTATCCAGGATCCAGGGCATCAACCAACATTATCCGGGATCCAGGACATCAACCAACATTATCCGGGATCCAGAACATCAACCAACATTATCCGGGATCCAGGACATCAACCAACATTATCCGGGATCCAGGACATCAACCAACATTATCCGGGATCCAGGACATCAACCAACATTATCCGGGATCCAGGACATCAACCAACATTATCCAGGATCCAGGACATCAATCAATATTATCAAGGATCCAGGACATCAACCAGCATTATCCGGGATCCAGAACATCAACCAACATTATCCAGGATCCAGGGCATCAACCAACATTATCCGGGATCCAGGACATCAACCAACATTATCCAGGATCCAGGACATCAACCAGCATTATCCAGGATCAAGGACATCAATCAACATTATCCAGGATCCAGGACATCAACCAACATTATCCAGGATCCAGGGCATCAACCAACATTATCCGGGATCCAGGACATCAACCAACATTATCCGGGATCCAGGACATCAACCAACATTATCCGGGATCCAGGACATCAACCAGCATTATCCGGGATCCAGGACATCAACCAACATTATCCAGGATCCAGGACATCAACCAACATTATCCGGGATTTAGGACATCAACCAACATTATCCGGGATCCAGGACATCAACCAACATTATCCGGGATCCAGAACATCAACCAACATTATCCGGGATCCAGGACATCAACCAACATTATCCAGGATCCAGGACATCAACCAACATTATCCAAGATCCAGGACATCAACTAGCATTATGTAGGATCCAGGACATCCCCAGCATTATCCGGGATCCAGGACATCAACCAACATTATCCGGGATCCAGGACATCAACCAACATTATCCAGGATCCAGGACATCAACCAACATTATCCGGGATCCAGGATATCAACCAACATTATCCAGGATCCAGGACATCAACCAACATTACCCGGGATCCAGGACATCAACCAACATTACCTGGGATCCAGGACATCAACCGACATTATCCCGGATCCAGGACATCAACCAACATTATCGGGATCCAGGACATCAACCAACATTATCCATGATCCAGGACATCAACCAACATTATCCAGGATCCAGGACATCAATCAACATTATCCAGGATCCAGGACATCAACCAGCATTATCCGGGATCCAGGACATCAACCAACATTATCCAGGATCCAGGGCATCAACCAACATTATCCGGGATCCAGGACATCAACCAACATTATCCGGGATCCAGGACATCAACCAACATTATCCGGGATCCAGGACATCAACCAACATTATCCGGGATCCAGGACATCAACCAACATTATCCGGGATCCAGGACATCAACCAACATTATCCGGGATCCAGGACATCAACCAACATTATCCGGGATCCAGGACATCAACCAACATTATCCAGGATCTAGGACATCAATCAATATTATCCAGGATCCAGGACATCAACCAGCATTATCCGGGATCCAGAACATCAACCAACATTATCCAGGATCTAGGGCATCAACCAACATTATCAGGGATCCAGGACATCAACCAACATTATCCAGGATCCAGGACATCAACCAGCATTATCCAGGATCCAGGACATCAATCAACATTATCCAGGATCCAGGACATCAACCAACATTATCCAGGATCCAGGGCATCAACCAACATTATCCGGGATCCAGGGCATCAACCAACATTATCCGGGATCCAGGACATCAACCAACATTATCCAGGATCAAGGACATCAACCAGCATTATCCAGGATCCAGGACATCAATCAACATTATCCAGGATCCAGGACATCATCCAACATTATCCAGGATCCAGGACATCAACCAACATTATCCGGGATCCAGGGCATCAACCAACATTATCCGGGATCCAGGACATCAACCAACATTATCCGGGATCCAGGACATCAACCAGCATTATCCGGGATCCAGGACATCAACCAACATTATCCAGGATCCAGGACATCAACCAACATTATCCAGGATCCAGGACATCAATCAACATTATCCAGGATCCAGGACATCAACCAGCATTATCCGGGATCCAGGACATCAACCAACATTATCCAGGATCCAGGGCATCAACCAACATTATCCGGGATCCAGGACATCAACCAACATTATCCGGGATCCAGAACATCAACCAACATTATCCGGGATCCAGGACATCAACCAACATTATCCGGGATCCAGGACATCAACCAACATTATCCGGGATCCAGGACATCAACCAACATTATCCGGGATCCAGGACATCAACCAACATTATCCAGGATCCAGGACATCAATCAATATTATCAAGGATCCAGGACATCAACCAGCATTATCCGGGATCCAGAACATCAACCAACATTATCCAGGATCCAGGGCATCAACCAACATTATCCGGGATCCAGGACATCAACCAACATTATCCAGGATCCAGGACATCAACCAGCATTATCCAGGATCAAGGACATCAATCAACATTATCCAGGATCCAGGACATCAACCAACATTATCCAGGATCCAGGGCATCAACCAACATTATCCGGGATCCAGGGCATCAACCAACATTATCCGGGATCCAGGACATCAACCAACATTATCCGGGATCCAGGACATCAACCAGCATTATCCGGGATCCAGGACATCAACCAACATTATCCAGGATCCAGGACATCAACCAACATTATCCGGGATTTAGGACATCAACCAACATTATCCGGGATCCAGGACATCAACCAACATTATCCGGGATCCAGAACATCAACCAACATTATCCGGGATCCAGGACATCAACCAACATTATCCAGGATCCAGGACATCAACCAACATTATCCAAAATCCAGGACATCAACTAGCATTATGTAGGATCCAGGACATCCACCAGCATTATCCGGGATCCAGGACATCAACCAACATTATCCGGGATCCAGGACATCAACCAACATTATCCAGGATCCAGGACATCAACCAACATTATCCGGGATCCAGGATATCAACCAACATTATCCAGGATCCAGGACATCAACCAACATTACCCGGGATCCAGGACATCAACCAACATTACCTGGGATCCAGGACATCAACCGACATTATCCCGGATCCAGGACATCAACCAACATTATCGGGGATCCAGGACATCAACCAACATTATCCATGATCCAGGGCATCAACCAACATTATCCGGGATCTAGGACATCAACCAACATTATCCAGGATCCAGGACATCAATCAACATTATCCAGGATCCAGGACATCAACCAGCATTATCCGGGATCCAGGACATCAACCAACATTATCCAGGATCCAGGGCATCAACCAACATTATCCGGGATCCAGGACATCAACCAACATTATCCGGGATCCAGGACATCAACCAACATTATCCGGATCCAGGACATCAACCAACATTATCCGGGATCCAGGACATCAACCAACATTATCCGGGATCCAGGACATCAACCAACATTATCCGGGATCCAGGACATCAACCAACATTATCCGGGATCCAGGACATCAACCAACATTATCCAGGATCCAGGACATCAATCAATATTATCCAGGATCCAGGACATCAACCAGCATTATCCGGGATCCAGACATCAACCAACATTATCCAGGATCTAGGGCATCAACCAACATTATCAGGGATCCAGGACATCAACCAACATTATCCAGGATCCAGGACATCAACCAGCATTATCCAGGATCCAGGACATCAATCAACATTATCCAGGATCCAGGACATCAACCAACATTATCCAGGATCCAGGGCATCAACCAACATTATCCGGGATCCAGGGCATCAACCAACATTATCCGGGATCCAGGACATCAACCAACATTATCCAGGATCAGGACATCAACCAGCATTATCCAGGATCCAGGACATCAATCAACATTATCCAGGATCCAGGACATCATCCAACATTATCCAGGATCCAGGACATCAACCAACATTATCCGGGATCCAGGGCATCAACCAAAATTATCCGGGATCCAGGACATCAACCAACATTATCCGGGATCCAGGACATCAACCAGCATTATCCGGGATCCAGGACATCAACCAACATTATCCAGGATCCAGGACATCAACCAACATTATCCGGGATTTATGACATCAACCAACATTATCCGGGATCCAGGACATCAACCAACATTATCCGGGATCCAGGACATCAACCAACATTATCCGGGATCCAGGACATCAACCAACATTATCCAGGATCCAGGACATCAACCAACATTATCCAAGATCCAGGACATCAACTAGCATTATCTAGGATCCAGGACATCCACCAGCATTATCCGGGATCCAGGACATCAACCAACATTATCCGGGATCCAGGACATCAACCAACATTATCCATGATCCAGGACATCAACCAACATTATCCGGGATCCAGGATATCAACCAACATTATCCAGGATCCAGGACATCAACCAACATTACCCGGGATCCGGGACATCAACCAACATTACCTGGGATCCAGGACATCAACCAACATTATCCGGGATCCAGGACATCAACCAACATTATCCATGATCCAGGGCATCAACCAACATTATCCGGGATCCAGGACATCAACCAACATTATCCAGGATCCAGGACATCAATCAACATTATCCAGGATCCAAGACAGCAACCAGCATTATCCGGGATCCAGGACATCAACCAACATTATCCAGGATCCAGGGCATCAACCAACATTATCCGGATCCAGGACATCAACCAACATTATCCGGGATCCAGGACATCAACCAACATTATCCGGGATCCAGCACATCAACCAACATTATCCGGGATCCAGGACATCAACCAACATTATCCGGGATCCAGGACATCAACCAACATTATCCGGATCCAGGACATCAACCAACATTATCCGGGATCCAGGACATCAACCAACATTATCCAGGATCCAGGACATCAATCAATATTATCCAGGATCCAGGACATCAACCAGCATTATCCGGGATCCAGAACATCAACCAACATTATCCAGGATCCAGGGCATCAACCAACATTATCCGGGATCCAGGACATCAACCAACATTATCCAGGATCCAGGACATCAACCAGCATTATCCAGGATCCAGGACATCAATCAACATTATCCAGGATCCAGGACATCAACCAACATTATCCAGGATCCAGGGCATCAACCAACATATTCCGGGATCCAGGCATCAACCAACATTATCCGGGATCCAGGACATCAACCAACATTATCCGGATCCAGGACATCAACCAGCATTATCCGGGATCCAGGACATCAACCAAATTATCCAGGATCCAGGATATCAACCAACATTATCCGAGATCCAGGACATCAACCAACATTATCCAGGATCCAGGACATCAACCAACATTATCCAGGATCCAGGACATCAACCAACATTATCCGAGATCCAGGACATCAACCAACATTATCCAGGATCCAGGACATCAACCGACATTATCCAGGATCCAGGACATCAACCAACATTATCCGAGATCCAGGACATCAACCAACATTATCCAAGATCCAGGACATCAATCAACATTATCCAGGATCCAGGACCTCAATCAACATTATCCGGGATCCAGGGCATCAACCAACATTATCCAGGATCCAGGACATCAACCAACATTATCCGAGTTCCAGGACATCAACCAACATTATCCAAGATCCAGGACATCAATCAACATTATCCAGGATCCAGGACATCAATCAACATTATCCGGGATCCAGGACATCAACCAACATTATCCGAGATCCAGGACATCAACCAACATTATCCAAGATCCAGGACATCAATCAGCATTATCCGGGATCTAGGACATCAACCAACATTATCCAGGATCCAGGACATCAACCAACATTATCCGAGATCCAGGACATCAACCAACATTATCCAGGATCCAGGACATCAACCAACATTATCCAGGATCCAGGACATCAACCAATATTATCCGAGATCCAGGACATCAACCAACATTATCCAGGATCCAGGACATCAACCAACATTATCCGGGATCCAGGACATCAACCAACATTATCCGAGATCCAGGACATCAACCAACATTATCCAAGATCCAGGACATCAACCAACATTATCCGGGATCCAGGACATCAACCAACATTATCCGAGATCCAGGACATCAACCAACATTATCCAAGATCCAGGACATCAACCAACACTATCCAGGATCCAGGACATCAACCAGCATTATCCAGGATCCAGGACATCAACCAATATTATCCGGGATCCAGGACATCAATCAACATTATCCGGGATCCAGGACATCAACCAACATCATCCGGGATCTAGGACATCAACCAACATTATCCGGAATCTAGGACATCAACCAGCATTATCCAGGATCCAGGACATCAACCAGCATTATCCGGGATCCAGGACATCAACCAACATTATCCGGGATCCAGGACATCAACCAACATCATCCAGGATCCAGGACATCAACCAACATCATCCAGGATCCAGGACATCAACCAACATCATCCAGGATCCAGGACATCAACCAACATTATCCGAGATCCAGGACATCAACCAACATTATCCAAGATCCAGGACATCAATCAACATTATCCAAGATCCAGGACATCAATCAACATTATCCAGGATCCAGGACATCAATCAACATTATCCAGGATCCAGGACATCAATCAACATTATCCGGGATCCAGGACATCAATCAACATTATCCAGGATCCAGGACATCAACCAACATTATCCGGGATCCAGGACATCAACCAACATTATCCAGGATCCAGGACAGCAATCAACATTATCCAGGATCCAGGACATAAGACGTCAATTCAATTCATGTTATTCCATAAGCATACACTCATAGGATCCAGGACATCAACCAACATTATCCAGGATCCAGGACATCAATCAACATTATCCAGGATCCAGGACATCAATCAACATTATCCAGGATCCAGGACATAAGACGTCAATTCAATTCATGTTATTCCATAAGCATACACTCATAGGATCCAGGACATAAGACGTCAATTCAATTCATGTTATTCCATAAGCATACACTCATAGGATCCAGGACATCAATCAATTATCCAGGATCCAGGACATAAGACGTCAATTCAATTCATGTTATTCCATAAGCATACACTCATAGGATCCAGGACATCCATCAACATTATCCAGGATCCAGGACATAAGACGTCAATTCAATTCATGTTATTCCATAAGCATACACTCATAGGATCCAGGACATAAGACGTCAATTCAATTCATGTTATTCCATAAACATACACTCATAGGATCCAGGACATCCATCAACATTATCCAGGATCCAGGACATAAGACGTCAATTCAATTCATGTTATTCCATAAGCATACACTCATAGGATCCAGGACATCCATCAACATTATCCAGGATCCAGGACATAAGACGTCAATTCAATTCATGTTATTCCATAAGCATACACTCATAGGATCCAGGACATCCATCAACATTATCCAGGATCCAGGACATAAGACGTCAATTCAATTCATGTTATTCCATAAGCATACACTCATAGGATCCAGGACATCCATCAACATTATCCAGGATCCAGGACATAAGACGTCAATTCAATTCATGTCCATAAGCATACACTCATAGGATCCAGGACATCCATCAACATTATCCAGGATCCAGGACATAAGACGTCAATTCAATTCATGTTATTCCATAAGCATACACTCATAGGATCCAGGACATCCATCAACATTATCCAGGATCCAGGACATAAGACGTCAATTCAATTCATGTTATTCCATAAGCATACACTCATAGGATCCAGGACATCAACCAACATTATCCGGGATCCAGGACATCAACCAACATTATCCGAGATCCAGGACATCAACCAACATTATCCAAGATCCAGGACATCAACCAACACTATCCAGGATCCAGGACATCAACCAGCATTATCCAGGATCCAGGACATCAACCAATATTATCCGGGATCCAGGACATCAATCAACATTATCCGGATCCAGCACATCAACCAACATCATCCGGGATCTAGGACATCAACCAACATTATCCGGAATCCAGGACATCAACCAGCATTATCCAGGATCCAGGACATCAACCAGCATTATCCGGGATCCAGGACATCAACCATTATCCGGGATCCAGGACATCAACCAACATCATCCAGGATCCAGGACATCAACCAACATCATCCAGGATCCAGGACATCAACCAACATCATCCAGGGTCCAGGACATCAACCAACATTATCCAGGATCCAGGACATCAATCAACAACATTATCCATGATCCAGGACATCAATCAACATTATCCGGATCCAGGACATCAATCAACATTATCCAGGATCCAGGACATCAACCAACATTATCCGGGATCCAGGACATCAACCAACATTATCCAGGATCCAGGACATCAATCAACATTATCCAGGATCCAGGACATAAGACGTCAATTCAATTCATGTTATTCCATAAGCATACACTCATAGGATCCAGGACATCAACAACATTATCCAGGATCCAGGACATCAATCAACATTATCCAGGATCCAACATCAATCAACATTATCCAGGATCCAGGACATAAGACGTCAATTCAATTCATGTTATTCCATAAGCATACACTCATAGGATCCAGGACATAAGACGTCAATTCAATTCATGTTATTCCATAAGCATACACTCATAGGATCCAGGACATCAATCAACATTATCCAGGATCCAGGACATAAGACGTCAATTCAATTCATGTTATTCCATAAGCATACACTCATAGGATCCAGGACATCCATCAACATTATCCAGGATCCAGGACATAAGACGTCAATTCAATTCATGTTATTCCATAAGCATACACTCATAGGATCCAGGACATAAGACGTCAATTCAATTCATGTTATTCCATAAGCATACACTCATAGGATCCAGGACATCATCAACATTATCCAGGATCCAGGACATAAGACGTCAATTCAATTCATGTTATTCCATAAGCATACACTCATAGGATCCAGGACATCCATCAACATTATCCAGGATCCAGGACATAAGACGTCAATTCAATTCATGTTATTCCATAAGCATACACTCATAGGATCCAGGACATAAGACGTCAATTCAATTCATGTTATTCCATAAGCATACACTCATAGGATCCAGGACATCCATCAACATTATCCAGGATCCAGGACATAAGACGTCAATTCAATTCATGTTATTCCATAAGCATACACTCATAGGATCCAGGACATCCATCAACATTATCCAGGATCCAGGACATAAGACGTCAATTCAATTCATGTTATTCCATAAGCATACACTCATAGGATCCAGGACATCCATCAACATTATCCAGGATCCAGGACATAAGACGTCAATTCAATTCATGTTATTCCATAAGCATACACTCATAGGATCCAGGACATCCATCAACATTATCCAGGATCCAGGACATAAGACGTCAATTCAATTCATGTTATTCCATAAGCATACACTCATAGATCCAGGACATCCATCAACATTATCCAGGATCCAGGACATAAGACGTCAATTCAATTCATGTTATTCCATAAGCATACACTCATAGGATCCAGGACATCATCAACATTATCCAGGATCCAGGACATAAGACGTCAATCAATTCATGTTATCATAAGCATACACTCATAGGATCCAGGACATCAACCAACATTATCCGGGATCCAGGACATCAACCAACATTATCCGAGATCCAGGACATCAACCAACATTATCCAAGATCCAGGACATCAACCAACACTATCCAGGATCCAGGACATCAACCAGCATTATCCAGGATCCAGGACATCAACCAATATTATCCGGGATCCAGGACATCAATCAACATTATCCGGGATCCAGCACATCAACCAACATCATCCGGGATCTAGGACATCAACCAACATTATCCGGAATCCAGGACATCAACCAGCATTATCCAGGATCCAGGACATCAACCAGCATTATCCGGGATCCAGGACATCAACCAACATTATCCGGGATCCAGGACATCAACCAACATCATCCAGGATCCAGGACATCAACCAACATCATCCAGGATCCAGGACATCAACCAACATCATCCAGGGTCCAGGACATCAACCAACATTATCCAGGATCCAGGACATCAATCAACATTATCCATGATCCAGGACATCAATCAACATTATCCGGGATCCAGGACATCAATCAACATTATCCAGGATCCAGGACATCAACCAACATTATCCGGGATCCAGGACATCAACCAACATTATCCAGGATCCAGGACATCAATCAACATTATCCAGGATCCAGGACATAAGACGTCAATTCAATTCATGTTATTCCATAAGCATACACTCATAGGATCCAGGACATCAACCAACATTATCCAGGATCCAGGACATCAATCAACATTATCCAGGATCCAGGACATCAATCAACATTATCCAGGATCCAGGACATAAGACGTCAATTCAATTCATGTTATTCCATAAGCATACACTCATAGGATCCAGGACATAAGACGTCAATTCAATTCATGTTATTCCATAAGCATACACTCATAGGATCCAGGACATCCATCAACATTATCCAGGATCCAGGACATAAGACGTCAATTCAATTCATGTTATTCCATAAGCATACACTCATAGGATCCAGGACATCCATCAACATTATCCAGGATCCAGGACATAAGACGTCAATTCAATTCATGTTATTCCATAAGCATACACTCATAGGATCCAGGACATCCATCAACATTATCCAGGATCCAGGACATAAGACGTCAATTCAATTCATGTTATTCCATAAGCATACACTCATAGGATCCAGGACATCCATCAACATTATCCAGGATCCAGGACATCAATCAACATTATCCAGGATCCAGGACATAAGACGTCAATTCAATTCATGTTATTCCATAAGCATACACTCATAGGATCCAGGACATCAATCAACATTATCCAGGATCCAGGACATCAATCAACATTATCCAGGATCCAGGACATAAGACGTCAATTCAATTCATGTTATTCCATAAGCATACACTCATAGGATCCAGGACATCAACCAACATTATCCAGGATCCAGGACATCCATCAACATTATCCAGGATCCAGGACATCAATCAACATTATCCAGGATCCAGGACATAAGACGTCAATTCAATTCATGTTATTCCATAAGCATACACTCATAGGATCCAGGACATCAATCAACATTATCCAGGATCCAGGACATCAATCAACATTATCCAGGATCCAGGACATAAGACGTCAATTCAATTCATGTTATTCCATAAGCATACACTCATAGGATCCAGGACATAAGACGTCAATTCAATTCATGTTATTCCATAAGCATACACTCATAGGATCCAGGACATCAACCAACATTATCCAGGATCCAGGACATCCATCAACATTATCCAGGATCCAGGACATCAATCAACATTATCCAGGATCCAGGACATAAGACGTCAATTCAATTCATGTTATTCCATAAGCATACACTCATAGGATCCAGGACATCAATCAACATTATCCAGGATCCAGGACATAAGACGTCAATTCAATTCATGTTATTCCATAAGCATACACTCATAGGATCCAGGACATCATCAACATTATCCAGGATCCAGGACATAAGACGTCAATTCAATTCATGTTATTCCATAAGCATACACTCATAGGATCCAGGACATAAGACGTCAATTCAATTGATGTTATTCCATAAGCATACACTCATAGGATCCAGGACATCAATCAACATTATCCAGGATCCAGGACATAAGACGTCAATTCAATTCATGTTATTCCATAAGCATACACTCATAGGATCCAGGACATCCATCAACATTATCCAGGATCCAGGACATAAGACGTCAATTCAATTCATGTTATTCCATAATCATACACTCATAGGATCCAGGACATAAGACGTCAATTCAATTCATGTTATTCCATAAGCGTACACTCATAGGATCCAGGACATCAATCAACATTATCCAGGATCCAGGACATAAGACGTCAATTCAATTCATGTTATTCCATAAGCATACACTCATAGGATCCAGGACATCCATCAACATTATCCAGGATCCAGGACATAAGACGTCAATTCAATTCATGTTATTCCATAAGCATACACTCATAGGATCCAGGACATCCATCAACATTATCCAGGATCCAGGACATAAGACGTCAATTCAATTCATGTTATTCCATAAGCATACACTCATAGGATCCAGGACATCCAATCAACATTATCCAGGATCCAGGACATAAGACGTCAATTCAATTCATGTTATTCCATAAGCATACACTCATAGGATCCAGGACATCCATCAACATTATCCAGGATCCAGGACATAAGACGTCAATTCAATTCATGTTATTCCATAAGCATACACTCATAGGATCCAGGACATCCATCAACATTATCCAGGATCCAGGACATAAGACGTCAATTCAATTCATGTTATTCCATAAGCATACACTCATAGGATCCAGGACATCCATCAACATTATCCAGGATCCAGGACATCAATCAACATTATCCAGGATCCAGGACATAAGACGTCAATTCAATTCATGTTATTCCATAAGCATACACTCATAGGATCCAGGACATCAATCAACATTATCCAGGATCCAGGACATCAATCAACATTATCCAGGATCCAGGACATAAGACGTCAATTCAATTCATGTTATTCCATAAGCATACACTCATAGGATCCAGGACATCAACCAACATTATCCAGGATCCAGGACATCCTCAACATTATCCAGGATCCAGGACATCAATCAACATTATCCAGGATCCAGGACATAAGACGTCAATTCAATTCATGTTATTCCATAAGCATACACTCATAGGATCCAGGACATCAATCAACATTATCCAGGATCCAGGACATCAATCAACATTATCCAGGATCCAGGACATAAGACTCAATTCAATTCATGTTATTCCATAAGCATACACTCATAGGATCCAGGACATACGATCAATTCAATTCATGTTATTCCATAAGCATACACTCATAGGATCCAGGACATCAACCAACATTATCCAGGATCCAGGACATCCATCAACATATCCAGGATCCAGGACATCAATCAACATTATCCAGGATCCAGGACATAAGACTCAATTCAATTCATGTTATTCCATAAGCATACACTCATAGGATCCAGGACATCAATCAACATTATCCAGGATCCAGGACATAAGACACGTCAATTCAATTCATGTTATTCCATAAGCATACACTCATAGGATCCAGGACATCAATCAACATTATCCAGGATCCAGGACATAAGACGTCAATTCAATTCATGTTATTCCATAAGCATACACTCATAGGATCCAGGACATAAGACGTCAATTCAATTGATGTTATTCCATAAGCATACACTCATAGGATCCAGGACATCAATCAACATTATCCAGGATCCAGGACTAAGACGTCATTCAATTCATGTTATTCCATAAGCATACACTCATAGGATCCAGGACATCCATCAACATTATCCAGGACATAGACGTCAATTCAATTCATGTTATTCCATAAGCATACACTCATAGGATCCAGGACATCCATCAACATTATCCAGGATCCAGGACATAAGACGTCAATTCAATTCATGTTATTCCATAAGCATACACTCATAGGATCCAGGACATCCATCAACATTATCCAGGATCCAGGACATAAGACGTCAATTCAATTCATGTTATTCCATAAGCATACACTCATAGGATCCAGACATCCATCAACATTATCCAGGATCCAGGACATAAGACGTCATTCAATTCATGTTATTCCATAAGCATACACTCATAGGATCCAGGACATCCATCAACATTATCCAGGATCCAGGACATAAGACGTCAATTCAATTCATGTTATTCCATAAGCATACACTCATAGGATCCAGGACATCCATCAACATTATCCAGGATCCAGGACATAAGACGTCAATTCAATTCATGTTATTCCATAAGCATACACTCATAGGATCCAGGACATCCATCAACATTATCCAGGATCCAGGACATCATCAACATTATCCAGGATCCAGGACATAAGACGTCAATTCAATTCATGTTATTCCATAAGCATACACTCATAGGATCCAGGACATCAATCAACATTATCCGAGATCCAGGACATCAACCAACATTATCCAGGATCCAGGACATAAGACGTCAATTCAATTCATGTTATTCCATAAGCATACACTCATAGGATCCAGGACATCAATCAACATTATCCAGGATCCAGGACATCAATCAACATTATCCAGGATCCAGGCATAAGACGTCAATTCAATTCATGTTATTCCATAAGCATACACTCATAGGATCCAGGACATCAACCAACATTATCCAGGATCCAGGACATCCATCAACATTATCCAGTCCAGGACATCAATCAACATTATCCAGGATCCAGGACATAAGACGTCAATTCAATTCATGTTATTCCATAAGCATACACTCATAGGATCCAGGACATCCATCAACATTATCCAGGATCCAGGACATCAATCAACATTATCCAGGATCCAGGACATAAGACGTCAATTCAATTCATGTTATTCCATAAGCATACACTCATAGGATCCAGGACATCAATCATTATCCAGGATCCAGGACATAAGACGTCAATTCAATTCATGTTATTCCATAAGCATACACTCATAGGATCCAGGACATCCATCAACATTATCCAGGATCCAGGACATAAGACGTCAATTCAATTCATGTTATTCCATAAGCGTACACTCATAGGATCCAGGACATCAACCAACATTATCCAGGATCGAGGACATAAGACGTCAATTCAATTCATGTTATTCCATAAGCGTACACTCATAGGATCCAGGACATCAATCAACATTATCCAGGATCGAGGACATAAGACGTCAATTCAATTCATGTTATTCATAAGCGTACACTCATAGGATCCAGGACATCAATCAACATTATCCAGGATCCAGGACATAAGACGTCAATTCAATTCATGTTATTCCATAAGCATACACTCATAGGATCCAGGACATCAATCAACATTATCCAGGATCCAGGACATAAGACGTCAATTCAATTCATGTTATTCCATAAGCGTACACTCATAGGATCCAGGACATCAACCAACATTATCCAGGATCCAGGACATAAGACGTCAATTCAATTCATGTTATTCCATAAGCATACACTCATAGGATCCAGGACATCAACCAACATTATCCGGGATCCAGGACATAAGACGTCAATCCATGTTATTCCATAAGCATACACTCATAGGATCCAGGACATCAACCAACATTATCCGGGATCCAGGACATAAGACGTCAATCCATGTTATTCCATAAGCATACACTCATAGGATTTTGAAATGAATATAAAGTTGTATGAGACGTCATAAAATTGATTTACGTTCTTAAAAAGACAAATTGTTGATATTTTGAATGATTTAGATAAAACGAATTTAGTGTTTTATATTAAATGTTCTTATATCAGTCTATCAATCTGTTCTATCAAATTATTTGTCATCAAGTGTAATTTAATAAAATTAAAATCACTTTTAAACTATTTACCCTTTAACACAGAATTTAAAAAACCCAGAACGCGGCATATTTATTTTAGTATATTTATTCTTATATTTTATAATTTGTATACATGTTTGCGTGTATGCATTTTTTAAAACTATTTTTAAAATTTGGTATTCAAATATAATCACGTGACAGGTTATAGTTATCGGAGATATATACTGAACAAAATCAATTTAAATTTTTTAATACAGTTGAGTATGTTTAGAAATTGAAAACTAACCTTTTTAACTTAATTTAGTCAGAATGTGTTGGAGTTTAAAAGACCGTCGATATTATTATATTTTTTTCTAATTTTTCGATTGACTGATTAGTGAGGTAACGACCTCTCCAATCAAACATTTGTACACATTCGTACACACCGTCATTTCCCTGTAACTCTAAAGAGCTGCTTCTATAATAATAATATAATATGTTTTTTCCGTAACCGGCATTATCGATCAAAGGCTATTTGAACTCCTGGTGAACCAAGGTGAAAAGTCAAGAAATTGTTTTTATTTTGTGCAAGATGTGAGTAAAAAATTCTTACAAAAATATAAATATGTGGTAAAGCTTTATTCTAAAAAGTTACTGATGCATCAGAAAAACAGTGCCTGCAATGTCATATTGAGGCCACGGTCAAGAGGATACCATGTAAAATGGTCATTCCCCCATCTTACCTTCAGTTCAAATTGAATACTAAGATCTAATGCTGGAGTCAAAAAGTCACCAAAACAAACAGAGATCTGAGTTCACATACATATATTTATCTGGCCTAATGTTAACTAATCATTTTAATTATCATATCAAAGTAACTTGAATAAGTAGAGGTTTTTCTATTCACCGGACGTGTTGAACAGGATTAGATACATGTGCATTTGGGGGTTTTGGTGCAAGCAGACCATTTATGAGACTGTATGCACATAATAAAGAAATTGGGGGTTGTGGTGCAAGTAAACAATTTCGTGCAAGTAAATAATTTCGGAAACTAACATTTGGGTTGTGGTGCAAGTAAACAATTTCGGATACTGAACATTTGGGTTGTGGTGCAAGTAAACAATTTCGGATACTGAACATTGGAGGTTGTGGTGCAAATTAACACTTTCGGAAACTGTATGTGCTCATAACGATACATTGGGGGTTGTGGTGCAATTAAACAATTTCAGAAAATGAATGCACATTACAAAACATTGGGGTTGTGGTGCAGGTGAACAATTTCGATAGCTGAATGCATATAACAAAACATTCGGGGTTGTGGTGCAATTAACTTTCGGAAACTGTATGTGCTGATAACGATACATTGGGGTTGTGGTGCAATTAAACAATTTCAGAAAATGAATGCACATTACAAAACATTGGGGTTGTGGTGCAGGTGAACAATTTCGATAGCTGAATGCATATAACAAAAACATTCGGGGTTGTGGTGCAAATTAACATTTCGGAAAGTGAATGCACATTACAAAACATTGGGGTTGTGTTTTGGTGCAAATTAACAATTTCTAACCTGAATGCACAAACGAAAAATTGGGGGTTGTTGTGCAAGTTTACAATTTTGAAAACTGAATGCACATAACGGAACATTTTGGGTTGTGATCCAAGTTAACAATTTCGGAAACCAATGCACATTACGAAAAATTGGGGGTTGTGGTGCATTTAACATTGGGGGTTATGCTGCAAGTAAACAATTTCGAAAACTGAATGCACAAACGAAACATGGGGGGGGATGTGGTGCAAGTAAACAATTTCGAAACTGAATGCAAATAACAAAAAAATGGGGGCTGTGGTGCAAGTAAACAATTTCGGAAACTGAATACACAAAACGAAACATGGGGGGGGGGGTGTGGTGCAAGTAAACAATTCGAAAACTGAATGCAAATAACAAAAAAATGGGGGCTGTGTGCAAGTAAACAATTTCGGAAACTGAATGCAAATAACGAAAACTTGGGGGTTGTGGTGCAAGTAAACGATTTCGGAAACGAATGCAAATAACGAAAACTTGGGGGTTGTGGTGCAAGTAAACAATTTCGAAAACTGAATGCAAATAACGAAAACTTGGGGGTTGTGGTGCAAGTAAACGATTTCGGAAACTGAATGCAAATAACGAAAACTTGGGGGTTGTGGTGCAAGTAACAATTTCGAAAACTGAATGCAAATAACGAAAACTTGGGGGTTGTGGTGCAAGTAAACGATTTCGAAAACTGAATGCAAATAACGAAAACTTGGGGGTTGTGGTGCAAGTAAACGATTTCGGAAACTGAATGCAAATAACGAAACTTGGGGGTTGTGGTGCAAGTAACAATTTCGGGAACTAAATGCACATAATGAAAACTTGGGAGTTGTGTGCAAGTAAACAATTTCGGGAACTAAATGTACATAATGAAAACTTGGGAGTTGTGGTGCAAGTAAACAATTTCGGGAACTAAATGTACATAATATGTAATTTGTATCGTTTGAATGAAATGAATTAGAAACAAATTAATTTCTTTTGGGTTTGTAATTGAATAAACGTAACTAATTTTCCAGGGTGGTTATTATGGGGCACGATGTTATATAAATGCGTGTATCACGGGTGGTTTCTCATTCTGTGGTCTACCATAGCAGGAGACAACGTTAATTTTTTTAACGGTTTTTTAAAATTTAAATATATATTCAGATCACTGGTCAAAAGCTGTAACTCAGAGTTATGGTAAAGGCAACAGTTTGCTATATATTTTTGACTACTGTAGTCGTGTCTGAGGATTATTGAAGGAGGCATGGAATGTGGATTTTTGCAGTTTTTGTAAAAATTTAAGTTGATAAATGCTATGGTTGGCCGTCACATGCCAACAACGTTTTTTGTTTATTCAATAAGAGGTAGAAAAGAAGAAAAATTGGCTTTGTGGGGAATTAAACAAGTTCGGAAACTGAATGCACAAAACGAAGCATTGTCATTTCTACAAAAACACGTCTTGCACCTAATTTAATAAGTTTAAAGAACATTAAATTAAAGGTGCATGGTCGTCGAATTGCTTGCGGATCACAGTTCTAATCACCGCCTCGAATTCGATGCAAATTTGGAACTGATCTTGTTTGTGAATGTTGCTCTTTTTTCTAGTAACCCCGGATTCCTCTACATTTTTCAATTACACCAAAAATGGTTGGATCGAAATTGGTTAAATAATATTGACTTGGAGCGTAAAACACCATTCCACGCACAGGCAAAATTTCTGCACCTTCGCCTATAGCTGGCGACGTCTCGATATAAGTGAAATATTCTTGACTGGAACGTTAAACACCATTACTCAACTCTCCTGTAATATGCCCGGGATGCATAATAATACAGTATGCTACTTTTACATTTTTATGAAAATAATGCATTCAAAAGTAGCACATGACAAGAAAAATCCACCATTAATTAGATTTTGTTTGTATAAAACCTTATCCTCTGAAATCAAAATTTAATTATTTACATACAAGTATATGTATATTACATTTGGAAAACAAGATATTGAACCCCGAGTGAAGTTTATTTATTAGAAGAGTAACTCTTGACTGCATACTATGGCGGTTCAACGATCTTCTATTTACTACAATAAACCAACGTTCATGTAACTAACATCTTTAAATATACGTCAAAATGTTGATTTCATTTGAAAACACACGTCACAAGGTGAAACAGATTATGATTTTTACCCAGTGACCGATCATGAACTACCGATATCATATACAGCTATGAATGGAATAAGAAAACACAATGTAAACCCCAGCAAAGCTAGGGTTGTTTTCCGGGGTTATGCGAGTTCAAAGTGCGATGTTTGACCGTTGATTCAGCCCGTTTGTAAATAAAGTAACTATGAAAAAGTTGCACAAATAAATAAATAAATAAATACATAGTTTTCAGATTCAAAAAGCCTATGAAAAGGTTGCATAAATAAATAAATAAATAAATAAATAGTTTGCAGATTAAAAATTAAGACAATGAAAAATTACAGAAAATAAATAATAAATAACTATTTATCAGAATACATTTTTTTTCAATAAATAAATAAATACAGGGTTTGCATAATGATCAAAAAGCAACGAAAAAGATGCAATAATAAATAAATAAATAAATTTATAGACAGACTTAATTCCTGTATATGTAAAGCTGACCAGAACATGCTAGTCAGAGACGTTTGTTGAGGAGAGAGAGAGAGAGAGCTAACGAAGGCCGGTTACTGATATAGCCAGGGACTGAAAAGCTCCTGAGAGACAGATAGCATAGCTTACGAGGGTCCGGGTTAAGTTTCCAATTCGGCACTATAATTCGTTAGTTTATCGTTTAACTTTTGACAGATCTGTACCGTTCAAATTTAATGCAAAGCGCATGTAAGTCATATTTAACTGAATGGGATGTCATTTCAAATGTGTCTCCCAAACGAACCACTTCTGTTAATCCTAAACCATGTGACGACATGTGTATATCTACTCCACCCTAAGGTTATTCCTGCGAAGTTTCATAATGATTTGTTAAATAGTTTTGGAGGCAAAATGTTGACAGAAGAAATGGAGTTAACATTATATGTCCCCCGCTTAGTTTGTGAGACATAATTAGATTTAAGTGTCATATTAAATTATTTTTGAAAACTAGATAACTTTATCACTGATCGGTTTGATAAATGTATGCTGTGTTTTGTCGAATACCTACTTAAAGTGGACCTCTTCATCAATTTTAACTATTTTAACTAATGTGCGGCGACCACAGCGGTAACTCAGTTGATAGAGTGCTCGCTCCGTACGTTGGAGGTTATGAGTTTGATCCCCAGCCGGGTCTGACCCAAAACTTGAAAGTGGGTAGTGACTGTTCTTTCGCCAAACACTCGGCACTACGGAATGAAAGTCACGGTTCTTTCAGATGGGAACTTAAAATAAACGATGTCCCGTGTCACGATAGGCATGGCACGATAAAGAACCCTTTTGTATAATGCCGTCAACGTTAGGCACAGACAGAATTTCTCAATTTTCGTCTATAGCTGACGATGTATCGATATAAGTGAAATATTCTTGACTGCCACGTTAAACACCATTACTCAACTCTATCCAAACGAATTATATGCGAATCGAACAAAGATAGAACTAGCAGATGTGTATCGATAAATCAATACTAAACACGCAGCTTTTTAGCTCACCTGAGCCAAAGGCTCAGATGAGCTATTGCAATCTATCACCGTCCGTCGTCCGTCGTGCGTCGTGCGTCGTGCGTCGTCCGTCGTCCGTCGTGCGTAAACTTTACATTTTAATCTTCTCCTCCAAAACTACTGGGCCATATTTGATGAAACTTGGTGATTATCATGCCTGGGTAACAGCCTTTCAAAATTGTGTTCGGGGTTTGGCCACGCCTAACAAGATGGCCACTGTTACTAAAAATAGCAAAAAGACAAAAAAATCTTCTTCTCTGAAACCAAGAGGTGCAGGCAAATTTTGATTGGATATTTGGATTCAGCATACCTGGGAACATTAAAATTGTGTTTTTCATGAAAATTAGACGAAAAATAGGTTACGCGTTTTTTGCGTAAAATTACACAATTTTTAAAATGAGACATTTATTGTTATAACTTCATAACGGCTGAAGATAATTGTATGGAGTTTTCACTGTTGATCTTGTCTTGCAATTTTCTTCCAATTGATGTCAAGGTCGAAGGTCAAGGTCATGTCCCAGTTTTTTACCTTTGATAAAAAATGCTATTTTTTTTAACATTTCTTGTGATAATGGCTTAGGATTTTCAGTTATTTGTAGGTATTGACATGACGATCATTTTGATACATAGATCAGGGTCATGGGTTCAAAGGTCAAGGTCACAGATGTCCAAGAATACCAAAATAGTTAATTATCTGCAAAACTATGAATTTTTTGTATAGGCATGTATAGCAGAATATTGTAGGTAATGGCACAATGGTCATTTTGATATATGAATAAAGGTCATGGGTTCAAAGGTCAAGGTCACAGATGTAAACAAGTACTGAAATGGTTAATTATCTCAAAAACTATAAACTTTTTGTATAGGCATGTATATTGGAATAAGGTACATATTGGCCTAACAATCATTTTGATGTATGAATGAAGGTCATAGGTTCAAAGGTCAAGGTCATAGACGTGAACGAATATTTAAATGGTTAATTATCTCAAAAACTATAAACTTTTTGTATAGGCATGTATATTGGAATATTGTAGGCATTTGCACAGCAATCATTTTGATATATGAATGAAGGTCATAGGTTCAAAGGTCAAGGTCATAGATGCAAACTAATACTTAAATGGTTAATTATCTCAGAAACTATAAACTTTTTGTATAGGCATGTATATTAGAATATTGTAGGTATTGGCCTATCAATCATTTTGATATATGAATGAAGGTCATAGGTTCAAAGGTCAAGGTCACAGATGTAAACAAGTACTGAAATGGTTAATTATCTCAAAACTATAAACTTTTTGTATAGGCATGTATATTGGAATAAGGTACGTATTGGCCTAACAATCATTTTGATGTATGAATGAAGGTCATAGGTTCAAAGGTCAAGGTCATAGACGCAAACGAATATTTAAATGGTTAATTATCTAAAAAACTATAAACTTTTTGTATAGGCATGTATATTGGAATATTGTAGGCATTTGCACAACAATCATTTTGATATATGAATGAAGGTCATAGGTTCAAAGGTCAAGGTCATAGATGCAAACGAATATTTAAATGGTTAATTATCTCAAAAACTATAAACTCTTTGTATAGGCATGTATATTGGAATATTGTAGGTATTGGCCTAATGCACATTTTAATATCAAATGTTTTAGCTGTTTATAAATAATATATTGTAGCTAGACTTTAAATATGTTATATATAGCATACTTATATAATAATTATTATACAAAGTAATTAATTTGCAAAAATACTTGCATATTATTGGCCCTTACTGCTGAAAATTTTGATATTCTCTTTTATTAAAGTCATTGACCATTGAACCTCTGCATAAGATATGTACTCTTCTTCAGGTGAGCGTTAAGGCCCATGGGCCTCTTGTTATTGTAACAAGTTTTAATCTTGGCCAATCTGTTTCATTTTTGCAAAACTTAACATCTGTATGTAAGATATTGATGTAAAATCATACTTATCCATATACTCATATGTTTTATGTCTCATTGTTGACTGTTATTTTTAGTCGTGTTATTTTGATGTGGGTTTTGTCATGAGTATTTATATGTCAACATACACAACATCATATTTTGCAAGCTTGTTATATAAGACGTCTGACATTTCGCGCTTTATCATTTCTGCTTTTAAGCTAAAAGATTTATAAGATATATGAACCATGTTTTCTTCAATAAATGGACAAAAGTTTGTTGCTTAGCAATATAAAATACCAACAAAGAAAAACAAAATGTTTTGACATCTTAACAATAAACATATAAGCTAAGTCAATGATATGGGTTAAATCCATTTGCACAGAATATTCACCGATGTTTGATGACACACTTTTAAGTCATTGATGCACGAAATATGGACCAAAGTGACCTAATTAATTAATATTTACTCAAGTATATACATGTATAGACAAAGTTTCCTAACTCTGCAATGTTTAGCACCAAAGAAAACCATCATAAATTAAGTCAATGAAGAACAAAGTATGGGTCACAGTGACCTACTTTATTTCAACTACACTGAAGATTAATTGATGTATGTACACTGTTCAAGATTCTGCAATGTATAGTAGCAAAAAGAAAAACATAATTTTTGAAATCTTAACATGAAACTTAACAGTTAACCCCAAACCCATGAAAAACATGGGCCACAGTGACCTATATTTAATTCAATTCACGTAACATTCACTGTTGTATTCATGTACAAGTTCTCATGATAACAACAATGTGTAAAACATCAAAGAAATTAAAAACATTAGAAATATTAGCATTTCTCTTAACCGGACGGACGGTCTGGTGGAAGAACGAATTCGTCAACTTCGTTGGACTAGGGGATCAAAAGAAAATGACAGATAAAGATGTAAAATAGACGTAAGATGTACGAAAAGAAAATAAAGTGATAAAATAAAGAAATTCAATTAGCCATATAGTTTTTTAAAAGAAAAAGTCAAAAGAAAGCGAAAGGAAGGACGAAGAGAGGTTTCGCTTCCTCTAATACATGTGGATTAAACAGCAAAATAAATTATATGTATGGGTTTGTATGGCCATCAACCTGAACGTCACGTAACTGATATCACATCACTAAGGTCATTGTTCTTTTAGTCTGACCATATCATACATTAATACATGTATGTTACACCCAGGCCAACGACCACACGGTCATTATAACACTGACACATTGCGGTAATCCATCTGATGACCACATTGACCTTGGTGGTCATCATATCTGTTACATCAAGGTTGATGACCACACGGACATTATAACACTGACACAGTGCGCAAGTAATCTGAAAGTCTTGACATTTTGTATTACAACTGACCTGGTCAGTTTCACTATCATTTCTAAACTAAGATTTACTTTACTTAAATCTGGTAAATTTTGGCAATCTCCTTGGGGATTACAAATGAGCTAAATACAGATTCTATACGATTGAAATGACTTTCAAAATGACACCTTTAATTCCTAAATATCTTAACAATTAACTAAATTTTGAAGACCTCAAATTTGTCAGACATATTTTAGCTAAAGAAAAACTTAGTTAAAGAAATGATTGTGAAACCAGGGCGTAATCCTTGTTGTTATCCCGGTAAAAATGTCATGTGTGAATTAAATATTCAAGCATGTACACTTATTGACTTAAAATAAGTTAAAGTGAAAGAAATGGAGTTTAACGTCCAAATCAAGATGTTTTTACTTATATCGAAACGTCACCAGCTGTAGTCTCAATAATTGAAAATATCTTTGCAATGCACTAAAAGCAATGAAGTGAGAATCAATTTTATGTCACACCAATAAGATGAGGGTTCGATTTCATACCAAACCCTGCACAATGCTATGAAGCTCTCATTCTAAGGACCACGAATTCACACGTGTGAATGTGACATAATGATAGAGGGTGACCAGAGAGTACATAAATCCCTCGGTTTTACAATCCATGAATCATTCCTTAACTAAAATTTTCCTGAACTTAAATCTGACTTTTGACAATATTTTATAGAAATACAAGCAAAAATAAATCAACAAAATTAGAATATAGATGTAATGAGGTTACAGTGATCTTAAAATGACTCTTAAATTCATGAATATCTTGAAAAGTAAACAAAAAGATTAAAAGCTTTAAATTGACCAGAATTAAGTTAAGGAATTTATTAGTTAAGAAATGATTATGAAACCGGAGCCAATTAGGGTAAGTAGCACTGATTTGTTTTAAAGCTGGCAACGGTTCGATTCATGTCTGGATATCAAAACAAGTTTAATATAAAGATATCTTGGAGGAGGAGGAGGAGGAGGAGGAGGGGGGTTAATGTGTTCTTTTAGCACTTAAACAAGGTTAATAGGACGTGTTTACACAACTTGGATTACTATTTACTGTGACAACTAGAGATAGAATGCGTACAAATCAATGAATTAAATCGGGAAGTTAAACATAAAAGTGCTCTTTATTTCTATGACTTGGTAAACATCAACTTCTGGGACATTTAATCAATAACGTTGATCTCCTGACTAATCATTTTTATATCTAGCCTATGTCATATTGACCCAACTGTATGGTACTACATTTTTCTGACCTTTTTATCCAATACGTCACATTACGAAAGCCTATTAGGCTCATGAATAAAAAAAATTAAAAGGCGTAATAACGCGAATTGAGAGGCGTTATAACGCGAAATAAAGGCGTAATAACGCGAATTGAAAGGCGTTATAACGCTAATTAAAAGGCGTTATAACGCCCTTGGAAATGCGTAATAACGCGATTGAAAGGCGTTATAATGCGAAATAAATTAAGGCGTATTAACGCGAAATTAAGATGCCTACCATAATGATGTGGAGGTCCTGGAGTTTAATCTCAATCTATCCCCCCTTTACATTCATATTAAAAGTGTGTGTGTGTGTGTGTGTGTGTGTGTGTGTGTGTGTGTGTGTGTGTGTGTGTGTGTTTCCTTCAAACTATACGTAATGTAATAAGCTGTTTTATATGTAATTTTTCTATGAAAATTCATCATCCGACCCTGCGCTGAAATGAACATACTATTTCAGCAAAACATAAAGAAAGGTTTTTTTTCAATGTTAAAGGGTTTTTCATAAAGAGTATCGTTTTATATATGGGGATGGAAATCTTTTAAGTAGTCTGAAATATAAACATTTGCAATATACACGTGGCTATTTATTAAATAGTTCCTGTACAATTGTCAATCGCTAACTTTTAACAAATGATTAAATGGCATTTGTGACATCTTAGTATGAATAGATCAAGGTTTAATCACGTGCAGTTGCCTTAATAAGCTGTCTGAAAGAATTCAAACTAAAACCAATCTGTTTGTGGTGAGGGTTGTTAACCTATGGAGAGAAACATTTCTCCAGGGAAGTGACTGCTCTATATATAAACAAAAGGCATTATAACGCCTTTCACTTCGCGTTATTACGCCTTTTAATTCGCGCTATAATGCATTTCAATTCGCGTTATTACGCCTTTCTTAAGGCGTTATAACGCCTTTATTTCGCGTTATTACGCCTTTATTTCTCATTATAGTGCCTTTATTTCGCGTTATAACGCCTTTAAATTCGCGTTATTACGCCTTTATTTCGCATTATAATGCCTTTATTTCGCATTATAGTGACTTTATTTCGCATTATAGTGCCTATATTTCGCGTTATTACGCCTTTATTTCGCATTATAGTGACTTTATTTCGCATTATAGTGCCTGTATTTCGCGTTATTACGCCTTTATTTCGCATTATAATGCCTTTATTTCGCATTATAACGCCTTTATTTCGCATTATAATGCCTTTCAATTCGCGTCATTACGCCTTTCAATCCGCGTTATTACACCTTTATTTCGCATTATAATGCCTTTATTTCGCGTTATTACGCCATTTAAATTTTTTTTATTCATGAGCCTAGTAGGCTTTCGTATTACATATTCAAACAGGAAGTTGTTTAGGGAAGCAACATTGACTTGGTTGTTTGACCTTTCATTAGGAATATTCATATAGGAGGATCCACCCAATACATAAATAGCGTTAGGACACGTAGTTAATACATTGCCCATGATAAGAGTTAACATCATATAAACGAAATATACACGCATGATTCCTATTACTTGTCCATAATGACTATGTTAATCAAAGGTCAAGCGGACAGGTCAATATTGTCTGCCTATAACACGCGAAAATGAGAATCATAACGATACAGATTTTCTTCGTATGAACGATAATGTACGACTTTTTATTAATATAGCAATTTTATTTTGCACATTATGGGTTGTAACAACTCGTAATGAAGTCTAACACCCAATGAAGTCCAAAAATTAATGTTCCATTATGAGTTACTACAAGGGGTCTGTTTCGGGACCTGAACAGCCCGTTAGCTTTTGGCCAAAAATTAGGTTTCACGCAAAATGTCCATTTTTTCCATTTGGTTTTTACCAAGTAGATGTTTTTTCTTAGCTTCAAAAAATGAATAAGGAGTTCTAAAATAAAATACATGTAGTCCAACCTGCCTTAAAGGCCACCTCTATATAAGGACCACCTGCTTATAAAGGCCAGTAGAATTGTATCCCAATTGTTGTTTATTCCTATTATTTGAACCTGTATATAAAGACTGTCCATAAAGGCCACTTTTACTGGTTCCCTTGGGTGGCCTTTATAGACAGGTTTGACTGTACGTTCCGTTTTTTGATATGTAAAATAATTCACATTGGGTAGTATTGTATTATCATTGACGCAAGTTAATGGCCTGTGTTAAAAGCCCTAAAGTGTCAGTGACCCTACAAACCAAACTTTGACGTATCATCTAAAACACGTGGTTATAAATAGTAGTATAAAACGAAGGACTAACACTGATCACTGATCACATATATATCTATACATCCGAGTTAAAGGAAGAAATAGACATCAGTTATAGTTACAATTACAATGTTTATTTATTTGTTGTGTATCGTTATTTTCTTATTACTAGAATTTATCCGACTTAAAAAACGACAAAATTTAAAGGAAGAAAATGACAAGGATGGAAAATGCCAAAATTTACCACCGGGTACCATGGGAATTCCAATTTTAGGAGAAACAATCAGTTTTCTAATTCATAAGGTAAGTTTTGTTTCAAAATTAGTTTTACATTTTTATCCATTGTCTTGTTTAGACTTTCTGACTTTTTTCTTTTTAGAAAGTTAAAAAAAATTGCAAATGAAAAATTTAATAATGATCGAATTAAATGACAAATGACAACAATTGTCATATTATTATTTTTGTATATTTCATTGAGAAAATTTTAAAAAAAATACAAAACGAAACCTTACAAAACTTAAGGTTTATATTTATTTGTCATTTATATAGATTTAAATTATGTTTATTTTCGGAGAACTTGACAACTCAAGACTCACTTATGGTTAGTTTGTTTACAATTAAGTCATCTATGGGTTAAAATGTTTAGTTGTAAATTATTCATTTTATCTTTTAAGTTTATTGGTGTTTATTTTTTGTGTTATTTCCAAAGTATGACGTTTCTTCTTCTCTTCTTCTCATTATTATTATTATTATTATTATTATTATTATTATTATCATACACCTTCATTAGATTTTTAAGTTTTTGATATATCTTAGACTGGTTAACATTAGAGATTGTCTCAAGTTGAATAATAATATCACTTTACTATTTGTAATGTTGGACATTATTATTTATTGAATAAATATTGTTTAAACTAAACTAAACTACATTGTGCATTGTGTATTTGTCGTTAATTCACGTAATTATTACAGTTCATTTGATTTGTATTCCAGGCAGAATTTTTTCGCCAAAAACGTAAAAACTACGGACCAGTTTTTAAGACGCATTTGTTCGGAAAACCAACGATAAGAGTGTCCGGACGGGAAAATGTTCGTAAAATAATCTATGGCGAGAACAGAATCGTGAGATCTAGTTATCCAGCATCTGTTAAAAAGTTAGTAGGAGCCAACAGCTTAACGATGTCATCTGGAACCCAGCATAGAGACAGGAAAAGACAACTCATGAGATTTCTGTCTCCAGAGTTCTTGGAGATGCACGTCCCAAGTTTTTCTGAACTAGTCCAAGAAACACTTGAAAATTGGAGTTCGCGGCCATCTGTTGAAATTTATGCTGAATGCAGATTTCTGTTCATGGAGTTGGCGGCCAAATTTCTTGTTAGTGTGGACATAACGAAAAACGAGAAAGCATCCATGAAGAAACATTATCAAGATTTTACTGACAATCTCTTCACTCTACCGATAAATCTTCCCGGATTCGGATTTAATAAGGTAAGGTATTCACAATTAATATACATATTTTTGGCGCATTGAGCAAGGATTTAATGATTGACGGATTTAGGTGTCGTATAGCTATAGAGCCACAGGGATTTCTGAACCAGGGAACAGTTTAGTTTAATCAATTGATTAGTCAAAATTTAAAATTCGCATTATTTCAAATATGTTGTGAAATTAATGTTGAAAATATTGAAAGTGAATAGAATTGTTAAAAAAACCTATCGATTTGACAATGGTATGTTGATTTTTATTGACTTTTTGAATTTGGTTAAACTTATATCATTTTACCGCCTCTTTTTTCTTAATCTGCTGTGTAACGCTCTATCCTTGAAGATTGAAAGCTCTCTCCTTTGCAACCATTACCGAATGAAGCAGCCCGGAGAGCCCATAAACAACGCCACAAGCAATCCAGCGTATATTATCGAGACTTAACCAGTATGTATATATATATATATATATATATATATATATATATATATATATATATATATATGCTTGTATTGTGCCGTTACAAACAAAAGTATGCAGTTATTCTATGTTTGGTTGGTTTGTCAATTATGTTACGTCACCAGTGAACGGGTTCGAACTCTCCGAGGCTAAACTAAACGCCTTTTAGTTGAAGCCATACGGGTCTGAAATAGGCTTATTAAAAATTAAGAGAAGTCCTTTAGCGTTTCTTGTGCTACGGCTACCGTAGCATTAGAATTTTGGTTTGAAAGCGCGTGTATTGTATTCCAATACTAACTTCTGAGTTCTTGGCAAAAGAACGACCGGACCACCGTACGATATAACCATATTCAAGCGTGAATCCTGGTTTGAAGTCACGGCCAGAACGGGGCTACAAAATTAAATTATTCATATTTAACTGTCATTAAAAAGCTCTGATTACGTGTAGTGGAGGATGTACATTTCTAAGAAAATATCTATTTATCATCATTACAGTACACCTGTACTGGAATTCAAGGTTTTCTGGGAAAAATTATACAAGTGCATTATGATTGTGCTTCAAAGTGTATAAAGGACAATTTGTCTTTAAAAGCTTTGTGTCCTCAGGAGGAATTTGTAGCTGATATAACTGTATTCGATATTGTTTTAGGTATTCCTGTCTCCTTAATTTTATGAATTTGATTGAATTGACACACATAGATATAAAAGGTTAAGTTGTTAAGTAAATAATTTCAGGCCAGGCCACGGGGGTACAGTATATGTAGTTCATTCTGCTGTGTGATCAATATAGCCGGCAAAGATAACATGTACAAATCTAACCAAGAAAAATACTATATTTCACTTTCATGCGGGCAAAACAGCTGATAACATTTCTATAATAGTGAAATAAATGATCTTACAAAACCCCCATGACATAAAGAAACAGATCAATAGTTTTAAATTAAATATAAAAATAAGCGTTTTTGCGTTCTTTCTAAAAATACATACATGTAGAATATAAATACCTCGTATCTTATACATAGGTACGAAAGCCTATTAGACTTATGAATAAAAAATTAATTAAAAGCCGCAATAATGCGAATAAAGCCGTTATAATGCGAAATAAAGGACTTATAACGCATTTCCAAAGGCGTAATAGCGCGTTGAAAGGCGTTATAACGTGAAATGAACGGCAAAGTGAAAAGCGTAATAACGCGAACTAAAAGACGTAATAACGCGAACTAAAAGACGTAATAACGCGAACTAAAAGGCGTAATAACGCGAACTAAAAGGCGTAATAACGCGAAGTGAAAAGCATTATAACGGGAAGTGAAAAGGCGCTTTTAATTCGCGTTATTGTGCCTTTATTTCGCGTTATTACGCGTTTTAATTTATGAACCTAATATGTTTCGTACGTAGGGACCAGATTCATTATTAATTACAAAATACCCATTGTACTCTTTTTTGTTATATATACCATGAGTATTTTTTTAAATTGTAACTGTGATCTTAAGCTTATAGGTCATGATTTAGTATCAATAACAATGCTTTTTATAGCCAATTTGCTGAGTCTTGTCCCATTTACTAATCACGATCTTGAGAAAGTTTTTCAGTAGGTGGATTGTTTTCTCCAGTCACTCCTTTTATCTCTACCATCCCAAAAACTGACTGCCGTTATATAAATGAAAGAATCTTGACTGAGATGTAAAACATCAGTGCTCACATCGTCAAATACATGCACGAATATAGGCTTTTGTCTTACTACATAAAGAAGGCGCCAAAAATCTGATACAAAACCTTTTGTCGGAATTGTTTACCCCAAAAAATCACGAAACGCCTTGAACCCAATTGATGGAAATTATGTCATAATGTGAACATTATGTTTTAGACCCCTTACCAGACACACGAATGTGTCAACAATCCGCCAAATTTATGTCAAAATGTCAATTGATGAATGTTCCCGCGTTGTAAACCAAAAGACCCTGTTATGTAAGGGTCGTGTGAAAATTTCACATCCGAAGTATATCAATGTATAGGTCACCGCATGCACACCTCCCGTGCTGAACAAGATATCTCTCTGGCTCTCGTTAAATTGAAATATTTAAATTAACCTTGAAATTGTGTCTAAAATACCGCATCCCTTTGTTAATGGCGAATTTTAAAATTAATTTTAATCTTGTGTATCTTTAAATATAACGAATGATAAGCACATTCGTGTATATTTTTATCAAATTCTGCTTACCCTGTAACGTTGCGAGACAAGATGGTTTCTGCGTGCCTTATTGAACAACTTGTTTCCAATGAAAACAGAGATATCTGCGTTTGGAATTTACACATCGATATAAACTTAACAAGATGACACTACCGTTGGGAGTTCACAATGCGCCTCACATGCAAATCATATTCAGACTTTCTAGAATTTTCGAACAAGATGCGGACATACAGATAGACGCCAATGTCATGACACATAATACTAAATGTGGAGGTATATAATCTTGTTTGTTTGTAAACCATTTTTTATCACGACTCGTTATAAACAGAGTAAACATTAGAATTTCTTTTTATCTTTGCAGGCATTGAATGCAAAATGTACCTTAAAGAAAATGTTCCAGACCATTGTCAAAAATGGAGAAAAATCAGTAAATCAGTTTCCATCAGTTTTAGAGGCGTACGGTGCAACACTGGAAGACCAGTCAGATATTGACGACGAGTTTCTTGATGCTATTGTGGAACTGTTATGGAACGCTAGTGAAACCGTCAGCAGCGCTGCATTTTCAATCGTGTATCTCCTAGCAACGCACCCCGTTGTCATGACAAAATTAAAGATGGAGCTTGCTGAGAATGGTTACATGAAAGAAGATCTCAACAATAACGTATCTGAAAGCAAACAGACATCTTTTAAAGGCGTCCAAGAGCTACCATATACGGAGGCCGTTGTCAAGGAAACGTTAAGATTAATGCCGCCTGTTGGAGGAGCATACAGAACCGTTCTGGAGACATTTGAAATAGAGGTAATAATTGAATTTTGAAACCAGTAATAACTTTAGCATATATTTTTTCAATATCGCTGACAAAAGCAATTAGGTCCCTTTTATGGTAAGCACTTAGGTCTGATGAAGATTACATAGTAATAAAATAGATGAAGACGGTAAGCGATTTGGGGCCTTTTTAATTATGTGTATAGTTCTGGGGCAAGTTGAACAAAGCATGATTGGATTTAATCATTAATTATTCCAAATAAGTACAATGATATATGATGTGCTAATAATGGTTTAATCAATGATTAACTTTAATTAAGCTCCGTGCAACTTGGTCCTGTTGCGAGTCGTTAAAAGATTTTCAGAAATTTACATCTCAACTTATGTTCATTAGTTTCAAACGTTTTTTAAAGGCAAAATAAACGATGAAAAATTTATCCTATTCTGCTTATGTTTAAACGCTTGAGAAAGGATAGTCACTGATTGCAGTTATTGTGCAAGTGCTTTATTTGGACATTCTGTATTGACTGACTTGATGAACATCTCCAATGAAAAGTTAATTCGTACGGTACAGTTCAGATCCCTGTAAAATCAAGGCCTAAATTACTCCTATCCGTAAAGTCGAAAACCGAAAATAGTACTCTCTGATAAGGTCGGAAGACATTGACAAGCCAAAAATACCGCTCACTCAGATATCATTACCTTTCAAATCTTGAAAGCCGAAAATACTTCTGTCTCAAAAATCATATCCTTTGAAAAGTCGAAACCCGAAATTACTGCTGTCTCAAAAAATAAACTTTTCAGAATATTCGAAAGGCTGAATGCACTCCTTTAATGATATTGTCATATACCATTTTTTTTAATTTAATCATAAAATACATTAAAAAAATGGTATATGACTGTATTTTATGATTAAATTAAAAAAAATGGTATATGACAATATACTTTAAATATAGACATTAAAAATTACATGGCTTGCGATATTAAACATTGTGTGTGTAATTTCTTATTAGTACATTGTAGTGATGGTGACACTTTACTTAACTTTAATTATAACGTAAATACATGTATCAATTATGTACATTTGTTTGTATATTTTAGGGTTATACGATACCTAAAGACTGGACTGTAGTTGTTGGGATTCGGGATACCCATGAAAATGACGAAAATCTATTGGACCCGATGGATTTTAACCCGGATAGATGGATTGAAAATAAGGATGCAAGCAAAATTGGTTATTTTCCTTTCGGAGGTGGAGCACGTGCATGCCCAGGAAAGAATTTTGCAAACACTGTTTTGCGCATTTTTACAGTAGAACTTTGTAGAAATTTAAATTGGGACCTTTTAGAAAAGAACCCGGAAATACTTTATTTTCCCGTACCAAGACCAAAAAATAGTCTTCATGTTCGTTTTTATGATAAAGCCGCCATATTTTAAATTTCAAGAAATAACGTTTTGTTAGCCTGGTGATATAGTGTTTAACGCGGTGACATTTTTGTTTTTTATCATTGCCATTATATTACAACATGAACATTATTTTGAGTGCACGAATGTACAGTAGTCCCAATCTTAGCGCAAACGATATTACTAAAGACAAATATAGTACTTATCATATAAAGTACACGTCATAAACAATTACGTTGTGTTAAGTTACATAAAGAAGCTGTGATTTGCCCAGATTTTGACAGGTGCGTATACACGTGTAAATCGTTGGTCCCTCAAAACACCGACCAGTGCACTGTTAAAATAAGCACCAAGAACTTTACAAGGTGCAGCTAGTAAAAATACCCGGTGAATATTTAAGTTTTATTTTTACATGTTCCTGTTTGTTTTTATTTGTATGGAATATTGATATTTACATGAATGAAGAAAAATGTGTTTTTAAAATTGTTATGAAAAATAAATAAATGATATATATAGGTGTAGCTATTTGTTTCTGATTTTCAGTGCGACCTTTTCAGTGTGGGTTCCGCTGCGAACCCGTTTCAGACCACATGTGGGAAAGTGAATTTTCCTTGCCGTTTGCCTTTACTGGTTCACCTGGTATCAGTATAATGTGACTGAGGGAGTACTGCGCTTGTCTGTCGGCGTACTGACTCTGTGAGCTAGCACGAGTGCGCGCTAGTACATACATATTACACACTGTGCATATGATATTTTTATCTAACATTTCCAACCAGCTTATTTAAACTCATAAAAAACAACACTTTATGTGAAAAAATTAAATTTCACTGCAAAAAAAAAAAAAAAAACAAAAAAAAAACAAAAACACTGAACTATGTTCTGTTACGGAAGCGTATTAGGGCCACGACAATTTTTTTTTAATTTTGATATGTCGACTTAGTTTCTCGATAAATCGACTTAGTATCTCGATAAATCGACTTAACTATGTCGATAAATCGACTTATTATCTCGATAAATCGACTTAGTATCTCGATAAATCGACTTATAATCTCGATAAATCGACTTAGTTTCTCGATAAATCGACTTATTATCTCGATAAATCGACATAGGATCTCGATTAATCGACTTAACTATCTCGATAAATCGACTTAACAATCTCGATAAATCGACTTAAAAATATCGATAAATCGACATAGCAATTCGATAAATCGACTTAGTATCTCGATAAATCGACTTAGTACATGTATCTCGATAAATCGACTTAACTGTCTCGATAAATCGTAATTATGAAATCAATTAAGAAGTGTGATAAGTAATTATTTGTACGATATATTAAATATGCTACGGAAGCGTATTAGGGCCACGACAATTTTTTTTAAATTTTGATATGTCGACTTAGTTTCTCGATAAATCGACTTAGTATCTCGATAAATCGACTTAACTATGTCGATAAATCGACTTATTATCTCGATAAATCGACTTAGTATCTCGATAAATCGACTTATTATCTCGATAAATCGACTTAGTTTCTCGATAAATCGACTTATTATCTCGATAAATCGACATAGGATCTCGATTAATCGACTTAACTATCTCGATAAATCGACTTAACAATCTCGATAAATCGACTTAAAAATATCGATAAATCGACTTAGTATCTCAATAAATCGACTTAACTATCTCGATAAATCGACTTAGTGTCCGCTCTATATGCGGGAAGTCGCGGGTTCGATCCCCGGCCGCGACAAACTAAAGTTGTAAAAATAAGTAGTTTCAGCTCCCCAGCTACACTCAGTTTTACTGGGTTAGGGAAAAACTGACTTAACTTGTGTCAGGATAACACTAGCAGGATTGTAGTTAGGCTGTGGCTTTTTTATCCGTGTACTGGCAACTTAAAGACGACATCACTGCACTCCAGTTACTCACACATCATCTATCAACGCAACCACAAAAGTAGACTATCAAAAATGTTCACGTCGTAAAATGACTGAAATACTGTCGAAACGACGTAAAATCCAACAACTAATCGATCAATCAACCAATCATAACACCCGTGAAACAAATCCGTTTTCTATATTCATGAGAGTTCAAATTACACATCCGACGAATTCTATTACATGAATACTAAGTTAACATGTACAGTTACTGGTGTGGTAAGCCCGTCACCACGCACTCCACGTCTAAATCACGTACAAAAGTTGTGAAAATCTGGTGGACGTGGTCGTAAGTGGTAATTTATGTTCAATTTTGGCTTGGCCGTGCTTTGTACGGGGTATTGCCGTCGGTGGCTGTTCCACTGCTCAAGCACTGCCTAAGCACGGCTTACCATGTTTCAGCTACGTGTGAGGCTAAAAATAGGTTCGCACGTGTTCGAACGCGGGAAAAAAGCGACAAGTTACCACGACTGACCGCGGCCTCATCGCGTCTGTAGCACTGCCGATCACGCGTTGAGCGCGGACGTAATACGGGCACTCCACTGCTATAGCACTGCCCAATCACGGGTAACCGCGGCTCGGCGTCGTCGGAAGCGCAGCTTGCCGCGCATTTAAAAGTTTAACTTAGTTTTCAATCTAGTAAAGTCAAACTGGCAAGCGCATTTTACATTTCAATTCATTACATAATACAATATGTAATTATCAATCGTCATTATCACATCAACATTTAAATATCAGTGCTGCCAGCTTCCTAACTAACATGATCAGTAAGCATAGCTAATGGGGGAGAGCATGCCATCCTGCCACATCACCCTTCTAGCTGGGAGTTGCACTACTGCATGATGAGGTTCCTCTGGGCCTTGTCTAGCCTGACATCTCTGTTGGATTCTGGTACTCTATCAGATCTCGTTTCATGTCTTCACGCCAAGCACCAAGCACCAGTCCTCCTCCATCTAGATGCCCGAAGTCCACAAGCCTGTTCTGCATCACCGGGTAAACGTGTTCTCATCAGGTGTGAAGGAGTACGCATGCGTTGACCAGCAGCCTGACAGTGTCAAGCTTTCATACATCATGGTAGTCAGGAGAACTTGAAATCTGTTGGCAATGATCCCGAACGAATTTCAACTACCCGTTTGGCCCACGACAGTCGATAGTTAAATATCCTTTGCTCCCTGGTCATGTCCATATTGGCATAGGGTTTCATCATGTAGGTCTGTCGTCCGAAGACATCTTCATCTACAAGGAATTAGGGTACATCCTGTGTGTCACCTGGCAGAGGATCTGGCTGTGAGAAGCCGGCGATGTCATTGTTCTGCATACAGACCTCCTTGACCTCCGCTTTTTAAATTATTGTAGATGCGGGTATCAGAGGAGGACCTCTTGCCGCTTACGTCTATCCACAGGAACTTGTAGTCCGAAGACACGACTGCTATGAGGATAAAACTCTAAAGAAACCTTTTAGTTGAAGTAGTCGGACCCAGTGTTGGCAGCAGCTTTACACGCAATATGTTTCCCCACGCACTACAAGACTTATGGCGTTGTGGGGAACCCTCCAGGCATATTGCATCTTACGGGTACTTGGAGCCAGAAGCAAGGTGCCTCAGGGCGATAGCAACCTTCAGGCCTTGTTCAAGGGTTGCTCTCCAGTTGGTGGTCTCCTTGGTAAGGGCTGGTGTCAGTCTCTGCACAATTTTGTCGTACATCGCAGGAGGCATCCTCATAAAGTTCTGAAAGGCTTTTGGATCTTCGTTACGCAGCTCGACCATGAATGGACGTAAGCCCCAGCTGAGGTCTCCTTCCAATCCAGTCACGTACATAGATGTTCCGTACCACACTTCTCCTCCTCCTTCTCCTTCTCTCAGCAAGGATATGTTGGACCTGTATCAATTAGTTCTGTTGGTGCTGGAGCATGAAGATGAGGACATCACGATGTTGAGGGTTCATGTTCACCCCTTGACATCTAGACTGCAAGTGCAGAGGTCTTAGAAAATTACGGTATTTATATGCCACAAATCAGAAGTCATACAGAAGTGATTAGGCATGATCAATCGTATTTAGAACTTGTTCCAGACGTCGTTTAACGGGCTTTAGTAGTGATATGTACGCGGAAAATCCATTTCTTAGTGATAAGCCGCTAAACACAAGCTATTTCCCGTGATACCAACGCGTATCACGCGTCCGATGACCGTGCTTTGCCCGTGACAGACCGCTAAACTTTCGCGTTTTACCGCGTCTCCCAAGTTTAAATCACTGCCGGAACACGGATTATCACGTGTGTTGCACGTCTTTACCATGTGTGCCGTCCGTGGTTGTCCGCGGAATAAAGTTTTGAACATTTCAAAACTTTTTGCCACGTCCGACGCCGTTCAGATGTTTCATCGCATCCTGTCTCGTCCTTAAAACTCGACATCAACGCGAACAACAACGTCTGCTTCACGGGAGACAATTTTTGACGGGTTATGGCAGTGATTAAGCCGCAAAGCGCCGTGTGACCGGGCCTTAATGTCGTGATAAACTTTGTCCGACGTGTGTCTTGCCTCATTTGTAAATTTTTCTTTGTGAGCGCTCTAGCACCCGCATTTTTGCACGGTATTTCACGCAACTTAGACAGGTTGGGTTCTGTAGGTGAAGAACTCTATCGATTTGAACGTGGGTTCCAATAATCATGTGCATAATTAATGAGGTTTGATAAATCTAATTGGACAGCTTTTTAGACCTCTAGCATCTGCATTAATGCACAGAATTTCACAAAACTTTGTAGGTAGGATAGGATAAGTTAAAGGAAGAACTCTCTCGATTTGCAGGCAGGTCCAATAATTATGCACATAATTTATGAGGTTTAAGGAATCTGATTGGACACAGCTTGTCTGCACTCTAACATCCACAATTATTCATGGATACGCATGGGTGATTTCAAGTTTTATATCTATGTAGGGTTTTCTACCCAATTTCACTCCAAATATATAGACTTCAGCTTGCTAATGCTCTTGCGTCTTAAGATCTTGAATAGCTTTCATGCACATACCTTTGATATATTTATGCAACAGTTAAATCAGTAATGCAATACTTACTTTTTTCAGAAGTTATTTCTTTGAGACAAGAATAAATAAGCTTCTCCCTACATAAGTGTAATTTGACTAAGGTACAATATTTATAACTACAGGTACCCAATTTTGCTTTAGTGTGTCCGTTACCTTTCTCAAATCTAAACTTTAGAGCTGTTTTTCTCGAACATTTTCACCACCTTAAATCCATTAGCGAACAAGAGCACTGCTGAAGCGGGATAATATACGCCCAAAGGTTAAATGGTTTGCTAGTATATTAAGGATATATCATGTTTTAGTAATTAAATGATGTTAAGAATTGCGTTAAAAGATTTCTCCAGGATACTGAAGTAGGTTGGAAAAAGTTTTAAATTGTACCAACATTAATTTTTGAAAGGACACACCGAGCTGAACAATCCGAAATAAATAAGTTTGTGGTCTGAGAAGTGGATTGATATGGCATGCATATGCTCGCATGCCAAATATGAATTCAACTGACAAATTGTTAGTAATGTTATTGTGCGGAAACAAATTTGTACACGGAAATTGCTTTTAAAGGGCATATAACTTTGCAAGAAAGTACTGGATTGTGGCCAAATTCGAACTTGACCTGTGATTCAATATAAGATACTTGTTTACCAAAAATGAATTCAATTGGTCAATTGTTACTAAGTTATGGCGCGAAACCAAATTTTTACATGAAATTTGCCTTTAAAAGTGACATAATTATACAAGAAATGAGTGGAATGTAGCCAATTTGAACTTGACCTGTATTTCAATATTATATACTTGCATACCAAATATGAATTCATTTGGTGTATAGTAACTCTAGTTACTGTGCGGAAACGAAATTGTCCGCGGACAGACAGACAGACAAACAGTGGTATTCAAATGTACTCCGGGCGCATGAAAATCAAAAAAGGATACATGCATATTTAATATACCGTACAAATAATTACTTATCACACTTCTTAATTGATTTCATAATTACGATTTATCGAGAGAGTTAAGTCGATTTATCGAGATACTAAGTCGATTTATCGAGATACTAAGTCGATTTATCGAATTGTAAGTCGATTTATCGATATTTTAAGTCGATTTATCGAGATTGTTAAGTCGATTTATCGAGATAGTTAAGTCGATTATCGAGATCTATGTCGATTTATCGAGATAAAAGTCGATTTATCGAGAAACTAAGTCGATTTATCGAGATAATAAGTCGATTTATCGAGATACTAAGTCGATTTATCGAGATAATAAGTCGATTTATCGACATAGTTAAGTCGATTTATCGAGATACTAAGTCGATTTATCGAGAAACTAAGTCGACATATCAAAATTAAAAAAAAATTGTCGTGGCCCTAATACGCTTCCGTAATATGCATGTCACGATCCTTTTTTGATTTTCATGCGCCCGGAGTACATTTGAATACACTGTTTGTCTGTCTGTCTGTCCGCGGACAATTTCGTTTCCGCACAGTAACTAGAGTTACTATACACCAAATGAATTCATATTTGGTATGCAAGTATATAATATTGAAATACAGGTCAAGTTCAATTGGCTACATTCCACTCATTTCTTGTATAAATATGTCACTTTTAAAGGCAAATTTCATGTAAAATTTAGTTTTCGCGCCATAACTTAGTAACAATTGACCAATTGAATTCATTTTTGGTTAACAAGTATCTTATATTGAATCACAGGTCAAGTTCGAATTTGGCCACAGTCCAGTACTTTCTTGCAAAGTTATATGCCCTTTAAAAGCAATTTCCGTGTACAAATTTGGTTTCCGCACAATAACATTACTAACAATTTGTCAGTTGAATTCATATTTGGCATGCAAGCATATGCTAATGCCATATCAATCCACTTCTCAGACCACAAACTTATTTATTTCGGATTGTTCAGCTCGGTGTGTCCTTTCAAAAATTAATGTTGATACAATTTAAAACTTTTGTTCAACCTACTTCAGTATCCTGGAGAAATCTTTTAACGCAATTCTTAACACCATTTAATTACTAAAACATAATATATCCTTAATATACTAGCAAACCCTTTAACCTTTGGGCGTATATTATCCCGCTTCAGCAGTGTTCTTGTTCGCTAATGGATTTAAGGTGGTGAAAATGTTCGAGAAAAACAGCTCTAAAGTTAAGATTTGAGAAAGGTAACGGACACACTAAAGCAAAATTGGGTACCTGTAGTTATATAAATATTGTACCTTAGTCAAATTACACTTATGTAGGGAGAAGCTTATTTATTCTTGTCTCAAAGAAATAACTTCTGAAAAAAGTAAGTATTGCATTGCTGATTTAACTGTTGCATAAATATATCAAAGGTATTTGCATGAAAGCTATTCAAGATCTTAAGACGCACGAGCATTAGCAAGCTGAAGTCTATATATTTGGAGTGAAATTGGGTAGAAAACCCTACATAGATATAAAACTTGAAATCACCCATGCGTATTCATGAATAATTGTGGATGTTAGAGTGCTGACAAGCTGTGTCCAATCAGATTCCTTAAACCTCATAAAGTATGTGCATAATTATTGGACCTGCCTGCAAATCGAGAGGGTTCTTCCTTTAACTTATCCTATCCTACCTACAAAGTTTTGTAAAATTCTGTGCATTAATGCAGATGCTAGAGGTCTAAAAAGCTATGTCCAATTAAATTTATCAAACCTCATTAATTATGCACATGATTATTGGAACCCACCTTCACATCGATAGAGTTATTCACCTACAGACACCCAACCTGTCTAAGTTGCGTGAAATACCGTGCAAAAATGCGGGTGCTAGAGCGCTCACAAAGAAAAATTTACAAATGAGGCAAGACACACGTCGGACAGAAGTTTATCACGACATTAAGGCCCGGTCACACAGCGCTTTGCGGCTTAATAACTGCCATAACCCGTCAAAATTGGTCTCCCGTGAACCAGACGTTGTTGTTTGCGTTGATGTCGAGTTTTAAGACGAGACAGGATGCGATGAAACATCTATACGGCGTCGGACGTGGCAAAAAGTTTTGAAATGTTCAAAACTTTATTCCGCGGACAACCACGGACGGCACACGTGGTAAAGACGTGCAACACACGTGATAATCCGTGTTCCGGCAGTGATTTAAACTTGGGGAGACGCGGTAAAACGCGAAAGTTTAGCGGTCTGTCACGGGCAAAGCACGGTCATCGGACGCGTGATACGCGTTGGTATCACGGGAAATAGCTTGTGTTTAGCGGTTTATCACTAAGAAATGGATTTTCCCTGTACATATCACTACTAAAGCCCGTTGAACGACATCTGGAACAAGTTCTAAATACGATTGATCACTGCCTAATCACTTCTGTATGACTTCTGATTTGTGGCATATAAATACCGTAATTTTCTAAGACCTCTGCACTTGCAGTCTAGATGTCAAGGGGTGAGCATGAACCCTCAACATCGTGATGTCCTCATCTTCATGCTCCAGCACCAACAGAACTAATTGATACAGGTCCAACATATCCTTGCTGAGAGAAGGAGAAGGAGGAGGAGAAGTGTGGTACGGAACATCTATGTACGTGACTGGATTGGAAGGAGACCTCAGCTGGGACTTAACGTCCATTTCATGGTCGAGCTGCGTAACGAAGATCCAAAAGCCTTTCAGAACTTTATGAGGATGCCTCCTGCGATGTACGACGAAATTGTGCAGAGACTGACACCAGCTCTTTCCAAGGAGACCACCAACTGAAGAGCAACCCTTGAACAAGGCCTGAAGGTTGCTATCGCCCTGAGGCACCTTGCTTCTGGCTCCAAGTACCGTAAGATGCAATATGCCTGGAGGGTCCCCCACAACGCCATAAGTCTTGTAGTGCGTGGGGAAACATATTGCGTGTAAAGCTGCTGCCAACACTGGGTCCGACTACTTCAACTAAAAAGGTTTCTTTAGAGTTATCCTCATAGCAGTCGTGTCTTCGGACTACAAGTTCCTGTGGATAGACGTAAGCGGCAAGAGGTCCTCCTCTGATACCCGCATCTACAATAATTTAAAAAGCGAGGTCAAGGAGGGTCTGCAGAACAATGACATCGCCGGCTTCTCACAGCCAGATCCTCTGCCAGGTGACACACAGGATGTACCCTAATTCCTTGTAGATGAATGTCTTCGGACAGACCTACATGATGAAACCCTATGCCAATATGGACATGACCAGGGAGCAAAGGATATTTAACTATCGACTGTCGTGGGCCAAACGGGTAGTTGAAAATTCGTTCGGGATCATTGCCAACAGATTTCAAGTTCTCCTGACTACCATGATGTATGAAGCTGACACTGTCAGGCTGCTGGTCAACGCATGCGTACTCCTTCACAACCTGATGAGAACACGTTACCCGGTGATGCAGAACAGGCTTGTGGACTTCGGGCATCTAGATGGAGGACTGGTGCTTGGTGCTTGGCGTGAAGACATGAAACGAGATCTGATAGAGTACCAGAATCCAACAGAGATGTCAGGCTAGACAAGGCCCAGAGGAACCTCATCATGCAGTAGTGCAACTCCCAGCTAGAAGGGTGATGTGGCAGGATGGCATGCTCCTCCCCCATTAGCTATGCTTACTGATCATGTTAGTTAGGGAAGCTGGAGCACTGATATTTAAATGTTGATGTGATAATGACGATTGATAATTACATATTGTATTAATGTAATGAATTGAAATGTAAAATGCGCTTGCAGTTTGACTTTACTAGATTAAACTAAGTTAAACTTTTAAATGCGCGGCAAGCTGCGCTTCCGACGACGCCGAGCCGCGGTTACCCGTGATTGGCAGTGCTATAGCAGTGGAGTGCCCGTATTACGTCCGCGCTCAACGCGTGATCGGCAGTGCTACAGACGCGATGAGGCCGCGGTCAGTCGTGGTAACTTGTCGCTTTTTTCCCGCGTTCGAACACGTGCGAACCTATTTTTAGCCTCACACGTAGCTGAACATGGTAAGCCGTGCTTAGGCAGTGCTTGAGCAGTGGAACAGCCACCGACGGCAATACCCCGTACAAAGCACGGCCAAGCCAAAATTGAACAAAATTACCACTTACGACCACGTCCACCAGATTTTCACAACTTTTTGTACGTGATTTAGACGTGGAGTGCTGTGTGACGGGGCTTTACACACCAGTAACTGTACATGTTAACTTAGTATTCATGTAATAGAATTTCGTCGGATGTGTAATTTGAACTCTCTGAATATAGAAAACGGATTTGTTTCACGGTGTTATGATTGGTTGATTGATCGATTAGTTGTTGGATTTTACGTCGTTTCGACAGTATTTCAGTCATTTTACGACGTGAACATTTTTGATAGTCTACTTTCTCATTCTTTATTTTGTGTGTGTTGATAGAGTGTGTGTGAGTAACTGGAGTGCAGTGATGTCGTCTTTAAGTTGCCAGTACACGGATAAAAAAGCCACAGCCTAACTACAATCCTGCTAGTCTGTTATCCTGACACAAGTTAAGTCAGTTTTTCCCTAACCCGAAGTAAAAACTGAGTAGCTGGGGAGCTGAAACTACTTATTTTTACAACTTTAGTTTGTCGCGGCCGGGGATCGAACCCGCGACCTTCCCGCATATAGAGCGGACACTAAGTCGATTTATCGAGATAGTTAAGTCGATTTATTGAGATACTAAGTCGATTATCGATATTTTTAAGTCGATTTATCGAGATTGTTAAGTCGATTTATCGAGATAGTTAAGTCGATTAATCGAGATTCCTATGTCGATTTATCGATAATAAGTCGATTTTCGAGAAACTAAGTCGATTTATCGAGATAATAAGTCGATTTATCGAGATACTAAGTCGATTATCCAGATAATAAGTCGATTTAATCGACATAGTTAAGTCGATTTATCGAGATAACTGTCGATTTATCGAGAAACTAAGTCGACATATCAAAATTAAAAAAAAATTGTCGTGGCCCTAATACGCTTCCGTAGTTCTGTAGTAATGACTTCATTATTTACTTTTGACAAATCGGAGACTCTCCAATGACGTCACAATGAGAAATCCGACTAAAAGTACACGTGTACTTTACCGCCAGTGACTGTGGTACATGATGTATCATGCGTTAGTTGCATTTTTGCGTCCCACACGCACACTGTTTTTCTGGTGCTATTTATGTGGTTAATTTTCCCTTTTGATTGTTTTTGGTATTTCAATACTACAAATACTTCAATCACGCTGATTATGCATCACCCATTTGATTAATCTTAAACAATCACGTTCTTGAATTTTTGCATCAAAGTTGATGTGACACAGGTATTTGAATGAGGTCTTTTTTTAAATATTCACAAAATTATCCCGAAACTAGTTGTGCTGTTTTTTTAGCTCACCTGACCGAAGGTCATGTGAGCTTATGGCATAGCGCAGCGTGTGTATGTGCGTGCGTGTGTGCGTGCGTGCGTGTGTGCATCGTTAACACCTATTTTCGACTTCTCCTCTGAAACTACAGGACAGTTTTTAATGAAACTTTGTCAGAAGTATATATGGGCTGGTGCAATTCAGATTTGTTCGTGGCGTTGCTATGGCTACCATAACTAGGTCAAGGTGACCTAGGGGTGCAAAAATCTTAAAAAATCTTCTTCTCCGAAAGTACTGATTGGAGAAAAAATCTGATGTGATATTTGGCTTCTCTAGGGTCTTAAGCCTATAGTTTGTTCATTTTGTGAAATTCGGATAAAAAATAGGTTACGCGTTTTTGCGTTTAATTTTGAAAAAATCGTAAAATAGCTTCAAATTGTTATAACTTGACTATTTGACCAGATAATGCCATGGAGTTTTCAGTTTTGACATCTTCTTGTTAGTATCTTCAAAATGAGGTCAAGGTCGATTGTGAAGGTCGTGACCTAATTTTTTGTACCTCTGATTATAATTATTATCTCGAAAACTATAAACTTTTTGTATAGGCATGTATATTAGAATGTTGTAGGTATCGATACAATGATCATTTTGATGTATAGAAAAAGGTCATGGGTTCAAAGGTCAAGGTCACAGATGCGAAACAATACCAAAATGGTTAATTATCTCAAAAACTATAAACTTTTTGTATAGGCATATATATTAGAATGTTGTAGGTATTGATACAACGATCATTTTGGTGTATAGAAAAAGGTCATGGGTTCAAAGGTCAAGGTCACAGATGTGAAACAATACTGAAATGGTTAATTATCTCGAAAACTATAAAATTTTTGTATAGGCATATATATTAGAATGTTGTAGGTATTGATACAACGATCATTTTGGTGTATAGAAAAAGGTCATGGGTTCAAAGGTCAAGGTCACAGATGTGAAACAATACTGAAATGGTTAATTATCTCGAAAACTATAAATTTTTTGTATAGGCATGTATATTAGAATGTTGTAGGTATTGATACAACAATCATTTTGATATATAGAAAAAGGTTATGGGTTCAAAGGTCAAGGTCACATATGCGAAACAATACGGAAATGTTTAATTATCTCGAAAACTATAAACTTTTTGTATAGGCATGTATATTAGAATGTTGTAGGTATTGATACAACAATCATTTTGATATATAGAAAAAGGTTATGGGTTCAAAGGTCAAGGTCACATATGCGAAACAATACGGAAATGTTTAATTATCTCGAAAACTATAAACATTTTGTATAGGCATGTATATTAGAATGTTGTAGGTATCGATACAACGATCATTTTGATGTATAGAAAAAGGTCATATGTTCAAATGTCAAGGTCACAGATGTGAAACAATACCGAAATGGTTTATTTCGAAAACTATAAACTTTTTGTATAGGCTTGTATATTAGAATGTTGTAGGTATTGATACAACGATCATTTTGATGTAAAGAAAAAGGTCATGGGTTCAAAGGTCAAGGTCACAGATTCAAAACAATACCGAAATGGTTAATTATCTCGAAAACTATAAACTTTTTGTATAGGCATGTATATTAGAATGTTGTAGGTATTGATACAATAGTTATCATGATGTAAAGAAAAAAGTCATTGGGGTTTAGTTTTTATGTGTTCTTTAAATTTATCAGCTAGCCATTAGTTATCAGGTGAGCGTATCAGGCCCATGGGCCTCTTGTTTTCAATTTTGACAACACTGATGTGGTGCGGTGTGAGGTTCTATATCTCCGTATAAACAAATATATCCGTTCATATATCTACATGATAGTCATTGGCATTTGGCGTCTATAATGTTCTCATGTTTTCATTTATGGATAAAAGTTTACAAGATTTACAGGAAGGGGTTTTCATCGAACAACCCTCCAAGTACAATAGAGAACATTTCGTTCAGGAATTAGATGAAACTCTTCTACATCTAAGAGATACATACATCAATACACTTCTTGAGATTTTTAAATCTTTCAGACGAGGCACTTATTTTCTATAGAAACATTTTACACAAACGTGCCCAGACTATCAAAGAGTATCCTAAAGGAAAACTTGCAGAAAATTGTAGAAAAACTACAAATAAATCTAAGGCAGCTCATAAGTATGCAACTGACTGTTATTCTTTACAAGCTTTCATCAGTGCTGACCCCCAATCACTTTTATTGAATAATTCACATTATGTATACAATGCACTTTATGGGAATAAAACTGATTACAGCGCACATTATCGAAACTAAATTATGAAAATTTTTAATTATCAATCGATAATTTTATTATGTTCTCTTAATGTGAGTTATGTACTCATAAAATGTGAATTTTGTAATAAAAGTGATTGGGGCTATCCATACTCAGATATAGACTCTGTATTCAGCAGAACAATACGATAGTCTTGGTTCTATCATTAATTCAATGACTGATTATAACGATGTCATGTGCTACTTTTGATTGTCATGTGCTACTTTTGAATTATATTATTTCATAAAAATTCCAAAGTAGCACATGACAACGACATAAATGCTGAGTTACATAGTATTGTTTATCTACCCGTCGAAATAATTAATATTTTGGAGACACAACGAAAGAAACACAACGAACAACAAAAAGAAATGTGTGAACGTATAGCAATAATAGAAAAACAAGTAGTTGTTGGCATTTCACAGGACTATGAATATCTTTGCATTTGCATCATCTAGGTTTGTTCAATTAACCGCATTCAAGAAATAAGTTTCCTCTCAGTTAAAATCAGTTGATGACTTTGACTATGCAATATACATCAACACAATTACGAAGTTAGAGAACAACATCATACATTTGTAAGTATAAATCTCTTAACTTAATAAAACTACCCAAGTGTTGTTAAAGAAAACCCCTGTGTCGTCCCACAAAGAAACAAGATAAAGAAACCCCTGTGTCGTTCCACAAGAAACAAACAAACAAACAACAACAACAAAAACGACGACGGGTAAAATATGGGTCCGTGTAACACTAAATTCTAAAAAGTTTTAAAACTTTGGATAGTTGAAATTTTAACTAAAACCCTAACATATCAAATATCAGAAAAGGTTTTAGTTTTTAGAATTTTAAATCTTTGAACCCCCCCCCCCCCCAAAAAAAAATCCAAAATCGTTTTGAGTTTTAGTTTTTTGACCAAAAAATCTAAAAAGTCGAATATCCAAAATCATTTTAGCTTTTTGAGTTTTAATTTTTTTTTTGATTTTTAGATTATTGACTCAAATTTTAAAATATTTAAAATAATTACCAAGCCTCCGAGTGATCGTGACGTGAAGAGGTAAACATGAACCACCGTTCGAAAAGTGTCACCCCCAGTTTCATATCTATTTATTATATATTGTTACATGTAACACTCACCTAAACCAGAGTTGGCAAAATGTGGCGTTCAATGGGGATCATTGTGGTGGACACATTATGAACAAAGTCCAACGCTAAATGAAGTCCAAGGACTGAGATTCCAGACCAGAAGTCCTTTTGGTATTGCATAGTAAAATTATTGCCAAAATTTAACTACTGTATTTGACTTCTCGTCTAGGGCCTCAATCTTTTGACTCCATAAGGCGTCGCCGATAATGAAGTACGGTCTTCATTAGGCGTTGCATTTTCGACGCCCAATGAAACCTGGACTTCATTGGGTGTTGTACTTCATTTGGAGTTGTTACAAAGCTCCACAAGAAGTAGAGCTATAGATACGTTGAAATTCATATACATATACCTTTGAAAAGTTCACTTTCTGTCTGTAAACTAGTACAGAGTTGGCACATTCAGACAGACTTTGAACTTGGGTATCTGCATATTGAAGACTATAGGAGTGTTTCATACCGTTAAGCAGTCAGTATTCACAAGTCTTTCTAGAACACTATAACTGTTACAACAAATTCATTTATAGTGTGTGATGTCTTGGCGAGCAACTAATTTGATATTAATTATATCGACTGAAACTCTACTAGTCATGAGTATAAAATGGATTTTTATTCTGAAACGAATTAATGAATTGAGGATTTTTTATGACATGTCTGGTTTTATTGGAGGTGCTTTTTTAGTCAATTATTACAACGTCTTCGATCAAAAAATGCCACTTGCAACTAGCCACGAGCGCAGCAGAGTTTACAGTATGTAAGATTTATCTCCCTTTGGACGTAATCGTGGAGTTGCTATCAGTATCGTCAATGTATTATCCTCTCTATAAAGGAATTATATTGACGAATATAAATAAATATAAATTAATTATCATTACTACTTATAAGCATTAGAATATTAATATGTATCGAGTTGCGTAAACTAAAATGCAAAACTAGAATGATTCTTATATCTTTTATTTTGCATACATTGTATTCAAAATTCAAATACGTGCACTCTCTCTCTATCTTATTACAACTATCCACGCTCTCTTTTTCTTCTTTCTCTCTTTTATTTTTTACTACAGTTCCCCTCTCTTTCTCCGACTTTTGATAATTACAACTTGATCTACCGTGCTATATGATATCCATTCATGAAGCCATCTTACAAGTATTGCTAAATTTCAGTCTACAATTCAGTTTTAAAAATATACATTGTATACCCGTAAAGTATATAAAGAATAAATGATTGATGTAAAAATAAAAGTATAAATAACAAAAATAACAAGAAGTGTGACTAAGATAAACAACGAAGTAAATATGTCTGCATGGCTAAGAAAAAACAACGTATAGGCAGACAATATTGACCTGTCCGTTTGACCTTTCATTAGGAATATTCATGTAGGAGTGTCCATCCAGTACATGGGTACGTTAGAATTCACACTTAATACATATACACTTTGTCAATGATTAGTGTTCACATTATTAGCACGCTATTACTTAAATTTACTCGTTCGCAATGAATATTTAAATCAAAGGTCAAGCGGACAGGTCAAGGTTGTTTACCTATACATGTATACTAGTAGTACAGACCTGTCGAAAGTTTAACAGCAAGTCAACAACATTGTCGAAGCTCGGTTACATAGAGATAGTTAGTAGCTGCCGAAAAGCTGCCCAGATATCGCTAAGGAGGGACAGAGATGAGCTGACCACTCGGCACCAGTTGTCGAAGCTCGGTTACATAGAGATAGTTAGTAGCTGCCGAAAAGCTGCCCAGATATCGCTAAGGAGGGACAGAGATGAGCTGACCACTCGGCACCAGTTGTCGAAGCTCGGTTACATAGAGATAGTTAGTAGCTGCCGAAAAGCTGCCCAGATATCGCTAAGGAGGGACAGAGATGAGCTGACCACTCGGCACCAGTTACATAGAGATAGTTAGTAGCTGCCGAAAAGCTGCCCAGATATCGCTAAGGAGGGACAGAGATGAGCTGACCACTCGGCACCAGTTACATAGAGATAGTTAGTAGCTGCCGAAAAGCTGCCCAGATATCGCTAAGGAGGGACAGAGATGAGCTGTCCACTCGGCACCAGTTACATAGAGATAGTTAGTAGCTGCCGAAAAGCTGCCCAGATATCGCTAAGGAGGGACAGAGATGAGCTGACCACTCGGCACCAGTTACATAGAGATAGTTAGTAGCTGCCGAAAAGCTGCCCAGATATCGCTAAGGAGGGACAGAGATGAGCTGTCCACTCGGCACCAGTTACATAGAGATAGTTAGTAGCTGCCGAAAAGCTGCCCAGATATCGCTAAGGAGGGACAGAGATGAGCTGTCCACTCGGCACCAGTTACATAGAGATAGTTAGTAGCTGCCGAAAAGCTGCCCAGATATCGCTAAGGAGGGACAGAGATGAGCTGACCACTCGGCACCAGTTACATAGAGATAGTTAGTAGCTGCCGAAAAGCTGCCCAGATATCGCTAAGGAGGGACAGAGATGAGCTGACCACTCGGCACCAATTGTCGAAGCTCGGTTACATAGAGATAGTTAGTAGCTGCCGAAAAGCTGCCCAGATATCGCTAAGGAGGGACAGAGATGAGCTGACCACTCGGCACCAGTTACATAGAGATAGTTAGTAGCTGCCGAAAAGCTGCCCAGATATCGCTAAGGAGGGACAGAGATGAGCTGACCACTCGGCACCAGTTACATAGAGATAGTTAGTAGCTGCCGAAAAGCTGCCCAGATATCGCTAAGGAGGGACAGAGATGAGCTGTCCACTCGGCACCAGTTACATAGAGATAGTTAGTAGCTGCCGAAAAGCTGCCCAGATATCGCTAAGGAGGGACAGAGATGAGCTGACCACTCGGCACCAGTTACATAGAGATAGTTAGTAGCTGCCGAAAAGCTGCCCAGATATCGCTAAGGAGGGACAGAGATGAGCTGACCACTCGGCACCAGTTGTCGAAGCTCGGTTACATAGAGATAGTTAGTAGCTGCCGAAAAGCTGCCCAGATATCGCTAAGGAGGGACAGAGATGAGCCGACGTATTGTCACTAAGTCATTTGCTTAGTGTTAAACTTCCGAAAGTTATGTACTGTAGACCACAACATGTAGTGACGAGATACATAGTCTATGTACGTCCTGCAAGAACCATAACTCTTACAATGTCACGTTTTAAATCACGTAGTAGTAATGACGCCCGTTTAAGATTTTCACATTTAAAGAGTACCATCGCTGTAGTGCTCCTGTCCTCAATCTCTACCCTGTGTCTGTACACACTATCCGGAAGTGTGGTTCCGTGAAGCATACCCCTCATTTTACACAACAAAGGTAATGTTAGATTCTGACATGCTGTATCTCCATCATGGAAGTCAATAACTGATAAACGAAGTGAAATATTAGATACACTTCTGTAGTAGTTTAACATCACATCGGCCTAAAACATTATAAAAATAAATAAATAAAAACAGATACATTTCTGTAGTAGTTGAGCTACACATCAGCCTAAAACATTATAAAATAAATAAATAATTAAAAACAAAGATTAAATAAATAAATAAAGGCGTATTTTTCGTCTTGTAAACAATCAATGATTTAAAGATTAACAAAGGAGGAATTCAATAACTTAAACAAAAAACTTAAATGAAAACATAGCACAAATACAGTACAGACCTGTCGAAAGTTTAACTTTAATCTAATGAATTGGTGTCGGTAGCTCACCTCGTTACCTATTCAACAGACCTATCTGTCTTTCAGCAGCTTTTTTTGTCATAGTCTATCCCTGTCTCAGAAATTTGGCTTCGACTCTTTTGCGCTAGCTTAGTCTTCAACTTTCGACAGGTGTGTACTGTACGTGTTAAATTTTAACTGTTATTATATCATGTTGGTCTGAGAAAATGCTGATAATGAAGAACAATCGGATACTAAGTACAGTCAAATCTGCCTTAAAGGTCGACCACTTGCCTTTAAAGACCAGTACAATTATATCCTGGTTGCTTTTTATTCATGTTGTGTGAACCTGTATATAAAGGGCACCTGGTCATAAAGGCCACATGTTTCTGGTTCCCCTATGCGGGCTTTAAAGACAGGTTTGACTGCATTGTACTTCAAGCTTACAATCTCAGCCGTGTACGTATAGTAAGTTTCTGTGTACACATATTTATATGGAAAAATAAACGGTTAATAACGACGGTAGAATAAAAATATTATATGTTCTATCGTTATTAACTGTGTATAATTTTATTATGAACATCAACTCAGGAAGAGGTAATGAAAGTCCAAAAGTAACACCACAAAGAACAACAGAGGGGAACCTGGAGAAACGCAACATAGTAGCCTACCAAGTGAATGACGGACTTCCGGTAACACATAGGTCGTCTGTCGCTTCACGAAGAGCATTTTTCCGGTTACACAGAACAAGTTGTAAAAACTTTAAAAACATGGGAATTAACACAGAATGATACAGAATATGGTAAAATATATGGAATTTTATATGCACTTACAATGTTGTTGGACGGTGGCGCCGGAAAATTGTGATGAGACACAGAACATAGTTCCCCTAGAGCACTCGGTGCTTCAAATTCCTGTCAAAAACAACAAACTAAATGTTAGTAAAATCAATGATAAAATTGTCCAAAATATACTTTTATCATATTTTGTTTTAGAACAATGGATTTCGTCTAAAGGTCACCGGTTACCAAAAATGTTTAGTTCTATTAGTGTCATTTTCCGAAAGGTTCAACAAAATAAAAGTGGATTTTAGCACAAAAAAAAAAAAAAACCCAAAACCACCCACGTGTAATTCAGGTGTATATATGTGTTTATAATGCCAGACTCGTCAATAGTGACAACCCACAGGAATACAAAATTAATAAATTTGGTAACCGGCTACTATTCCAAATAAGACTTGGATCATTATGTTTGTGTATGACTTTGGTTTTTGGATTGTAGTTTAGACTTGGATCATTATGTTTGTGTATGACTTTGGTTTTTGGATTGTAGTTTAGACTTTGATCATTATGTTTGTGTATGACTTTGCTTTTTGGATTGTAGTTTAGACTTGGATTACTATGTTTGTGTTTAATACTTACAAGTTGCTCTGACAAATGTTCCAATCCAGTAATGGTGTCGTTTATAAGTCGAAGCAGACTACCCCAGTTACATAGATTTATAAGACTCCTTGTCCTCTGTTGTGTGTACACACATGGGTTACATGTGTTTATTGTGAAAACATAATTCTGGAATGATGTCCGTGGTTCCAAGTTAAAAAATGAGCCATAATTTGACTGACAGGCGGTACAGCCGTGTAACATGAACAATCCAACAATTAATATGTAGAATAAATAAACTGAAATATAACAATAACAAAGTACCTATAATAAAAGGTTGTCGTGGAAGGAAGTTGAGTAATGGTGTTAAACGTCCCTGTCAAGAATAGTCCACTTATATCGAGACGTCGCCAGCTATAGGCGAAGGTGCAGAAATTTTGCCTATGCATTGCGCTGATGGCATTATACAGCAGGGTTCTTTATAGTGCCAAGCCCATCATGACACGGGACATCGTTAATTTTAAGTTCGCATCCGAAAGAATCGTGACTTTCATTTCGTAATGCCGTGTGCTTGGCGAAAAAAAACAGTCACTACCCACTTTCAAGTCTCCCATTTACGGAGCGAGCGGCGCTCTACCAACTGAGCTACCATAGTGTTTCTTCTCATGGAAGGAACCTGGTGACTTGGTGGATTAAACCAAGTCAATGAGTGGATCAAATCTGGCGACTGAGTGAGATCATTATTTTTTACTCTGGGCATAGCTATAGAGATATCACCAGAGGCTGTCATTATCACTCGATAGCTATAGAGATATCACCAGAGGCTGTCATTATCACTTGCCAGTAGTGTTATAAGATGCATCTTATAAGTCTACTCTCATCCGTTACTCAAACATAGTGGAAAAAGAAGGAATAAACAGAGAACATTTTATTAGGTAAAGGGGAGAATTATATAATGCTAACATGAAATAACCAATGTTCTAATCAAAATCAATGTAGTCTTGACTAATCCACTAAAGACTATAGGACCCGGTTGTCCGAAGTCTGTTAACTTAACCAGTTGGTCAGCCAAAATTTGTACCTTCGACAACATTCTGAAATTTCTGTTCAAAACTTAATGTACATAATCGTTATTATCAAATTGTAGCAGTGAAGATCTTTGTATTGTTGTAGAAAATATTTTAAATTTCACTAATATTTTGAATTTTCACAAAACTATTTCTGCGGGATGTGCTGCATGCCTAACAAAAAGTTGTCTCAACATAACAGTAAGTGGTGAGACCAAGATCAGATGCCCCTGTTCAAGCATTACTGCACTACATAAATCAATATAATATTAACCTGTATTAAGTCTCATCCTTTCAGAATTTGATTTTTCTTCTTGATTTCAATGTTCGGTCGATTAATGCAAACATATTTTAAAATAATTTTATATATACCTTTTTGAAAAAAAATCAAAATTTTCAACTTAGATATTGAAAATTTTGAAGATTTTTATGTGTATGTGTGTTTGTAAAAGATGGGATACTGCGTAATGAAGTTTTCAAGTTTAAAACAAATGATTTGGCACTTAATGTCATTCCTTTTCTCTATTTCCTTATAAGAATTTTTTTATAAATATGTCCGGCATGAACAAAGCTTTATGACTACGACACCAAACCAAGAACAGTGATAGATCAGTATCTATCTTGGCAAGAACTATTTTTTCACAGCTGCCCGGCGCACCTGTTCAACTGTTTTAAACTTATTGATTTATAGATAATATTTTTTATTGTTTTAACAAAAAGATATTAAACATACAGAAATTCTTCTCTTAACAAACACAATGGTTGTGCTAATAATAGTAGACTTCTATTGTTGTTGTTTTCGTAATTTTATATTAGTATACTAGTATAGAGTTATAGTATAGTATTAGTACTGAAATAAATATTACACGGTTTAACTAGTCTAAAGCAAAAATCATCGTCTTGGTTTTTCTTTTGTAATAGTGACCATTCATGAAGTTTCATTTGCAATAAAAAAAAATTTAAAAAAATCAATGTATAGATATGTTGTTATTAGTATCGTTTAATAATTCAGCATCGGAAACTGGGTCTGACATTTTGTTGTTGTTTTTCTTTCGATATATATTTTTCTGTGGATTTTCCATTGTAGTTGTGATCAAGCTTTTTTTGGCAATCGTGGTTAATACGCACATAAGATATTGGATTTTCTATATGTAGAGTTGTGTCTAGATGTTAAAAATATATATTTCATTAGTTGTCTGAAAAGGACCTTTGTTACCATTATCAGTTCTGCCTGGAACGAAAAGTAATCGTACCACCAAGGAGGTAACATGCAAAGAACAAATGTAAATGTCTGACTGTATTATGGTCAAATTTGGCTCTCATTTCAAATAAGCATCCCCCGTGTCTCTCGGAGAAACCAAAGCACTTATAACTTAATAATATATGTATGGAACGCCATTATTACTTATATTCGACAATTCACATTAACCGCCGATAATGTACTTTATGCCGGGGAATAAAAGTTTACTTCGGCGCCCATTAACCGGAAATTTTAATTAACATGTGTTAATTGTATTATCGGCCGATAATGTGGATTATTGAAAAAATTGATTACGGCGTAGACATAGACAAGTACCAACGTTTTCTCATGTGATCATTTCATGTGTGCGGTTGTTGTGGAGAGACACGTGTATATATGTATATAAAATATTTACGTATATGGAGCGTTGTACATATTACATAGAACGTGGATACAGTCGAACCTGCCATAAAGACCACCTTTATATAAGGATCACCTGCATCAAAAGACCAGTAAAATTTTATTCCAATTACTTTGGCCAGCTTGCAATAAAGGCCACTTTTATTGTTTTCCCTGGGATGACCTTTATATACAGGGTTGACTGTATATTAAAATAGCCAGTTGAAAATTTTGGAGTAAAAAAAGTCCCTTGTGTGAAAGGAATTTAGATGATATGGGTTTTGGTTAAAGCCGTAAAAACGTGTACTTGATATAGAGAAAAACAACCACGAACACGACACTATTATAAAGGAAGTTAACCATTTTGTTAGTCGAAACTGACCCAAAGTATGACACTCGGTAAGGAAGCTATGTACTCAAGACAAATCAATAATATACTGTGACACCAATAAAGGTTAATTAAGAACAAACGTTAGAGACATGTCAAATCAGATGCTTGACATAGAGATACCGTAGTGATTGCGTTTAAAAGTGTGGTATCTAGTTTATTCCCGTTGCTATTGTATAATTCTTATTCATCATTGACAACCTGTATTAGTATGATCTGACAATATATATTTGCGATTTGCATGGTAAACTTAGGCTGTTTACTTTTCTAAATGTGTGTGTTTACGGGTCATTAATTCATTGGGGGTAGTTCAATAAGGTTCTCAGTGTCCAGGTTCACTATGGGTCTTGTTTTTGTTATGATTAAAAGCTGCAAACAAAGTTGGGATATTGGTTTTGTCGCGTAATTTCTTCTTCACCTTCCAAGGTGTTTTTTTACGAAATGGCGTGTCCGGTTCATAGGAGTAATAAGGTCCCATGGCGTCTTTTGCTTTTTATGTTTTCAAAATGTGCAACAAGAGCTACTATCTTATACAAACAGCTATTTCTCCCTTAATAATTGACAGATAATGTTGAAACTGGGTAAGCACATAATAAAACAATTCAAATGGTATTGGGCTTCACATGATATGTAGCATCAAATAAACAAGAACCATATTGCTTGAGTGTGACGAACAGAACAAAAGGCAAGTTTAGTTGTGCCTTTAACAACGTATAACTTTGTTATCATTTTATTAATGTAATGGGATGTCATCAGGTATGTGAGCTTGTACAATTTTCTTCTCTTTAATTCACGTGTGTTTAATTTATGAATACAACAGTAGTATTGAACATCATAAAAACATAAAATTATCAATACAAAATCCAAAACAAACATACAATCCATGTCCAAAGCAAAATAAAAACAAACATACCAATCCATGTCTAAAGCAAAATAAAAACAAACATACCAATCCATGTCCAAACCACATCCAAAAGCAAAGTAAAAACAAACATGCCAATCCATGTCCAAACCACATCCCAAAGCAAAGTAAAAACAAACATACCAATCCATGTCCAAACCACCTCCAAAAGCAAAGTAAAAACAAACATGCCAATCCATGTCCAAACCACATCCCAAAGCAAAGTAAAAATAAACATATCAATCCATGTCCCCTCACAATCCCAAAGCAAAGTAAAAACAAACATACCAATCCATGTCCAAACCACATTTCCAAAACAAAGTAAAAATAAACATATCAATCCATGTCCCCTCACAATCCCAAAGCAAAGTAAAAACAAACATACCAAACCATGTCCAAACCACAATCCCAAAACAAAGTAAAAATTGTGAAAACTGCCAAATTACGTTCAACACGTGAACTTTCACCAGAGAAGTGAGGCCGGGTGCACCGGAAGGGCAAGTACCTGTCATTTAGCTAGCTAGTTGGGAATGAAAAAGAACAAGGAACAAAGGGACGTCAAATATATCCAGGTACATTTGGGATACAGAGACATTATACTTATCAACAATATTGTGATGGCATATCCTTGTGTCATAAGGAATAAGGATATTGCAAGTAAAAAAAAAATTCTTTCTTCCTTTTGGGGACTCCGTAGTGGCATCATATGTTGCACGTGATTTCGCTGCGTATTCATGGTTGATTCGACCATTACTAGGTACATGTTTTTCAGGTACAATTTAATTTCAGTATTCCATTTACAATATTTTATACGCCCACATTAGATTGACTTCTTAGCTGTGCAATGAATGACATTTTTCATTTCATGATGACAACTTAAGGCAACAAAGCGAAAATGGTTTAGTAAAAATGACCATCGCTCCGATGAATCCGGAAATAGCAAGGTTCGGAATCCTTTTTAATTACATTGTTAAGTAATTTATTATTTTTGCATGAAACATCTTATCCAGTGTTTCTATTGGTTGTTCATCAACTGCTAAGGTAACAAATGACATTCTACATGCGTCTATAATAGGCTTATCCGTCATATTATACATTACTGAAAATTTTATTTAGAAAAATTAAAAAATTTATAATATGACATACCATCTCAATGTTTTGAATTTTATCTCAGTAATAATGAAAGTATGACAAATACTAATCACTGTCAGAATGCCAATTAATTTGACTTAAAATCATCTGATCATCGTCGAAACTTATTTGTGTTTGAGGCAAGAAGATTCAATACTTTTTTAAAGTCTGAATAGCGGAAGTTTCTTAATAACATCTAAACGTAAAAAGGGACAAAGGTATGTGAAAAACAATACATCCGGAAACTACATACAAAATCTAATCATGATTGCGAACTATATGACCATAAATCATTGTTGACACAAACACTTAATTGTACTCATTGTTTTGTTCATTATGTACATCTATACAATACAGGCCCGTCAGAAGTTGAACACTGAGCTAAGACATTAGTGCTGAATTGGTAACTCATCTCGGACCCTGGTTATCCAAATCTCGATAGCTGCTCTCTCTCTCTCTCTCTCTCTCTCTCTCTCTCTCTCTCTCTCTCTCTCTCTCAGTAGCGTTTTGGTCTAAGACTATCTGTATCCCGCCCACTCGACAACCGAGCTTTGACTCTTTCTAGTTAGCTCAGTGTTAAACTTTAGACAGGTCTGTATACTGTATACAATATCATCTAGGTTTTAATTTGTTAATGGTATTCTGACCTGGCAAGCCAGCATCTCAGATAGTTTTACACAATCACATTGTGTTGCATGTGATGTGCACTTAAATATTTCAAATTCATTTCCATCTTATCAAAGTGATCAAAGAGGGCTAAAATTAAATGAAATTAAATATTTTATGTTTGATGAAAATCACTATAGTTACTACATTATATATATATATATATATATATGTATATAATTCCAAACTTAAATAATGTAAATCATGATTGGACAACGAGTTTAAACAATAATGGTAATTAATACTACTACTACTAATAATAATAAACAATGGCAGTAATCGAAAAAAATTAAAATGGTTACTATAAAATAAAACACAGAAAGTAACCTATCTTAGACGTTCGGAAATTTTTATAAAAATGAGTAAACTGTCATATTATTATTTTTGAATATTTCATTCAGAAACTCAAAAATTTATAATAAGACAAAACTGCAAAAGGGATCAAACTAGCGATTCCCAAACGTTTAAATGACACTAGTAGTACGTAACTTGCTTAGGGTAGAGCATTATTTTGGAACGCACTTGGAACAATTGGTTCTCGGAAAAATCCCGAAGAGCTATTTCTTAGCTAGAAGTACTTATACCCTTGTACCTATGACTTCTAGAGGAATAGAACAGTGACACCCATGTAAATATATTGTGATGAGATGCTGTCACATACAAAATTAGCAAATGAGTTTAATTGCTTTTCCTGATCCGTATTTTTTTCATTTATCACAAACTACCACCATCGATGTGCGGTTAATAAAAAATATGTCATCAACATGGATAAAAATTACCAATCTTGACATTTGACACCCAAACCCGGATGATCTCCTATTATTAATGGTATATAGTGGTTAATTAATGTCCCGACTTTTTGTCTTTTGTGTATTATGAATATATTGTGTTTCAGACAGTCATTGACCCCGATGACGAACTTTGTACAGGTAGTCTGAATTACTGTCTCGTTAATCATTCTGAAGCGCCTGATTCTGTACTTCCGGAACAAACCACGTAGGTCACAGAATAGCCGAAGTAATCAACTAGAGCCCTTCTAGCCTTAAACATGTAATTTTAACACTGTTTATAATCAAGAGTTGATATAGATTCTGTCATATACCATTTTTTGAATTTAATCATAAAATACATTCAAAATGATTTTTTGAATGTATTTTATGATTAAATTAAAAAAATGGTATATGACAATTCGAAAATGTTGTACATGAGCAAAGTATTATCTGCCCCAAAACTTAACAAAATGAAACAATGTACAAGAAAACAAGATTAAATGGATGACGACGTTTATTTATCAAAATATCTATTATTTAAAATATCTTTAAATAATAAATACTAGTTTCATATAAAGTATTACATTTAGAGGTACAGGTAGCAAGTACGATTCTTGATTCCGAGTATTTATAGAAACAAGCCAATACAATGAATTATAATCAACATCTTGCTTGCGTGTCGTTTTGAAGCTGAGCACAAAACAATTAACATACATTTGAAGTACAGGCTATACTGGATTTTGCTTAAAACCATTGGAAGCAACAATACTAGTAATGAAAGGGGTCATATTTTCAACATAAACACACATCGCACATTTACATATGATACCATTTTTTTTTTAAATCTAATCAAAATTGGTATATGACAATAGACAATATGCTATTTTTGAATGTATTTTATGATTAAATAAAAAAGGTATATGACAGTTAAAACAAGTCTATGCAGCTTTTATTCCTTGGACGAATGTTATTAGTACATACCAAAGTCAGTATAACATACAGGCATATATACAAAGTTATTTTTTAGAAGTCATGCATATACACATTGAAAGGTTTTTGAACAGCCATAAATAAAAAGTCAAATGATGGTAATGTTTTAAAAATCACTAAACAATACATTTATGTACATATATAATTATATAACTTTCTGCAAACGAATTCATGATATGTGACCGAGTAAATACTGTAAGGTACGGACGGGAGGGTGATAGTGACAACAATTACTTCAAACATAATTAACGATAAACTAATACTAGTTAAATCATTTTGGTCTTTCCTTTCCAATTCTACCCAAAAGCACTATGTCTATATACTTTAATTCTTTAAAAGGATTTCATATACAAAAACACAGAATATAGAACTTCGGTTCAGCTAGTCAATACAGGAAAGTTTCTCCAAACTCATTTTGTTCTACCACTTTGCTTGTCAGTCCTACAAAACATCCTGGATCATAAATAACTGAAGACCGCTTAGTGTATCTGACAATGTCAACATTTAAGTGTTTGTGGGTCCGACAGTTGATATCCAGGTCCGTGCTTATTTCTTGCAACAACTTTGTATCTGAAACAATTGTTTTAAATGTGTTCTAAACCGTTTACTGAGGCTACAATAAACAACAGTGTTAGATATAGATGTTAGAACGATTAAGTAGTTCATGATCGTCACAGCTTTAGCCAAGTTTTCCATCGGAGCTCCGTAAGGTGGCGCTACAATACTGGTGTACGTCACCTGAAACAAATACCCAACAGCTATTGGTGTTTCAACGATTAAAAACGCAGCAACGATCCAGACAATGATTACGTTCATCATAAAGGCGTTTGCATTTTTGTCTTTCCTGTCAGAGGTTTCTTTTCGCCATTTTTCTGCGTTTCTTAGTTTCAATACTAATAGGATATCCAGAATCACCAGTATAAAACATGGCGCAAGATGAACAAAAACGCCATTTATAATGTTATAAGCATTCAATATCAATTCCCTTTGCTCAAAGAAGTCAACCCTTGTAAATACCAAACAGCCTTCAACCTTCTTATTGGCTGTTAAAGCCGAACTTACAATAACTGGCATGTAGTCGTGGAGAGCAAACGCTATTGCATGAACCATGAATGCAAGGAGGTACGCCATGAAAATCCAAATGGCCGAAAACTTCATATTGCAGAATAGTTTTGCCTTCAAAGGAAACGAAACGACAATGTATCTTTGTACAGCCAGTCCAACAGTTAACCACACGGACACCGTATGGAATGTTCGGGGGATCTTTTTGCAGAGTAAATCGTACAGCATACACATATTAAAGGTAGTGAACTCTTTCGCATTTCCCAAGGAGTAGAAATAAAAGAAAAGAGGTGTTGGCGTGACACATGTCAAAATATCAGTAATGGCAATTGCGCTGATCAGAACATTGGCAGGGTTGAAAAACTTTCCTTTGAAAAATACCAACAACATAAGAGAGTTGATGACAAGAACGATAACTGCTGCTGGAAAGAATAAATAACCGTATATAACCTTCTCTAAAGGATAAAAGTGGGTTGAACTTAGCTTAACCGCATAGCTGTCATAGCTGTAGTCGACGAAAGAGTAGTCTATAACATCTTGTGACGTGTTCTGTGACGAATTGTTCCAGTCAAGAAAATCCTGCGATGTGTTCCATGATGAAGCGTTCCAATCCGAAATGTCTGGCGCAGTATTCAAACCAATACTTCCATTGATTGTGGGGAAAATTAAATTGACGAATTCTTGCGACATGTTCCGTGGAATTGTACTATCATTAAAGTGTGACGTATTCCTTGCAGACGTGTTCCAATCAGAAAACAATTGTGTCATGTTCCTAGAAGCTGTATTTGAAGAGTTAGATAAACTGTTACTCTCAAAACTAACCGATCAACCACCAGTTAATAATTCAGAATCGTTTCTTGATATAATGTTCATATTCCTTGTAAAATTCCGCCCCACTCTGATGATGGTATCAATATTTCTGATCCTGGTTTGAATCCTAATACAAACAAACTCTCCACTAGTACTTATGTTGACGATGTAGGAATAAGTGGTTAATTTTCTCCTCAGTTTTGTGTATTTATATTCTCTCCCCAGTTTTGTGTATTTATATGATAAGTATTGTTTTATTTATCAGGTGATGACTATTTATTGTATCTATATAGACATAGGGGGTTAATTAATCATAGTTGTCAGCTACTAGACAGTTACATGTCCCATAGAGTCATACCTTATCCTGAGTGGTCAATTTAATAGTTCGCTTAGGAGAAGATTCAATTAATTAGTATACCTCAACCCTTCTACCAATGAAATACATTACAGGTCTGTTGAAAGTTTAACATTGAGCTGACAAATTAGTATCGAGTGAGTGAGTGAGTAATGGTGTTTAACGCCCCAGTCAAGAATACAATGTATTTCACTTATATCGAGACGTCGCCAGCTATAGGCGAAGGTGCAGAAATTTTGTCTGTGCGTTGAACTGTATCGAATCTAGACTCCTAGTTAGTTACAGTATAGGCATGTCGAAAGTTTAACACTTTACTAACGAACTAGTCTCGAATCACCAACTCAGTATTTTGAACCCTTGTTAGCTATATATATCGTCATCTGCTATCTATCTTGTGGCAGCTTTTCTGCCATTATCTATCTTTATCTCGGCCACTAAACAGCCGAGCCACGACTCCTTTTTTTTATAAAAATTCAAAAGCAGCACATGACAGCACGATGTTAAACATTCGACATTTCTGTACTGTATATCTCGTTGGTTTTTCGTTATATATATATATCAAGGCCTCAAAAAGTTTTATGGCCGTCATCACAGTATTGTTGATAAGTTTGATGTCTCTGTGTCCAGGATTGCCCTTGGATATATTTGACGTCTCATAGTTCCATGTTCCTTTCACACAATTTTGATTACACACGTGGTGGGTATAGCTAGCTAAACAGGAGGTGCTTACCCTTCCGGAGCACCCGGCCTCACTTCTCCTAACTTGTCAGTTCCAAAGTTTTTACTTTGCTTCTGGATTATTATTTGGACATGGATTAGTATGTTTGTTTTTGAATATATATCTGTCTATTTTATCGATCACTCGGCAGCTGAAATTCGACTCAATTTCGTTAGGTCAGTGTTAATCGTTCGACAGGTCTGTACTGTTTATGATGATACTAATATTTAAATCTCTAATTATTTGAATTTGATGTAACTAGCCTCTTGTGGTACTCATTGTAATTAATTTCCCCATAATTGTCTAATTTTGATATTGCAAATCATGAAACAGTTCCATAATAATTTTGTAAATTACTCTAGGGGTAAACCATGATCTTATTTTAAATAAATAAATAAATAAATAATCAACTGACTGACAAACTACATCTAAAATGTATTTCTAGAATTTTAATTGACGCTAAAAAAAAAACAAAAAAAAAACCAACCACAACGTTAAAAGCCTAGTCTCTTTCATTTCTTACACTCGAAAAAAATACGATATGAATATTGAAATATTACGATATATAGATCTCGTATCGAAAATCGTTTTGCTTGCAACTTTACTAGAAATATAACCACTGCGGCAGCTCAGTTGGTAGAGTGCTCGCTCTGTAAGTGGGAGGTCGTGGGTTCGAACCCCGATCGGATCTGACCCAAGACTTCAAAGTGGGTAGTGACTGTTCTTTCGCTAAGCACTCGGCATCACGAAATGAAAGTCATGGTTCTTTCGGATGGGAACTTAAAATAAACGAGGTCCCGTGTCATGATGGGCTTGGTACAATAAAGAACCCTGCTGTATAATGCCATCAGCGCAACGAACAGGCAAAATTTCTGCACCTTCGTCTATAGCTGGCGACGTCTCGATATAAGTGAAATATTCTTGACTGGGACGTTAAACGTCATTACTCAACTCAACTCTTTACTAGAAATAAATACCAACGATAATGGGGAATTCCAACAATTCTTTCTTCCCTGTGTATAAAATATACAATGATGAATGATATACAACAGGAATCCAGCTTACCTCAATTTAATTACGGAAGTACATCGGGGGCAGCAGTATGGAACGAGATGACTTTGATATAGACAACGGTGGGTCATCCGGGGACATTTAACTGCGGTTTGTTACTATGATAAATTAATCCTTACTGTTCAGAAGACAACAAAGAAGGAAGCAGGGGACATTTCTATACAGTATTGATTGAATAACAGTAACTAGTGATATTTATTAGTGTTTTTATCTTATCTATTTATTTTTTTTTGCTTCATTTTTCCAACATGGCTGATAGCTAAATCAAACGAAATACAGTCAAACCTGTCTATAAAGACCACCCGATAGAACCAGTTAAACCTGTCTATAAAGACCACCCGATAGAACCAGTTAAAGTGGCCTTTATGGGCAGTTGACCTTATATACAGTTCAAATAATATGAATAAAGAACAATTAGGATATCATTCTAATGGCCTTAATAAGCAGGTGGCCCTTTTATAGAAGTGGCCTTTAAGACAGGTTGGTCTTTATTAATTTTGTAGTGTTGGACAATTTGGATTAAGAATTTTTCAGGAGACATATCTCTCCAAAAATGAAGATTTTCCAGACGTCTTAACATTTATGTATGACTGATATAAATACTGGTATTTGCACTACAATGAATAAATATTCTATCCTGTAAGATATGTGTGGGTAGTGACTGTTCTTTCGCCAAGCACTCGGCATTACGAAATGAAAGTCACGGTTCTTTCGGATGGGAACTTAAAATAAACGAGGTCCCGTGTCACGGTGGGCTTGGCACGCTAAAGAACCCTGCTGTATAATGCCATAAGCGCAACGCACAGGCAAAATTTCTGCACCTTCGTCTATAGCTGGCGACGTCTCGATATAAGTGAAATATTCTTGACTTGGACGTTAAACACCATTACTCACTCACTCACTGTAAGATATGTATCTGATGTAGTATTTCATATAATATACCGGTATTAAAGAAAATTTTAATTCAAAACTGAATTTGATTTATGTTTCTAATGGTCAAAAGGGCAAGAATGTTGTGGTTTAAATAAATAAATAAATAAATAAATATTCCCTTTTTAAACATCTGTATTAATCTATTAGATATTCCTATCTCAACGTTAAACCAATAAATAAGCTAAAGTAGGCAATCTCTCATTGCTTACTATAGCGGAGGTGCATGAGCGGGTAGAGTTGCGTTGAGTAATGGTGTTTAACGCCCCAGACAAGAATATTTTACTTATATCGAGACTTCACCAGGTAAAGCAGAAGGTGCAGATATTTTGCCCGTGCGTTGTGCTGATGGCATTATCCAGTAGGTTTTTTATTGTGCCATGCCTACTGCGACATGGGACCTCGTTCATTTTAAGTTCCTATCTGAAAGAACCGTGACTTTCATTTTGAAATGCCGAGTGTTTGGCGAAAGCACAGTCACTACCCACTTTCAAGTCTTCTGGTAGGGGTTTGAACCCAGGGTCTTCCACTTCCGATGACGGGTGGGTAGAAATACATGTGTGGTATCTTGAACCAGTTCTTTGAACTTGTTGAATCCAGCATGTTAGGCATATTTTCCTTCAAATCCAACAAACGACTAATATTTAAGAAGCAAATTGGTATGGCGAATGCATAAAGTGAATGACCATTGCTACCAATAATTGTGCATATTGGGATGACTCGAGTTCCTCATTCAGTACAAAATGTTATATAGGGTAAAATTGATGTTATAATATTTTGATAATAGTCAATTGTAAATGGCTGCATTATACAACACTGTCAAAACCCTTTGCAATATCTAGAAATACCATGTATGGTTTTATATAACAAAGCTACACTACATTTTAACAAACTAGATGCATATACACTCTTCAAAATACGTACATATATGCACTTTGTCTAGAATCTTACACTTGTGCGCTGAAAATGATTCAGGTTCGATATTCCGCGATATCAAGTTTTAATGAATTGCATCTAGTTCGTCATGTGTTACTTTTGAATGTACTATTTCATTAAAATTCAAAAGTAGCACATGGCAGAACTAAATGTCAACAAATACTAAAAGGTAATTCATGGACTTATGAATGTACTCACTAGTATATTAAACAAATAACAACTTTAATGTGAGGCATTTACATATTCTCCAGGTACGGGACGAGTTGACTAAAAAAAGTTAATGAACCAGGCACTTAAATTATTTGACAAATTATACCATTTTTTGTGACAAGAAATGAATGAAATATAGTTCCCTATCAATATATCAAGATATCTACAAAAAAGTATGTCATTAATTGATTACATTGATGAGGGGTTTTCTGATTTTTATTTATTTACTCATGGTCAGTAATTACCGTTTCTTATTTTTTTTTTACACAAATCTCTGGAGCATGGGACAAGTTTGAAGTTGACTTATATATATTAATAACATAAGTCCATTAATTACCATTCGTGGACAGGTTAACGGCACTTCCAAATATGATAAATCGTGGACATTAATAAGGAAGTCAAAATTACTTAAATTACGCTACATGGGATTTTTTTCAATAAAACGTTTTAAAACTGTTAGCTTTTGATCAGATTGTGTATACATGTTGTCAACTTGACATTTATTAATTGTTTAATGATATCAATATTAATTATAAAGAGATGTGAGTATCAGATAACTTGTGTACAGTCAAACCTGTCTATAAAGGTCACCCAAGGGAACCAGTAAAAGTGGTCTTTATGAGCAGGTGGCCTTTATATACAGGTGCAAATAATATGCATAAAGAACAATTGGGATACAATTCTACTGGCCTTTATAAGCAGGTGGTCCTTATATAGAGGTGACCTGTAAGGCAAGTTGGACTGTATTTCTAGTAATCTATACACATCATTGTCAAAATTGAATCATTCACTATTAAATCCAGTACTAAATATCTCACATCTATGTTAGAGTTATCTCCCATTATCCATAAGCAGTGGTCTGGGGCGGTGGAGGAAACCTTAGAGCCGAAGAAAAACACCGACATTTAATAAGCGAAATGAAAAACCTTCATATGTGATCTGGACAGTGTTAAAACTGGTGACACACCTGTTATGTTTATATATGTGTGTAAGCATGTGATCTGGACAGTGTTAGAACTGGTGACACACCTGTTATGTTTAGTGTGTGGTCTCGGGAATGTTATAACTGGTCACACACCTGTTATGTTTATATATGTGTGTAAGTGTGTGATCTGAACAGTGTTATAACTGGTCACACACCTGTTATGTTTATATATGTGTGTAAGTGTGTGATCTGAACAGTGTTATAACTGGTCACACACCTGTTATGTTTATATATGTGTGTAAGTGTGTGATCTGAACAGTGTTATAACTGGTCACACACCTGTTATGTTTATATATGTGTGTAAGTGTGTGATCTGAACAGTGTTATAACTGGTCACACACCTGTTATGTTTATATATGTGTGTAAGTGTGTGATCTGGACAGTGTTAAAACTGGTCACACACCTGTTATGTTTTTATATGTGTGTAAGCATGTGATCTGGACAGTGTTAGAACTGGTGACACACCTGTTATGTTTAGTGTGTGGTCTCGGGAATGTTATAACTGGTCACACACCTGTTATGTTTATATATGTGTGTAAGTGTGTGATCTGAACAGTGTTATAACTGGTCACACACCTGTTATGTTTATATATGTGTGTAAGTGTGTGATCTGGACAGTGTTAAAACTGGTCACACACCTGTTATGTTTTTATATGTGTGTAAGCATGTGATCTGGACAGTGTTAGAACTGGTGACACACCTGTTATGTTTAGTGTGTGGTCTCGGGAATGTTATAACTGGTCACACACCTGTTATGTTTATATATGTGTGTAAGTGTGTGATCTGAACAGTGTTATAACTGGTCACACACCTGTTATGTTTATATATGTGTGTAAGTGTGTGATCTGAACAGTGTTATAACTGGTCACACACCTGTTATGTTTATATATGTGTGTAAGTGTGTGATCTGAACAGTGTTATAACTGGTCACACACCTGTTATGTTTATATATGTGTGTAAGTGTGTGATCTGGACAGTGTTAAAACTGGTGACACACCTGTTATGTTTATATATGTGTGTAAGCATGTGATCTGGACAGTGTTAGAACTGGTGACACACCTGTTATGTTTAGTGTGTGGTCTCGGGAATGTTATAACTGGTCACACACCTGTTATTTTTATATATGTGTGTAAGTGTGTGATCTGGACAGTGTTATAACTGGTCACACACCTGTTATGTTTATATATGTGTGTAAGTGTGTGATCTGAACAGTGTTATAACTGGTCACACACCTGTTATGTTTATATATGTATGTAAGTGTGTGATCTGAACAGTGTTATAACTGGTCACACACCTGTTATGTTTATATATGTGTGTAAGTGTGTGATCTGGACAGTGTTATAACTGGTCACACACCTGTTATGTTTATATATGTGTGTAAGTGTGTGATCTGAACAGTGTTATAACTGGTCACACACCTGTTATGTTTATATATGTGTGTAAGTGTGTGATCTGGACAGTGTTATAACTGGTCACACACCTGTTATGTTTATATATGTGTGTAAGTGTGTGATCTGGACAGTGTTATAACTGGTCACACACCTGTTATGTTTATATATGACAATTTAACACTGATGATACACCTCTACATAGATACCAGTGATTATAGAATACAGGTTATCAACACGTGTCCTCAATGATTTATTTACAAATATAGGCCTAATAACGATAATATTTGACATATTGAGATAAATGACATCAAAATCAACATTTCAATGTTAAGTAGGCATAGAAAAGCAACTTGTACACTGTTTACATAATAACATGAAAGACCTGGTATCATCGCCGAGTGATATTTACAAAGTTAGACAAAAACTTAGGGTACAAAAGTTTAAATTCATGATAATATGAAACATTTAACTGATTTATGTGCTTTCAGTAATCCAAAAATTAAAAATCAAGTTCTGAGACATACTTGACCTTTGAACTATCTAGAAATGGGGTTTAGAGTGCGATAACTTCCGTTGCCGCGCAAAACAACATTTCCAATCGCTGGAACAGCCAATGAAGGGCATCACGCATATAGACTTAATTACATATTATACCAGTTTTAATTTTACAGCACTAGACGGCCGTTTCGGAACACAATTCCTCATCAGTAGTGCTTGGACCAAAATTATGAAACCAAAATTATTTTGAAGATTTGAAAAGCTACCAAAAGGACCAAAACATGTTTTACCAAATTAAGCTAAGGAAATACTTTGCATGAGGGAGTATACCTTAGTTTTTGAGAAATTTCAAATTTTAACTTGCAGGAAATTTAGAATGAGGTCAATTTGGCAATTGTAACTATACTCCTTAATTACATTTGTTCTCAAACAAAGTTTACACCATGCAAAGTTGGTATGTTGTGTGCTCACGTTTAAATAATCATGAGTAACGTTGAATAGTGAGGATTGTACCTGGTGACGTCTCAATATAATTATATATCCATAAATAAACTTACGAACTACCTGCTCTTTGATCAGGGATTGTGATTTTTTTCCCCTCAGATGCAACGCCAAAGACGCAGGAACATGGATTCAATGCAAAAACAAGTGTAAACAGATTGGTCAAAGAATGCCGAGCCTTTCAACGATGCAAGTTGTGGGAATAAGTTTGAAACTTTCCAAAATCACTTTTAATATTTCGGTTAGAATTCGGTGTTAAACTAAAAATGGAGTTGTTTTTGGTCATAAGAGTCCTTCCCATTTATCTCGATGCGCGTGCATCAGAAAATTGAAATGTCTTTTACAATGCACAAAATTTCGTTAAATTGTAATGATTATTTTTTGTTTCTAGAAGGCACACGGCACTCGGATTCCGGTTAATTCCAGACTTCGAATATCAAGACGCACGAGACGTTCGATACTTGCACTACGATGACTCAATTTAATAGAAAATGGAATAGTATGTAGAAAATGCAATGTTGTTTAACACCAAGTCAAGAATATTTACATAAAGTTAACGTCGACGCGTGTCGGTAGTGGGGGTTAGAAAAACTGAACATTATTTTATGTATGTATATTAGAAATAACCTTAAATTCTTCACAATTTGGATTTCTAAACAAATATTAAATCATTAAATTTAATAAGGGTTACATGATACTTGAGACACACGCCCACCTTAAATAGCCATACGTGTATATGAACTTATGAAATAGTTCTGAAGTCTGAATGCGTTTTATTCATATTTACTTAACACTCTTTTTGTTAATCAAGGCTTTTATTCATAAAGTCTATATTTAAAATAATAAAATATATAAATAATTACTCTACCAAATCGGGCTGCTTTGAAAATTTTAGATTTTAATCTTTTAATTTTTATCAATAAATATTGATATTGAAATGTTAAATAGGTCAAAATCTAGTTTTATAGAAGTACTTAAAATCTCACATGTCCCATTGTATACTTTCAAGTACCTGAACTAGTTGAGAGCAGCTACTGATATTGAGGGTCCAGAGGATATGTAATGTACTTTTAACTAGAAGTCACACTTCTGACCCATTGCTTTTCTAGGGGTTGTGCAAATAATTACTTGTCAATGATCCATATTGGGGTTCCGGAGTTATGGTGCATTTTAACCATTAAGACCAACTTTTGACCCTTGGTATCCAAAGGTATACATGAAATATGAAATCTTGAGTCCTAATAATATTGACTTGTCAATGATACATATTGTTTTTGAGGTTTCCGAGTAAAAAGAATCTGTCCATGATACTTCACGTCTTGTGGGTTCCCGAGTAAAAAGAATCTGTCCATGACACTTCACGTCTTGTGGGTTCCCGAGTAAAGCATTTTGTTCAGAATAGTTATATGAGATATGATTTTCATGAAACTTTCCAGAGAAAATAATGAGATTATATTATTGGTGTGGTGTAAATAAGTTTGTTTTATGGCCTTAAACGTTCCATTTTTACAACCAGGGTTTATGTATGTTTCGAACAAACCATACAGTGTCCATAATTCTTCAACTGCACACAACGCAGTCATGCACAGGTGATCAGTATCGGCTTCGTTAGGACACGTCAGGGAAAGGAGTGGGATAGAGTAAAGTAAACTTAAAAATAAGGGTGTTTTACGCACCAGTCATGATTCTTTTAAGGGATCATTTTCACGAGAGTGTTTTGAGTTCTAAGTATTGCATGGACGATGTCTACCTTTGTCTTGTGCCCTGTGATAATTGAACCTATATGTACATCTAAACCTTAATACAGTAAAAACGGTTAAACAATGACACATATAAGCAATGGATTTCTACTGACAATTTCCATTACTATATATAAGGGGATTTTAAATAGTTTCTATAAAAATACATAATAATTATATTACATCATAGACCATATACATTGTAATTTGACAGTTTTTTGTCCTTTGATCGTCCAGCATGGAACATATAAACTAACCATTGTCCCCTTTGTCTATTGGCATAGAGTGTTGATTGAAACCAAGACCAAATTAGAGAGAATTGTGCCTCGCCTTATGTTCTATCATGAATAGTGGTAGTTTCAGGACTGGAGTGCGGTAGATAACCCAGTAACCCAGTGGTTTCAGAACTTTGATTACATCTTAATTCCTGAGACTAGATTTAACTAGATTTATGGGGATATAGATAAGAAATCCAAAAATAATCCGCTAACTTATTGTAATACGTTATGAAAGTTATAAATAATCTTGTACAATAATGACACAATAGCCGTCACAATATGTTATATAACATATTTATATTAACGTCAGAATATTTATGTATAGATTTTAATTTAATATCTAGTCTTAGGAACAATTTTGAAAATACTTGGCCACACATTTTCCAGTCCTTTCATACCGTACCTAATCATATCGATAATATCGTTAGTTGAATTGGTTTAATTAAACAATTATATATTATTAGAAAAAAATTCTGATCCAATGAATTGTCCAGCTTTTTAAACAGAAACAAGACAACAGAATTAGATGTATCTCCTGGCTGCTGTCTTCAACAATTTAGCTCTACTCAGTTTTTCAACTGATTTTAACCTACAGCATTCACGTTTTGACACATCGTCGACACCGACTGTGAGTCTGACGCGATATCGACAACGGGAAAGTAAAACGAAAGTATCGCCCTTTGTGTATAATAGAACTACAAGAGAGTGGCCTTTATGGCTTCAATGACAAAAATGTCTACCGATGAAATATTGGTGATCGACTAAAGTCGTAGTAGAATTACCACCACGGGAATTATGTTCCGATTAAAAATGACGACTGGTGGAGGTGGAGACGTGTATTCCAGCGTTACCACTTTTACCAACCATTTATATTTACCTGCTGCTGAAAAAGATTCTGACAATGGAAAAGGACGTAAAATATTTCAGATCGTAAAGATGTGTAATGGTGGTACATATCGACGTTTAATAGTCTATACCGACGTTTGCTAGGTCTATATCGACGTTTGCTAGGTCTATACCGACGTTTGGTAGGTCTATATCGACGTTTGCTAGGTCTATACCGACGTTTGCTAGGTCTATATCGCCGCTTGCTAGGTCTATATCGCCGTTTGGTAGTCTATACCGACGTTTGCTAGGTCTATATCGCCGATTGATGGGTCTATATCGCCATTTGGTAGGTCTATATCAACGTTTGATAAGTCTATATCGCCGTTTGGTAGGTCTATATCGACGTTTCGCCGTTTGGTAGGTTTATATCGACATTTGGTAGGTCTATATCGACGTTTGGTAGGTCTATATCGCCGTTTGGTAGGTCTATATCGACTTTTGGTAGGTCTATATCGACGTTTGCTAGGTCTATATCGACATTTGCTAGGTATATGTCGCCGTTTGGTAGGTCTATATCGACGTTTGGTAGGTCTATATCGACGTTTGGTAGGTCTATATCGACGTTTGGTAGGTCTATATCGACGTTTGGTAGGTCTATATCGACGTTTGGTAGGTCTATATCGCCGTTTGGTAGGTCTATATCGCCGTTTGGAAGGTCTATATCGACATTTGCTAGGTCTATATCGCCGTTTGGTAGGTCTATATCGACGTTTGCTAGGTCTATATCGCTACTTGCTAGCCCTATATCGCTACTTGCTAGGTCTATGTCGACATCTGCTAGGTCTATATCGCCGCTTGCTAGGTCTATATCGACATTTGCTAGGTCTATATCGCCGTTTGGTAGGTCTATATCGCCGTTTGCTAGGTCTATATCGCCGTTTGGTAGGTCTATATCGACGTTTGCTAGGTCTATATCGACGTTTGCTAGGTCTATATCAACGTTTGCTAGGTCTATACCGACGTTTGGTAGGTCTATATCGACGTTTGCTAGGTCTATACCGACGTTTGCTAGGTCTATATCGCCGCTTGCTAGGTCTATATCGCCGTTTGGTAGTCTATACTGACGTTTGCTAGGTCTATATCGCCATTTGGTAGGTCTATATCAACGTTTGATAAGTCTATATCGCCGTTTGGTAGGTCTATATCGACGTTTCGCCGTTTGGTAGGTTTATATCGACATTTGGTAGGTCTATATCGACGTTTGGTAGGTCTATATCGCCGTTTGGTAGGTCTATATCGACTTTTGGTAGGTCTATATCGACGTTTGCTAGGTCTATATCGACATTTGCTAGGTATATGTCGCCGTTTGGTAGGTCTATATCGACGTTTGGTAGGTCTATATCGACGTTTGCTAGGTCTATATCGACGTTTGGTAGGTCTATATCGACGTTTGGTAGGTCTATATCGACGTTTGGTAGGTCTATATCGCCGTTTGGTAGGTCTATATCGCCGTTTGGAAGGTCTATATCGACATTTGCTAGGTCTATATCGCCGTTTGGTAGGTCTATATCGACGTTTGCTAGGTCTATATCGCTACTTGCTAGCCCTATATCGCTACTTGCTAGGTTTTTGTCGACATTTGCTAGGTCTATATCGCCGCTTGCTAGGTCTATATCGACATTTGCTAGGTCTATATCGCCGTTTGGTAGGTCTATATCGCCGTTTGCTAGGTCTATATCGCCGTTTGGTAGGTCTATATCGCCGTTTGGTAGGTCTATATCGACGTTTGCTAGGTCTATATCGCCGTTTGGTAGGTCTATATCGACGTTTGCTAGGTCTATATCGCCGTTTGGTAGGTCTATATCGCCGTTTGGTAGGTCTATATCGACGTTGCTAGGTCTATATCGACGTTTGCTAGGTCTATATCGCCGTTTGGTAGGTCTATATCGCCGTTTGGTAGGTCTATATCGCCGTTTGGTAGGTCTATATCGACGTTTGCTAGGTCTATATCGACGTTTGCTAGGTCTATATCGCCGTTTGGTAGGTCTATATCGCCGTTTGGTAGGTCTATATCGACGTTTGCTAGGTCTATATCGACGTTTGCTAGGTCTATATCGCCGTTTGGTAGGTCTATATCGCCGTTTGGTAGGTCTATATCGACGTTTGCTAGGTCTATATCGCCGTTTGGTGGGTGTTTATATGTCATTTACTGACATTTTCTATACAGTATGTTTATGTTCCATTTTTGCAGAAGCAAGACGGCAATATAGGCGTGCTGGTTGTATTGGTAGTGGTTACCTTAAGTTATACACTGGAAACCACGGGCAGGCACTTGTTACCGTAGGCAACCATTGGTTACCATTGGTGCGTCCGTTAACAAATTGCTGAAAAAATGTCTACTTTTCTACACAGGGATGTCGATGTTAACATTGTTAAACTTTGGTACCTTTGGCTACCATTGGCACTATTAATACTTGTACCATTGAAAGTGAACGCATCCAATGTGTTACACGTTGTATGGCAACTTATAATAAATCAAAAAGCGTGATAACCACCATGTCCATATAGTGGCTTTCAATGGTTCCAGATACCGTTTCTATGATAGCTGTACCAATTTAGCATTTTAATAACTATATATTACAATGTGCAGTGAGGATTCTTTTTGTGGCATGTTTGCTGTAAAAAAACCCTTAGTTTTAGAACCACTTATAGTAATGTCATACCACTTTTCTAATTTAATCATAAAATAAATTCAAAAAGTGATAATATAAAATAAATTAAAACAGTGGTATATGACAATAAATCAAAAGGTTTGATGGCCATATTCAGATAGTGATTCTCAATGATTTGGAACTATGGTCGTTGTAAAAATTGGCAGTGTTTATGATAGACGTTCTCAATGGTCTGAAATACCGTTTCTGTAATTGTTGCACCAATTCAGCAGTGTTTAAGAGTTCTCGCTGCACCCTTATCAATACGTCTCTGACAGTGTAATCACGTGCTGTGAATTTGTTATACAAAGGGATCCATTGATTCAGTCAATAAAACGGAACAATTAGCTGTTTTTTGTGATTTTTTCTGAGTACATGTTATGATTTTATCGATCTTGTTAAATCGATCTAACTTTATATAACAATGATACATTGTGTGAGTGAAATTAAAATTCATACCTGACGAATCAATTTAATTATATATACATGTATATCTAATCATATGTGAATAATTATAACAAAAACTGCCAAACACTAACCACTTGTTGCCTTTGTTGCCAATTTGGGCAAAAGAAAACGTAATATAATTAGATAACGATAACACACACACACACACACACACACACACACACACACACACAGGGAGAGAGAGAGAGAGAGAGAGAGAGAGAGAGAGAGAGAGAGAGAGAGAGAGAGAGAGAGATTTTTCATTTTAAATATTTAAGACTGATTCACTACGATCTTTGTTTTTATTATTCAGAGATGTCACAATTGTTCCATTCAGAATTCTGAATACTTAAACTGCACGAAGCGAGTGGTTCTGAATACAACATACAAATTAACATGTGCATACACAATACACACACATTAATCATTTTAATAATAAATAGATAAGTATAACATGATTGATTTATCGTCGTAATATTAATTATTAACACGATTTTAAAATTCGAAAGTCATTACGTACATTAAATTTTATTTAATTTTTCTCCAGATAGAAATATACCTTTGTTTGAGATCAGTCAGTGATGTTATGACATTATGGTTCAATGGTTTAAGTAAGTCAAGTTAGGAGGACATTAAAACCGGCAATAATTGCTTGGCATTTTTAATTACCCTTAGAGTAAAATTGACCAAACCTATGTACAGTTTTTCACAATAATAAGACCGTAGTGTATGCCAGAAGAATGAACGGAATAACCTTGTTGTTGCCCTCAAAACCAAACAAAAACACGAACTGTTTTCATGAAATCACATGCTCAAGTACGTGTTTACAACACAGAAGTAGGAGCGAGCAATGCCTTCAAAAGACACTTACAACTTTGAAGTAACATATGCAGCAACTAACAAGTACAATGCCGAAAGACACCGATAAGCAATTTTAGAATGTTTTGCGAAAGGGGTTTGTACATGTAATTGAGTTTCAGGTGTAATGGGAGATAAATGTGATTGTGTATGTCTGTGTTTGTTTGTCCTCGCATGTGCGTTTTATGTGTGTGAGAGTCTCAATCAACTGTATCAGCTGGTGGTTATATTATATCAACACATTTCATCACGTTGGTTCATGTAACATACATTTGATTGAAACTAAATAAAATCTGACATTAAAAAGTACGCTGGGTTAACGACTGAAACGGTGTGAAAAATATAGAGTCAATATATCCTAATGTGGTGTACAAACCTTTGGTAGGCAAATATTACATGGTACGCTTTCTAACAAAGGTCTCCAAACTTCACACAAACATTTTTCAATATCAACTTAGGAAATGGATTCCACCAGAGTACCACGTGATACACCTAACGTTTGTGCGTACGAATATTTCAAATTGATGTTTTCTCGTACAAATGACTTTATTGTGGGGATGTTCCAAATCATTCTGTACAAACGTTAAGGGTTATTGATCATGTGGTATACCGGATAAATCTAGTTGTTTTACAGATGGCGCAATTTAACATGGGAGACGTATTTTTTTACAGACATGACTACTTGTTGGCGCAATTTTACAGATGACAACTTGGTGACGTAATTCTACAGAAGTGACAACTTGGTGACGTAGATTTACATACTAGTATGTAACAATGGGGTTCGCCGCTGTACCACGTGATACCCTCTAACCTTATTTCCAATGGATATGGAATCGCGAATGATGACGTTTTCCCGTAAAAATGACGTTATTCCAGGATTTTGTGACGTTAACGTTTTCCAAAACGTTCCGCACAAACGTTAAAAGGTATTTATCACGTGGTAACGTAATTTCAGAAAAAAGACGAGGTTAGCAAGAGTAATAGCCACGAATAACCATGCCATTTGTAGAGTGCAGAAAGAACCATTTGCAGTATGTTTACGACCAGAATTGCTTGTTCGGTTTTAAACAGTCATAAATTACATTTAATTTGAATACTTTTTATTAAAAAGTGTTTTAAATGTGTACTATAACCTATATAAAGCAACATTAATAGGCAATAAGTAAACAGATAACTGGTATATATATTGTAGATATAAGTAATACTTATACTGACATCTACACGACAATTACCGCCAGTTACGTGCCAGATTAAAGGTTGTCGATTTCGATTTAAATCCAACAGTATTTTTCTATACCATACATGTGTTAATTGATATGAACAAATTGATATTTTAATGAAAAATGATTCATAACAATATGCATTAGAGGCCAATTGGGTCTGATACGCTCACCTGCTATATAATGGCTATGTTTTAGCGCCAAAACTTTGTATTTTGTAGATTGCATACTTCCTAAATTCATAAAATAATGAAATTGTTTGCAAAATATCTATTGCCATAACATCTTACTCGGTGAGAGAAAAGGGCATTACATAAAACGAAAAAGAGCTTCTTTAATACCAAATGTAATGAATTTGGAAAACATGTAATATATGGCCAAAAAGTAACAAAGCCAGAAAGATTAAAAAGACTTGGTCATGGCACTGACTTTTCGTCCTGCCTCCATTATGAAGGGCATTGCAAGAAAACGCCAAAAACTCATACCCCCATGTACAAAAAATTACATACTCTCAAGCTATGGCAACTTAAGGCTTAAACTGTAAATGTAATCACATCCTTGACCTTTGACCTTGGGATGATGTGGGTACTTCAAGGGATTTCTTAATTGAAACAATTCTAAAAATTGCTAAAATAGAAAAAATAGAGCAGAAGTCAAAAACTAAATCATGAACTTGAACTTCGAACTTGACTTTTTTAGGTCATTTCACGAACTTATCAAGACTGAAAACCCCATGACAGAAATTTACATATAGACATGAGAGGCGTTTAGCAATTTAATTTATTTCATCAATAATGTCATGACCCTGACCTTTCACCTTGGCTTCAAATAGAAGAAAAATGAATCAAAACATCAAGATCAAGTGGTTAGTAGCAATGATGTCGCCAGTTACAAATTCAAATTTTAATTTAAGGGCGCATTAATAACCTTTGAACCTCTTCCGAAATATGTGCAGTAATTTCAGAGAAGTCGAAAATGGTGTGTGTGTGTGTGTGTGTGTGTGTGTGTGGTGTGTGAGTGAGAGAGAGAGAAGAGAGAGAGAGAGAGAGAGAGAGAGAGAGAGAGAGAGAGAGAGTCTAGCAACAAGCACTCAAACCTATAAGTTAAATGCAACATATCAAACAAATAGATTGTAAAAAAGCACAACGATCAAGTATAAACTTCGGCTTTGTACAGAGACTGGACAAAAATTGAATAAAGTACACTTGAGGTGCGTCTGAACTTAGTCGCTCCAACACTCAAAATGTGTATGTGTATGTACAATGATTTCATCATAGAACTTTGAACTTAAAATTAATTTTAAGCTTGCTTGTGTAACGCGTTCGTCAGCAACTTTAAGTAATAAATTATGACAAATTTTCAGCAAAAACTTAATGTCAAACAGTACAAAACTTCTGTTCTGAAAATAATCGGATAATTAATTTATTTCATTTTTATTTTACTTTTTTATCCAAAGATTATTATTTATGCGTGTGTACGTCAGGAGGGAATCGAGTTTAATTTCAATTGTGTTAGTACAAGGTATAATATCAGATTGTTCGTGGCCGTCGGAGTGTTAAAATCAACAAATTTAAAACATAGATATGGATGATATATAAGCCTATATATATATTGCAACACACTCAACTATTTAAATAAATTCCCTAGACAAAAATACCATAAAGTGCTTAAATGATCTAAATCAATAATTTGGTATTAAGTCTATTTTTCCTTTCAGTAAAGTCTTTAATTGTATTGGTATCTGCTCGGGGTATCGTCAGATTAAGGTACCCCCCTTATAAATGTTACCCACTTTGAAACAAAACTAAGCTAGTTAGTGAGTTGGTTGTTATGGCTAACCCTTTAAATCGTCAATGACAATATTACACTTGTATTGTGACGTGACACTTTTTATTCGTATGATATGTTGAACTGGTAATTTTAGGAGTCGACATTGAAATGAAAAACTTACACCACAACATAACGATCATGTGATACACAGTTAAAGGAAACATAAGGAATTAGTATGTAATGAAATCGACAACTTATTGGAGGATATTTACATCTTAATTGGAAATTTTAAATGTATACCGGAATTTCAATCGAATTGATAGTGTGATTTAGTAGTTTTCCGCTTTGATTTTTTGGAGTGAAAAAGTGGAAAGGAAACTTACATTTTGTTCTGAAATATACAACTCGATATTTTATTTTTTAATATCTGTGATTTCAATGTGCTGAAATATACGCATCGGTGTTAAAGAAGTTAGCGAAACATTTTATGGAAAATTTCAATACGTGTGTTTAAATATTTAAATTGAATTACAGAGATCCCGGTGCATGTGTTCACCTGATGTTATGAGAACACTTCAAAATCAGAACAGTTATCATTTAATGTGGTGATTTCTTAACCTACTAAAGACACTAGATAAAACTGATAAAAGGGGAAGGGGTGCATTAAACTTGAATATTCTCCAAACAATTGACTAATTCATATCTACCTGTGAAATAACCCCTCCCGGAACGTTTAACTTTATCGCAAAGTTACTGATAAGAAAAATTAGTTTAATGCATAAATAAACCAACAATGGTCATAACAAACCAGTCTGCCTCAAACAGCACGTCGGATGTTTATCACAACCAGGACGCCGGGGAAGTCAACTCGGCCGCACAGAAAAGAGCACCTTCTCCAATTTATATGCCACCGAGCGAATTCAGGATGAGGTTATTAAAGAGAATGGTTTCTGCTGAAAATAACATTGATAAACGTGGACTTACAAAACTTCAGAGAAATGACAGTGAACGGGCTTTAAAAGCAACAATTGTTTATCCTAATGGAGATGTTGGGACCTTATTTCTCTGGAAAAAATAAACAATACAGAAAACAAGGAGGAAAAAGAATCGGAAAATGAAACAACCTTGCCAAGTATCGGAATAGACAGGTCAAACAGTGGTAACAGTAAGAAATACGGATTTTCCAGTCCGACACCAAGAACTTATGAAAAACCACTGCGGTTACCACCAATAATATTACCACCAATATACAATATGCAACCACGGCCGTTAATGCCAAGAGACTTTGAAATTCCGCCAAATCCTCCAAAAACTCTCACTGACGAAGAATGGGACGATTTATATGAATGTCGATATCTTCGACCGGCGATGAAAAAATTTCGAGGACGTATGAGGGAAGTTTGTAGTTAAACATTTGACAAAAACTTCAGCAATACTTGTTTTTGTGATATTTGTGAATATCTATGCAATATGAATCCGTGGATGTATGTTATATATACAACTTTATGTTGAAGATTGTAAAGGCTAGAATTGGTGTTTGTTGTAAAATACTGGAGTTGTTGTATTATACAATTTTGAATTTTCTTTCAGTTGTCATATTATAATTTTTTAATATTTCGTGTATAATATGACAGTGAAAATGAAGTGAAAATACCAAATACTTTTTTATAAAGATCGAAGGACGCAAGGAATTCCGGTTTGTTTATTTTTGTATATTATACCTTATAACGGAACTTATTTAATGTGAAGACTGTTTTCATTTTGCGTTTATGACTGTTTTTATAGATGCATGTAAATGTACTGTGAGGATTATGTCTTGTTCGTAATAGATTTTGTTTATGCATGTATATTTTATGTTTGTCTTTGTGAGTATGCATAATGATTGTGTTTCACTAAACATATTTTAGTATATTTTTATGTGCCTTGATCAGTATAAAGAACGAATGTATGTTTGTACTAGCAAATGAGTTTTTAAAATTAATTAAATTTTAATAACACAACAGAACAATGAGATCAGTGATTTTCAATCACATTTCGTTTAGTCCCAGTATCTCAATATTTCGTCATTTCAAGATGGGACAAACAAAATTCGAAATAGGGAATATCATTTGTTTTAAAATAAACTTTTCAAGAGATTTTTCCATTGATTTTCTCTGGACAGGAAAAGATCGGTAAAGTGGAGAATTGAAACACCGCCATTTTCTATGTTGAAGCAGTATTAAATGTGTCGCTGTTTTGTACACATGGTGAAGTTTGAAACGCTGATTGAGAGAAAAAAATAAAAATGAAAATTAGTACGAGATATTGATCAGAGCCACATTTATAAATTGTTTTTATCACAGCGTATAAAAAGTTTTTATTGTTAAATTTATGCGGATCGATTTTTTCCAGGTATTTATAAAATCACATACATATTTTTACCTTGAACATAAATCGTTGTAAATTGTTGAATAAACAATATAGCATTTTACATAAAAAATTTAATATGATAGCTTTTACTTCTTTTTTTATCCCTTAACATTTTGTTCACACATAGTTCTGTTATAATAATTATTGTTATGTGCTAATTTTAAATACTTTTTCATAAAAATCCGAAAAAATAGCACATGACAGTATCACCACAACCACCACCACCATCATTAATTTCACAAACATTTCATAGAAACTAGTGATTCAGGCATCGGATTCACATTTCAAAGTTCTGACGGTTTTTGCCCTACAAAAGCACTGTTTAATCACACAACTTTACCATTTCTGGTGGTCGCGATTTATGTCCACCGATCCGCAGTTTTCTCTTATTTTGTTTTCAGTTCGTTTGCCGAAAGAATTTTTGTCTTCCGGATAGTCCGGTTTCCTCCACCATCCAAAAAACTGACCGACTCGATATAAGTGAAATAATTTAGCTGGGCGTAGAAAATCATTATTCCAGTGTATTATATTGTTTGTGATTTGTCTGTTTTGTGATGTGCTGATTTTGAATGCATTATTTTAATAAAAATTCAATATCAGCACATTCCAGTTTTGGTGTATAATTTGTGTTATTGTTAGTCACGATACAGCTACAACGTTTTGAAAAAGTATACCTATTAAAACTAATTTCATCAGATATCCGATATCTGTACTGGATTTTTTGTCTCGTGTTGATGAAAATAATTATACGTGTAAATAAATGACAAATAAGAGTTTATATGCCATATAGTTAGAAAATATACCATCGAAAAGTATATGGATAATAAACCTGGGTTTTACAGAAATATAATTTTGATCGAGTACCCATATAAACAACGATTTTAAACTAGTTCAAATATTTTATACATGTATTCACTACGCTCATAAGATACATCAAAGAGGTTTTCTAATTGAGAGAGTATAAAAACTGAAAACAATTTGGAAAGAATTATACAGTATCATTTAATACTAAGTGCATTTGATGGTGGTTAATGAATAAGAGTCACAAATCGCTCTCGGGTTTAAAACTTTGAATGATGGATATTCGTCGCCTTTACATAACAACATATAATGCAATATCTTTGTTTCATACTTCCAATGATCCTTTCTTAATAATTTATCATTAGCATTAAAAAGACGAAAGGTTCGTTGGTTGACTGTTGCTTTAAATTGCACCAAAGCCGACTTTTTCAGCTAAAAGTGGACAAGATAATTTTATTTACTTATCTCACAAGTTCGTGTGTCTCATACTGACTGCGTTTGTGCAAATAATACTGATCTGCTTTGTATTTCGATGTTCTTTTACTAGTACACCCGTCCATAATGTCGCATACAATGACAGCAGCCCACTCAGTCCTTTATCTTGGCACCGAGCGAACCATTAACGACCTGCGACACAGAAAACCCCTTTCTCATTTGCGGTTGAGACCATTTTGATCTGAAAAATTAATGTCCCATTAAATAAAGGATTTATTGTTTATTAAATGAAGCAAAACTTGAACTATAGCATGTTGTAGCAACTCCTAATGAAGTTCAACGCCTAATGAGGTCAAGACTGCAGTAGGCGTTGGCAATTTCGACGCCTAATGATGTCCAAGTCAAATACAGAGTTCAATGTTGGGAATAATTTTATCTTGTAATACCAAAAAGATTTCTTGTATATAGTCAATTTTTGGACTTCATAAGGCGTCGAAATCCGGATTTCATTGACGTCGGACTTCATTAGGAGCTATTACACCTGTCCAGAACCGATTATCTCATTGGACCAACGCTTATTCCGGTATCGACGATGTACAGCGACTGAAACTAAAAATAATAACCCCTTCACTTGGATGAGGCGTCAAGTTTCGCAAGTTTAATCCAAGTATTTCTTTCAGAAACCATTCATTTATTAGGTAGGTTGTTGACATATGATCCATACGAAATGTTTTGTTGAAGCGCTTATATATCACTCCGACCGGGACAAAAATACGAGCTTTGAAATGTCAATCTACTGCCGGAATCACTCACTACGATCGGGATAAGAAACCACGAACTTTGAAATTCGAATCCGCTGCTTGAAGTACTTAGTATACTAGTTTCTATGAAATGTATGTTGCAATGCTCTTGGCAATAACCAAGAACCACCAACAACACGCCATAAGAACACCTATATTAAACGCATGAAAAGACATATTAAGACTTCTGATTATAAAACTCAAGAGTTTGGACGGACACACAGAAACCATTGTGTCAATATATGAAAAAAAGAAACCAAAAAAAAAAAAAAAAAAAAAAAGCCAGTGCATATAACGTTACATGTTATAGATATCATGTGTTCTGGAGACGGGTTAAAATAAGCTAGCGATTGTTCCTGAATCCAGTTTAACGTTTATTTTGTGTTGTATTATTTGTATTTAATGATGAATAAATGTTGTTAAAACTAAGAAATAGTTGTAAAAATGCAAAGTAACCATTACGTAGTGCCAATGTGTATACACATAGTAACTTGACGTCTCTAGCTTAAATTTAGTACCAGTATGGCCAAGACAAGATCTAGCTTAACAATATAGACGATTTTCCAATAAAAATTACATGTATATGGAAAACAAGCTCATGTATTTGATTTGAAAAATGGAGTGCAGTTGAAAGTTATTTAACTTATATCGAGACGTCACATTCCTTAGACAATTTTATAGAAATTTGTGAAGATCTATCAAAGTTAATATCTTCACAACCGATCATTTTTACTTTACTTACGTTAATTGAAAGTAACATCATCATTAAAAAATAGTAAAAATTCATATGTGATAATTTTATATAATTACAAACTTCACGTTGTTACACAGTTTGGAGCATTTTCATTGGTTGTCGTCTTGCAAAAACACGGTGTTATTTTCCAATAACAACGTTTTCTACCGGAACTACTTTGGGCCTGTTTCGGGGATTACCCATCTCTGAACAGTAATTTTAAGATTGTAAACAAACGGGGAGGTCGGGAACGATTTCACATAGAAACATTAAAATACCTCGATTTTTTCATGAATTCAAATTTTGAAAATTAATTTTCACCGATATTTTTAATAATTTACATTTAAGATTGTATGAAATATTTTTTCAAAATCGACATTTTATCGTCACCGAGCATTTTACTTGTCTATAGGCTACTAAGTATAAGCAATATGACACGCACCATGGTATTCTCGGATGCCAAACCTCATTGCGGGGTGTTTTGTTTGAAATTCATCACATACGCATCCTTTTGAAAGCAAAAACATTTTATTTCCCCCCAGACAATGTATAGCCGGGGATCAGGATAAATATTTTGAAGAATGCAATGCCAGTGTGCAGATAAGTCAGATGGTTGATTCTGAACTGGATCTTGATGATAATGACAGTGGTAGGCCTGCCAATAATAATTTAATAGAATTGATAACATACTAGATCTATATTCCAACCTAAAATTCACCCGTACCGCTTGTTTACCTTCTCAAAATGTCCCTGATCAGCCGCCATACAGCTACCACCGGTGACAGAATCCCTCATCTCACATCCGTTCCATAGGTGGTAAAACATTGATTCATCCAAGAAAACATAATTCCATGTTTCAGGGTTTGTTTAACACACTATTCATTCTCAACCAATGCAGTTTTTTCTTATGTTATGGGTAAAATCAAAATGTAAACACGCCTGTCCTACAAACGTTTGGCCGTCACGTATGACGTTGTACAAAGTGTTGTTTGTTTTCATGATTGCGAGACATAATATAATCCCTTTTTGTCAATGAATTAAAATGTAACATAATTTATATGTTGATTGAAAATAACTAAAAAATGAATAAAAAGATTTAAATTCAAAACTATTTTAGCTTTTTTATCGGATATTTTATCGTTTCAAAAAGATGTCATTTATTATATCACTACGCAGTTCAGCCTTGTAACGTCGATTTTCTGAAAATCAGCTGATCAGTTCAGAAATGTAGGTCAGCTTTAAAAAAATGTTAAATTTTGGGTTTGTAATTATAAGAATTGAATTGCACTTTTACGTTGTTATCGGGGTGTAACAACGTGAAAATTATCACAAATTATGCGTAAAACCGCTACGCGGTTTTTACCGTGGCACAATTTGTGATAATTTTCACGTTGTTACACCCCGATAACAACGTAAAAAGTGCAATTCAATTCTTAAGAAACTTATTCTGAAAAAAAAACAACCACGTAATTACTGCAATCTTACTTGAAATCGCACTATTTAAAGTAGTTAGTTTGTTCATTTAAATAAGTTTTATTTTTAAACTCATTCTCATTCTTCTATAATAGGAAACGATTTCACATACAGGTGATACACAAAAGAGAGTTAGAGACCAAGTATTTTTAAAATCGTGTAATAAATAAACAATAATGCCGATTCCCTTTTTAAAATTAAAAACCTGGGGCTTAAAAATGAAAACCAGACCTCGCATTATGGCACATTTATAAACACAACATGACGCCAATATATATGAAATAACAAACTACACATGTAATAATATACACGTATTATTTACGACAAATTGACATAGATAGATAAAATCAGTATTCGTTTAAACAAAAATTGTTAAAATGACAAATTACTGCTGTAGGACATTTTTAAAAAGCAATATCCAAACAAGCCAACACACGTTTATAATATTAGAAAAAAAGTGTTCACTAGGTCTTCCAAATACAATGTCTCATACCGACCCCTTTGAAAGTACGTTGTCCTCAAATGTATGACGTTCTATTTAAGTTTTGTTTAGTTTAAACTATATTTATTAATCAGTAAATACAAATATGCAATATAATACAAACTGTAAACTGGATTCAGGAACAAGCACAAGATTGTATAAACCAACAACTGTACAGATCTCACACATACGAATACGTCACACGTGTTAAATCTGCGGTTCAACAAAGCTATTTGGTTTGCTGTGGTTCTGGTCCAACAGAAACTTTTCATTTGAAAGAAAAGTATCAAAATTGATAGAGAAAAACAAACCCGGGTTGTTTTAAGCGCTTCACGGAAGTTGTTGGATGGGTTGCATAACATAATGCAAAACAACCTTTATTGTCAACTGCCAACCCAGAACCGATTCAGGCACTATCTGTTCTATTTAACTTATGAACGATGTTATATCAGTCTGTTCTAATGTTCTTTGTTCCGGGATTTAAGCTGTCTGAAAGTTTTTACAAAAATAAGGTGGAGAGAAAAAAGTGCTGCCTCAGACACATTAAGACGTTGTTACATCCGTTTTGGCATGCTTTGCGTGAATTTTTAAAGCTTTCTTTCATAACAATGAATAAATTTGGACATTTTAATACTTTGGAATTTGACCATCAAAGTATGATGTTTTTATATCAGTGCTTTGACCAAAAATATATGATGTGGTTGACTATTTACGAACAGATAACGTTTTCATATCAGCAAATATGCTTTGACCAAAACCGTTGGGGATTTTTATATTAATTTGTCTGTTTTAGTGGTCTTTTATACAAATGGAACCCCACATACCATTAATACACACACCCATTCCCCATACATGCAAGTTTCTAATTAATTCCGTAACATGCTTTGAAAAATCAATTTGACATGCACATGCAAAAATTAATGTTATCATCATTTTTGGCATGAGGCGGTATCTTGAAAACTTATTTTTAAATTTTCTCCTAACTTGTTGGCTAAATTCCCACTTCAAAATTCGAAACCACATACATACAAATGTACACTTTACTTGCTGGAGCACAGAGAAAACAATGTCATTGTCGAGTACAACATTTGGCTCACACCGTACTTTAATTGTCGTACCAATTCGTAAAATGGAACAATTGTCATAAATTCTAAAACTCCAAAAATGTTATATGGCAATAAATATACAATTTTTAGCTGTATTAAATGATAATTTAAAAAGAAAGGTGATATGACATAGTTAAGTTCAGTCCAAGGAAACCAAACAACCCAGATAAAACTGCTGACTAAACTAGAAAAAAAATCTCATGCATATGTTGAATGAAATGTTTCAAGACCCAGATAAAACTGCTGACTACACTAGAAAAAAGCATACATATGTTGAATGAAATATTTCAGGACCCACGGAGAGAATCAGAAATCGCTTAACGCACTACATTTAGAGTTCTAATTTTGTACTTTGTTATCAATATAAGGTCCTTGAACAAGTGTATAAGGGAACCAATTAAGATAAAAACACAATGTGTAATTAGAAAACTAACACCATGAATATGTAATTCCCTTAACTATGTATAAATACGTGTATATCCATATATACCTAGCTTATTAACCCACAAGTATAGACATTCCTAATTACTGGTATTTTTCCATTTCAAAATAGTCAAATCAGACCACTTTGTTTTACGGACGATTTGACTTGGATTAACAAAATAATGACCATGGAATGTAATTGTACAACGATTCTCTCCTTCACTGAGAATATGATGGTCATTGCCCTATCAATACATAGGATTCGAAATGACAAATTACGGAAAATAGAATATCTAGGAAAAACTAGGGTGGGTAAATGATTAGGGACTTCCGCCGTCCATGGTGTAATAATTCAGAAATTGCTTACTGTTAAAAGTTGCAGGACATAAAACGGTTTTACATTTGTGTATTTTTAAAAAAAATGTCCAAGTCATTTGCTTATTTTTCCATACATTATTTCATCAAAATTAAAAATTAGCACAAGACAATATTTTAACACAGAATTAATCTTTAGAAACGAAATATCTATACTGTATCTGGTCTTAAGAGAGCTGGCAAAGATGAATTGAAGAAACTGGAACAGAGCTACATAAATAAGACATTTTCGAGTTGGGCAAAGGTATATTACTACCACGGTTCACAAATAGAACATTTGTTACAGTGAAATCTTAATTTGTAAATCAAAAGTGACTTATTTATGTACCAGATAAAGATGAAATTTTCCATTGGAGCGCAATCGGGGCTTTTGGCATCAATGTAACTGGGTTTACGTTCATTTAGAAGTTTCAATGGTTTTCTTATAAGTATGACTAGATGCTGATTCCTGATAAAACCCATATCATTTCCATGGACATTAAAAAATCTTGAAACATCTTTGTTAAGACATGGTTGAAGAACAGAATACTTGAATATAAAACACAGTATATCAACACAGAATGGAGAGACATATTGGCACTAACAGTCAGACCAGGTCCCTGTCTCACAATCATTCTTTAACTAAGTTACTTTACTTAAATTATGCAATTTGTCCAACCTCTTTCTTGAAAGTACGAATAAACATTTTTGTCAAAACTAAATACTAAAAGCATAAAATTGATGAAATCTTTAAAAATTCATTTTAAAGTTCTGAATATCTAAACAATTAACAGAATAATTAAGATTTCAAATTTGACAAATTTAAGTTAAGGAAAATCTAAGTTAAGAAATAAAATGTGAAACTGGGACTTTCTCAGGTAAATTAAACATTCGGGAAAAACGATGTACAGTCAAACCTGTCTATAGTGGTCAGCTGCTGGACCAGGCCAAAGTGACCACTGTAGATAGGTGACCACTATGGACAGGTTTTTCACTATCGGATGTTAGTATTATATAGTGATCACAGGTGGCCACTATGAAGAGGTGAAATATATCGCAAAAGTGATCGGGACCGGACAAAACTGACCACTATAAACAGGTGTTGTTATAGACAGATTTGACTGTATTTTATAATCTATAAATAAACACTACAAACAATATGTATGATTACTTGAAGAGTAAATTCAAATGCATGCATTTTCATTTTTTTCACAATGTGTAAACTGAGATCTTCCGAATAATGTTTTCTACCTCCGTTATCAATATCTTAATTTCTATGAGAATTGGTTGTCGACCTTATCTATCTAATGGGTTTATATATATTTGTTTGCTTTGTTCTTGCTCCGAGCTTGTCCGTAACATTCTGAGCAAGTTCCTATTTACAAAGTGTTTATATACGTAGTCTATTGACATGTGGATTGACCGACAAGTCGCGGACGGCGGACGGACAAATATTTGTTGACTAGTTTTATTGATACACTATTTGTTTACATAGTTTAGAGTGTATTAGGAGCGACAAGTTTATAACAGAAATGTCAATGTCCCTATCAACACACGAATTTCACTGAAATGGCTAACTACGTGTAGGTATTTTACCTTCTTATTTCCACCCGGATATCCTCGTTTTACGCCATTCCTCTTTTCAAAGAAATCACCCAAATGACCGATTATTTTATTGGTCAGAATTCGCAAAAACAGTATATGTATCTACAGCAATTATATTTTCGAACAAGTCTTAGTGTAACATGTATCTGTCGCTGATTCGCAGTCTTTATCCAGTCCTGTTCAGTCGACATACACATTAATCCACAATGGCACAGCTGGATTTTTAAATGCACTGCAATAGTTAGTACTGCTGCACTCTTCTGTTGTCTTTACAAAACTTAACAAAAGCCATATTGACGTTATATGTGACCCAATATATGTCTTGCACTTCTTCATAAGGCATACCACTGCGATAGCCCAGTTGGTAAAGTGCTCGCTTCGTAAATGGATTGCCGTGGGTTCGAACTCCGACCGGGTCTGACCCAAGACTTGATAGTGGGTAGTGACTGTTCTTTCGCCGAGCACTCGACATCATGAAATGAAAGTCACGGTGGTTCTTTCGGGTGGGAACTTAAAATAAACGAGACCCCGTGCCACAGTAGGCGTGGCACGATAAAGAACCCTGTTGTATAATGTCATCAGCGCAACGCACAGGCAAAATGTCTGCTTTTCCGCCTATAGCTGGCGACCGTCTCGATATAAGTGAAATATTCTTGACTGGGACGTTAAACACCATTACTCAAATCAACTCTTCATAAGGTTTGCAGTTTCCAGTCGTCTGGCTAATCAGTCCCGGATATGATTGATCATTCGTAAATCGTAAGCTATGTTGAACCGCAGATCTCACACATACGAATACGTCACACGTGTTAAATCTGCGGTTCAACAAAGCTATTTGGTTTGCTGTGGTTCTGGTCCAACAGAAACTTTTCATTTGAAGAAAAGTATCAAAATTGAGAGAAAAACAAACCCGGGTTATCTTAAGCGCTTCACGGAAGTTGTTGGATGGGTTGCATAAGGCACAATATATGCTTATTAAGCGACTGATACTGTAAAGTCAAGAAGTTTGTTAGAATCGGTAGAGGGAACATTTGTCACTAATAACAAATACGGTATGAGAATCGACAAATATACAGTACATGCCTGTCAATATTTTAACATTTCGTTAACTATTTAGCGTCGAATCGACAGCTCATCTCGGTCCCTTATTGGCTGTTTCCTCACAACCTTTCGGTAACTTGCGACAGCTTTTTGATCACTAGTTTCGGTCACTATAGCCGAGCTTCGACTTCTCCGTGTTAAACTTTCGACAGGTCTGTACTGTAGGTCAGCGAGAATAAACCTCATCCCCTCCACCTACCCGAAACTTTCAACAACCTGTTTATAAGTCTATTAGATAACAGTAAATTATACTCTAATTCCAGTACGACAAGGTGCTAAATGAAAATATGGTAATTTGTCAATATTGTTTTTAGATACACGTCACATTATAATATAGAAATTTGACAAAATTAAATCAGTCTTATCAGTAGTATTTATCGTCGAGTAAAATTAATGTTAGCAGTACGTGTTGAACTTGACTGTAAACACCTTGATTTATCATAAAATAGAGGAGGGCAATAAATCAATTGAAAATGTATGACCATTATCACTACGATGTAGAACTCAAATAATATGTACTTTTACAAGTGAGTCTTTCAGTGTGTTAAAACAAGGTTTCTTTTACATGTGAGTGACCATCGTTGTAACTGTTGTAAATATTTTTGTTTACCTACACCAATCGTTGTAAAACATGTGTTTAGTGTCCACTGGTTGTAAATTGAATAACGCGGGTTGATTGGCCACTTATTGAAAACTATATCCGTATTTAGTGACCACTATTTGTTAATAGCGCGGTTTGAGTGACCAGTCATTGGTGACCACTGGTTGTCACCGGAAACAGCGCGGTTTGAATGACCACTCATTGTATTGTATTTCAGCTGTATTTAGTGACCATTCAGTGTGTAAAACTTCTTTTGTAACTCCCCTTAAACTCTAAATTTAAATTTTAAATTTTTTGATAAATCATTTTTCAAATTAAAAACAAACATACTAATCCATGTCCAAACCAAATCAAATAATGTTTCAAGAACAAAGGTCAATTTCATCATAAAACATTTTTTCAGTCAAAAATTGAATTGTAGTGGAAGGTACAAATTGTCTCTCCTGCATTATTTGTGCATATTTCCAACTTAAAGCTACAATATCTTTTAGGAAACAAGTCTTCACTTGTCTTTAAGGCCACCTCTTTCTAAGGGGCACCTGCCTTTACAGGACAGTAAAATTTTATCCAAATTGTATTTGAACCCGTATATATATAAAGACCACCTGCCTATAAAGGTCATTTTTACTGGTTCCATTGGATGGCCTTTATAGACAGGTTAGAGTGTACCTAAGCTTCAAAGTAGAAACAGGGGAAATGGGATTTATAAATAACAAATTGATCAGCAAAGTCTATATTGATAAATGTAGTATTCTTAAAACCATACTCCACAAATCAAAGAATTTGCTCAGGTTCGTTGGACATAGTTCTTAAGAGCTTAAAGAGACACAACTCTTTTAAACAAAATAAGTTGTGCAACTAATGTGTAAGGGAAATAACTCCTGTGGGCTTATTGTAAACATTTCACAATGATTCCTAAAACCAAGATTTTCCTCAACTTAAATTTAGCAACATTTTGTAACTTTTTTTGGTACTACTAATAAATATTTTTGATAAAACTTAATATAATTGTTTTAAGCTAAAAGTGGTATTCAAAATCAATCCTTTTAAAATTCCTTTGTGTCTTAAAAATTAACAAAATTGTTAAGGTTTGAAAGGATGTCTTCGGTTTTTGCGAGCGATTGACCCACAGGAATATTCATGGTATGGCTATTAGATTTTACCTGTGTAAGGCCACTGTTATATAAAATAGTGTTTTCTGTCACTTAATCGGCGATAACGTTTACAGTTTAAATCCGTAGTAAAAATGGCTGTACAATGAATAAATACACTTTAAATCGAAAGTAAATTATTTTTGTGATTTACCGATGCCCCAGCAGCATTTTCAACTCGTTGTTCCAGATTACAAACAAACCTACAGCCGTGACACTCTTGTTACATATAACAGTATACGACAACATGCACGTTGTTGAGACGGCATGTTATATACGAGACTTTCACTTTGTTTTGTCTTGTTATATACATGTAGTAGTATATAATAATATCGATGCTTATACAACTTGGTTAAACATTAACTTTTGACGAAAAAAGGTATTATAATTTATTCACTTACAATTTAGTTAAATAAAATTTAGTAGATAATGTGTTTTGATTAGGAAATATTTAAAAAAAAAAAAAAAAAAAAAAAAAACAAAAAAAAAACAAAACCGTGCGATGTATGGGAGATTCGAAGCCACGCATTAAAAGGATAGCATTTCGTAATATCTTAGCAGTCCACATACTTTACCACTGAGCTACCGAAGCTTACGAACGCATTGTATACGCTATAATATATGAGTGACGGACAAGGATAATAGTTTAATTTTTAAGCGTTTTTCAATTTTTCACCATGACGGCAGGCATGCCCGTAGATAATCTTTAGGTCAGTGAAAACTAAATTAAATACCTACATTTTAATGTCGGTTTTGTTCACGGGCAGGCCTGCCATCAGTATGAAATTGCAATATATATGCAGTCAAATGTATGGAAATAACCATTTTCGCTTTGAATCACCGTTTTCATGCACATATAGAAATACTTATCCGTTACCAGAGATATCTTTTTTGACATGACACTTTAGAACATACTTTATTCTATAGATAGGAAGTACTTTTAACCAATATTTTATTAATGTAAATTTTGACATGCATGAAATTTTCCTATGGGTCATTTCCTTATATTTTCCGAAGACATCCTTTTGACATATTTAAGTAAAATAAAATCTTAGTTAAAATGGACTCGCTGAATACTTTGCTATCAAATCGTTGACGGTTTATAGATTTCCGAATGCATGCCGTTTATTGAATCCACGCGTTTCATCGATATCTTTTCGAAACATTAATAATATCACGGTGTCAAACCTAAAACCCCGGTATTTCTATATATGTTGTGAACGATTTATATCTATAATATTTAGAAATGTAAATTATATGCAAATTATTAAAATTTTATTATATGGACAAAAAATATAGAGTGTATAATGTCTCTGTATCCAAAATTATCCAGGATATGTTTGCCCTTCCATATTTTGATTACACGTGTGGCGTATATGGCTAGCTAAACAAGATATAATTGAATACCCATCAGGAGTACCCAGGCATACTTCCCTTGTGGAAGTTCACGTGCTTTTAATTTGCCAGTTTTAAAGTTTTTACTTTGCTTTTTGGATTGTGATTTGAACACAGATTTGTATGTTTGCTTTGGGAACCAAAGTGTTTTAAGCATTTACTGGTATTTCTTATTTACTTAACTTTGGGATTGTGATTTTAACATATATCGATACCTTTGTTTTTGATTACTTTGTTTTGGGATTGTGATTTGAACATGGATTGGTATGTTTGGTTTTTGGATTATAATTTGGACATGGATTGGTATGTTTGGTTTTTGGATTGTAATTTGGACATGGATTGGTATGTTTGGTTTTTGACTTGTGATTTAGACATGAATTGGTATGTTTGCTTTTTGGATTGAGGTTTAGACATAGATTGGTATGTTTGCCTTTTGGATTTTGATTTAGACATGGATTAGTATGTTTTCCTTTTGGATTGTAACTTAGACATGGGTTGGTATGTTTGGTTTTTGGATTGTGATTTAGACATGGATTGGTATGTTTGCTTTTTGGATTGAGGTTTAGACATGGATTGGTATGTTTGCCTTTTGGATTGTGATTTAGACATGGATTAGTATGTTTTCCTTTTGAATTGTAACTTAGACATGGATTGGTATGTTTGGTTTTTGGATTGTGATTTAGACATGGTTTGGTATGTTTGCTTTTTGGGATTGTGATTTAGACATGGATTGGTATGTTTGCCTTTTGGACTTTGATTTAGACATGGATTAGTATGTTTTCCTTTTGGATTGCAACTTGGACATGGATTGGTATGTTTGGTTTTTGGATTGTGATTAGACATGGATTGGTATGTTTGCTTTTTGGATTGAGGTTTAGACATGGATTGGTATGTTTGCCTTTTGGATTGTAACTTGGACATGGATTGGTATGTTTGGTTTTTGGTTTCTGATTTAGACATGGATTGGTATGTTTGCCTTTTGGATTGTAACTTGGACATGGATTGGTATGTTTGGTTTTTGGTTTGTGATTTAGACATGGATTGGTATGTTTGGTTTTTGGTTTGTGATTTAGACATGGATTGGTATGTTTGGTTTTTGGTTTGTGATTTAGACATGGATTGGTATGTTTGGTTTTTGGTTTGTGATTTAGACATGGATTAGTATGTTTTCCTTTTGGATTGTAACTTGGACATGGATTTGTATGTTTGGTTTTTGCATTGTGATTTAGACATGGATTGGTATGTTTGGTTTTTAGGATTGTGATTTAGACATGGATTGGTATGTTTGCTTTTTAGGATTGTGATTTAGACATGGATTGGTATGTTTGCTTTTTAGGATTGTGATTTAGACATGGATTGGTATGTTTGCTTTTTAGGATTGTGATTTAGACATGGATTGGTATGTTTGTTCTTGATTGATCAAAATTGCCTTGGTTTTATTCTGTTAATACTGTAATGCTTAAAGCTAGATTTACAAATCAAAAGCAATTTCACCAAACTTTTGAAGAACAAAATGCAGTGACGGATCCAAGAACTTCGGAAAGAGATGAGGTACCATTTTCCTTCATGCGGAAGAATAAACTAGGGGGTCTGTGGGGTATGCTTCCCCAGAAAAGTGTTGAAATGTGGCAATCTGATCAAGTAACATTAACACATTATATAGTCATCAAAAATGGCGGATGCAACTCCCGAATCATCCCTTTTTCTTTTTTATTAACAAATCATAAATTAATACATACATGTATAAGGGACCAACTATCGATAATGGCCATTTCAATGAGTTCCATGGGTGGCATTTATTGACAGATTTAACTGCTGTTTTTTTTTTAAATTTCAACTCAATCCTACGTTGAGTCACGTATAATGTTTTGTACGCGGTCAAAACGATCGTTGGGACAGATAAAAATCACGATTTTTAATGTATATGCTAGGTTAAGGTTTGCATGGGCGAGTGTAATGAATTTGTTTATTTATAATAAAATGTGCGAAAACCTATTTGACAATAACAGTTAATTATAACCCGTAACTTTCCCGAAATAACGCGTACGTTCGTATCATAACCCACCAATAACCAGCAAAAATGTTGGAATCGAATATTGCCGTTATTTTCTCTCAGTACAGCTGATAAATCATGCCATTTTATGTCACCGGATGACTGGAGATCATTGGCCTAAACAGAGCTACTTCAATCATTTTGCCCATGATATTCGTTTTTCCACGGAATTTAGAATCCGATTCGTTCAACTTGAAGTTGACAACGTCTACCTGCAAAGACATTCGGTAACACAATCAAAACATGCATTTTAAAATTTAAACACTAGGACACTACGTTGATTTCGTTATACTTATGGTATGAGTGAGTGATGCAGTTGCCTGCTGAATTCATTGAAAAGAAAAACGCTTGGTAACACTGGCAGAGACGGAATCACAGGTGTCCATTTGCCATTGCATTCATGCAAGGTCTTCCAAACTCGTGGGTTTATAAACGGTAAGTGATCCCATATAGAATATATTTGTAATTTTTGTCGTTTCATACGCTAGTTATGTTGTCTTGTTTTTTTATATAAATTATAGTTCGTCCATGACCTGATGACAAAGTAAACAGAGAGTCTATTTTAATATTAAGGCAGTTGTAATGAAAAAAGCGTGAGCAGGCGTGATTATAAACATGCAGCGACACGCTATTATCATGGGCGTGATCTTGCTTGTTTTAGTTATTGAATGTAGTGACCCAAATAAAGTGGAGTAATAGTATTTTACGTCATAGTCAATATTCTTTCACTTATATTGAGATATTCCTGGATGATGGAGAAACCGAAAAAATCCACTTACCTTCACCCTAAAGAACTGACAAACTTTCTAACACTAAGACCTGTCACTAGTGCGATTAAAACCTAGGTGATAAGAGGCATAATGATATGTGAGCCAATGCTTTAGACAACTCGGCCACCGAGGCTTCATTTTAGTTATTGACAAGAAGTATATTTTTCAGCTATAATATTATACTATGGTTTATTATTGGGTTTTTGACACAAGTTTATTGATTTAAATTCCAATAACTAACATATAAAACACCCAGTCTGTGGCAGTAGCTCTGGAATTCATAAAACATAGAAAGAAACGCAAATTTAATGTATTCTTAACACTTTAACAGCTTTATGGACAAACAACATCGACCTGTTCGCTTCACCTTTAATATAAATATTTTTTATGAACCAGTGCATTATGTATAGGGATCACGCCTACCTATTTTGTCTACACCATACAAACACTAATCATATGTGTTGGGTATATACCATAACTAACTGTTAGTCCTAACACTACCCATGTCTTAGGTGGTTCCTTCTAAATAAATATTCCTAATGAAAGGTCAAGTGGACAGGTCAATGTTGTTTGGAGGATCCTTCTAAATAAATATTCCTAATGAAAGGTCAAGTGGACAGGTCAATGTTGTTTGGTGGTTCCTTCTAAATAAATATTCCCAATGAAAGGTCAAGTGGACAGGTCAATGTTGTTTGGAGGATCCTTCTAAATAAATATTCTTAATGAAAGGCCAAGTGGACAGGTCAATGTTGTTTGGAGGATCCTTCTAAATAAATATTCTTAATGAAAGGCCAAGTGGACAGGTCAATGTTGTTTGGAGGATCCTTCTAAATAAATATTCTTAATGAAAGGTCAAGTGGACAGGTCAATGTTGTTTGGAGGATCCTTCTAAATAAATATTCTTAATGAAAGGTCAAGTGAACAGGTCAATGTTGTTTGGAGGGTCCTTCTAAATAGATATTCCTAATGAAAGGTCAAGTGGACAGGTCAATGTTGTTTGGTGGACCCTTCTAAATAAATATTCCTAATGAAAGGTCAAGTGGACAGGTCAATGTTGTTTGGAGGATCCTTCTAAATAAATATTCCTAATGAAAGGTCAAGTGGACAGGTCAATGTTGTTTGGTTGACCCTTCTAAATAAATATTCCTATTGAAAGGTCAAGTGGACAGGTCAATGTTGTTTGGTGGATCCTTCTAAATAAATATTCCTATTGAAAGGTCAAGTGGACAGGTCAATGTTGTTTGGTGGACCCTTCTAAATAAATATTCTTAATGAAAGGTCAAGTGGACAGGTCAATGTTGTTTGGAGGATCCTTCTAAATAAATATTCTTAATGAAAGGTCAAGTGAACAGGTCAATGTTGTTTGGTGGACCCTTCTAAATAAATATTCCTAAGGAAAGGTCAAGTGGACAGGTCAATGTTGTTTGGTGGACCCTTCTAAATAAATATTCCTAAGGAAAGGTCAAGTGGACAGCTCAATGTTGTCACATGGATACATTAAACTTTGACAATCATCATTTTTCAGATTTTAATTATGATTTATCATTAAATTGAACCATTTAAACTAATTAATTTCAGATCTCTGCTTCCCATATCATTTGTACTCTGCACTGATGTTTCAAGATTGACAGAAAACCCCGAATAATGGCAAAATAAAGACATTTTATAAAAGTGCAGTTGGGACCTCTAAAATATTTTTTTAATAATTTGTTCCCATGTTCCCATGCTCAAGTGAGCTAAAAAAAAAATCAAAATTAGACAAAAACATGCCAACCTTAAAATATTTTTTGACAACCCTTAGAACAAAATGTCACTATTCTACATGGATACACATAATAAATTCTAATAATTCAAATCTTTGCTCACTCTATTCTGTTTTCATTTTATTTCTAAAAGTAAAACAGTTAAAATCAAACACAAATTATTATTTTTTAACTATAGGTTTGTGCAAAGCCTAAAATTAATGTGATTATCAACCTTATAAATATATTCATTTTGATACAGAAGGATCTCAGTTTGTAAAGTAAAACATTTGGATATGTATTAGATTGATTGATTGATTGAATAGGGTTTTACATCACAGTCAAGAATATTTACATTATATCGAGATGTTACAAGCTACTGGTGAAGTGGTAGAAATTTTTACCTTTGCAATGCACTCAGGGCAATGTGCAGGGAGGGTTCTTATATGTGCCATGCCTGCCATGACAAGGGGCATCAGTTTTTAAAGTCTCTTAAGAACCTATGACTTTCATTTCTTAATGCTGAGTGCTTGGCGAAAGAACAGTCACTACCTATTGTCAAGTCTTGGTCAAACCCAGCAGGGGTAAAACTTGTAAAAAAAAATTTGGAGCAACAACTCTTACATATGTAATGACATATTTATGAAACTTTCCAAGTAGTTAAATAGTTAAAAGATTGGGTTCCCTGGAAGGGTGAGGATGGTTGACTGTCAGTCTAAAGTGGTCATCCAAGTGGTGGGTTTAATTGGTTTTTGTTTTATCAGGTGGGCTAAAATGACCAAAAAGAGAAACAATCTAGAGATGTGAGAATTACATGTGGCAAAACTTGTTTAAAAAGCCTAAATTACACAATTTCTTTATTTTGAGCAAAATCAGGCAAAGATGGGAACTTTTAAACAATTTATATGTAATTCTGTTTAAAATCTATGATTTCAGGAAACCTGCTTATGATTCCCATTAGTTTTTATCCTTGTAATTTAAAGAGCTGCATTATTGACCAAAACATTCCTAATGTGGCAAAAGTTTTGTTGGTTTGATAGTTAAAGTTTTATGGGTGTGGGCCTTACTTTTTACACCTGCCTGCCTCTTATGAGTGGAAGACTCTGGATTGAACATAAAAATAACCAATCTAACAGCCATCAGTACTGTAGGTGAATAGAATGCATTTGGTGACATCTGTTGTTTTACTGCTTTTTCAGCAGTATATGTTTATCCAGTATACATGTAAAGGGGTATATCAGAATGCAATAAACTTTGTTAAGGTTTAGGACGGCATTTTCAATTTTTTGATCTTTATAAAGCAGTATGAAATATATAGCAATTAAAATTTCACCATTTATAATAGTTCATGCATGATGGTTAAGTACAGACTGCAAAATCTAAAATATGACATTTTAATTTTTATGAATGAAAAATACTGAAAACAAGTTATACAAGAATACGTATAAGAAATTACAGATGGTCAAAAGTTGGATTGTGTAACAAAAAAACACAAGAAGCAGATACAGAAACAAAGTTTATTTTGTAGCAATACATGCACCTTGTGTTCAATACATGCATAGAACATTTAAAATGTGAAAATGAGTAGAAAACATGTACATCTGTAAATGCTGCAGAACTTTATATACCAACTGTGTTAATTTAAAACACTGCATATTCATCAAAATGTATCAATAGGCATTAATAATAATAACAGAGTCTGGCTGACTATTGTAATCTGTCTTGTAGTGATCTATAGAACATAAATAGACTAAATTAATAAAGCAAAATATATGACATGAATACTAACAATCCAGATAAGTACTAACAATTTTAAAATGTATGATACCAAGTTTGTAGTTGAACTGAAATTATATCTATGACAAAATACAAACTATTTAGAAGACTGCATCATGAAGGTTTTGCAGTTGTTGAAAGATCTTGAATTTAAGATATAATAATTGTATCATACAAGGTTTGGCAGTCAAGGTCAGGATTAAGATGTTTATTTAAGTATTAAATGCATTGTTATAAGATGTTAGAAGCTACTGATATATCTGAAATGTTAACAAGATACATGTACATAGCAAGTTTTAATATCTGTATCGTTTGTTGATTTTTGGATGTCAATGGCACAGATGTACGTTTGGTGCAAACTGAAGCCGTAAATGTGACTTTGTTACATCATGAAATAGTAGAGTGGTGACTGACATTATGGTAATATTTGTGTTATATTAGAATTGAATGAAAAAGTTAGTCTTCATTAAGGCTAAGTGCAAATTAAAATACTTATCTTTTGATCTTGACATCGTGTAGTCTAGAATGAGAAAACAAGTTGTTGTTTTTTGTTTTGTTTTGTTTTTTTTGCACTGTGTGCTGACTTTTACATCATATTGTGTTGTAGGCACTGTCAAACCCCAAAGTTTAAGAAAAATATACAATCTATTTTGGCAACTGTGTTCTTCTAGCTCTTGCATTTGTTTATAAACCTCATCATTTGTCACAACAAATAATATTAGGCTATTATATACAACTAGGTGTTGCAGTTGGTGACAGGAGTTGACATTCTGACCAAATTACTATCAATTTTGGTTATTGTTTTCTAATAGGTTTTGCAGCTGCTGGTAAAGCTACAAATTTGTGACCGATACTTAACACTTAATATTGTTGTATCCTAGGAGGTTTTGTATCGCTAACAGACCTAAAAATTAATGAAGCAAATGGCAATTCTATCACATAAAGGTAAAAATTTTAACTAGAGGTGTCTCTAAAGGAGATTAATATCCTCCACAAGACCTGCCATCAGCAGATGACACACCATCTGGATATTGTGACAAACAAATTCCATAAATATAGGTCACTGTTTTTCACAGAAATGACACATAAAATCAAATATCCTAATGTGCCAATACAAAAAATTAAAAATTAATCGAGAATTAACTAAGTGAGTAAAAAGAATTAAGAATAAATGTAAGATTTGACCTAGTGACCTACTTATTAATGACTCATATATGAACTTGACCTATGTTTTGTCATGAAGATCATTCAAGACAAATTATATGAATATTGGACATAAAATATGGTCTCTAGGGTGTTAACAAGGTATTTCTATGATTTGACCTAGTGACCTACTTATTGATCCATTAGAACGCATATACGACCTTGACCTTGCTTTTGTCATGAAAATGATTGGACAAAAAATATGGACTCTTAGAGTGTTAACAAGGTATTTAATGATTTGACTTAGACCTACTTATTGATCCAACATGCCCCATGTATGAAGTTGACCTAGCTCTTGTTATGAAGATCATTCTGACCTAGCTCTTGTTATGAAGATCATTCTGGACAAGTTTGATGAACTTTAGCCTAAAACTGTGGCCCCTAGAGTGTTAACAATGAAAAGTTGATGCATGTCGCATGACGTACGACAGACAGAGACTGATCACAATAGCTCACTTGTGCACTTTGTGCTCAGATGAGCTAAAAATGAGGAAGAAAATATGAACTAATTGCAGATGAAAAATTGAAATATAATATCTATAAAGAGGTGGTTTCTGCTGGACTTGTTTTTAAAGATATAGATGTTATCACATCGATTATGACGTTGTCCAAATCAAAAACGTAATCTTCCAATTTGTCCATATTTTCTAAAAGTTGATTTTTATTTTGTTTCAACAAGAAGTCTGATAAAGGTTTTTTGAAGGCTACAAGCCTATGGATCCTTTATACTTGTATAACACACCTTTTTAGACCATCAACTTTTGATTTCAAGTTGCAGAATTTGCATGTAACCTTTTTCTGAAATGCATCTATTTCCTTAATAGATTTGTCACATGAAGGGCATTTGTTCCTTTGTATTGCCTGAACTTGCACAACATTTCTTCTTATGGATGTATGCTATACCTTGATCAAGTTATCTGAAACTTCAGTTATATCTCCAACAGGATAAATGTTAATTCTTATCATTGTTTTTAGTTTAATAGCATTTGCCACATTTCTGGTTACAACATTGGTAAATTTGAATGATTTTCCACCTGTACACTGCTGATTAGATTCCACATCCAGTTTCATCTCCAACAAGGACATCTCTCTTTGTGTTTTTGTTGTCCATATAAAATCAGAACTTTATCTGGATAAGTGAACTGCAGCACTTTGCCAGTAATGTTGTACTGCAATATAAAATGTATACAAGTGTGAGTAATACAGTTATACAGTAGATTTGCATGTAAAGTTAAATTTGTCACAAGTTTGTCAGGTTACTTTTATACTGTAAGGGGTTCCATTTCTTCATGCTAGTGTCTAAGAGGTACTTCAGTGGTTCAAAATTTTTTTAAAGCAATAGTAAGTTTAGGACTTATTGGTACTTTAAGTTTGTGACAAAATCACAAAGAGAATCACAAATCAGGGGTTACTATGGGCAGTTCGATCAAAATATTATATTTTTAATGTCATTAACATGTAACTAGGGTTTATCATTTGTCCAGTATTGTAAAATCTAATTGTTTTAACATTTTCAGATAAAAACTTATATATCCAGTTTATCAATCATTTTAGAAATAGTTTTTTTGATTGAACCATACAAAGGTTTACACACAAAAGCTTATATGTTCCTTTGTAAATAATCTTCATCTGACAACACTTCATGGTCATGTATGGTCAAATGTAAACAAAGAATACCTCACCCAGATTCTGCATTAACTGCTAGTCTTTTCAGATAAAATCTTGAATATACATTTTTTTACTAGTATTATCAATCATTTCAGAAATGATTTTTTGAATGAACCATACACAGGTTTACTAACGACTGCTGATATATGGTCATATTAATAGTTAATGACAATGTGAGTTACATATCATGCAAAGTATGTGTAGGTAGTACAATTGGGAAATCTTGGAAAAAACTCATCTGTAAGAAAGTGTCAGAGGTGTCACAAGTGTGACTATTGTAGATACTATCAGCACTTTGCTGATAGAAAATTGAAACATAGAGCCAAATGTATTATCATACAATTGAAAATTTACAGTTCACTATCTATGTTTTGAGTAGCTTGCTAAATAAAAAACTTATTGAGGAATTATAGCTTTTTAGTCTGTTTCAGTGTTTTCCATAAAATGCCACATCAGGCAGATTTGACCACCTAACATTCAAACGTGGCCGGTTAGAATTTATAAAAGGACCTGAAATCGTTTTTCGGCCTAAGACCCAACTTGACCCCTGACCTGTTGGATTAGTCAATCTAATTACTGCTACAAATTTTAGGTAAATCACTATTGTTTAAAACACATAAAAACAAGTGTAATTATGTCATAACATGGCTTCCACTCTAACAAAACTGTCTGCCTAGAAAAACCTAGAAAAAGTGAACTTTGAGAGTTTATAATTCCTAGAACAAGTTGTTCAATTTTTAGCTCAACTGCCTAAAGATGAGCTATTGGCATGATTCATGTGTGCGTGCATGCGTCTGTCCGTTAACAGCTAAAACTCTGAAACTACTGGGCCTTTTGAAACCAAATATGCTGTGCTAGAGTCTGACTGTAGTTTGTTCAAGTCATGGCAACTGGATATCCAAGATGGCTGCCATTACTAAAAATAAAAGAAACCTAAAAAAAATCTTCTTGTCCAGGACCAGTCATTGGAGGCAAAATCTGATTTGATATTTGGTTTATAGATGGTCTTAACCTTTAGGTTTGTACATTTCGTGGAATTCTGACATGGGGTTTTCAGTTTTGACATATTCTTGTAATTACCTTCAAAATGGGGTCAAGGTCAATTGTGAATGTCATGACCTAATATTTTTTACCTTTCTGATTTTATTTATTATCTTGAAAACTATAAACTTTTCGTACAGGCATGTATATCAGAATATTTTTTGGTATTGATGCAATGGCCATGTCAGATGTGGAAACAGTAGTGTGTTTTTTTGAAATAACTCAATTTTTGGTTTTACAGTATTAAAACATATAACAGCTAAAACCAAAATTGGCTGTCGTTTTGTAATTACGTCACTAAAATCATGAACAATGTGTTCAAAAGTTGTGGAATGATGGGTACTAACTGTCGGCAATGTCAGATGTGGAACCGGTAGCGTGTTTTTTGAAATAACACAATTTTTGGTTTTACAGTAATAATACATATAACAGCTAAAACCGAAATTGGCTGTCGTTTTGTAATTACATCATTGGAATCATGAACAATGTGTTCAAAAGTTGTGGAATAATGGGAACTACTTGTCAGTCATGTCAGATGTGGAACCGGTAGCGTGTTTTTTGAAATAACACAACATTTAGGAAATAAACAGAAATCATATTTAAATCCAAACTTGGCTACCGTTTTGTAATTACGTCATTGAAATCATGAACAATGTGTTCAAAAGTTGTGGAATGATGGGAACTACTTGTCAGTCATGTCAGAAGTGGAACCGGTAGCGTGTTTTTTGAAATAACACAATTTTTGGTTTTACAGTAATAATACATATAACAGCTAAAACCAAAATTGGCTGTCGTTTTGTAATTACGTCATTGGAATCATGAACAATATGTTTAAAAGTTGTGGAATGATGGGTACTAACTGTCGGCAATGTCAGATGTGGAACCGGTAGCGTGTTTTTTGAAATAACACAATTTTTGGTTTTACAGTAATAATACATATAACAGCTAAAACCAAAATTGGCTGTCGTTTTGTAATTACGTCATTGGAATCATGAACAATGTGTTCAAAAGTTGTGGAATAATGGGAACTACTTGTCAGTCATGTCAGATGTGGAACCGGTAGCGTGTTTTTTGAAATAACACAACATTTAGAAATAAACAGAAATCATGTTTAAATCCAAACTTGGCTACCGTTTTGTAATTACGTCATTGGAATTGAACAATGTGTTCAAAAGTTGTGGAATATGGGAACTACTTGTCGTCATGTCAGATGTGGAACCGGTAACGTGTTTTTTGAAATAACACAATTTTTGGTTTTACAGTAATAATACATATAACAGTACAGCTAAAACCAAAATTGGCTGTCGTTTTGTAATTACGTCATTGGAATCATGAACAATGTGTTCAAAAGTTGTGGAATAATGGGAACTACTTGTCAGTCATGTCAGATGTGGAACCGGTAGCGTGTTTTTGAAATAACACAACATTTAGGAAATAAACAGAAATCATATTTAAATCCAAACTTGGCTACCGTTTTGTAATTACGTCATTGAATCATGAACAATGTGTTCAAAAGTTGTGGAATGATGGGACTACTTGTCAGTCATGTCAGAAGTGGAACCGGTAGCGTGTTTTTTGAAATAACACAATTTTTGGTTTTACAGTAATAATACATATAACAGCTAAAACCAAAATTGGCTGTCGTTTTGTAATTACGTCATTGGAATCATGAACAATGTGTTCAAAAGTTGTGGAATAATGGGAACTACTTGTCAGTCATGTCAGATGTGGAACCGGTAGCGTGTTATTTGAAATAACACAACATTTAGAAATAAACAGAAATCATGTTTAAATCCAAACTTGGCTACCGTTTTGTAATTACGTCATTGGAATCATGAACAATGTGTTCAAAAGTTGTGGAATGATGGGAACTACTTGTCAGTCATGTCAGATGTGGAACCGGTAGCGTGTTTTTTGAAATAACACAATTTTTGGTTTTACAGTAATAATACATATAACAGCTAAAACCAAAATTGGCTGTCGTTTTGTAATTACGTCATTGGAATCATGAACAATGTGTTCAAAAGTTGTGGAATAATGGGAACTACTTGTCAGTCATGTCAGATGTGGAACCGGTAGCGTGTTATTTGAAATAACACAACATTTAGGAAATAAACAGAAATCATGTTTAAATCCAAACTTGGCTACCGTTTTGTAATTACGTCATTGGAATCATGAACAATGTGTTCAAAAGTTGTGGAATGATGGGAACTACTTGTCAGTCATGTCAGATGTGGAACCGGTAGCGTGTTTTTTGAAATAACACAATTTTTGGTTTTACAGTAATAATACATATAACAGCTAAAACCAAAATTGGCTGTCGTTTTGTAATTACGTCATTGGAATCATGAACAATGTGTTCAAAAGTTGTGGAATAATGGGAACTACTTGTCAGTCATGTCAGATGTGGAACCGGTAGCGTGTTTTTGAAATAACACAACATTTAGGAATAAACAGAAATCATGTTTAAATCCAAACTTGGCTACCGTTTTGTAATTACGTCATTGGAATCATGAACAATGTGTTCAAAAGTTGTGGAATAATGGGACTAACTGTCAGTCGTGTCAGATGTGGAACCGGTAGCGTGTTTTTTGAAATAACACAACATTTAGGAAATAACAGAAATCATAAAACCAAACTTGGCTGTCGTTTTGTAATTACGTCATTGGAATTATGAACAATGTGTTCAAAACTTGTGGAATGATGGGACTACTTGTCAGTCATGTCAGATGTGGAACCGGTAGCGTGTTTTTTGAAATAACACAATTTTGGACAGTAATAAACATAAACAGCTAAAACCAAAATTGGCTACCGTTTTGTAATTACGTCATTGGAATCATGAACAATGTGTTCAAAAGTTGTGGAATATGGGAACTACTTGTCAGTCATGTCAGATGTGGAACCGGTAGCGTGTTTTTTGAAATAACACAATTTAGGAAATAAACATAAATCATGTAAATCCAAACTTGGCTACGTTTTGTAATTACGTCATTGGAATCATGAACAATGTGTTCAAAAGTTGTGGAATAATGGGAACTACTTGTCAGTCATGTCAGATGTGGAACCGGTAGCGTGTTTTTGAAATAACACAATTTACAGTAATAATACAGAAACATAAACCAAATTGGCTGTCGTTTTGTAATTACGTCATTGGAATCATGAACAATGTGTTCAAAAGTTGTGGAATATGGGAACTACTTGTCAGTCATGTCAGATGTGGCCGGTAGCGTGTTTTTGAAATAACACAATTTAGGAAATAACAGAAATATGTAAAACCAAACTTGGCTACGTTTTGTAATTACGTCATTGGAATCATGAACAATGTGTTCAAAAGTTGTGGAATGATGGGTAACTACTGTCGGCATGTCAGATGTGGAACCGGTAGCGTGTTTTTTGAAATAACACAATTTTTGGTTTTACAGTAATAATACATATAACAGCTAAAACCAAAATTGGCTGTCGTTTTGTAATTACGTCATTGGAATCATGAACAATGTGTTCAAAAGTTGTGGAATATGGGAACTACTGTCGTCATGTCAGATGTGGAACCGGTAGCGTGTTTTTGAAATAACACATTTTTGGTTTTACAGTAATAATACATATAACAGCTAAAACCAAAATTGGCTGTCGTTTTGTAATTACGTCATTGGAATCATGAACAATGTGTTCAAAACTTGTGGAATAATGGGAACTACTTGTCAGTCATGTCAGATGTGGAACCGGTAGCGTGTTTTTTGAAATAACACAATTTTTGGTTTTACAGTAATAATACATATAACAGCTAAAACCAAAATTGGCTGTCATTTTGTAATTACGTCATTGGAATCATGAACAATGTGTTCAAAAGTTGTGGAATAATGGGAACTACTTGTCAGTTATGTCAGATGTGGAACCGGTAGCGTGTTTTTTTTAAATAACACAACATTTAGGAAATAAACAGAAATCATGTTTAAATCCAAATTTGGCTACAGTTTTGTAATTACGTCATTGGAATCATGAACAATGTGTTCAAAAGATGTGGAATAATGGGAACTACTTGTCGGTCATGTCCGATGTGGAAACGGTAGCGTGTTTTTTGAAATAACACAATTTTTGGTTTTACAGTAATAATACATATAACAGCTAAAACCAAAATTGGCTGTCGTTTTGTAATTACGTCATTGGAATCATGAACAATGTGTTCAAAAGTTGTGGAATAATGGGAACTACTTGTCAGTCATGTCAGATGTGGAACCGGTAGCGTGTTTTTTGAAATAACACAACATTTACAAAATAAACAGAAATCATGTTTAAATCCAAACTTGGCTACTGTTTTGTAATTACGTCATTGGAATTATGAACAATGTGTTCAAAAGTTGTGGAATGATGGGAACTACTTGTCAGTCATGTCAGATGTGGAACCGGTAGCGTGTTTTTGAAATAACACAATTTTTGGTTTTACAGTAATAATACATATAACAGCTAAAACCAAAATTGGCTGTCGTTTTGTAATTACGTCATTGGAATCATGAACAATGTGTTCAAAAGTTGTGGAATAATGGGAACTACTTGTCAGTCATGTCAGATGTGGAACCGGTAGCGTGTTATTTGAAATAACACAACATTTAGGAAATAAACAGAAATCATGTTTAAATCCAAACTTGGCTACCGTTTTGTAATTACATCATTGGAATCATGAACAATGTGTTCAAAAGTTGTGGAATGATGGGAACTACTTGTCAGTCATGTCAGATGTGGAACCGGTAGCGTGTTTTTTGAAATAACACAATTTTTGGTTTTACAGTAATAATACATATAACAGCTAAAACCAAAATTGGCTGTCGTTTTGTAATTACGTCATTGGAATCATGAACAATGTGTTCAAAAGTTGTGGAATAATGGGAACTACTTGTCAGTCATGTCAGATGTGGAACCGGTAGCGTGTTTTTTGAAATAACACAACATTTAGGAAATAAACAGAAATCATGTTAAAATCCAAACTTGGCTACCGTTTTTGTAATTACGTCATTGGAATCATGAACAATGTGTTCAAAAGTTGTGGAATAATGGGAACTACTTGTCAGTCGTGTCAGATGTGGAACCGGTAGCGTGTTATTTGAAATAACACAACATTTAGGAAATAAACAGAAATCATGTTTAAATCCAAACTTGGCTACCGTTTTGTAATTACGTCATTGGAATTATGAACAATGTGTTCAAAAGTTGTGGAATGATGGGAACTACTTGTCAGTCATGTCAGATGTGGAACCGGTAGCGTGTTTTTTGAAATAACACAATTTTTGGTTTTACAGTAATAATACATATAACAGCTAAAACCAAAATTGGCTGTCGTTTTGTAATTACGTCATTGGAATCATGAACAATGTGTTCAAAAGTTGTGGAATAATGGGAACTACTTGTCAGTCATGTCAGATGTGGAACCGGTAGCATGTTTTTTGAAATAACACAACATTTAGGAAATAAACAGAAATCATGTTTAAATCCAAACTTGGCTACCGTTTTGTAATTACGTCATTGGAATCATGAACAATGTGTTCAAAAGTTGTGGAATGATGGGAACTACTTGTCAGTCATGTCAGATGTGGAACCGGTAGCGTGTTTTTTGAAATAACACAATTTTTGGTTTTACAGTAATAATACATATAACAGCTAAAACCAAAATTGGCTGTCGTTTTGTAATTACGTCATTGGAATCATGAACAATGTGTTCAAAAGTTGTGGAATAATGGGAACTACTTGTCAGTCATGTCAGATGTGGGACCGGTAGCGTGTTATTTGAAATAACACAACATTTAGGAAATAAACAGAAATCATGTTTAAATCCAAACTTGGCTGTCGTTTTGTAATTACGTCATTGGAATCATGAACAATGTGTTCAAAAGTTGTGGAATGATGGGTACTAACTGTCGGCAATGTCAGATGTGGAACCGGTAGCGTGTTTTTTGAAATAACACAATTTTTGGTTTTACAGTAATAATACATATAACAGCTAAAACCAAAATTGGCTGTCGTTTTGTAATTACGTCATTGGAATCATGAACAATGTGTTCAAAAGTTGTGGAATGATGGGTACTAACTGTCGGCAATGTCAGATGTGGAACCGGTAGCGTGTTTTTTGAAATAACACAATTTTTGGTTTTACAGTAATAATACATATAACAGCTAAAACCAAAATTGGCTGTCGTTTTGTAATTACGTCATTGGAATCATGAACAATGTGTTCAAAACTTGTGGAATAATAGGAACTACTTGTCAGTCATGTCAGATGTGGAACCGGTAGCGTGTTTTTTGAAATAACACAATTTTTGGTTTTACAGTAATAATACATATAACAGCTAAAACCAAAATTGGCTGTCATTTTGTAATTACGTCATTGGAATCATGAACAATGTGTTCAAAAGTTGTGGAATAATGGGAACTACTTGTCAGTTATGTCAGATGTGGAACCGTAGCGTGTTTTTTTAAATAACACAACATTTAGGAAATAAACAGAAATCATGTTTAAATCCAAATTTGGCTACAGTTTTGTAATTACGTCATTGGAATCATGAACAATGTGTTCAAAAGATGTGGAATAATGGGACTACTTGTCGGTCATGTCCGATGTGGAAACGGTAGCGTGTTTTTTGAAATAACACAATTTTTGGTTTTACAGTAATAATACATATAACAGCTAAAACCAAAATTGGCTGTCGTTTTGTAATTACGTCATTGGAATCATGAACAATGTGTTCAAAAGTTGTGGAATAATGGGAACTACTTGTCAGTCATGTCAGATGTGGAACCGGTAGCGTGTTTTTTGAAATAACACAACATTTACAAAATAAACAGAAATCATGTTTAAATCCAAACTTGGCTACTGTTTTGTAATTACGTCATTGGAATTATGAACAATGTGTTCAAAAGTTGTGGAATGATGGGAACTACTTGTCAGTCATGTCAGATGTGGAACCGGTAGCGTGTTTTTTGAAATAACACAATTTTTGGTTTTACAGTAATAATACATATAACAGCTAAAACCAAAATTGGCTGTCGTTTTGTAATTACGTCATTGGAATCATGAACAATGTGTTCAAAAGTTGTGGAATAATGGGAACTACTTGTCAGTCATGTCAGATGTGGAACCGGTAGCGTGTTATTTGAAATAACACAACATTTAGGAAATAAACAGAAATCATGTTTAAAATCCAAACTTGGCTACCGTTTTGTAATTACGTCATTGGAATCATGAACAATGTGTTCAAAAGTTGTGGAATGATGGGAACTACTTGTCAGTCATGTCAGATGTGGAACCGGTAGCGTGTTTTTTGAAATAACACAATTTTTGGTTTTACAGTAATAATACATATAACAGCTAAAACCAAAATTGGCTGTCGTTTTGTAATTACGTCATTGGAATCATGAACAATGTGTTCAAAAGTTGTGGAATAATGGGAACTACTTGTCAGTCATGTCAGATGTGGAACCGTAGCGTGTTATTTGAAATAACACAACATTTAGGAAATAAACAGAAATCATGTTTAAATCCAAACTTGGCTACCGTTTTGTAATTACGTCATTGGAATCATAAACAATGTGTTCAAAAGTTGTGGAATGATGGGTACTAACTGTTGGCAATGTCAGATGTGGAACCGGTAGCGTGTTTATTTGAAATAACACAACATTTAGGAAATAAACAGAAATCATGTTTAAATCCAAATTTGGCTACAGTTTTGTAATTACGTCATTGGAATCATGAACATGTGTTCAAAGTTGTGGAATAATGGGAACTACTTGTCAGTCATGTCAGATGTGGAACCGGTAGCGTGTTTTTTGAAATAACACAACATTTAGGAAATAACAGAATCATGTTAAAATCCAAACTTGGCTACCGTTTTGTAATTACGTCATTGGAATCATGACACAATGTGTTCAAAGTTGTGGAATAATGGGAACTACTTGTCAGTCGTGTCATATGTGGAACCGTAGCGTGTTATTTGAAATAACACAACATTTAGGAAATAAACAGAAATCATGTTTAAATCCAAACTTGGCTACCGTTTTGTAATTACGTCATTGTAATTATGAACAATGTGTTCAAAAGTTGTGGAATGATGGGAACTACTTGTCAGTCATGTCAGATGTGGAACCGTAGCGTTTTTTTGAAATAACCAATTTTTGGTTTTACAGTAATAATACATATAACAGCTAAAACCAAAATTGGCTGTCGTTTTGTAATTACGTCATTGGAATCATGACAATGTGTTCAAAAGTTTGGAATAATGGGAACTACTTGTCATCATGTCAGATGTGGAACCGGTAGCATGTTTTTTTTGAAATAACACAACATTTAGGAAATAAACAAGAAATCATGTTTAAATCCAAACTTGGCTACCGTTTTGTAATTACGTCATTGGAATCATGAACAATGTGTTCAAAAGTTGTGGAATGATGGGAACTACTTGTCAGTCATGTCAGATGTGAACCGGTAGCGTGTTTTTTGAAATAACAACAATTTTTGGGTTTTACGTAATACATATAACGCTAAACCAAAATGGCTGTCCTTTTGTAATTACGTCATTGGAATCATGAAC